>CP136059.1:432369145-432969145 GCA_032464435.1 Aegilops umbellulata | reverse complement strand
TACGGTGTCGTCTCAACGGATTTCGACGGAGCCCTATTTAAAGTGAATGCGGCAGTCTCTAAAGCATAGCCCCAAAAAGATAGCGGTAAATCGGTAAGAGACATCATAGATCGTACCATATCTAATAGAGTGCGATTACGACGTTCGGACACACCATTACGCTGAGGTGTTCCAGGCGGCGTGAGTTGTGAAACTATTCCACATTTTCTTAAGTGTGTGCCAAATTCATGACTCAAGTATTCTCCTCCACGATCTGATCGTAGAAACTTGATCTTTCTATCACGTTGATTTTCAACCTCACTTTGAAATTCCTTGAACTTTTCAAAGGTCTCAGACTTGTGTTTCATTAAGTAGATATACCCATATCTACTCAAGTCATCAATGAGGGTGAGAACATAACGATAGCCACCGCGAGCCTCAACACTCATTGGACCGCACACATCGGTATGTATGATTTCCAATAAGTTGGTTGCTCGCTCCATTGTTCCTGAGAACGGAGTCTTGGTCATTTTACCCATGAGGCATGGTTCGCACGTGTCAAATGATTCATAATCAAGAGACTCTAAAAGTCCATCTGCATGGAGCTTCTTCATGCGTTTGACACCTATGTGACCAAGGCGGCAGTGCCACAAATATGTGAGACTATTGTTATCAACTTTAACTCTTTTGGTATTCACACTATGAATATGTGTATCATCACGTACGAGATTCATTAAGAATAAACCATTAACCATCGGAGCATGACCATAAAACATATCTCTCATATAAATAGAACAACCATTATTCTCGGATTTAAATGAGTAGCCATCTCGAATTAAACGAGATCCAGACACAATGTTCATGCTCAAACTTGGCACTAAATAACAATTATTGAGGTTTAAAACTAATCCCGTAGGTAAATGTAGAGGTAGCGTGCCGACGGTGATCACATCGACCTTGGAACCATTCCCGACGCGCATCGTCACCTCGTCCTTCGCCAGTCTCCGTTTATTCCGCAGCTCCTGCTTTGAGTTACAAATGTGAGCAACTGCACCGGTATCAAATACCCAAGAGCTACTACGAGTATTGGTAAGGTACACATCAATTACATGTATATCACATATACCTTTTGTTTTGCCGGCCTTCTTGTCCGCTAAGTATTTGGGGCAGTTCCGCTTCCAGTGACCACTTCCCTTGCAATAAAAACACTCAGTCTCGGGCTTGTGTCCATTCTTTGGCTTTTTCCCGGCAACTTGCTTACCGGGCGCGGCAACTTCCTTGCCGTCCTTCTTAAAGTTATTTTTACCCTTGCCCTTCTTGAACTTAGTGGTTTTATTCACCATCAACACTTGATGTTCCTTCTTGATTTCTACCTCTGCTGATTTCAGCATAGCATATACCTCAGGAATGGTCTTTACCATCCCCTGCATGTTGTAGTTCATCACAAAGCTCTTGTAGCTAGGTGGAAGCGACTGGAGGATTCTGTCAATGACCGCTTCATCCGGGAGATTAACTTCCAGTTGAGTCAAGCGGTTGTGCAACCCAGACATCTTGAGTATGTGTTCAGTGACAAAGCTATTTTCCTCCATCTTACAGCTAAAGAATTTGTCGGAGACTTCATATCTCTCGACCCGGGCATGAGCTTGGAAAACCATTTTCAGCTCTTCGAACATCTCATATGCTCCATGTCTCTCAAAACGCTTTTGGAGCCCCGGCTCTAAGCTGCAAAGCATGCCGCACTGAACAAGGGAGTAATCATCGGAACGTGACTGCCAAGCATTCATAACGTCTTGTTCTGCAGGGAGGACAGGTGCGTCACCCAGCGGTGCTCGTAGGACATAATCTTTCTTGGCAGCTATGAGGATGATCCTCAGGTTCCGGACCCAGTCCGTATAGTTGCCGCCATCGTCTTTCAGCTTGGTTTTCTCTAGGAACGCGTTGAAGTTGAGGACTACGTTGGCCATTTGATCTACAAGACATATTGTAAATATTTTAGACTAAGTTCATGATAATAAAGTT
The DNA here is from genome assembly GCA_032464435.1 of Aegilops umbellulata. Taxonomy (NCBI): domain Eukaryota; kingdom Viridiplantae; phylum Streptophyta; class Magnoliopsida; order Poales; family Poaceae; genus Aegilops; species Aegilops umbellulata. The sequence goes on along the minus strand of CP136059.1, from coordinate 432,967,147 downwards.
CATCTTAATCAAATTATTTAATGAACTCCCACTTAGATAGACATCCCTCTTCTAGTCATCTAAGTATTACATGATCCAAGTCAACTAGGCCGTGTCCGATCATCACGTGTGACGGACTAGTCAACATTGGTGAACATCTTCATGTTGATCGTATCTTCTATGATCGTATCTTCTATATGACTCATGCTCGACCTTTCGGTCTTCTGTGTTCCGAGGCCATGTTTGTACATGCTAGGCTCGTCAAGTCAACCTCAACTCGCATCGTCATCATTTCTCCTTGAACAAATGACTCCGAGTTAACCAAGAAAGACCAACCAAGAGAGCCCTCATTGTGGTCGAGTCACGAGACCGCGCGTGAGCTGTAAGTGTCCAAGTCATTCTCTCGTGAAAGGTGTTGTAGTTTTGAGTTTTGACATTAAGGTTTGCTGTTAAGACCTAAAGGATAATGAGTATATGGTAACAGCCGAGAGGTGTACTCCCTCCATTTTTATTTATTCTGCATATTAGAGTTGACTGAAGTGACCAAGTTTGTAGAAAACATATAACCATTTACAGCAACAAATCTATATGATGTAAAAATATATGCAATGATAAATCTAATGGTGTTGATTTGTTATTGTATAGGTTAATATTTTTATTTATAAATTTTGTCAAAGTTTACAAAGCTTGACTTTGAACATAGTTAATACACGGACTAAATAAAAACGGAGGGAGTACGTACTTAGATATATGTGATATGTGAGCTAGGTAGTAGTATGTAGGAAAGGGAAGAAATGTGAACTATCGATCGAAAAACAGATAGAATACCACCTCTTGTAAAGTAAAGTAGTGACATAAAAGGTCTTATATTATATTAGTTTACAGAGAGAGTATATAGCTACTACTCTCTTTGTTCCTAAATATTTGTCTTTCTAGCCATTTCAAATGGACTACAACATATGGATGTATGTAGACATATTGTGGAGTGTAGATTCACTCATTTTGCTTCCTATGTAGTCACTTGTTGAAATCTCTAAAAAGACAAATATTTGAGAACTGAGGGAGTACGTGGTACTTTAGCTAGTGCATCATGCATTTTAGCTTTAGGATTTCTTCTTATTTTCCTTTCCTAGTTTTTCGCACTTAGGGATTAAGTTTTTTTTTCGCACTTAGGGATTAAGCTGGTAGCGTGGGTGTGTAGTACATGTATGGATCCATCCAAGCATGATGCATCTTTCGGCCGAGGGACTAAAAAAGACGACCACTATCGATCCATGTATATGTATGTATGTACATGTTATCTAAATATTGTTGATGAGAAGAAAAGGATTGACAAAAGTCATGCAAGTCAGATTATATATACGGACACTCCCAATGTGCAGTATGAATTATTGGATTGATCCTTTTCCTGTTGCAAAGTTGGTTGGCATGGCACCCAGCCGGTAAAGTAAATAAAATTGTCAAAGGAAAAAAAGAAAGTAAAGTGAAGTAGTGCATGTGTGTTGCATTGTACGAGTAGGTTGCATCAGGCGGAAGGAAAGGGAAGCGGCTGATCGGTCGTCGAAAGCTTCCTTGATCCTTTTTCTTCCCCTGATTTGTTATACAACTAGGAGCGGACAGAAATGCAGATGGAATATGTTCTACTCAGGTCGACTCGATCGTGGGTTCAAAAGGATGGGTGGCAGATGGAATTTGTTATACAACTATTTATATGCTAGCTGGCAGCAAAATATATAAAGTGCACTGTGAAGTCATGGTTGTATGCAACTCAAAAGGCAGGAAAGCGAACGAGGAGAAATGTACCTAGACTAGATGAAGGCTATCTAGTGAGGCCGTTAGCTAGTTGATCTGGAAAGAAGAAGAAAGTCGAACGATCCGTGTCATCATACGATCCACATATAGTATCTGGAAAGAAGAAGAAAGTCGAACTACAATTCACGCTATCTATATAGTATCTAGCTTTGTTGATAAGATTTATGTTCATTTTTTAAAAGAAAGAAAGACAAATGATTGTAAATGTACAATTATTATGCACGTACGTACGCGGTGATTGGTGATTAATTTGTTTTTTATTTGTGAGGCGATAAAAAGATGTATTGGTTAATTACTTATGCGCTCGTAGTTGGCAACCAGTATAAATTAAAAAAAAGTAAAAGATGTAGTTGCATGCTATATGGTTTGATCAAAGCGAAGGTTCCTCGTTTCTTTCTTTCAATTATTTACGTAGAGATTGGAGCGGTGGAGGGAATATATTCTGCTACCTGTGAATTTGCTAGAAAAGTAGTACAGCAAATCAATCAAGTACCGTGCTCGTGATCGTGCATGCGTGCACGTGACCTTTGATGCTCAAGCTAGCGATGTACTTGTACGTACCTCATGGAGTCGTGGTCGTACTTACGATTTGAAATTGGAACCTCAATCTATTATCTATTAATAATAGTAGTTAAGGAGATAATTGCATGATTTATTAGTGGAAAACCGAACGAAAATTGGTACAACACGCCCACAAGACACAGCACCTCATTCGAACTGGCTACCCAGAAAGCTATTAAAGAGAGGGACTCCATCACTTCTCCTCAAGGAAAGCGACTCCGACTTTAGCACAGAGGACCAACCAAGAGCCCTCACCGTGATCGATGCAATTGGGGATTAAGCTTAGCTAGTGCTAGTCTATACATGCATGAATCCGTCCATGCATGATGCATCTTTCGGCCGAGCGCCTGAAAAAGATAGACCACTATCGATCGATCCATCTATATGTTACGCAAATCTTGTTCATGTATAAGAAGAAAAAGGGTTCACAAAAGTCATGCAAGTCAGATTATACATGCATGCATACGTACACTCCCAATACATATGCAGTATGAACGATTGATTGGTTTTCTAATTTTCATGCTGCAAAGTTGGTTGGCAGATGGCACCCAGCCGGTAAAGTAAACAAAATTCTCAATGGAAAAAGAATTAATGTAAAGTAAAGTAAAGTAGTGCATGGGTGTTGCATAGTAGTAGGTTGTACCACGCCCATCGGTCGTCCAAATTAAGCTTCTTGATCCTTTTTTTTTATTTCACTGATCTGTTGTACAACAACTAGGAACAGACAGAAATGCAGATGGAATATGCATGTTCTACTCTACTCAGGTCGGCTCGATCACGTCCGTGGGTTCAAAAGGTGGCTACCGGCCGGCCCAGTTACTAGTACAACAAGTGTACAACCACAGTTACTTTTGTACTTGTATCAGTTGATTGAGTTGTGTATGTAGGATAGTGATGTATAGATATTCGTCGGTGGGAGAAGATCAATTCAGGGTAGCAGGAAACATGCATGTATTGATGTATGCTGGAGCCAGGAGCTCATCACTCACTTGGATACGTTGCTCCTACCTAGTAGTTGCAAAAAAAAAAAAACCGTGGTACTACGGTATACGTACATATATAGGGAACGTACTACACATGTCGGAATAAACGGCCAGGGCCAGTAGGCCTATAAACCGGATCCCGTTTAAGCTCACTTATGGTCACAGTTCAATAAAGTTCTTTTCGAGCTAGCAAAAACCTAAATAAATGGGACTTGCAGGCGTCGTTTATTTGCCATTAATTTATGCCAAACGTGTGTGTGTGTATATATATATATATATATATATATATATATATATATATATATATATATATATATATTACTATTCATCACCCAGGGCACAGAATAAGTTATTCTTCACCCGAGGTAATCTTACGATCATATCATAATTAAATTACGTTTGGAATTCAAATAGTTACATTCCTATTGATTCACTACGTAAAATTTGGCGTAAAAAATTAAAAATATAGGTCATAAGACAAGAAAATTTGCAGTTTATGTGTATTTTAGACTATGTTTTTACGTTTGTAATTTTACATAACATAAAATATTTTTTACGACGATTATATATTTTCTTACGGTCTCTTTTTACGTCGGAAATAAGACAAAACTTACGAACGTAAAGTTATGGTGCATTGATGGTAAAATAGAGGGGGGTGAAAAATAACTATTCCTCACCCAGGGTGACGAATAGTCAATCCCTATATATATGGGTTAGTACTCCTAGGAGTACATACTCCCATCACTAAACTAGTTCTTTTCAGTTTAACTGAAATTAGATAATTAACTACCGCCCAAGTCCATTTGGATGGATAAGGTGGACTTTGAAAATTAGTTCCTTGAAAATAGGGATTCTTGCTGCACATTGTTTGCCCAACTATTAATTACCAGGCCGGCGGCTACTTGTACACGGTGCTAACCAACACGATCTACGACGGCATGGACGAGAGCTGGCAGCGTGCACCTCGTCCGCCGGCCGGCAGCCGGCGGCAACTCATCCATGGTGCTCAGCAACACCATCTCCGACGACATCGACGAGACCCAGCAGCGTGCGCATCATCCGGCGACTGGCGGGCGGCGACAACTCGTCCATGGTGCTTAGCAGCACCATCTCTCACGGCATCGACGGGACCCGGCAGCGTGCGCGTCATCCAGCGACCGACGGCTACTCGTCCATGGTGCTCGCCAACATGGTCTCTGATGGCATCGACGAGATTCAGCAGCGTCCGCCTCGACCGGCTGCATGTCCAGGGATCCATCTCAATAGCATAATGAGTTGATTCGTTTGTTGCATGTTGTTACACTACGTGGACTAGTAGTCGTGGTGCGCGGAGGTTGTATGTGATCTTGTTAATTCTTTAAATTCGTATCCTTTTAATCCAACTTGTTCAGATCGCATTCGAGAGATGCCATGCGACCAGCGGTGGACCACGTTGACGGCATGCTGGCGACGAGCTGACGACGGTTAGCCGGCAACACGGATGAAGCTGCACACCGATGTTCTGAACGTGCTTCCACTAACTCTCATGTCAATCAGGGTGGTGCATGGGCAGATGGGCTGGTGGCCAAGGTTTCAACCTGAAGCTCCGGTGGGCTAAAATACTTCATGCATGGCTAGTGGTCCACCCATGGCGTGATACAAATACAATACATGCACATACTGATTTTTTGGCAGCGTATAATTTTTTGAATTGGACAGCATATACTACTTCATTTTAGATGAAGTATGTACTCCATAAAAAAACTTCAGTATATACCATCCGTCATTTCACTTGATGTACTCAAAAAAAGTTGGTATATACCATCTATTATTTCACTTGGATCTCAGATGGACATTTTTTTCAAATAATTGGAAATAGCTGTGAACTCAGTATAAAAGGAGTAAATTCGTACTTTCGCCAGAAAAAAGAGTAAATACCTACTCGTTCATTCCGAGCTACCTGGCTAAAAAAAGGAACACACGCTCGAAAAAATGTATAGACCCAAAGGTTGAAAGTTGCATTTTTATCAATAAAGTAGTATATACTCTTTTATTTTGAGGTAGTATATACTTTCCAATCTGTTCTAAAAGTAGTATATCAACCTTTTGATTGGAAAGGAGTATATACTCACTCCAGTTGTAGTTGCCTGGCCGAAAAGTACAGTATATACATATACTCCAAGCTAGTAACATATATACTACCATCCCGTAATAATAGCATATATATTAGCACACATGACATGTACGGCATGCATGACATGAAAAACAAATGAGCACGTCAACTGTACTCAACTTGCTAAACCTTTGGATAAAAAATATGAGCGGTTCCTACCTTCTAGGGAGTACCTATGCATGCAAAGGAGTTTGTTACTAATTAGGATGGTTTGTTAGTCACGGCCAAGAGGTATCTTCCTCTCATCTCTTGTACCTTATCCATTAAAGATGGGAGTACATACTCCCAGAAGTACCGAAAAGGTGTCATATATATATATATATATATATATATATATATATATATATATATATATATATATATATATATATATATATATGTATGTATATATATATATGTATGTATGTATGTATATATATATGTATGTATGTATATGTATATATATATATATATGTATATATATATATGTATATATATATATATATATACACGGTGGCGCTATTGTAAGCGTGCGCGCATTTTTAGTTAATCTACGCGCCGGCCGCTGCTCCTAATCATGCGCGGGTGCGCGGGTCGCTGAGAAGGCCAGATTTTAAGGGTAATGGCTTGTGCAAAAGAAAGTAACATGCTTTATTTCTGTTACCATCTGTCGCTCCGCTACGCCGGCCGCTGCTCCTAATCACGGGTTTGTGCGCGGGTTGCTGAGAAGGCAAATTTTAAGGGTAATGGCATGTGCAAAATAAAGTAACACCTTTATTTATATTACCATGTGTTGCTCCGTTACGCGATGAACTTGCGTCACATTGCCAGTAATATAATAAGTGTAGATGGTAATGGACCTCTGTTTTTTACCGGCTCTAAGACAACATGATTTCGTTCGTAAACATTGTGAGTAATAGATTAAGTGTAGATAGTAATGGACCTAGGTTTTTTACCGGCAGCTATATATGAAGGTTGCATCCGTAATCATTGCCAGTAGTAGATTGAGTGCAGATAGTAATGGACCTACGTTTTTTTACCGATGCTAAGACTAAGACATCGATGGTTTCATCCCTAAAAAATTTCCGGTAATAGATTAAGTATATATAGTAATGGACATGAGTTTTTTACCGGCACTGACCCTAAATGTAGAAAAACCTTCGCAAGACATGCTCAGAGATTGGCAGTAGTAATAAAATGGAGTGTGGATGGTATGAAAAGAACGAAAAATTTAAATCGTTACCACTTCGTAAGCGTCATTTACTACTGTGATAGACATTTTTACTATGTCCAACATGCCCGGTTACTGAAGCTAGGAATTAACACTTAGGCTGGATCACATTTACTATGTTACGATGGTGTAGGCGTGGGAGGGATGACTCTGTTAACTAAAGCATGGTGATGGTAACCTGTTACTATTATTTTTTTCTGGATGGAGGCTGGTAAAGCGACACGAGGGCAATGGTAACACATTACTATTTCTTTTGTCTAGGAGGAGGTCGGCAAAGCGCCACCAGCAGTCAGTTTTGGTCGTAATCCTTACGATCAACTTTTCGCACGTCGCCCGCGCCCTTCGACCTGGTTAGCGCGCCGGCCTAATTAGCGCGTATTGGTCGGCGCGGTAGAAGGGGCCGGAGCGTAGGGATAAGGCTGAATGCGCGCAGCCATAGTTTAGCAAGCCTATATATGGGATGGATTGCGCCTGGCCCTGCTGCATGCATAAAGGCCCTGGCAGTCACATGGCTTCTCTTCTCTCCAAATTATTTTTGTTTTGCTTTTTGTCATGTGCAGATGGATCGATCAAGCAGTTGCTGCTTTGATAAATAAATTAAAAGTAAATACATAAACAAAAGAGATTTTGTTCGAGGGAGCGAATTGTCTTGTCACGTTCGACCACTAGCCACCGAGCTGACAGCCATCAACAGCAAGACATGCATAAAACACAAGGCTGAGTTAGAGCAAAGCAGAGATGTCTCTTCTTCTTGTTGAGTTGGCACCTTCATATATATGCATGCTGTGAAGGTTACTGTTAGTGCTAGCTAGTATTTGTTCTGGCATATATAGCTTTATTAATTTGCTCAATCGCCCGCATGCAAAAGATATACCGGTACCAGACTATATATGTAGCTTGTTGATAAGATTTTTTTTATTAATAGAAAGAAAATCAGATTATATTTACCATTATTATGACGTAATAATAATGGTAAATATATGCCTAGCTAGCTATATGGGTTGATCAAAGCAAAGGTTCTTTGTGTCTTTCTGCTGTTACAGACTGCAGCAATGGAGCAGCTTGGCCGGTCCGGCAGCGAATATATTGTATTCCAGCTCTACATATGAATTTGCTAGTTACTTACCACGTACAGGTGGCGGCCAGGCCAGGAGCAGCTTGGCCGCTCCGGCGGGAACTTTCCTTGATTTGCTACGATCGATCTATGAAAGAATTATAAATTGTATATTTAGCAAACGTATGTGCATGCTTGTTTTAAACCTTGGTGTGTGTGTGTGTGGCAGATGAGTTGTTTTTCCAAATGAGGCAGCTAGAGATGCTCTTAGGGATTAGGGTGTGGCCAAGTCTCAGGTTTAACTAAGTTTAAGTCAAGTGACATAACTTGTAAAAGAGAAAAAAGAAATTTGAAAAGTAAATTGCATGAGTCTCAATGTAAGATCTCTTGGATATAGTCGACTGAGACATACTAAGACTCTGGGGATTAAGCTAGCTAGCGTGAGTGTGTAGTACATGTATAGATGCATCTTTTTTCGGAATTTTTCTGATTTATTCGTTTTCAATCATGATAGTACAATGAACACTAAAAATAATAAAAACTACATTCAGATCCATGGACCATCTAGCGATGACTACAAGCACTGAAGCGAACCGAAGGCACGCCACTATCATCGGCCCTACCTCGCCGGTGCCAAGCAAAACTTGTTTTAGTAGACAGTCGGTGCATCCTTGCATGATGCATCTTTCGGCCGAGCGCCTGAAAAACATAGATCACTATCGTCCATCGATCCATCTATATGTTACCTAAATCTTGTTGATAACTAAGAAGAAAAGGGCTCACAAAAGCCAAATAAGTCAGATTATATATGTGTGTGTGTACACTCCCAATATGCAGTATGAATGATTGATTGTTTTTCTTTTCCTATTGCAAAGTTGGTTGGCATGGCATGCCACCCAGCCGGTAAAGTAAAGAAAGGAACTAAAAGTAAAGTAGTGCATGTGTTGTATCATAGTAGTTGCATCGGATCAAAGGAAAGGGGAGATACATGGCACCCCGGGGTTCTGGTGTGGGTAATGGTCGCTCAAACCCATACCGTCTCAATATTTTCTGCACAAACTTATACCCGTATCTGCAACTTGGGTTTCAAACTATTCTCATACCCGTACCTGGCCGGGTGCGGGTAATACCTCAGGTAAAAATACCCATCTCGGCCATCTTACTCAATTCACACTTCACCATGATTTTTCAGCATTTCCACATAAATAGAATATTTTAGCATGTATACTTCAACATTTTTTCAGCACATAATATCACATTTTAGCATTTCAGCACATATATATCACAATTTGTTGTGCGATGGAATAAAGAGAATGGTATTAATTTTCAGAAATAGATAGAAATAAGAATGAATTAGATAGCACTCAACAATGTTTAATTATATTCAGGAATGAATAGCTTGTAAGTGAACTTTTTAGAGACACATTCACATCAGTTGTTTCTTCCTTTTCCCATTACAAGACAAACAAGAGGACTATTTTTTTATTCAGGATACTTCTTGAGCCCCTACTTTGAAATGATCAAATGAAGGAGACTATACAATAAGATCAAAAAAATCAGAGATAAAATCATAGATTCATAAAACAAATATCAACGCATTTAAACAAGATCATGCATGGGTAAGGGAAGAGGATTTTGGGTTGAGGATAGCTGCCGCGTTAGCCAGGTAAAGCGGCTTTTTTTGGATGACACATGGGATATACCTATTTTTCTCAAACTATTGCCCTAATAGGACTTTTACCCGTCGGGTTTATAGGTTACGGTTACCCATTGCCATGTTAAAGTCATATGTACGCAGTGGCATCGATCAGTCGTCCAAAGCTTTTCCTTGATCCCTTTTCTTCCCTGATCCTACTTAGCAAGAGAGACAGAGGGAATATATTCTATTCTACTCCACCGTGGGCTGGATGCATGCAAATGCAAAAGGTGGCTACCAGCCGGCCCAGCTATACAAGTAGTACTACTTTTGTATTTGTATCAGTTCTTTTTAACAGAGTACAGACGCAAGCGCTCATACATACGCGCATACACTCATTTTAATAAACGCACACACGCACACCCTATCCTATGAGTACCGTCGAGAGACTGAGCCGACATATAATCTTGAGATTTACGAAGTTACCGTAGGCGCCTCGTTATCGACGGAAACGTCTCCTTCCACTGAAAGCGCATCGCCGAAAATTCTGAAATAAATCCAAAAATAATGCGAGCACCAGGACTTGAATTCTGGTGGGCTGGGGATACCAGTATCAGTTGAGTTGTATGATTAGTAGATCTGGACATACACATCTAGCACATGTATGACTACTGGAACAGGAAATATATCGTTAGAGCATACATGGCCGGGTGCCTCAAACACCCCTCAAACGCCCGGACGGACCGTCCGGTCAAGAAAATTTGACCCACCCGGGCCCCTCAAATCGATCTCGAACGCCCGGATAACCGACATTCCTCATATCCAACCCAAATCTGGGATAGATATAGAGAGGCCCATGTGCGCCCGCCACGTCGGACTGACGGCTGGGTCCCACACGAAAACACTCTGAAACCCGACGGTTCGAAGCTCATCTCCTCCGTTGGACCGATGGTGTTGAGTGATGTCACTAGTAGGAAACGGGCCATCAGCCCCGGTTCCAGAGTGATGTCGCACTGGCGGACCACGTAGTGCCCTAGCACGGCTATTTAAACCGACCGCCGGCACCGAAACTGTACCCGTCCACTCCTCCTCTCTCGTCTGCCCTTGCCGCTGTTTTCCACTCATTGCCCGTCACCAGTAGTAGCCATGATACCATGCCGTCGGGTAAGGAGCTACCCATATTTAACACCGGAGCGCCGGCTTCAGCTCCTTGAGCAGATCCGTGCATGGCACGAGGCCAGGATCGCCGCGAGGCTACCACCGAACACGGTGGATTCGAAGGAGGAGGAGAGGAGGCAATCCTCGATTCCCTCCAGTCGAAGGCGGAGGCCAACCCCATCACGTGCAAGAGGCGGGGGCGGAGCACACGATGCTCGTGTATATGGATAAGGAGGAGGAGCCGGAGCCCTCCTACGCGCCCATCTACCCAGCGCCTGGCATGAAAGCCATGAACATCTCCGACAACGAAGCGTAGTGATGCGTATATGTAGAATTTTCTTTGCATGGATTGTAATTGTCCGCGGCTCTCTCGGTGAGCGTGTGAAAGAAACGCCACGGAGCACATCCACACGTGAAGAAAGACAAGAGGGTGGCCCTGGCCTGGCAGGTGGTCACATGGGCGCCACGTGGAAGTGAGCCCCTCTGCTCTGCTTTATTATTTTTTGTTTTTGTTTTTTGGCATGTGCATGTGCATGTGCAGATGGATCCATCGAGCGGTTGCTGCTTTAATAATGCTCCCTCCCTCCCCTTCATCCCTTGAGAAAATACAAGCGTTTTAGTTGAAAATGGAACAAACAAAGGTAGTGTAATTAAATTGATAACAAGAAAAGATTTTGTTGGAGGTATGGAATTATTTGTCCGTCGACCTCATCTGCTCGCCCTTTTATTTCTTCTTCTTCTTATTCTTCTTCGCAGTCACAGCATATATAAGAGAATAGAAGAGAAGAGCAGAGCAGAGCATAGCACACAAGCAAGCAAGTAAGGGAGGAAGGAAGGAAGGAAGGAAGAAGGCGACCTCCCTCGCCGGCTGCCTGCCGTTCCCACGCCGTCACATTCCCCGTCCGTCGCTCTTCCTTCTTCCTCCCGTGCCACTGCCACTGGCACTGGCTGTGTGTATGGTAGGTAGGTACGTTTCCTCTTCAATTCCCCACCTGCTCTCCTCTTGCTCATGTCTCTCTCTCTCTCTAGAGAGAGTGTGTGTGTGAGAGAGAGATCCCTTGCAAGGATGCAAGGATCCTCCTATTCTTCTCTGTTTCCTCGCTCAGCATAACCTAATCCAGTCTACACTAGTGTTTCCTTCTCCAATCCAATACTGTATAATCTAATCCAAGCTCAGCATTTGTATTCTTCTTTCAAATGACACTCTACCTTGATTTTATCCACATGAATCGGCCAGCCAGCACTGCAAATCATAACCACCACCACCACCACCACTGCAGCAGCTCATTCTTGATTTCTTCTCCGGTGTCTATGCAAACTGTATACAAGCTCTGCTGCTGCTGCTGCTGCTGCTGCTCTGTAACAGTTTCTTTCTTTCTTTCTTTCTTTCAGTTGCAAAAAACAACGCTCTTTCATCTTCATCTTGTACATCAAAGGCACCCCTGCTTGTGCTACCTACCTTCTGCTCTGCTCACTCAGTGTTATTATTGGGTTTTTTTTTTTTTTGAATTAGCACAGACAGGCTTCATCTTCATGTGGTACATCAAAGGAGAGGACAGCACCCCTGGTTGTGCTACTAACAATCAGAACTCTTCAGGTCAAAAAATTAAAAATGCTCACTCTACCTTGCTTGCTTGTTGATTTTTTACCCACATCACCCTGACAGCTCGGCTGCTCTGTTTTTCTTCTCTTCTCTTCTCTTCTCTTGTCTTCTCTTGTCTTGTGTGCAGACTGCTCAATCATGTATGTATGTTTCAGTTCCAGTGCTCATTCTTGACTTGATTCATCCATATTTATGTACAGGAAAGAGCATGAGATGAGAGCATGGCAGCCCCTGTACATGCCAGCAACCACCTTCTTCGGGCAGCAACAGCAGCAGACCCATCCCACGCCCACCAAAACAACCCCAACGCTGCTGCTCCCAGCTTCACAACAAACTCAGCAGCAACAGCATCAGGCCTGAGGGTGAGAGAGATCACGCTACCCAATGGCGACGTCTACTCGGGCGCGCTCTCATCAACATCACAGCAAGTCCCCGAGGGCACAGGCCGCTACGTCTGGGCCGGCGGCAGCTGCTGCGTATACGAGGGTGGGTGGAAGAGAGGCGCGAGGCACGGCCACGGCAGAACCCTCTGGCCGTCCGGGGCCGTCTACGAGGGCGAGTACGCCGCCGGGTTCATGGACGGCCAGGGGACCTACGTCGTCGCCGGCCCCTGCACCACCACCTCCTCTTCGTCATCGTCAGCATCCTACAAGGGGCAGTGGAAGCTGGACCGCAAGCACGGCCACGGGCTCCAGACATACGCCAACGGGGACACCTACGAGGGCTCCTGGGTGCAGGGCCAGATGGAGGGCCATGACTGCAGGTACACCTGGGCCAACGGCAACACCTACATCGGCACCATGAGGAACGGCGCCATGTTCGGTAAAGGGGTGCTCACATGGAGCGCAACTGGCGACTCGTTTCAGGGCAACTGGCTCGACGGCGCCATGCACGGCTACGGGCTCTACACCTGGGAGGACGGCGGCTGCTACCTCGGGACGTGGACCAGAGGATTCAAGGATGGAAAAGGCACATTCTACCCCAAGCATAGCAGAGTTCCCACCGCTCACCGGCTCTACATCGACGATCTGAGGAACAGGGGCGTGCTGCCTGATGACATCTCAACAAATGTCCTCCAGCAGCACTCCCCATCTTCCTTTGGCACGAATCAAGAGCCTGCTGCTGCACCAGCAGGTCCAAAGTTGTCCTTGAGAAACTTGAGCTTCGAGCGGCCTCCTGTGAAGAAGCCGTCTCTGCAGAGGCGCTGGAGCATCGGAGTGGCCATCAACAAGATCATCGGCGGTGAGCCAAGCGATGCAGGTTCTCAAACACAAACACAAGAAGGGTCTGACCAAGACATGGCTGGCTGTTCTAGCCTCCCGATACTGGAAAGGGAGTACACGCAGGGCGTTCTCATCAGCGAGGTCGTGCTGAACAAGAGTTGTCCGAATTCATCCAAGAAACTGAGCCGTGGACAGAGCAGGGCGGCCAAGGATGTCAAAAGGCCCGGGGAGATGATAATCAAAGGGCACAGGAGCTATGACCTGATGCTCTGTTTACAGCTTGGAATCAGGTAATTATGCATATATATATTTCAAGGCATCTGCTTAATCTGAATTTTCAACACCCTAATTCCTTCTCTGCATTGTTAGTTCTACTAGCTGTCCCATTGTACTTATATATGGAATGTTCTGATATCAGTGCATATATTGTCCATTGCCTTTAACTCATATATATATATATATATATATATATATATATACATAGAGCAAGTTGCCAACATACCATACCCATATATAAGAGCACCAAACTTGTTCATCTACTTTCATTGACCGAAGTAGCTCTGAATTTTCCATGTCATGGAAAGATCGCTGCTTTTCATGCCCTGAAGTTAAAGGTGCCATTATGCTATAGATAGAAACTGGCAGCAAATTGTTCCTTTTTTCCTTTTACCGACACCCAACAGAGTGTCTTGTTGAATACCTTACTTATTTAGTTTCTTATGGTCAGTAAAAGGTCGTTATATATGTGATTATATATACTACTCAGGTACACGGTCGGGAAGATTACGCCGATTCAGAGGCGTGAAGTGCAAGCCTCTGATTTCGGCCCCAAAGCTAGTTTCTGGATGAACTTCCCCACGAAAGGAACACGGCTTACTCCTGCACACCGTGCTGTCGATTTTAAATGGAAGGACTACTGTCCAGTGGTCTTCAGGTTTGTTGTGCTTCTGTACCACTTTTCTTTCAGCAGCGGTATATATGTTGGTCCAACCAAGTATGTAATCTCCTGTCGATACGTACAGCCATACATGTAGCATGACAAGTAAGAATAGAAATGTAATTATGTCATGAAGTAACTTGGAAAATTCAACAGCTTAGGTATATTGTGCTGCTGTAGTCTCTCTGAATCTTCGTCTATGCTACTATTGATTGCTTATGAACTCTGAATCTGTTCCCTGTTTACGACTTTAGGTAGGGTAATAATAACTTGTACAATTTGAATTCCCTTCTTTGAGTAGCTCGGTGCTGTTTTCTATTTTAGAACATAGTAGGACTAATTTCTTGTTAGTGTTTGATTACAGAAATTTGAGGGAGATGTTCAAGCTTGATACAGCGGATTACATGATTTCCATATCTGGAAGTGATGCACTTAGGGAGCTGTCTTCTCCTGGAAAGAGTGGAAGTATGTTTTTCTTATCGCAAGACGACCGGTTCATGATCAAGACTCTTCGCAAATCAGAAGTGCAGGTTTCTGCTGTTTCTACTCGATGATTTTATGATAAGCAGTGTACCTATTCATGCTAGTTGACAATATATGTTGGTAACTGACATAGACCAGGCAATGGGATCCAAGTCTATTTGTTTTGCGACCGGGGAAAATCCCAGCAATTGATAAGAGTCTGATGTTTTCAATTATCTGGCCTCACACGAAAAAGAAAATGTTGTCATAAGGAAAATATATTTCTGAGCTAGTTTCCTAGTTCACTTATGATTCATACTGAATCAAATCAAAGTTGTTCTTCAGTTTATTTGTGCAACTTCGGTTTTCCTGACATGATATTTTGCTTTGTAGGTTCTTTTGCGTATGCTTCGAGACTATTACCACCATGTCCATACTTATGACAACACACTCGTGACTAAATTTTTTGGCCTCCACCGGGTGAAACCTTCCAGTGGCCAAAAGGTAATGCCAGTAAACTGTTGTTGCTCAATTAAAAAGGTTACAGATATTACTGTGAAAGGCTTCAGCCATAAAAAGGATTTCGCTGCCATATCTGATAATCCTATTCTGGTTGATATTTAACTGTTGGATTTATTGTTTGTATCTGCAGTTCAGATTCGTAGTGATGGGCAACATGTTCTGCACAGAACTTAGAATCCATCAAAGATTCGATTTGAAAGGTTCATCCTTAGGCAGATCTACTGACAAAGTTAAAATCGACGAGAACACGACACTGAAAGACCTGGATCTGAACTGTTCGTTCTATCTCGAGCCTTCTTGGCGGGATGCTTTGCTCAAGTAAGCACGTTCTCTCTGAAAAAAAAGCAGCTTATGCTCATGACCAGTTTTCTGTGTGACACCCATACCCATGTTCTGTTCCTATTATGTGTAGGCAGATTGAGATCGACAGCGAATTTCTCAAGAATCAGGGCATAATGGACTACAGCTTGCTTCTTGGTTTCCATTACCGGGCTCGCCAAAGCCTGCTAAGAGGAGGGTCATTGCCTGAAACCAATTTGCAAGATAATAAACTAGCCGTTCTTTCGGAACAAGGTAATTAAGCATGCTTGCAGCTGTGTCTCCATTCCTCTGAGTAACTTGTCCAATTAACGACGATGGTGATGCAGATGCCATGGAGGATGATTCCGCCTATAACTACCGCGAAGGGCTGGTTTTGGTGCAGCGAGGCAGCAACCAAGATGGTAGAGTCGCTGTCGGGCCTCACATAAGAGGGAGCCGCCTGCGGTCGTCGTCTGCTTGTTACGAGGAAGTGGATCTCCTGCTTCCAGGCACAGCAAGGTTTGTCAATCAATTTATTCTGTTACTGTTAGTCAATCCTCATCTTCTTCAATGCCAATGTATGATGGTCTGGAATGACTGAATTTGTTGTCAAATTGGATAGGCTTCAGATCCAGCTAGGGGTGAACATGCCAGCAAGAGCAGAGAAACAAGAGAAACAAGAAAAAGACGGTGGCAAATCGCTCCGTCAGGTGTACGATGTGGTGCTCTACATAGGGATCATCGACATCCTGCAGGAGTACAGCATGAGGAAGAAGGTCGAGCACGCCTACAAGTCCGTCAAATACAACCCCCAGTCGATTTCGGTCGTGGAGCCCCGGTTCTACTCGGAGCGCTTCCTCAACTTCATCCGCACCGTCTTCCTGGAAAACTCACCCAACCAATGAATTCATTCATCTTTCCTTCCTTCCTTCTCCCCAGCAAGAAAAAATGTAACAGAAAGATCAAAAGGAAATGTGTTCTGCTTGCTATATTGCTGTGCATGTGTGTGGTTTGAGATGGTTGGGAGCGAAAGCAATGTGTGTATTTTGTCAAAAAGAAGCATTGACAAAACTAGTCAGCAGCAGTGAGTGCTCCATTATGCATGCATGGATGTGGTTTGGGTTTTCTGCCATATTGAGATGACCAACCACCCCACTATACTACTACACATCACATGTAGATGTGCCACATGTCTGTTACCCAAACCCATCCATACATCTGTCATCTGCTATTGGCTTATCTAGTGGCTCTTTTTTGTTGTGATGAACAGGGGCTGGAGCTTAGCTAGTGGTGTCAATTAGGTGAGATGATGACATGAACCCATGATTGATACTCTATCTCATATCAATCGTG
Source organism: Aegilops umbellulata (assembly GCA_032464435.1). Classification (NCBI taxonomy): domain Eukaryota; kingdom Viridiplantae; phylum Streptophyta; class Magnoliopsida; order Poales; family Poaceae; genus Aegilops; species Aegilops umbellulata. Next base: position 432,950,202 of record CP136059.1, on the reverse strand, counting down.
TCAAATGCCAATGGAAGTGACCACTCCCCGACTCGCCTATAAATTGTATCGACATCGATCTCAGGCCGATCACAACACCAAAACATAGTCACTCACAATGGCCACCACCAGCAAGCAGGCTCTAGCTCTTGCTGCTCTCCTGGTCCTGCTCACCGGCACCCACCTCATTGCTGCCGCAAGAGCCCCGGTGGCTGTAACCGGCATTGGTGTTGGAGGAGGCGGCTACGGTGGTGGTGGAGGTGGAGGAGAAGGTGGTGGGAGCGCCGGTCATGGTTATGGCTACGGTTCAGGCTATGGTGCTGGATATGGCTCTGGAGGCGGCATCGGTGGTGGTGGCGGCGGTGGCCATGGTGGTGGCGGTGGTGGAGGAAGTGGTGGCATGGGCTCTGGGTACGGCTCCGGTTATGGCTCGGGTTACGGTGCTGGTGGTCAAGGTGGTGGGGGAGGTAGTGGAGGAGGAGGCGGTGGTGGATCTGGCTATGGCAGTGGCGGTGGCTATGGGTCTGGGTACGGAGAAGGCTATGGTTCAGGTGGTGGCATGAACGGTGGCGGTGGAGGAGGCGGCGGTGGAGGGGGAGGTGGAGGTGGCGGCAGTGGTGGTTTTGGGCATGGAAGCGGCGGAGGCTATGGTTATGGCAGTGGAGGTGGCTATGGCGGCGAGCATGGCCACTGAGCATCATATATAAGCAGGAATTAAGCTGGTAACAGAGAGGAATGAACATGGTGACTACGCCTGTGTTGTGTAGATCAACCATCCTTACATGCATGCATGCATGTTAATATTTGTTGCCACCATACTGTATCGATAAGATGGAATAATGCTCAGCTTATTCAGTTTGAATTGTGATTTCTACTTTTCTATCATGCATTGCATACTAGTAGTCCTGGCCATCTCAGGCCCGGCCCTGTCGGCCCACCCAGGCCCGGCCCTAAAATCCAGGGCCTAGGCCCGATGGGCTTGCCCGTGGGTCGGGCTTGGGCCTGAGTTTGGAGCCCATCAGCAGGGCCTGGACGGGCTTGGGCTTGGCATATTGGCATTTTAAGGAAGAGGCCCGGCCCACGGCCCTAAGCCCTAAGGGCTTTTCAGGGCTTTTTACCAGATGGGCCGGGCTTGGGCTTGAAAAGTAGGCCCGATAGTAGGGCCTGGGAGGGCCTGGGCCTTAGTTTTTGCCGTGGGCTTTTTCAGGCCCGGCCCAAGCCCGGCCCGGCCCTGCCCATGGCCAGATATACATGCTAGTACCACTACATACATACACCAGAGAGCTTTACCGCATACAAGATGCATGCAAGATGACGAGCATACCATCCATGCGTAGTGTAAGTAGGTTACACGCCATCCCCAAACCTCTCATCCAACTTCACCCATTTTGCTTGCTTCAAAAAGGTTGGAATTCACTTTCCTCTCCCATCCAGAAAGATGTATCCATCATTGCAGCCAGCTAAAATCCTCTACAAAATCCTCAGCATCACGGATTGCTGTGATCAATTTTACAAGCATCAAGCAAAGAGATTTCACAACTGAATCACCGATGGACAAAGATTTTGAAAGCATATGTGGAGTACCTGCAGCATGCCCCAGCTATGAAGGCAAAGTCAGCCCTGGCCGAAATTTTAATCCACGCACCACTAACCTGCACATGAAGGCATTTTCAACAATCAGGAAAAATATAGAATGCATATCTTGAGAACAAAAGGAAAGAGCTACAGGCAAACAATGCTCATAAGGAACACTACACTCTTCCCAGGTTCTCCCTGTAACTTAGTTTAGTAATGCACGAGCATGAAACAAATGGCACTAACTCGACCAAAATCATGTATCTTTTGCATAAACCATGTATGTCGTACCACCTCCCAGCGCTACCGACAACAGTAGTACAGTACCATGTCTCATATGCTCATCGGCAATTGCGATAGTAAAAGACTCTTGGGAAGAAAATGTTATCAGGAGTCATCATGGATGTATTAAGATGAAGAATTCAAAGAAAAAAGTTAAGAGTCAGTGAAACAGAGCATATCAGCTCCACAATTCATACCCAAAAACTAAATAAAAGGATGGGTTTCACAACGGAACCATACCAGTATACCACTGGTTAAATGCACATGGACAATAAATATATAATGAACCTCCCAGAACCAACTTGTGAACTAAAATAAATACAAAAGCGCCCAGGTTGCCAGTAACAAGAGAGCAACTACAATGGCAAGTGAAATGCTGCATACCAATTAAGTATAATCCCAGCAGTGCAGCTTCTCGTTGCCATATAAAGTTGATGGACTATGTGTAGATATCATAAGAAGCGTTTAGTCCCATTGATTGTGCTCCATATACAGCTTCTCATTGCCATATACGGCTTCTCATTCCAATTGATTGTGCTCCAAAGAGAGATGTACCAAAGAGAGAGCATTCAAGTAGACAATGATTTCTACAAGGCCTACAGATGAAGAATGCAGATCGGTGAAACTCAGCTAATTTTGGGCCTAAGAGCTCATTGTTGGAGAAAGAGGCAACAAAACTAAAAAAAATACGATAAACCTTTATGCAAAAGAAGGAAATAAACATAGCAGGGTAAAGAGGTAGCCACATATCATTCTATTATTTATTTTAGACATATTGTAATAACATCGTACCTGGCTGTGCTGGCTGTCACTTGACGCCTGAGAAGCGTGATAGGGGACAAAGCCTAGTTCCTGAGAAGGCAACTGCAGGAATAAAATTTCAATAATCATTACACTGCCCAGAAATGTAAGTGAAGTGTTTAATCCAAAGTGACCTTAATACCAGAGTGAACCCCAGACTTGCGCCAGGGTGCATCCCTTGATAGTTGATTGTCCCCATAGAATTTGAAAAGTCAGACCCCTGGATTGAAGAGGAGTAGGTAAATATTGACACAACAAAACCAAAAAGATCATAAATATTCTAGGGAGGCACTTCAGAGATCATAAATTAATACCATGTAAGACTTATAAGTTGGAGCTTGGGTACCCATTTCGGACATGTTAGGAGGAGCCTCCAAGTCCTGCATGTTGCAAATGTTAGATAATGATTGCACTAAGAAGCACTAAAACTGACAGTATGAGATGAAATAAATGCAAGAGGTTGGAAACTGGGATTCTTAGGGGGTACACCTAATATTTTAGTACTCAACTATAAATCTATGATGTGGACACAAATTTTAACTTAAGTGATGCACACAATAGTTTCCTGAAACTTGAGTAATAATGCAAACTCTAGTCTAGTGCTGCATGTCACTGCAGCAGGGCAACTTATAAGATGCTTGGCATGGCATAGTTTTGTTCGACAGTTGGGCAGAGAAACAGATGTTCTTGATGACAGCAAAGAAGTTTATATAATATGATGCATTTGGCCAATAAATGTTCCATATAACGGATCCAAATGTCATACATCTCAAATTTGCATGGTTAAAATGGATATTGATGCCTCAACCACAACGAAGAAAATAGCACGATTACCTGAAACATAGCATTTCCAGACTGGACAGAACCATCTACGAAACCATACTGCACTACTGCAGGTTCTTCTGAGTGCACTTTCTGCTTCTTCGTCAGACCCTTTCCAACGCAATTTCTTGGATGGTTTTTACTTTTCTGGCCTTTCTTCTTTACTGTTTTTGCCGCTGCCCTGCTTGATATGTCCAGAACATTTTCTGATTCAGTGCCATCCCTGATAGAAGACAAGGCCATCTTAAGATTCTGAACATCAGGCTGTAGTGTCACAGGTGCGCTGCTAATGCTGGTTTGTTTCTGCAGGATTTGCTCAACCTTGTCGCCAAGTTCTCCCCAGAAATGGTCTAGTACTCTGCTGGACTCCTCACATTCAGATGCCCGGGCAACAAGCCTGACATACTTGGGGCACAAGTGCTGGTAGCGATTAGAAGAAATCTCCAATGATTCCTCTGCTTGAACGGCTTGCCCAGGAACAGGAACCTCCGGTGAAGAGGAGGTCAAATGCCTTGCATATTTGGTCCAGCGCTTCATGATGTATCTCTCTGGTATATGCTTTATGTCCATAACATCTAGAATCTTGAGAGCATGGCTGCACAGGAAGCCAACCGTCTCAAACTTGCCGCACGAGCATGCGACAGTCTGCTCCATAGGGTTCCCATAAACCGTGTATCGTCGGTCCTCCTTCTCCACAAGCGAGACGACATACTCACGACACGGGCCGCTCTCATCGCGGCTCACGATGTAAGCTGACTGGAACTCCTCATATTCTTCCTGGAAAAGCTGAAAGATCACGCTGGTATAGACCTCGGAAGCCTGTGTCAGAACGGGGGCTCTGATTTTGAGGTAGGGCATCATCAACCTTGAACCGTATTCCATCTCCAACTCTCTGTGCCGCCTGTCGCTGATCACTTTCTGAAGATGCCTCAAAAACAGAACAATGTCCACCTCTGCTCTCAGATGACCGCGCACCTCGGAATTCAGGCGCTCGTTCAACCGTGTGCCTTCCATCCCGGCCGAGAAGATCCCTTTCGCGTAGGGCCTAGCCCACTTATGTTTCTCCTCAAACAACCTCTGCAACCACGCGTTGTCGCGAAGCTCGTACTTGCTGATCATAGCATCCCATGCAGCGAGAAATCCCGCCTCCTCGTCATACTCTCCGTCGAAGCACGCCTTGAAGTCCTCGATGAAACTGGAATCGCCTTTAGAAAGCTGACGTATGTTCCCCTTTGCAACATGCTTTATGTGCCACACGCATATGGCATGGGCCGTCGTCGTGCCAGGCATCGCCAAGGACAGGGCCTCTGCTATCACCGTGTCCTGATGAGAAATGAAGGTCTTCGGTGCTCGCCCAGACATGGCGTGCAGGAACGTCTGGAACAGCCACCGGAACGACTCGCAGGTGTCGTCGTACATGAGCGCCAGCCCAAACACGACAGGCTCACCGAAGCTGTTGCAGCCGACGAACGAGGCGAGGTGGCGGAGGCTGATGCTGTTCCTGGACACGACGTCGAAGGCGACGGCATCGCCGAAGTGGGCGTAGTCGGCGACCATCTTGGCGTCGACCCAGAAGACATTCGCCACCTTGTCCTCGACGTCGAGCTGCACGGCGTGGTGGAATGCCGGGTCGGCCAGCGACTGCCGCTGGAGGTAGTTGAGCAGGGCGGCAGCCTCCCCGTACTTGATCTCCCACTGCCGCCTGGTGCGCAGGGGGCCGTCTCCCTCGGCCCATGCCGTCCCGACTGTGGCATCGTCGTCAATGAAATCCGGCGGCGGAGCGGCATTGGGCGGCGAGTGGAAGGGGATGGGCGTGCCGCGGGGCGCGGCGAAGAGCGGGTGGTTGTGGCGCGGCTGGAAGGCGGAGACCTGGAACCTGCCGCCGGGCTTGGTTCGGCGGAGGGTGAGGTGCGCGTTGCAGCCGGTCCTGCCGTCCGGCGCGGGGATGGCGGCGGCGGCGCGGGAGAGCCTGGCCGCGGCACGGGGGAGCTTGGCGGTGCCGGCGGTTCCGGTGGCGGTCTTGTTGTCCTTGAACCCCTCGCGGGAGCAGGCGAACTTGCAGGAGGTGACCTCGCCGGAGGTCTTGCTGCGGTTGGTGTAGCGGCGGCGGACGTTGAAGCGGAGCTTGAAGGCGTAGAGGCGGTAGAGGTCGTACGCCTGCATCTCCGTCTCGAACTCCATGTCCATCCGCGGCGTGCACTCCTCCGGCCGGGCCGAGGCCGCCGCGGCCGCAATGGCCGCGCTGGTGGAGGCGCCGCCGGAGGGCGGGCTTTGGTGGTTCTCCGGGCGGGCGGGGGCGGAGGCGGACGCCGCGGTGCTGGTGGTCTGCGCGGGGGAGCTTCCGGAGAAGGCGGCCGAGGCATTTGGTTCCGGCGGCGGCGCGGGGGTGGCGATTGGGGATTTAGGTTTTGGTGGCGATTGAGTGGCTGGGCTCGAGGCTGGTGCTGGGGCGGAGGGGGGTAGAGGGTGATGCGGTGGAGGAGCGGGGGCTGGGAGGTGGCCGGAGTCGGCGGGGGAGCTCATCGCCGGCGAGGGGAAGGGAAACGGAGACGACGGGCGGCGCGGTGCGGTCTGTGTGAATGGGAAGAGAAAATACGCCTTCCCGCGAGGAAGACGTACTAGGCCATCTGGTTGTTTGCTGGTTGTAAATGCATGTTTGCATTGAGCTCTCATTCCTCAACATGGCACCCGCAGGGTTTGGGTATGGGTATTAGGTGCCCATACCCGCACCCGTCTCAGAAAATTTTGCCCATACCCGTACCCGCACCCCGGGTTTCAAACCGTCCCATACCTGTACTTGAGTACGGGTAATACCCGCGGGTAAAAATACCCAACTAGGCGCTTATACTTGGGCGTTTATATATACAATATTTCAGCACATATATACAACATTTTAGCACAAATATACAAGATTTCAGCACATATATAACATTTCAGCATATTTATACAAAATTTCAGCACATCTATATAACATATCAGTATATGTACACAACATTTCAGCACATGTATTTCAACATTTCAGCACATAGACATATCACATTTCAGCATTTCAGCATGCACACATAAGTCATTTCAGCCACTTAAGTTCGACACACAAGTTGGTAGGTTAGGGTTTTTTCATCTAAGTCAATGACACATGGGACCTACTTGACTGGATTATCACTATACGGGCTTGAGGGTTCGCGGGTATGGGTATTGCGTTCCCATACCCGTACCCGCCTTACCCGTTGGGTATAAAATTTTCCCATTTAGAAACCCATGGGTATTTTAATTTCCCATACCCTTACCCTAATAGGGTTTTTACCCGCCGGGTTCGCGGGTAGCGGGTATCCATTGCCATGTTGACTCATTCCCCTCTCTCCTCCTCCCCGGCTCGTCTTTCCCCCTCCTCGGCGGCAGTGCCGCCCGGAGCGAGGATGGAAGGGGTGCTCGGGATGTTCTTGCACATAGTAGGCGTGATACAGTTAGTTGGAACTTAGTCTCGATTGCCGGTTGTGTGGCGAGATGCCGTTGGGTGCTCAGCCATGGTAGAGACATGGGGAGGGGGAGGGATCTGCTGGCAGCTAGTTGCAGAACAAGCTCGCAGCTGGTGCGCGAGTCGCCCGCTAACTACGCGTACGCCCGACGCTGGCGGCGCACCTGCTCACGGACGTAGTCCTCCTTCGCCCATTTGACGGCGGACTTGTCGTCGGGGGCCACCATGTCGACGTGCTCCGGCTTCACGGGGAGCAACCCCGGCTCGGGCTTTGGGCGGACAAGGCGGAGGGAGCGCGGGAAGGATCGGGCAGCCTCGTTGATGACGAGGGCACCACTGCGGGTGCGGCGCCCGAGTGGCGTCTCCTCCGGCTCTGGCTTGAGGGGGCGGACCGCCATCGAGCCGGAGCCCGACGACGAGGACGACCCCGGTTCCATTCGCCGCACGTCCAGGAGCTGCCACGGCGGCGAGAGAAGGACGGCCGCGGCGGGTACTCGAGGCGCGACACGTTGCCGGTCTCGATGTGGTCGAGGACAGTCTCGAGGGTGCGGCCTGACATGCCCCACCACTCATGCTGCCCGTCAGCGTTGAGGCGGCCGCGGGGGATGACGCTGTTGGCGGAGGGGATCTGTTCCTCGCGGTGGCGCGCGAAGTACATGGACCACATTGTGCGGCTGTCGGCGGTGTACCGCGGCTCGTTCCGCTGCTCCTCCGTCAGGGACGAGCGGATGTGGGCGATCTCGGTCTGCCGTGCCGCCCCTTCGGGCACCGTGACGCCGCCGGCGCTCAACCTTCACGCCCCCGACTCTCTCGGGCACGCTCCTCTCTCTCGTGTATAAGTTGTACATTGTGAGTGATTCAATGCAAGGAACTAGAGTTAATCTGTTCAACTTGGTATCAGACACCAGGTGCCCTATGGCCACCGAGTCCTCCTCCGCCGCCGCCACTTCGCCGGGCTCCCTCTCTTCCTCGGTGCCGACCGCGCCCACTGCCCCGGCCACTACGGCGGCGACCTCACCGTCCTTCGTCTTCGGCACCAACCCCTCTCTCTTCAGCGGTTCTTTCACTGCCTCAGGTTCCCAATTCGCCCCCATCTTCTCCTCCGGCGCGCCTCTCCCTCCCAACCCTCCTACTCCCGCTCCCACTAATCCCATCTACCGCGACCACATCACAAACCACATCAAATTTCTCCTCAATCTCGCGGATCACAACTACCACAAGTGGAAGACTTTCTTCCTCATGGTTCTCGTTCGCTACGGCATCACCTACCTCATCGAGCACCCACCACCGCCCAACGCCACCTCTCAATATCTCGAGCTCGAGGCCCACATCGCCCTCTGGATTTATGCCACGCTCTCCGATGTCATGTGTGACCATGTCGTCGGCGCCACCACCACCTACGCCCTCTGGCACAAGATCCAGGCCTTCTTCCTTGCCAATCGCTATGCGCGGTTCATGATCCTCAATCGCCAATATCGCAACCTCAAGCAGGGTGACCTTTCTGTGTCTGACTACGCCCGCCGCATGAAGCTCCTCACCGATGCTCTCGCCGACATCAATCATGTCGTCACCGAGGTGGATCTCACCACCCAATTTCTCCATGGCCTGGACAAGCGCCTCGATGCCATTCGCGTCGTCCTCGGCGATCAAGGGCTTCCCTTTGACACCGTCCTCTCCTGCGTCGTCTTGGCTGAGGAATCCCAGGCGCAGCGCGCGTCCGAGGAGAGCGCCTCCGCCTTCGCTCTGCCTGGCGGTGGCCCCTCGGGCGGCAGCTCCGGCGGCGGTGGCCGTCCGACCAACGACCGCTCCACCGACCGCGCCCCTGGCGCTCCCTCTCCGTCGCCTCCCGCTCCTGGCCGCGGGCGCGGCGACCGCTCTGGCGACGGTGGTGACCGTGGTCGTGGGCGCGGCCGCGGGCGTGGGCGTGGCCGCCACGACAATGGGGCCGTGGCCAGCATCCGCCGGCCCCGCTCGCCCCGTACACTGGCTACTTTGCGCCGTACGGGATGGCGATCCCGTCTCCGCGCTCTGGCTGGGTTCCCCCCAACGCTGCCGGTGTGCTCGGGCCCCGCCCTGGCTCTCATGCCCAGGCCTACCCGGTATACCCGCCGCCTCAGCCTCCACCACCGGCTCCGTACTACCAGGCCGCACCTTCGTCGTGGGATCACCTTGCGATGCTCAACGCCGCCTACAGCAACAGTGGCTATCCCGCTCCTCCCGGACCGGAGTGGTACCTCGACAGCGGTGCTTCATCCCACATAACAGGCAACCCAGGTACCCTAACCTCGTCAAGTTCTTCTTTAAAGCAGCATCTTCCATCTAGTATTCTTGTTGGCAATGGGCAACATCTCCCCATCACCGGATCTGGATCCACAACCCTACCCCCTCACAATTTCCGCCTCACCGATATTCTCGTTTCACCTAATGTTGTTACTAGTTTTCCGTTCGGCGTTTTACTAAAGACAATGCTTGCTCCATTGAATTCTTTCCTTGTGGTTTTCTTGTGAAGGATCTTCACACTCGGAAGGTGCTCATGATCTTCGTTAGCAATGGCGACCTCTATCCATTTGTTGGCACCACGGCGGCTCGGGCCCATGCCCTCTTCACCGTCTCTTCACCAGACTTGTGGCACCGTCGCCTCGGCCACCCTAGCGCGCACTCTCTTTCTACCATAGCCAGAGATTTTCTTAGTGATTGTAATAAGGTTGCCCATACTCCATGTAATGCATGCCAACTTGGCCGCCAACCTCGTCTTCCCTTCCCCTCTTCCTTTAGCAAGACTTATGCACCATTTGATTTAATTCATTGTGATTTATGGACATCTCCTGTCATTAGCTTCTCTGGCTTCCAATATTATTTGGTACTTCTCGACGACTTTACACATTACTCATGGATGTTTCTGATGCGCAACAAATCCGACACATCTTCTATCCTCCAATGCTTCTTCACGTTTGTCCACAATCAATATAACATCGTCATCAAAGCCATGCAGTGTGACAACGGCGGCGAATTCATCAACACATCTCTTCGTGCCTTCTTCTCCTCCAACGGTATCTCTTATCGCTTCTCCTGCCCACACACGTCCCCTCAAAACGGCAAGGCCGAACGACTGCTCCGCACCACCAACGACATTGTGCGCACATTCTTACTCCAAGCCAACTTACCCCCTCCCTTTTGGGTCGAAGCACTCCATACGGCCACCTATCTTCTTAACAGACGACCATCTCGTGCCATCAACAATGCCACCCCACACTTTCTCCTCCACGGCACCCACCCCACCTACGACCACCTTCGTGTCTTCGGCTGCTTATGTTTCCCGAACACCTCCGCCACCATGCCACACAAACTTTCCCCTCGTTCCGTTCGCTGTATTTTTCTTGGCTACCCTCTAGAACACAAAGGCTACCGGTGCTTTGACTTAGACTCCCGCTGCGTCATCGTCTCACGCCATGTCACTTTTGACGAAACCAAATTCCCGTACACACCGCCCACCCCACACCCTTCCTGCGGCACGTCCACACCGGATCCCCCGCCCCAGCCCCCACCGAATCTCTCGGATCCCCCACCCCCACCTGCGCCCTCGGAATCCCCGCCCAACCAGTCCCCTCGATGCGCACCATCCGGCGCTGGGCCTCGCACCCCCACTACCCCGACCGCGTCCACCGCCTCCCCTCCCACCGGCTTGCATGGATCCCCCAGCGCATCTCCCTCGCCTGCCGCACCCGCCTCGTCCGGCTCCCACCAATCCCGCCACGCGCCGTCACCTGCATCAGTCCCATCTGTCCCCCGATCCTCCTCGCAGTCCGCACCCGTTTCCCAGGCTTCTCCTGTCCCGGGCCTACCGAATCTGCCTCCACATCTGCGCTGTCCACTCCTAGCCCACCACACCTACCTCGCCATGCAATTCCGGTAAAGCCACCCCACAACTCCCACCGCATGTCCACACGCGCCAAGTCCGGTTACTGTATGCCGCGCCGCCTCTTCCTCACCACTACCACCACTACTGCACTCTCTCCCATACCTGGCACGTATAGATCAGCTCTCAAAGACCCCAATTGGCAACAAGCTATGCAAGATGAATATTCTGCTTTAATGAAAAACTTTACTTGGTCTTTGGTGCCTAAGCCTGCAGGTGTGAACATCATCACGGGGAAGTGGATTTTTCGCCACAAGTTCAATGCGGATGGCTCTCTCGCTCGGTACAAAGCTCGATGGGTAGTTCGTGGATTCACTCAGCAAGAAGGTGTGGATTATGGGGAAACTTTCAGTCCTGTGGTGAAGCCTTCTACCATTCGTGTCGTCCTCAGTCTTGCCACCTCTCAGTCATGGCCTATTCATCAATTGGACGTCAAGAATGCTTTCCTCCATGGTGAGCTCAATAAGACCGTGTATTGCGCTCAACCAGCTGGGTTTGTGGACTCCTCACGCCCGGATCACGTCTGCTTACTTCACAAGTCTCTTTATGGGTTGAAGCAAGCCCCACGGCAATGGTTTCTTCGGTTTCAACGGTTTCTCCTCTCTCTTGGATTCACTGCCGTGCGGAGTGACACCTCCTTGTTCATCCTCCATCAGGGCACAAGCATCGCCTATCTTCTGGTGTACGTGGATGACATTATTCTCACTGCCAACTCCACCCAAGCTCTCCACCGCATCATCTCTGCCCTCAAGTCCGAGTTCTCCATGTCTGACCTCGGCGAGCTTCACCACTTCTTGGGCATCAACGTCACTCCCAATGCCTCGGGCTTGTTCCTCTGTCAACAACAATATGCCCTGGAGATCCTTGATCGTGCCAAAATGCCAAACTGCAAACCTGTCTCAACGCCCATCGACACCAGCTCAAAATTGTCTGCTACTGCCGGTCACCTCCTCTCCAACCCAACACAGTACCGCAGCCTGGCCGGGGCCCTCCAATACCTCACCCTTACCTGGCCAGACATCTCTTATGCAGTTCAGCAAGTTTGCCTATTCATGCATGCGCCCCGGGACAGTCACATGCAGCTGATCAAACGTATTTTGCGTTATCTCCAAGGTACATCACACTATGGGCTCCAGTTCTACAGGTCGTCCTCCCACGACTTGGTCGCTTACACAGATGCTGATTGGGCCGGTTGCCCCGACACACGCAAGTCAACCTCTGGGTTTTGTGTCTTCCTCGGATCCAACCTCATATCTTGGTCTTCTAAACGGCAGCCGACCGTTTCTCTATCAAGCACTGAGGCCGAGTACCGTGGGGTCGCAGACTGCGTCGCCGAGTCCTGTTGGTTGCGCAAGCTCCTGCATGAACTGCGTCGCCCTCCTCGCCGCGCCACTGTGGTTTATTGTGACAACATCAGCGTCTTGTATCTCGCCAACAACCCGGTGCAACATCAACGCACTAAGCACGTCGAGATTGACCTCCATTTTGTACGTGATCGGGTCTCTCTTGGTGAAGCACGAATCCTACATGTCCCGTCGTCCTCCCAGTTTGCTGATTTGTTCACCAAAGGATTGCCGTCTCAAGTGTATCATGAGTTCCGCTCCAATCTGAACGTCCTCCCCAACGGAGTTCCGCCTGGGGGGGGGGGGGTGTTAGAGTGTGTTTGTACTGTATTTGTAACTCTTGTACACTCCCTAGATTATAGGATCTGTAACTATAGCCCAAGGCCTGCGTGCCGACTCTCTCGGGCACGCTCCTCTCTCTCTCGTGTATAAGTTGTACATCGTGAGTGATTCAATGCAAGGAACTAGAGTTAATCTGTTCAACTGTTGTGATGGGGGCCTCGCCGGCGTTCCCCCCGGCTGCTAGTTCCAGGCGGCGGCGGGCCGGACCTCATCAGCGCGCTCCCCGACGACCTGCTCCTCCTCGTCCTCGCCGCGCGCACCGGCGTCCTCTCCCGCCGGTGGCGCGGCCTCTGGGCCCGCCCCCGCCAGATCGCCTTCCGCGACGTCGCGCTCCCCTCGCTGGAAGCGGCGCTCGACATCCGCGTGCCCAGGCAGCGCGGGCGTGTCACCAAGCAGCACAGGGCCGACGCCGCCAGCAGCGCGAACTCGCTGCTCCGGAGGAGTTCGTCTTTGAGCTCAAGGGCATTGGTTCCCGCGTGGTCGATCTGCCTTGCTTCCATCGTGCTGGACCTTAAATTCATCCGCTGCGTGCCAGCCGCGCGGGGTCGAGTTCCCCTGCCCGCGCTTGCCCAGGCTCCGCCTTATCGACCTTTATTTAGATAACTGGGAATTGACGGTGTCGCTGCAGGAGCTTGTCGTGGATCACGGTGTCAGTGCTGTGAACATCGTTGCTCCCGTGCTTAAGCAATTGACCATGACCTCTGTCGCCTCCAAACTCAGCATTTCCATCTTGGCGCCAATGGTGGAGAAGGTTTCGTGGCGCTGCTTCCTTGGGGTGTCTATTGTGTTTGGTATTTGGCGACCCAAGCAGGTGTTGCTAAAGACAGCAGAGAGACAAGGGCAGCCCCCCTCGCGGTGCATTCATGCCTCTGTTCGTCCCTTCCCCTGCTCAGTTTACTGCAATCATTGACCACTAAGTTCTGTGACTGATATTTATCCTGCTAATTTGTTTTCTCAGTGCTTCTCCGTTTCCAATGGCGAGGAGGATACCTTTACACAGGAGATACAGAAGCATATGATTGCTGCCTTCTCTGTTTTGGAGCATTTGTGTTTAAATTCCTTGGGATGAATAAAATTCATTGTGATATGGAGAAGCTTAAGATCGTCCTGCAGACTCCACTATAATTGATTCCTTGTATTGTATTCCCCTCTCGTTAGGGTCTTGTCCTCTCTCCCTGGCGACACGGAGTAGAGCCGATCTAGCCGCCGCCGACCTCTTTCATCCCTGTCCTGCTCGGGTTGACTTTGGGGCGCCCGTGTGGCGCTGCCCATCCTTGGTAGGCACGGCCTGGGGGTGTAGGTGTTTTCTTCAGTTTCCCTTGGAAGTTTTCATCTAGGGTTCCATGGCGGCTACTTCTTCTTCGTTAGCAGGTGATGGCGCTGATCTGGAAGAGATGATGCAGCAGTTAGGGATCGAGGATACAGACCTTGATGATGTGGTCTTTGAGGAAGAGTGCCCAGCACCAGCGGCGCCCGTCCGCTGGCTTGCGATAGGTCGTGTTCATACATCGAAGGAATACGGTGATTTCTGGTTTTTCAAAAACATGCGGAACGCATGGGATCTGGCGCAAGAGGTTAAGTTCAGATCGCTTGGTGACAATCTATACACGATGCAGTTTTCATGCCTTGGGGATTGGGACAAAGTCATGGAGGGAGGACCATGGTCCTTTCGTGGTAATCCTGTTCTTTTGGCTCCTTATGATGGCTTTAGAAAGCCCTCGACTATTGATCTAAATATCTTCAGAATCTGGGTCCAAATCCATGATCTACCGGATGGTTTTGAGCCACTTCTTAAAGCTTTGGCTGGAAACATAGGGGAGTTCTATTCCCTGGACAATCGGGGACGTGATCTTGCTGGTAATTACTATAGAGTGAGGGTTTTGCTGGATGTAAGGAAGAAGCTGAAAAATCACGTTTTGATCGTGAAGGAAAAGAAGCGTCAAATTTTTAAGCTGAAATATGAACGTTTGCCAGATTGGTGTGCGGTTTGTGGCATGATTGGGCACTTATATACAGAACACGGGGACGGTGTTCACCCGGCATCAGCGTTGATCTTCAAGGAGCTGCGTGCTTCGTGGGGAGGGGGTGCTGGTAACAGAGGCGGCGCACGTGGTGAAGAAGACCGCCGGGCTGCATCATCCACCGTAGCTAATGATGATGGCAAACCAATGGATATTGAACCAAGCAAAAATAGCAATGTTCTCAGTGATGCAGATTTGGACCCAAGTAGGAAGAGAGCTGGTACTGGTTTGAGTACTAACCTACTAGCTTCTGAATTGCCTCCTAGTTCGGGTACTACAGGTTCCCAACTAGCTTTAACAAATTCTGGAGTGGAGTCCCCCCTTAGTCCTTCTGCAAAGCAAGATCTGAAGAGATCAAGGATAGATCAGTCTAGCAATATTGTAAAAAATTCGTCAGCATCGGCGGGTTCCTTCGAGGAACACCGCCGGGACAAATGAATCTGATAAGCTGGAACTGCCGGGGTGGGGGGAACCCCCGGACAGTTCGTGAGTTGTCTGTCCTAATACAGACACATTCCCCCACCTTTGTCTTCCTTTCTGAAACACGTCAAAACAAAGAGAAAATAAAAAGCTACAGGAATAGACTTGGGTTAAGAGGTTTTGTAGGTGTGAACAGTGAAGGGAACAGTGGCGGTCTCGCTTTGTTTTGGGATGAGACTTGGACAGTTGATGTCAAACTTGCAAATAACAGATGTATTGATGCTCTTGTTAGTGCTCCAGGAGGGCCTATGTGGAGACTAACGTGTGTGTACGGAGAGCCTCCAGTGAAAAATAGGCACCGTATGTGGACTTTACTTAAAGATTTAGCCCCTCAGTACAATCTGCCATGGCTTATGGTGGGAGACTTTAATGAAGCACTCTGGGACTTTGAGCAAATATCGAATTCGATCAGAGCCCCGTCCCAAATGGCTGCTTTCCGAGATGCTCTTGAGTTGTGTGAGTTGGTGGACCTTGGTTTCTCTGGACTTCCCTTCACGTGACAATAAGAGATCAGGCGATGCCAATGTCAAAGTCCGCTTGGATCGTTGTGTTGCAAACTTAGATTGGAGAAATTTATTTCCGGCGGTCCACATAAAACACCTTGTCTCCCCCCGGTCTGATCATTGTCCAATATTTTTACAAGGTGAATGCGATGACGGTGTTCGGCCTGCTCGGCGTTTACATTACGAACTAATGTGGGAGAGGGAAGCTATTTTACCAGAATTGATTGCAAAAGAATGGAATGCAGCTGGTAGCAAGAAATCTTTGGGAGATATTGGCCAAGCCCTTGGGAAAGTAATGAACTCTTTGCATATGTGGAGCCGCAAAAAACTGGGTAATATTACGAGAGAAATTGCCAAGTCTCGCACTAGGCTTGAGGAATTGCTAAATATGAATGCTGATCGTGTTGAGTTGCGAAAAGAGGAAGATAAGATGAATGAGCTGCTCTATAAGGAAGAGATGATGTGGCTTCAGAGATCTCGTATTTTGTGGCTGAGGGAAGGTGACCATAACACAAAATTTTTTCATGCAAAAGCGGTGTGGCGGGCTAAAAAGAATAGAATTAAAAAACTTGTTGACTTGGCCGGAAACGAGCATGTGGGGGCTGAGGCTATGGCAGATGCCACCAATGCTTATTTTCAGGACATATTCAGTGCTGATCTGACACTTAATCCCACGCCGATTATTGATCTTATTCAGCCACACGTGTCAGATGTTCTTAATGATTCTCTGTGTGCTGAGTTTTCTGAGAAGGAAATCTCGGATGCATTATTCCAGATTGGGCCATTGAAGGCTCCAGGCCCGGACGGGTTCCCGGCTCGTTTTTTTCAGAGAAATTGGGCTATTATGAAATCTGAGGTAATTGCAGCTGTCAAGGAATTTTTTGAGAGTGGAGTTATGCCGGACAGTGTTAATGACACTATCATCGTATTAATTCCAAAAATCCCAAACCCGATCAATATCACTGATTTCCGGCCTATTAGTCTTTGTAATGTCATATATAAGGTTGTTTCGAAATGCCTGGTCAATAGGCTTCGACCTTTGCTGGATGACATTGTTTCTCCTACCCAGAGTGCATTCATCCCGGGGAGACTAATCACAGATAATGCATATATTGCTTTTGAGTGCATTCACCAAATCAAGCAGGAGAAGGATCCAACAAAGAGTTTTTGTGCATATAAGCTGGATCTATCCAAAGCTTACGACAGGGTAGACTGGAGATACCTTAAGCAAATGATGGAAAAGTTGGGTTTTGCTCGCAAGTGGGTTGATTGGATCATGACATGTGTCACCACTGTGAGATATTCTGTGAAATTAAATGGAACCCTCTTAGACTTGTTTGCACCGTCGCGTGGGCTACGGCAAGGTGATCCGCTATCTCCGTATCTTTTTCTCTTTGTTGCTGATGGACTATCTGCTCTTATCAATAGGAGTCTGCATGAAAGAACCATTGCACCCATCAAAATTTGCCGTAATGCACCTGGGATCTCGCATCTATTATTTGCGGATGATACTCTTCTCTTCTTTGAAGCTAACAGAGACACCGCAAGAGAGGTCAGGATTGTGTTGCATTCATATGAGGTAGCTACTGGTCAGTTATTAAATCCCTCCAAGTGTTCCATACTGTTTGGAAAATCTTGCCCTATTATGCAGCAAATTGATGTACGTACTGAACTGAATGTGGATAATGTTAACTTTGAGGAGAAATACCTTGGCCTTCCAACTCCAGAAGGCCGTATGTCGAAGGGAAAATTTCAAAGTATGCAATCAAAGTTGACTAAACGCATGTTACTTTGGGGCTGTCCTTCTCAGGGGGGTAAGGAAATACTCATCAAGTCTATCATCCAGGCAATCCCTACTTATCTTATGAGCATGTTCAAGCTACTTTTGGGGTTGTGTGATGATCTTAACGAGATGGTTAGAAACTACTGGTGGGGATCAGAGAGGGGGGAAAGAAAGGTGCATTGGAAGTCATGGGAAGAATTGATCAAACCAAAATGCATGGGAGGAATGGGTTTTCGGGATTTCCGTATTTTCAATCAAGCTTTGCTGGCCCGTCAAGCTTGGCGGTTACTAACTAACCCGGATAGCCTATGTGCAAGATTACTTCGTGCTAAATATTACCCTCATGGCCGTTTAGAGGACACGGTGTTTACTTCGAATCCATCATCGTCTTGGCAGGGTATTGCTTTTGGGTTGGAGCTCCTAAAAAAGGGTCTATTGTGGAGGATAGGCAACGGTAGTCAAGTAAGAATCTGGAGAGACAGATGGATACCAAGGGGACCAGGCTTTAATGTTATTTCAAGGAAAGGTAGATGTCGGCTGAGGTGGGTTTCTGATCTGATCGGTATTAATGGAACATGGGATCCTGATCGGATTCGTCAGTACTTGGCCCTAGATGCTTCTGAAATACTAAAAATTAAGCTTCGTAGTACTATGCGGGATGATTTCATTGCTTGGGCTTGTGAACCATCGGGTGAATTTACAGTTAAGAGTGCCTATAAACTGGCATTTGATGCTCTGTACCAGCAGAACCAAAGTTCTTCAAGCACCTCGCCCTCTGGTGTTAGGAAATATTGGAGAGAAGTTTGGGGTTGTAATGCTCCAGCCAAGGTCTGTGTCTTTGCATGGCGTACAGCAACAAATGCTCTACCTACATTTGAAAGGAAGCATAGAATTTCTCTGGAATCGGATGCTAGATGTCACATCTGTGTGTTTGAGGTTGAAAGCACATTTCATGCATTGTGTCGGTGCCCCCATGATGTAGATCTTTGGAATTCAGTCGCAGAAGTTTGGCCCCTGCCACCAGTGCTCGAGGTTCAGAATACAGGACATGAATGGCTGTTGCATCTGGTTGGTGATCTTCCTGAATTTTTAAGGCTGCATCTGCTTATGCTCTTATGGAGGATTTGGTTTGTCCGTAATGAAATTATCCATTATAAACCTGCACCTTCTACTGATGTGTCCAAGCGGTTCTTGTGTAGTTATATTCAGTCCATCCTTGCTATCCAAGATGATCCACTCTTCGACCCAGTAAAAGGCAAGGCACCGGTTTCTGAACCTTCTGCAAATCTGAAGATACGTGATGGACATGTTGGCGTTGGTGGCATACGTTGGAAGCTCCCTGAGCCTGGATGGGTCAAGTTAAATACTGATGGATCTTTTGTTCAAGCAGATGGATCGGCAGGAAGTGGTATGATCCTTAGGGACCAAGCAGGAGATATTGTTTTCTCTTCATGCAGATGCTTACACTATTGTTCTGAAGCTTTGGAAGCGGAGCTCTCGGCGATCAAGGAAGGTTTGGCTTTGGCCTTGCAATGGAGCCAGATGTCAATTCACATTGAGACAGACTCAGTTGACGCAGTAAATTTGTTAAAGAAGAATGGTATGGATAGATCTCGTTTTGGCTTCATGGTGAATGAGATTAGATTACTCATGTCACATAGAAATACTTGTATTACTCATATTCGGCGAAACCAGAATTTGGTGAGTCATGTATTAGCTAGCTATGGGAGGACCAGTGGTAGAACTGCAGTTTGGCTTGCCTCTGGTCCTGTTAATATTGTGGAACTCTGTAATTCTGAAGTAGCTGATGCTACATGAGTGATGCAAGTTATTTCCCGCAAAAAAAAAGATCGTCCTGCAGAGATCAGCGGTAATTCTCTGCTCTTATCGCATAACCCGATAATACACACGGCCTGCTGCATGCTTCTTGTTTTGCCTTTTTTTTTTAAGAAGTTATCATCTGAAAAGAGATTGGGCCCATGAAGCAATTACATGCCTGCCTATAGTAGTGCTCCGATGGTGCAATGTGCTTGGCTGTTCGGCCTATAAAAGCAGAGAGGCCCAAGGTGTTGTAGGCACTTCGGAAAGGCTTCTCACTTGTACAACCAAAAAGAATGGGCTATTGAATCGTCAAATGACATATTGCAGAAATGGCTGACGGGGTAATTGAAAACTTTAAATTTTGCAGGGGGAGCGACAGCCCATGTTTGCCCTGCCGAAGCTCCACCAGTGCCCACTAGATTGTCATTGTGATTCTTCAAACTGGAGGTCACAAACTATCTCCTTGACTGCTCTTGAAGAAGTGGAGATCAACGGCTTCGAAGGAGCGGAACATGAGTTTGATTTATTGAAACTGATACTTAGATCTGCGCCAATTCTTAAGAAAATGACTGTGAAGCTTTCAGAGGAAGCCTCATCAAGTACGGATGGATGCGCAAAAATATACAACATCCTCAAGGCTTGTTCTTCCGTGGAATTCTATATTTATCTTGGCTCTGGTGAGTATGTGCTTTGTATGTTGGAGTAGCATGCTCCTAAACGCGTTAAGGATATATCTGTTAGTCTCTGTAAGTTTGGTCAAAACCTAAAGTCAAGCAGTTAGTTGCTTTCATGTTTTGCAAAATCTCCAGGGTGATTCAAATGTGGCATTGACATGTGCAAATTATAAAGTCTGGTGCATAGTTTTATCCTAGTTTTTTTTTTTGCAGGAGGTGTTATAAGGTGTATAGTTTTATCCTAGTTATTACTGAATATGCTTTACTGCTGAAAGTGTGTGTGCAAACTCTGGTATCATTATCAAATAGAGTTGAATGGTGTAGTGGGCGATAAACAATTTGAATGTTTTTACGCAGTCTTCCTTGCCTTTTTCTTAATGCAATCTGTGTGTTGAATATTTTATTATTCCATTGTATTTTGCATCAGTATTTGATTATTCAGTAGCAAAATGCCATTGTATTTTGCGATATGTATTCCACTATTCAGTAGCAAAAGGACAGTTTCTAGGTTACCTGAACTTAATGTCTCGTCTGAATTTCACTGTCCTTATTTAGTTCCCGTTAAATTCTGTTTGAGTACTAGTCTGGTATTTGGCTCTGCCGTCAGCATGTATTGTGTTTTACTACTTGCCAGTGACAGTAAATCTTTATTCATGCAACGACATTTCGATGCTGACCAGAGCGTGTTTCGTTTTGCCGCCTCCGCAGGGTTAATGTTGGGCAGCCAAAATTGCTCCTCGGTATGATTTTCATGCTCAAGTCTGGATCCGTGGTGCGCATTGACAAGACCGTTCTTTCCCACGACGGCCAGTTCCGTAACCTGGTCCAGGAATTACGATTTTGCTTTGTTGCTTCAACCGGTTATCTGAGGTGTTGTTGTTGTTCTGTCAGTGTGCTGTAGCTTTATATAGGGCTCTAAGTGGTGGACTCTTAGTTAGATCGTAATGGTTCCTATGGCATTGAGTTATAGATGCCAATGCACTGAACCTATGTCAGTCATGTACTCCAAGCTAGTGACCAGTTAAGCCTATGATCTAACTAGCAGTAGATGTTAGCTTTGTGATTATATGAGCCGCATTACCTCTGGTCTGTTGAGCCTCTTAACTTGGGAGTTGCTTTTGGTTCCCTTGCTTTTCTCAACTGCTTTACCCACTCAAAACCAACTCAATCTACCCAGGAGCCAGTACACTTCTGCAGCATGTTTCCACACGTGTGACACGGTGTGAGGAGCAAGAGCAAGATACAGGACAAGTTCACGCGGTGACCATGCGGACTGACGGCCAGAGCGGCGCGCTCTGCAACATTGCACCGCACGCGCGGGCAGCCCATAGTACCTGAGCACACGCCTCTGCGCCAGCTTCATCCTTGCAACCTTTCGCAGCCCCGACGCTGGCTTTCCCCCTCGACCATTTCCTCCTCGCGACGCCACGCGCCCCGCTCGGGAGCAACAGTAGCCGCCACAGCCAACCGTCGCTTGCACTCCTCCCTTTTTGTCACCTGTGAGCATCCTAACCGGTCAAAAAACCCGATCCAGACAGTCACCTCATACCCACCCTAAACGTTTGCGCTTAATTGACGGTTTGCTCGTCGTCGACCTACCTTGCTTCCACCGCGCCACCTCCATCGTGCTCAACTTTCGCCCTATCTGCCTCCGCTTACCAGCCGGCGCGGAGTTCTCTGCACACGAGACGTTGTCCCTCTCGTACTGCACTGTCGACATCGACTGCTTGCTCTCCTGTTGCCCGTGCTTGCGCATACTCCCCCTCAACAACGTTCGTTCCGATAAGGGCGACCTGACGGTTAACTCGGCGTCGCTGCAGGAGCTTCTAGTGCACACCTGGACTGCAAGGATACACATTGTCGCCCCCGTGCTTAAGCAATTGACCATGTCCTTTATTGCCTGGAAAGGCC
This sequence comes from Aegilops umbellulata, assembly GCA_032464435.1. Classification (NCBI taxonomy): domain Eukaryota; kingdom Viridiplantae; phylum Streptophyta; class Magnoliopsida; order Poales; family Poaceae; genus Aegilops; species Aegilops umbellulata. Next base: position 432,928,474 of record CP136059.1, on the reverse strand, counting down.
GCATTTCCATATTGGCGCCCATGGAGAAGAAGGTTCAGTGGGACTGCAACTTCTCCAGGGCGTTCAATGTGCTTGATCTTTGGCAACTCGAGCAGGTGACGCTAATGACGGCGGAGAGACAAGGACACCTCCCTTCGATGCACGTTCATGCCCGTGCCGTGCGTCCCTTCCCCTGCTCAATTTACAGCAAGCTCTGACTAAACTAAATTTGTGAATGATATATACCCTAACAAACTGTTTTTTCAGGACTTGTCTATTTTTATAGGTGGAGAGCACATCTTAACGCAGGACACCTTCAAAAAGGAGATAGAGCAGCATATGATTACCGAGTTTTCTGTTTTGGAACTACACCTCACAACAAATGGACATGTGTTTGGAGCATTCGCGTTTCTTCAGTTCCTCTCCTAGGGGTGAATCCAATCTGTAGTGCTATGCAGAGGCTTAAGGTCATCCTGCAGAAATCAGCGGTAATTCTCTGCTCTGATGACATACCCCAATAATACATTGTGTATTAATCACATAGTATAATTTTGGGTTTTAGGTGAAAGAAGACTGCACACCGCATTGTCCATGTGAGTCCACGGGTTGGAGATCCCAAACTATCTCCTTGACTCCTCTCGAAGAAGTGGAGATCGACGGCTTTGGAGGAGACGATCATGAGATTGATTTCTTGAAACTGATATTCAAATGTGCGCCAATGCTTAAAAGAATTATTGTGAAGCTGTCAGATGGGGCCTCATCAAGCCACGATGGATGCAGAAACATATACAACGTCTTCAAGGCTTATTCTTCTGTTGAACTCTATGTTTATCTTAGCTCTGGTAAGTATGTTTTGCATGCCATGTTAGCATGCTTCTAGATGCAACTAGGACATAACTACTAATGCTCGTAAGTTTCATCGAACCTAAACTCAAACCCTTACTTTTTTCATGTCGTGCAAAATCTCTAGTGTGGTTCAAATGTGGCATGGATAGGCCAATTATCTGATGCATATGTACCCCGAGTATTAGCTAAACTAGCACAATGCCCGTGCGTTGCTACAGAATCTTTATTAAAACTGAATAAGTATTTATAGTACGTATAGTGTAACTTACCCAACTTTTGAAAAGGAGAGTTTGTTCTTTTTAAAACTAAAGTAGTGTGGAATAGGGAAAATTACAGAATAAAATGCACATGCGAATGAAATCATCAAATGCCAGGACATAATTTCTTAGTTGGTGAATACGAAAGAGAATAAATGCTTTACAAATAAAAATACACTGGGGGACATGGTTCTACATGCACCCCAGTTAACAGTTAAATGTTAAACATTAAAAAAACATTTAAAGGATTCTAAAATTTTCTTGTAACAAACTTGATTGAGTATTCTACCTCTTGTAATTTTCGTGAAGAAATGGCGTCCATGTTGTTTTGGGTGAAAAAAATAAAATCGGTGCTCAGTAATTTTTCATGAAGAAATTACATCCATGCTGTTTTGCTTCACTGATTTTGTCTTTTTGGTCCGGCACACCATGCATGTCACAATCGATCATATTCGTTATTTTTTAAAAAATTCTCCATCTAGATTTCACTGTTCATCTAGATGCATGCACCCAGGAGCCAAAACTCCATGTCAACTCTTAAAAATCAGCCTGTTTGTACAAAATGGATGGATACTAACTATTCAGGGAGCAATCTCTTAAGTAACTGGGACTGGATTTGGAATATATCATCTCTAAAAATGTTTTCCTCTTAGATAATTATGAAAATAGATCAATTATTAATGTTGTGCCTACACTTACACCATTTCCTACTTCAATCAAAACCCTTGTCTCAAATTGAGAATTGGACGTCAGCTTGCAAAGCCTATCTCGCTAGCCGCTACCATAGTGCTCCTTATGTATGTCAGATAATTGGGTGTAAAATGAGCAAAAAATTGTTGGGGAGCGTAGTAATTTCAAAAAAAAACCTACGCACACGCAAGATCATGGTGATGCATAGCAACGAGAGGGGAGAGTGTTGTCCACGTACCCTCGTAGACCGAAAGCGGAAGCATTAGCACAACGCAGTTGATGTAGTCGTACGCCTTCACGATCCGACCGATCAAGTACCGAACGCACGGCACCTCCGAGTCCAGCACACGTTTAGCCCGATGACATCCCTCGAACTTCGATCCAGCCGAGTGTTGAGGGAGAGTTTCGTCAGCACGACGGCGTGGTGACGATTTTGATGTTCTACCGACGCAGGGCTTCGCCTAAGCACTGCTACAGTATTATCGAGGTGGGCTATGGTGGAGGGGGGCACCGCACACGGCTAAAAGATGAAACGGATCAATTGTTGTGTCTCTAGGGTGCCCCCTGCCCCCGTATATAAGGAGCAAGGGGGGTGCGGCCGGCCAAGGGAGAGGGCGCGCCAGAAGGAGCCCTACTCCCACCGGGAGTAGGATTCCCCCTGAGGGAGTCCTGGATTAGGGGGTGTTCGGATAGCCGGACTATACCTTCAGCCGGACTCCAGGACTATGAAGATACAAGATTGAAGACTTCGTCCCGTGTCCGGAAGGATCTTTCCTTGGCGTGGAAGGCAAGCTAGGCGTGCGGATATTCAAGATCTCCTACCATTGTAACCGACTCTGTGTAACCCTAACCCTATCCGGTGTCTATATAAACCGGAGGGTTGTAGTCCGTAGGACAACCATCATCATACACAATCATACCATAGGCTAGCTTCTAGGGTTTAGCCTCCTTGATCTCGTGGTAGATCTACTCTTGTACTACCCACATCATCAATATTAATCTAGCAGGAGTAGGGTTTTACCTCCATCGAGAGGGCCCAAACCTGGGTAAAATAAAGTGTCCCTTGTCTCCTGTTACCATCCGACCTTGACGCACAGTTCGGGACCCCCTACCCGAGATCCGCCGGTTTTGACACCGACATTGGTGCTTTCATTGAGAGTTCCTCTGTGTCGTCGCTTTTAGGCCCGATGGCTCCTTTGATCATCAACAACGATGAGGTCCAGGGTGAGACTTTCCTCCCCGAAAAAATCTCTGTCTTCGGCGGCTTCGCTCTGCGGGCCAATTCGCTTGGTCGTCTGGAGCAGATCGAAAGCTACGCCCCTGGCCATCAAGTCAGGTTTGGAAGCTTAAACTACACGGCAGATATCCGGAGAGACTTGATCTTCGACGGGTTTGAGCCACAGCCAAGCGCGCCGCACTACCTCGAGGGGCATGATATAGCTCTGCCTCCGAATAGTGCCCTGGAGGCCGCACACGCACCGGCCCCGATCCTCGACTCGGAGCCCGCTGCGTTCTTTGAGGATGAACGGTTGGACGTCACCTCAGGGGCTGCGATCTTGAAGGCGATCGAGCCGAACGCCAGCCCCGCACTCCGCACGGCCCATGACTCCAAGGAGTCGGATTCTTCTCCGAACTCCGGGCCTCCCGTGCCCCTGCCGATCGAATCCGATTGGGCGCCTATAATGGAGTTCACCGCCGCGGACATCTTTCAGCACTCATCTTTCGGTGATATCCTGAATTCTCTCAAGTCTCTCCCTCTATCAGGAGAGCCCAGGCCGGACTATGGTTTGCGAGGTTGGGATTCGGACGACGAAGAAATTCAAAGCCCACCCACCACCCACTTAATAGCCACTGTCGATGATTTAACCGACATACTTGACTTCGGCTCCGAAGACTTTGACGGTATGGACGACGAAGGAGGAGACGAACAAGAACCAGCACCTGTAGGGCGCTGGACCGCCACCTCGTCATATGACATATATATGGTGGACGCTCCAAAGGATGGAGATGGCGATGGAACAACGGAGGATGACACCTCGAAAAAACAGCCAAAACGCCAGCGTCAACGGGGCCGCTCTAAATCCCGCCACAGCAGAAACGGTGATTCCGGCACGGGAGATAATACTACCCCGGATAGCGCCGAAGAACACCAAATCCAGCAAGATTCGGCGCAGGAAGATGGAGAAGCCAGCCCTCATGAGAGAGCGGCAGAGCGAGAGGTTGAGGATGATAACTACATGCCTCCCTCCGAAGACGAGGCAAGCCTCGATGACGATGAATTCGTCGTACCATCAGACCCCGCCGAACAAGAGCGTTTCAAACGCAGGCTTCTAGCCACGGAGAATAGCCTAAAGAAAAAGCAGCAACAGCTTAGAGCTGATCAAGATTTGCTAGCTGACAGATGGACTGAAGTCCTTGCGGCCGAAGAGCATGAACTCGAGCGCCCCTCCAAAAATTATCCTAAGCGCAGGACGCTACCCCAATCAGAGGGGGAAGCACCCACATTACCAATGCATGACATGGCAGACCGGCCACCTCGCGGCCACGACAGACAGGCCTGTCGAACCTCTAAACAAGCCATGCCCCGGTGCCACTCAACTAAGGCACGAGAAAATGAGCCAGACCTGCGAGACGTACTGGAGGATAAAGCAAGGCAAACAAGATCGATCTATGGATCGCGCAGACGCCCGACGACACGTGATGATCTTCACTCCGGACACAATAAACCCGGCCGGGCCGAACACAACAGGCATAGCTCTTCCGAGCTGCGTCATGACATAGCCCAGTACAGGGGCGTCGCACACCCACTATGCTTCACAGATGAAGTAATGGATCATAAAATCCCAGAGGATTTCAAACCCGTCAACATCGAGTCGTACGATGGTACGACAGATCTGGCAGTATGGATTGAGGATTATCTCCTTCACATCCACATGACACGTGGCGACGATCTACACGCCATCAAATATCTCCCCCTCAAGCTCAAAGGACCAGCCCGGCATTGGCTTAACAGCCTACCAGCGGACTCAATCGGTTCCTGGGAGGACCTGGAAGCCGCATTCCTCGACAACTTCCAGGGGACCTATGTGTGGCCACCGGACACCGACGACCTAAGCCACATAATTCAGCAGCCAGAAGAATCGGCCAGGCAATTCTGGACACGGTTCCTAACAAAGAAAAATTAGATAGTCGATTGTCCGGACGCAGAGGCCCTAGCAGCCTTCAAACATAACATCCGCGACGAGTGGCTTGCCCGGCACCTGGGACAGGAAAAGTTGAAATCTATGGCAGCCCTCACGACACTCATGACCCGCTTTTGCGCGGGCGAAGATAGCTGGATAGCTCGTAGCAACAACTTATCGAAGAACCCTGGTAATCCGGATACCAAGGACAAAAGTGGCAGGACACGTCGAAATAAGCAAAAGCGTCGCGTTAGCAGCGACAACAATGAGGATACTGCAGTAAACGCCGGATTCAGAGGCTATAAATCCGGTCAGCGGAAAAAGCCATTTAAAAAGAATACCCAGGGCCCGTCCAGTTTGGACCGGATACTCAACCGCTCGTGCCAGATTCATGGCACCCCCGAAAGGCCAGCCAATCACACCAACAGGGATTGTTGGGTGTTCAAGCAGGCAGGCAAGTTAAGAGCCGAACACAAAGACAAGGGGCTGCATAGCGACGACGAGGAGGAGCCCAGGCCGCCGAACAACAATGGACAGAAGGGGTTTCCCCCACAAGTGCGGACAGTGAACATGATATACGCGACCCACATTCCCAAGAGGGAGCGGAAGCGTGGGATACGGGACATATACGCGATGGAGCCAGTCGCCGCAAAGTTCAACCCATGGTCCTCCTGCCCGATCACTTTTGATCGAAGGGACCACCCCACTAGCATCCGTCACGGCGGTTTTGCCGCATTGGTTCTTGACCCAATCATTGACGGATTTCATCTCACAAGAGTCCTCATGGACGGCGGCAGTAGCCTGAACCTGCTTTATCAGGATACAGTGTGGAAAATGGGCATAGATCCATCAAGGATCAAGCCCACAAGGACGACCTTTAAAGGCGTCATACCAGGTGTAGAGGCCGATTGCACAGGCTCTGTAACACTTGATGTGGTCTTCGGATCTCCGGATAACTTCCGAAGCGAAGAGTTAATCTTCGATATAGTCCCGTCCCGCAGTGGCTATCACGCCCTGCTCGGACGAACCGCATTCGCTAAATTCAATGCGGTGCCGCACTATGCATATCTCAAGCTCAAGATGCCAGGCCCTCGAGGAGTAATTACGGTCAACGGAAACACTGAACGCTCCATCCGTATGGAGGAGCACACGGCGTCCCTCGCAGCGGAAGTACAAAGCAGCCTTTCAAGGCAACTCTCCAGTGCGGCCGTTAAAAAGCCGGACAATGCAAAGCGCGCCCGGAGTAACCTGCAACAAGATCGCCTGGCACGTTAGGAGCAAGTGTAGCAATACGGCCTCAACCCCAGCCATCGCAACATAGCGGAGCTAGTACCTCGAGTACACAATTACGCCCTCGAAATTCCATGGGCACAGGGGGAGGGGCACATTAACGGCATGCTTACAATACGGCGTCAAACGTACTAGGGGCTGCCGGATTTTTTTTTACTTTCAGGACTCCACACTCTGGATAACCTGTTTGGCTTTGCTGCCGCACAGACGATGCGAGACCCAGGGAAGTAGACAAAGCTACGCCGCATTACGGAACTCTCAGGTGGTCTCTATTTCGAGCGATATATCTGTTTCTAAATTTCGCGGCTTGCCCCTAGTCAGGACACGTTAAATAGTCTAATATCTTTTTGCTTATCGCACTACTTGTATCGTTCGGCTTTGATAAATAGCATCTCTATAAACAATGCATAGCTTTTCGCCTATTTTTTTGCGGTGTCCTCTTTTAATATATATGTTCATTAAATAAACATGATCGCAACCGTACACCATGGTACGGCAAAACACGCCAGGGGCTTCATTACCCTTCTATCTGGTATGAGAAGTCCGTACATTTTCACAAGTGCGGCACCCCAAACTTATAGCACTATATGCATCGGCTCCGAATCATGATTTTGGTCACATGTTGGGTTTGCCCGGCTCCTATGTTTTGGTGCCTTACGTTCCGCTATATCGGCTAAGGTAGCACAAGGAGAACCACTGCGATTGTGCCCCGGTTCAGCTGGGTTGAGCACCTCAGTGGAGAAAGCTAAAACAGACTGTCATGATAAGGCGTGAGACCGGTCGCTGTTCGAGAGGTTTTTCGAGTCCTTAAAGACTTATGCCGCTTCGAGCGAGGAGCTGGCTATGTCCGGCCAAAGGCGTGGATAGCGCCCCGAATTCGGCCTTCCGAACTAGGGGCTTCGCCGAAATTTAAAATTATAAAGTTCTATGGCTAAGTGAGAGTGTTCAAGCATTATAGTCCGATTGCCTGGTTCGTTGTGCTGAGCGCCTCCCTCGAAGGACCCAACTATGGGAAAAAGAGCCCTCAGGTTTATCCCGAACACCCCAGCACTAGTGGCATGGGGGCAGAAGCCGACGACTGGCCATCTCTCAATTTTTGATAAACGGCCGCACAAAAAATAATATTTTAAATTCAATAAGTATTGCTTAGCGCATATGAACAAGTTTTCAGCGCACAGGATACAAACGAGCGAGTTCATTCAAATACTACATCTTTAGTACATTCATCCGCGACAAGGCGGGCTCCGGCAAGAACTTCCTTGTAGTAGTTCTCGGGCTTACGATGCTCCTTCCCCCGCGGCGGCCCGTCCTGCACCAGCTTCTCTCCGTCCAGCTTACCCGAGTGTACCCTTACACGGGCAAGGGCCCTCCGGGCACCTTCAATGCAGGCGGAGCGCTTGATGACCTCAAGCCGTGGACATGCCTCCACCAGCCGCCGCACTAGCCCGAAATAGCTCCCAGGCAGGGCCTCTCCAGGCCACAGCCGAACTAGTAAGCTCTTCATGGCCTGTTCGGCCGCCTTGTGGAGCTCGACCAGCTGTTTTAGTTGATCGCTCAAAGGCACAGGGTGTCCGGCCTCAGAATACTGAGACCAGAACACACTCTCCATCGAGCTGCCCTTTCAGCTCGGTAGAACGCGGCGGCGTCGGATACGCTGCGGGGAAGATCGGCAAACGCCCCTGGAGAACTCCGGATTCGGGTAAGTAACAGGTAGTTTACTTTTATATTCCTACTTTGCATTAAGAATGCCTTACCCGTTGCTATCGTTTTCACCTCCTCCAACTCTTGGAGGGCCTTTTGGGCTTCGGCCTTGGCACTCTTGGCGGTCTCAAGGGCCGACGCGAGCTCGGATGCTTGCGCTTTTGAATCAAGCTCCAAACTCTCATGTTTTTTCATGAGAGCTTGCAGCTCTTGCTGCACCTCGCCGACCTGAACCCCAAGCCTTTCTCGCTCGGCGCGCTCTTCGGCCGTTTTCTTTCCGGCCTCAGCCAGCGCCTGCTTCAGGGTTGCCACCTCGGTTGTGGCCCCTACAATAAGCAGTACAATCCTGTTATTTCTTTCTGCAATCAAGCCTCTCTATAGGCACCTTTTTTCTTTTTTTAGGGTATTTCTTACCTTCTTTCTCCTCGAGCTGCCGTTTGGCAAGGCCGAGCTCTTGCTCGGTCCGCCCGAGGTCCTTTTTAAGGACATCCACCTGCGCAGTCAGTGCGGCGGTGGACAGCAGCGAAGCCTGCATACGCATATTTGACTTTTTGTTGTTAGACCCCTGCGAAAATTACTAGATCCTCTATTCGGCTTTTCTTTCCGAACACCGAACAGAGCATCAGGGGCTACTGTCTATGCGGTAAATAATTTGGCATATTTTTACTTACCTCGAAGCCTGTTAGAAGGCTAGCGCAAGCTTCAGTTAGTCCGCTCTTGGCGGACTGAACCCTTTGGATCACCGTACTCATAACAGTACGGTGCTCCTCGTCGATGGCGGCGCCCTCAAGCACCTCCAGCAGATTGTCCGGCGCCTCTGGTTGGACGGAGGTCGCCTGCTCAGACGGCTTACTCCTCTTGGAAGGAGTTCGCCCACCGCGGACCGGGACTGTCGAGTCCGGCGCGGTGTCCGGCACAAAACCGGACTTGGAGCCCTGGGGGGTTTCATCCCCTTTACTCCTGGGGTCCGGAGGATTGCCTTGCGGCTCCTCCAGGACTATCTCCTCCTGCCCTGGAGCTTGGCGGGATGCCACTGCGGCGTCGTCCGCCCTGCAGGGGGAGACAGCGGGCGGAACAGAGTTCACGTCCGACGAATCCAGGGAGCCGCTCGACGAATCGTCGAGTTCGGCCCGGGGAGGGCTGCATAAATTACGAGCGATATTAGGGAAAGCCGCGCATTAAAAGAATATCATGAGTCACTCTGGTATATAAGTACTTACGATTTCGCCGGACGCTTGGTTCTGTCCGGCCACTCCTCTCCGCCCTCTTCGGCGTCGTGGGAGTAGTCCGGCGGAGGGGTCTTCCTTTTCCTCGACCCCTCGGCCTCCCCCGTTGGGGTGGCCTTCTTCTTCTTTTCTCCCCCCGCTGGGGGGGAGAGCTTTCTTGTTCCTCCTCCTAGTTTTCACGAGAGGAGAGTGTCGCGGACTCGTCAGATGACGAGTCCGACACCACCATATTGCGGGAACTCTTTCGAGTCCCGGTGGTTTTCTTCTTCTTGGCCTTCTTCTCTGGCACCGCATAAGGTGTCGGAGTCAACAGCTTCACTAGGAGAGCTGGGGCTGGGTCTTCGGGCAGGGGAGCCAGACAGTTAATTGGTCCGGATATCGCCCGCCAAGCCTGTCAAAGGCAAAGGGAGTTTAGATCCCGCATAGAGTTAATCTATGAATAAGAGCTTAACAAACATGTCAAAGGTATAGATAGCTTACCTCGCTGGTGTGACGCTGCCAGCTGTATCCGCGGTCCTCGGAAGCGGGTGTGGTGACTCGGCGCCTTTGGTCAGCACCTTCCAGACGTCTTCATACGTCGTGTGGAAGAGCCTACTGAGGGTTTGGTGTTGCGCCGGGTCGAATTCCCACAAAGTAAAATCCCGTTGTTGGCACGGGAGGATCCGGCGGACGAGCATAACCTGGATCACATTGATTAGCCGGACTGGCTCGTTCACCAGGGACTGGATGCATGTTTGCAATCCAGTCACCTCTTTCTCGTTACCCCATGACAGGCCCGTCTCTTTTCAGGACATGAGCCGCGTGGGGGGTCCGGATCTGAACTAGGGGGCTGCGACCCATTTTGAATCGCGCGGCTCGGTGATGTAAAACCACCCGGCTTGCCACCCCTTTAGGGACTCCACAAAGGAGCCCTCAAACCAGAGGACGTTGGCCATCTTGCCGGCCATAGCGCCTCCGCACTCCGCCTGGGTGCCGGACACCACCTTGGGCTTGACATTGAAGGTCTTGAGCCAAAGGCCGAAGTGGGGGCGGACGCAGAGAAAGGCCTCACACACGACGATAAACGCCGAGATGTTAAGGACGAAGTTCGGGGCCAGATCGTGGAAATCCAGGCCATAGTAGAACATGAGCCCCCAGACAAACGGGTGAAGTGGAAAGCCCAGTCCGCGGAGGAAGTGGGGAAGAAAAACTACCCTCTCATGGGGCCCTGGGGTAGGAAGAAGCTGCCCCTTCTCAGGAAGCCGATGCGGGATGTCCTTGGACAGGTATCCGGCTTTCCTTAACTTTTTTACTTGGGCCTCCGTAACGGAGGAGGCCATCCACTTGCCTCCCGCTCCGGACATTGTTGGAGAAGGTTGAGGAAGGAAGAGCAGACTTGGGCGCTAGAGCTTGAGTGTGCGAGAGATGTATTGGCAAAGGAGGAAGAAGGCGTAGGTAAAAAAGGTGAATCCTTATCCCTTTATACAAGCGGGTGCGGTTAGGCATCCCCACCTACCTGATAAAACTCACTTGCCTCCCAAGCGCCGTGGTAAATGGCGCGGTTGGGTTACCCACGTCCGTATTGATAAGAATCCCGTTAAAAGGGGCACACGATCTCTGCTTTGACAAGACGTGCCAAGGAAATCGCCTCGCTAAAACACGCTGAGGTGGAGCAATGAAAACAATTTATATAAAGAGCTTGGCCGCAGTGTTATGACGCACTGCGGAATACGTCAGCAGATTTGATTTGTGTTAATATTATTCTCTATATGGCAATATGTGGAAACTTTTGCAGAGCCGAACACTATTTTTGGTGTTTGTAATCTTCTTGAAGAACTTGGAGGAGGAACCCGCCTTGCAATGCCGAAGACAATCTGCGCGCCGGACTCGTCGTCATTGAAGCCTGGTTCAGGGGCTACTGAGGGAGTCCTGGATTAGGGGGTGTTCGGATAGCCGGACTATACCTTCAGCCGGACTCCAGGACTATGAAGATACAAGATTGAAGACTTCGTCCCGTGTCCGGAAGGATCTTTCCTTAGCGTGGAAGGCAAGCTAGGCGTGCGGATATTCAAGATCTCCTACCATTGTAACCGACTCTGTGTAACCCTAACCCTATCCGGTGTCTATATAAACCGGAGGGTTGTAGTCCGTAGGACAACCATCATCATACACAATCGTACCATAGGCTAGCTTCTAGGGTTTAGCCTCCTTGATCTCGTGGTAGATCTACTCTTGTACTACCCACATCATCAATATTAATCTAGCAGGAGTAGGGTTTTACCTCCATCGAGAGGGCCCGAACCTGGGTAAAATAAAGTGTCCCTTGTCTCCTGTTACCATCCAACCTTGACGCACAGTTCGGGACCCCCTACCCGAGATCCGCCGGTTTTGACACCGACACCCCCCTTCCTAGTTGGAATAGGATTCAGGAGGGGGAAAGAGGAGAGAGAGAAGGAAGGGAGGCGCCGCCCCCCTCTCCTTGTCCTATCCGGACTAGGGGGGAGGGGCGCGCGGCCCAGCCCTAGCCGCCTATCCTCTCTTCCACTAAAGCCCAACAAGGCCCATTTAGTCCCCAGGGGGTTCCGGTAACCCCTCGGTACTCCGGTAAAATCACATTTTCACCCGGACCACTTCCGATATCCAAACATAGGCTTCCAATATATCAATCTTCATGTCTCGACCATTTCGAGACTCCTCATCATGTCCGTGACCTCATCCGGGACTCTGAACAACCTTCGGTACATCAAACATATAAACTCATAATATAACTATCATCGTAACGTTAAGCGTGCGGACCCTACGGGTTCGAGAACTATGTAGACATGACCGAGACACGTCTCCGGTAAATAACCAATAGCGGAACCTGGATGATCATATTGGCTCCCACATATTCTACGAAGATCTTTATCGGTCAAACCGCATAACAACATACGTTGTTCCCTTTGTCATCGGTATGTTACTTGCCCGAGATTCGATCATCGGTATCTCAATACCTAGTTCAATCTCGTTACCGGCAAGTCTCTTTACTCGTTCCGTAATACATCACCCCGCAACTAACTCATTAGTTGCAATGCTTGCAAGGCTTAAGTGATGTGCATTACCGAGAGGGCCCAAAGATACCTCTCCGACAATCGGAGTGACAAATCCTGATCTTGAAATACGCCAACCCAACAAGTACATTCGGAGACACCTGTAGAGCACCTTTATAATCAACCAGTTATGTTGTGACGTTTGGTGGCACACAAAGTGTTCCTCCGGTAAACGGGAGTTGCATAATCTCATAGTCATAGGAACATGTATAAGTCATGAAGAAAGCAATAGCAACATACTAAACGATCGTGTGCTAAGCTAACGGAATGGGTCATGTCAATCACATCATTCTCCTAATGATGTGATCCCGTTAATCAAATGACAACTCATGTCAATGGCTAGGAAACATAACCATCTTTGATCAACGAGCTAGTCAAGTAGAGGCATACTAGTGACACTCTGTTTGTCTATGTATTAACACATATATTATGTTTCCGGTTAATACAATTCTAGCATGAATAATAAACATTTATCATGATATAAGGAAATAATAACTTTATTATTGCCTCTAGGGCATATTTCCTTCAGTCTCCCACTTGCACTAGAGTCAATAATCTAGATTACACAGTAATGATTCTAACACCCATGGAGCCTTGGTGCTGATCATGTTTTGCTCGTGGAAGAGGCTTAGTCAACAGGTCTGCAACATTCAGATCTGTATGTATCTTGCAAATTTCTATGTCTCCCATCTGGATTGAAGCATCTCTTGATGTGCTTGGTCCTTTTGTGAAATCTGGATTCCTTCACCAAGGCAATTGCACCAGTATTGTCACAAAAGATTTTCATTGGACCCGATGCACTAGGTATGACACCTAGATCGGATATGAACTCCTTCATCCAGACTCCTTCATTCGCTGCTTCCGAAGCAGCTACGTACTCCGCTTCACACGTAGATCCCGCCACGACGCTTTGCTTAGAACTGCACCAACTGACAGCTCCACTGTTCAATGTAAACACGTCTCCGGTTTGCGATTTAGAATCGTCCAGATCAGTGTCAAAGCTTGCATCAACGTAACCATTTACGATGAGCTCTTTGTCACCTCCATAAACGAGAAACATATCCTTCGTCCTTTTCAGGTACTTCAGGATGTTCTTGACCGCTGTCAAGTGATCCACTCCTGGATCACTTTGGTACCTCCCTGCTAGACTTATAGCAAGGCACACATCAGGTTTGGTACACAGCATTGCATACATGATAGAGCCTATGGCTGAAGCATAGGGAACATCTTTCATTTTCTCTCTATCTTCTGCAGTGGTCGGGCATTGAGTCTTACTCAACTTCACACCTTGTAACACAGGCAAGAACCCTTTCTTTGCTTGATCCATTTTGAACTTCTTCAAAACTTTGTCAAGGTATGTGCTTTGTGAAAGTCCAATTAAGCGTCTTGATCTATCTCTATAGATCTTGATGCCCAATATGTAAGCAGCTTCACCGAGGTCTTTCATTGAAAAACTCTTATTCAAGTATCCCTTTATGCTATCCAGAAATTCTATATCATTTCCAGTCAGTAATATGTCATCCACATATAATATCAGAAATGCTACAGAGCTCCCACTCACTTTCTTGTAAATACAGGCTTCTCCAAAAGTCTGTATAAAACCAAATGCTTTGATCACACTATCAAAGCGTTTATTCCAACTCTGAGAGGCTTGCACCAGTCCATAAATGGATTGATGGAGCTTGCACACTTTGTTAGCTTCCTTTGGATCGACAAAACCTTCCGGTTGCATCATATACAAGTCTTATTCTAAAAATCCATTCAGGAATGCAGTTTTGACATCCATCTGCCATATATCATGATCATAAAACGCGAAAATTGCTAACATGATTCGGACATACTTAAGCATCGCTACGGGTGAGAAGGTCTCATCGTAGTCAATCTCTTGAACTTGTTGAAAACCTTTCGCAACAAGTCGAGCTTTATAGATAGTAACATTACCGTCAGCGCCAGTCTTCTTCTTGAAGATCCATTTATTTTCAATTGCTTGCCGAACATCGGGCAAGTTAACCAAAGTCCACACTTTGTTCTCATACATGGATCCCATCTCAGATTTCATGGCTTCAAGCCATTTTGCGGAATCTGAGCTCACCATCGCTTCTTCATAGTTCGTAGGTTCATCATGATCTAGTAGCATGACTTCCAGAACAGGATTAACGTACCACTCTGGTGTGGATCTTACTCTGGTTGATCTACGAGGTTCAGTAACAACTTGATCTGAAGTTTCATGATCATCATCATTAACTTGCTCACTAATTGGTGTAGGTGTCACAGAAACCGTTTTCTGTGATGAACTACTTTCCAATAAGGGAGCAAGTACAGTTACCTCATCAAGTTCTACTTTCCTCCCACTCACTTCTTTCGAGAGAAACTCCTTCTCTAGAAAGGATCCATTCTTAGCAACGAATGTCTTGCCTTCGAATCTGTGATAGAAGGTGTACCAAACAGTTTCCTTTGGGTATCCTATGAAGACACATTTCTCCGATTTGGGTTCGAGCTTATCAGATTGAAGCTTTTTCACATAAGCACCGCAGCCCCAAACTTTAAGAAACGACAACTTTGGTTTCTTGTCAAACCACAGTTCATAAGGCGTCGTCTTAACGGATTTCGATGGTGCCCTATTTAACATGAATGCGGCCGTCTCTAAAGCATAACCCCAAAATGATAGCGGTAAATCAGTAAGAGACATCATAGATCACACCATATCTAGTAAAATACGATTACGACGTTCAGACACACCATTACGCTGTGGTGTTCCGGGTGGCGTGAGTTGCGAAACTATTCCGCATTGTTTCAAATGTAGACCAAACTCGTAACTCAAATATTCTCCTCCACGATCAGATCGTAGAAACTTTATTTACTTGTTACGATGATTTTCAACTTCACTCTGAAATTCTTTGAACTTTTCAAATGTTTCAGACTTATGCTTCATTAAGTAGATATACCCATATGTGCTTAAATCATCTGTGAAGGTGAGAAAATAATGATATCCGCCACGAGCCTCAACATTCATCAGACCACATACATCTGTATGTATGATTTCCAATAAATATGTTGCTATTTCCATAGTATCGGAGAACGGCGTTCTAGTCATCTTGCCCATGAGGCACGGTTCGCAAGTACCAAATGATTCATAATCAAGTGGTTCCAAAAGTCCATCAGTATGGAGTTTCTTCATGCGCTTTACACAGATATGACCCAAACGGCAGTGCCACAAATAAGTTGCACTATCATTATCAACTCTACATCTTTTGGCTTCAACATTATGAATACTAGATGACCCGGTGCGCCAAATGGCGCAGAGACCCATTTGAAACCATGTTCGTGTTGAGAAATATTTGCCTTTTTTAGTAACTTCATGTTTGATCAAGGATAGAGACCATGTCAAACCCGAAGTGTTTTGAACGTGTATTTGAACAATGTGCCATTTGGCTCTATGTTACCCAAGTAAGGTGCAAGGTCGAAATTCAAGCATCAAGGGTAATGATTCTAAACCTTTTGTAACAGAAACCTTTGCATTTGTTAGTAACTTCGAGTTTTAGCAAGCACCGAGGGTAATAATTCTAAACCTTTTATATGAAAAATTAAGGAATACCTATGTTCAAACTATATACTTTAGCATGTGAAACTAATTCAAATTGTGCAAGTTGAAATATTTAGACACCGATCATAAAATTGCCGGCTCCACCCTACTGCAACGCGAGGGCTTGCTTGCTGCACCTTCCCCACATAATTGGCCAAAAGGTATTTTAAAATTTTCAGTTGTCTACATTAGTATTTCTTAGACACCATATAGGAGATGAGAGAACAATAAAAAAATTGTTAAATGAAAACTATATACCTTAGCTATCTAAGGCTTATGAAAACTGCAATCTTGAAAGAGGAAAACAACATTAGAAATCTTAATGTTCCTGGTCCTGAATAGTGTATTCGTCTAAATATGTAGTTGATCACCCGGTGCAAAGTAAAAAACTTCTCATGATATACCGCTGGGAACCTAAAAGCAAGTGATCACACATACAAACATTCCAAGGGAAAATGCGTAAACTCACAACTCAAACAAACTACTAACAGGACCATGTATGATTTTGCAACTTAGAATCTACATAAAACAGAACAGTGCAGGTAACCTCTACCTAATCTCACTACTAACTTTATTCAAACATTTATTCTTAGATCATCTGTACTCCTTTTATGTACAAATCATGCAATATCTTTGTCTAAATCAATGCCAATGCATGCACATGCACAAGTCTGAACTAAACAACATTTATGATATAGCATAATTATATGATCTAAAATAGATGCATGATCAGGGGAGGAAGATGGTGAAGCCAAAGATGAGCAACTGAGATTGGGGAACGACAACCGGCGAGCAGCAGCCCATAGTGATAGCCGGCTCCATTCGACCATGACGCGAGCAACGCCGGAGCTCCAGCCTGGCTGCTCCTTCCCCATGCCCGTCCTACTCATCCTCCCCTGCTTCTCCACACCAAGCATGAAGACCACACCAGCCAGGCTCTCTTATGGCGACGACCTGCGCCCGATCCAGAATCCTTGCTGCACAAGGAAATAGATGACCCGAAGCAGTCCAATAATTAGTAGCATCAGAGATCTCATCCATAGCGCATTCAGAAATATAATGGTTTACATTCCAGTCAATGGCAGCATGAAGTCCAAAAGCATCAAGTGAAGCAAGAAGAAAGGTTTAAAGATAGTTCAAGGTAAAGAAAATCCTTAGGATTATTTACAACAAATTATTTAGGTTGCTTTCATAAAGCATAGTGCGACACCATCCAGTTAACAATATGAAGTGGATGGCCGTCTCAATTCCTTGCTTCATGCGATGAACAAATCTGTGTAAAAATACACAATGTTAGTTACTGCATGGACATAATGTGTTGGAAAGTTGACCAAAAATGGTAATTATATTACTTTACCATAGGTTATGGGAGTAATCACTGCATATTCCATCGGTACCAAAGATTAGCTAAAATAACTCTTTTCTAAGAAACAAATGAACAATCTATCTGGTCTAGATATATACTATAGATGCAGTGTTTTCAGCAAACCAATTAGCTTTATACTTAGAACCCAGCTCAGAATAAAAAGGGAACTTATAATGAGAACGGAGGGAATTTTATAAGCATATTAATCTCTACATCATAGACTCTTTTTGAATCTGGACCATTATTAATAATTTAACATGTCATGACCTATTTTGTTCTCATGTCAATGGAAAGAAACACCTACTCACACATGTAAAAAGGCTAAAGCTACCACTGAACCAAAGCTATGGAGAAACTTCAATTCTAATGTTGTGTGAAACAACCTTTTGTCAGAACAAACCAAGCCTATGCAAAACTGTCATGCAAATTACAGAATAAACTTAGTAACACAACTATTTGTTTGTTTGATGGCAAATTTTAATTCTACGAACGAAAGCAAAATCCTGAGAGACTTATCAAGGGATACTTGAATTTCATTGGCGTGTGCAATTTCTAGGAGTAAAGAACTCTGTTGCTCACATTCATATACATCTTCTAATCAAGAATAGTCTACAAAAGTGCATGCTAAGATGTAGTCTGAAGAAAACAATTATAAGTATGCCCAAACCAGAAAATCGATGTAATATCTTGTAAAACAAATATCAAAATCATGCCCAATTTCACCTTTTAGGGATTAGAGCAAGATTCAGAAATAGAACCATCCTTATTAAATGCTCTCTGCTCTGAACCACAGTTTCAGAATGATTCTGAAAGTACAAATGCCTAGAGGCTTCTTGATGTAAATTTGGAACAAATATGAATCCAATGTATGGAGAAATAAGACAGAGAGCAAAACTTTTTTGCTACTAAGCTGTATCTTGTATGAAACTGCGCCCAGATACAATTGGTATCAAACAATTTGGTTCCAGGTATTAAAAGGAAAAGGTAACCTCCTTATTTTTCAGGTAATATCAAATATGTGGGTCTAGAGAAGATTTAATAGACCTACAGAGTTAGTTTCTGAGCTACCAATTTAAATAATTTAATGAGAAAGCTAATCCCACGACCAAAGTGTGTCTGTATGTTGTGCTAACTACACTTTAAGGCTTGAAGAAGATGTACATGTATGTTAGGCGACGTAACAATGTGACAATTGTATGCATCGATTGATGCAGAGGCCGGGGGTTTTAACCTCCTTTTCCAAAAAAAAAACGTGAGCCATTCATTCAGTAAAAAATTGCAACCAAGTATAGAACCGGCAAATTAAACAATATTTGGATCCATCCTCTAAGAATATTTTGGTAGAAACATATTTCACATTAATTTTAATTAAGAGGAGCAGGGGCATTTCCTCAATGAGATGGCAGATGCAAGCAATTGTGATCAGCAGAAAAGGCTAAATCGTCAGGGTGCCGACGACATAGATCAATGGAATAAATGCTCACAGATGAAATGACAGTGAAGGGGATATGAATCTTGACTCTGGGTTGAACAAAGTAAATGGGATAAGCTTACCTTGCCGCAGAGACGACTAACGCCCAACTTCAAGAAAAAAGGCGAGTACGCCAAGCAAAATCTGCAAGGGAAATCTTAATTCAGACATGGTACCACCTGGACATAGCAAGACATCATCCGGATGTCTAAAATGCATCTCACCTGCTGGAATCACCCTCGCCTCAATGAAAGAAATATAGCCCAGTTTGACCCTGAATATGAAGCAAAAAGACATAATGAGACATGTCGAACCTGCAATGAATGAATGAATTGTCTGAACCTACACTGGATAGCTCATGTCTTGACTGCCGCCTTTCTACAGAATTACTGGAAGGATTTTAAGGGAAGCCATTGGGAGGAAAATGATGAAAGAGGGAAGAGTATCTGCTCGGCTACAACTGATCCTTTGCATGAGGTGCAACACGTTAAAACCAACCAGTGGAAGCCACCCGGGGCTGGCGTATGGAAAGTGAATGCAGATGCTTCTTTTAGTGCTGAAACAGGGCATAGCAGCGTGGGTGTTGTGGTCAGAGGTCAGACCGGGGCTGTGGCACCGTCAATTTGTAGGCGAGTACTCCCATGCAAGAATGTTGATGAGGCAGAGAATGCAGATGCTTCTCTTTACTCGTTACCGGCAAGTCTCTTTACTCGTTCCATAATACATCATCCCGCAACTAACTCATTAGTTGCAATGCTTGTAAGGCTTAAGTGATGTGCATTACCGAGAGGGCCCAGAGATACCTCTCCGACAATCGGAGTGACAAATCCTAATCTTGAAATATGCCAACACAACAAGTACCTTCGGAGACACTTGTAGAGCACCTTTATAATCACCCAATTACATTCTGACGTTTGGTGGCACACAAAGTGTTCCTCCGGTAAACGGAAGTTGCATAATCTCATAGTCATAAGAACATGTATAAGTCATGAAGAAAGCAATAGCAACATACTAAACGATCGTGTGCTAAGCTAACGGAATGGGTCATGTCAATCACATCATTCTCCTAATGATGTGATCCCATTAATCAAATGACAACTCATGTCAATGGCTAGGAAACATAATCATTTTTGATCAACGAGCTAGTCAAGTAGAGGCATACTAGTGACACTCTGTTTGTCTATGTATTCACACATATATTATGTTTCCGGTTAATACAATTCTAGCATGAATAATAAACATTTATCATGATATAAGGAAATAATAACTTTATTATTGCCTTTAGGGCGTATTTCCTTCAAAAAGGTAATTGCATGTAAAACATAATGCGTTTACTATTATTCAGGTGGTGAAATTTTTCGCTGCATTAGTTGATCTCCACGGAGCAAGTGCAACCATGAGGATGAGACGGGTTGCCGCCATCCTCCATGACTTACCCGACGAGCCCAAGTCTGGAATGAGTGGACATGACATGGATGTTGTCTCTGGATGCGGTGTCACCTACGTCAGCAAAGCAGAAATTTGACGGGTGCAGGTGGGTGGCAGGGTTTTGCCAATGCCGAAAGGGTCAGGTTTAGAGGGATTGTTGGAGTGGATTGGCGGAGAAGGCGGCTTGGGAAGGGCAAAGGTGGCGGTGGCAGGTGGTTCGACCGGTCTCAGATGGACAATTTAAAAAAAATAAACAATTTTTGCAAGACGCGAACAATTTTCCAAAATTTTATTTCATTTCCCAAATGTTTTTTGAATTTATAAACAAATTTTGGAAACATGAAATATTTTGAAATTTCGGAACTGTTTTGAAATCAGGAACATTTTCTGAAATCCATAAACATTTTTTAAATTTTTGAACAAAATTAGAGAACGTAAAAAAACTGAAATTGTAAAATTTAGTTTTTGAACATTTTTTGAAAAGAAGCGAACAACTTTCGAAGTACTAATCTTTTTCGGAATTTGTGAAAGAAAATTGAAAACAGGAACAAAATCTGGAAAATGATTTTTTTAAGAAGTATGGACATTTTTTAATTCCATAAAATTTGTTGAAAAAAGAAATAAATGCGAAAAGGAAAACTGAAAGAAAATAAAAAAGAAAACAAAAAAGAAACAGAAAAAAGAAAGGACAAAAAAAGAGAAACGAAAAGTAGAAAGAAAAAATAGGAAGCAAAAAAGAAAAACCGGTTCAGGGACTTCTAGAAGGTTCCCAAAACCAAAAAAAAGAAAACAGCTTTTTTTTGAGCAAAAAAAAAAGAGAGAGAAAAAAAACAGCTGGGAGTCCTCTACCTAAAACCAAAACCTCAAAACTGTGCGTACGCTTCTATTTGGGCCAGCCCAAATCGCTCGCTAGCTCGCCTTCCCTATGCGATTGGTCGACTGTTTGACGCAAAATGCATCAAATAGGCTTTTCTGTCGCACCCGTGCTCGCGGACGTTGCGCCACCGAAAATAAATCTCGTCCAACTAATTGGCCCAATTAGTAGTGCTAATGAAACCCAGCTGAGGCCCCGCTTGGTTCCTCGTTTTGGGGCCCAATACACCTGTAAGATATTACCCCTGTGAAATAAAAACGGAAGGGCCTCGTGTTAGTGCTTGGCATGTCGTTTCTGGGCTGTAAATTTTACACCAATTTTCTGGTTTACACCCGTATTAGGCTGGTATTCAATACAGACCAGAGCCCGTCGTTTCCCCCCCCCCCCCCACCTCGCCTCTCGCTCTGAGAGTAGATCGGGGTTGCGCTGCCGGCATTCGCGATGGTGGTGTGGTGAGGCGCCGAGAAGACGTTGGCCACGACATGGGTTAGGTGCGCCGACGACGGCGAACCGCTCCTGGCCACGAGGGCGACGTTGGCGTCAGTCGTGAATCCATGGGCGGATCTGGGCCCCAGGCAGCCCGGTCCATTGCCTGGGGCGTGGGATTTTTCTCATCCTATAGAAAGAAGTATATTTTCATCCTCAAATCTTCGAAATCACTAATTACTCGTTGCAAAGAACACTCCACCTTTCCAGGTCACGACAAGTGGCTCACATGCAGCGCGCCACATGTCGCAACTTGGTAGATTTCCCTTTTTTCGTAGATCCTTTTATTCAAAACGTTTTATCTCTTAAACCGTGCGTCCAAATCTCAAACCGTTTTCACCATTGGATTCATCGCGTCGATATATTCAAAACTAGATCCAATGTTGATAGGTTTTGACGAACTTTTTTTCATGAAAAAAATCGGACGAAAAAACCAAACCAGGAGCACGGTTTTTTTCTCTTTCTGAAAGAGGCACGCCCCTGCCTTTCGCGAAATCACAACCGTGCCTTTCGGGGAAGCAAAACCGTGACTCTCGTGGAATGAAAAAAAACAGAAAACGCATTTTTTTTCCTTTCCAAAAGATGCACGCCAGTGACTCTCGCGAAAGCACAACCGTATCTCTGGCGAAAGCAAAACCGTGACTTTCGTGAAAGAAAAAAAAATAGAAAACGCGTATTTTTTCCCTTTTCGAGAGGCACGGCCGTGACTCTCGCGAAAGCACAACCGTGCCTCTCGCGGAAGCAAAACCGTGACTTTCGCGGAAAAAAAATAGAAAACGCGTTCTGTTTTTCCCTTTCCGAGAGGCATGGCCGTGACTCTCACGAAAGCACAACCGTGCCTCTCGCGGAAGTAAAATTGTGACTCTTGAGAAAGAAAAAAAAAAGAAAACGCGTTTTTTTTTGTTTCCGAAAAGCATGGTCGTAGCTTTCGCTAAAGCACAACCGTGCCTCTCGCGGAATAAAAACCGTGACTTTTCGCAAAAGAAAAAAAAAAGAAAATTCGTTTTTTCACGTAAAATTTTTTTTGTCAAAAAGCTAAGGAAGACCGGGGGAAAACCAAAACGTCGAAAAAACCCGGAAAAAAACCATTTAAAAAGCTGAAAACGCGTGCGAAAAAATAAAATAAAATAAAATATGAAAGGAGCGTCCAAAGCGCGACACATGGCGAATGGCGGAGAGCGCGGTAAGTGGCGCTGATCGTTGCGAGGAGAGCACTCGTTAACTTGTTGCTCTCCCAAATCCCCTCCAATGGAGCCATAACCCCCTCAATTCGAATTTGGTACGATTTCAACCCTAAACATGTCAAAACCGAATTAATCAAGCCCTGAGTGGTTTCATGCCACATCAAAAGTGGTTTTACAGGTGGTTTCAGTTATTTCGACAATGACTAGGCGATGATGTGGCCAATCGTCGCTGTGCTCAGCGTCCATGGGCTCCCTGTGGCTGAACGAGAAAGAAGCCAATGACATGTTGGGCTTGGAGAGCATCCTGGCCGTGAACCCTGAGGCACAGTACGACCTGCACATCCATGCATACGCCTGAGTTCCCTTGGCTCGCCGGGAGCGAGGGCTTGTTCCCATAGTCCGGCACGGCGGGAGACGTTGTCGTCGCCTTGTCGTGGTCTTCGACACCGGTGCCAGAGCTGAGACGACACGGGCCTCGGTGAGGTGTCGCCATCGTGGAAGAGCACGTGCATGATATGAACAAGGTCTGCTGGCTCGGCGACAGCTTCATATTAGAGACTTGGATTTCCTGATCGTCATGGACGCCACCGTGGCTGCGGCGTGAGCTCGCGCTCCCACTTGGCGGTGGCTCCGTCGACTACACGCGGAACAACGTTGCCATCAACGTGTTCTCTTTGGTGGAGCGTAAGTGCATAACGTCCTGGTGTCATGCTCTGCCCGGAGCGTTGGGCCTGGGAGCTTGATACTCTCCTACGTGAAGGCTTGGATCACCACCGTCACCGTGGGCACGGACACCCTTGATCATGACTTCCCGACGTGCGTCGTCCCAGCGAACTGAACCACGGTGCCATCCGCGATCTGCAGCCACATGCCGTACAAATCTACCGTGCATGGCGCTGGACACAATCCAGGTATCTACTTGCATGTAGTTCATGACGGAGCCGGTGCCATGCATCCGCGCGGCACGGAGGTGGACAGACGCAGCGACTAGCTGAACATGGCGCGCGAGAAGAATGATGTACGGCGTCACCGTGCCAGGGTACTGGTCCAGCTCGCCTTCATCACGATCTATGGTGGCAGTCGGGACACTGGGGGGAGGCAGTGATGGCAAGGTATGCTAGATGTAGCGATACAAGGGACCGTACAGAGTTATTTCTGAGTTAGTACCACCTCAGCGGCACGTCACGAAAAATCAGTGCCTAATCACCACCATGCGCTGCAAAACCACTTTTGATGTGGCATGAAACCACTCAGGGCTTGATTAATCCGATTTTAACATGTTTGTTTAGGGTTGAAATCATACCAAATTGGAGTTGAGGGTGTTATGGCTCCGTTGAAGAGGATGGGGGGGGGGTTGAAAAGTATACTTCTTTCCAGCCGATATGTCAAAAAGAAAAATTGGTTCGGCCTGGGGCGCAGCCCACTTCCAAGCCCAGGTAGGCCTGGCTAACTGGCCCAACTGCTCAGCGCCCAGGCCATCGCTGCCTGCTCACGGACGAACTGGACGAACCAACCAGCCGTTGAATTTCTTCCCCCGACTTGGACGAACCCTAGACAACCAGCCGTCCCTGCCTGCCGTTCCTAAATACGGAGTATAAGTGTTTATAGAGATTGCAATAAGAAACTACATACGGATGTATATAGACATATTTTAGAGTATAGATTCACTCATTTTGCTTCGTATGTAGTCTCTTATTGGAATCTTTAAAAAGACTTATATTTAACAACGAAGGGAGTAGATGCCACTGTTTGATGATGATTTTCATTGCTAGATGCCGCTGTTTGTTAGTAGATGTGAAAACCTATCTAGACATTTAGGCC
Organism: Aegilops umbellulata; assembly: GCA_032464435.1. Taxonomy (NCBI): domain Eukaryota; kingdom Viridiplantae; phylum Streptophyta; class Magnoliopsida; order Poales; family Poaceae; genus Aegilops; species Aegilops umbellulata. The sequence continues at coordinate 432,904,022 of CP136059.1, read as the reverse complement.
TAATTTGGCTGCATGGGGAAAGCACCCCAGGGCTCCAATCCTCCACCAGAGGATTGCCATGGCCTACCACGGGGAGATCACCATGGCAGTTTGGAAGACAGGGTAGAGGGGAGAAGATCACGTCCAGAAAAAATGCTAGGCGTAACGCTCAGGCAGTCGCTGGAGGAGATCACTAGATGCACCCGCGTGAGTCGTGGCTTTCCTCCCCGAGCTATCTAGGCGTGGATCTCTCGCCCGGGGAAAGGAAGGGGATCGGGGCAGAATATCCCCAGCGAGCGAGCGATACACTCGTATTAGGCCGGTATTCAATACAGACCAGCGCCCATCCTTTTCCCCCCACCTCGCCTCTCGCTCTGAGTAGATCGAGGTTGCGCCGCCGGCGTTCGTGATGGCGACGTGGTGAGGCGCCGAAGACGTTGGCCAGGACGCGGGTTCGACGTTGGTCGTCAGTCGTGACTTGTGACCTCACCGTGACGGCGAATCGCTCCTCCTCCTCCAAGCGGCCTCCTCTGCTCCACCAAGGTATCCTGCCCCCTCCTCTGCTTCCCCTCCCCGTCCCTTCCCCGGTCAGCCCGCGGCGGAGTACTCCTCCTTGGCGACGTGGCCGTCCTGCTTGGTGATGATTAGTCCCAACCATCCTGTCAGTTAACAGCTGCTGTATGCTGGAAAGAGGCGAATTCTATGCCAACCGTGCTGCGTTTATATGTGAAAAAGACTGAAGATAACCCCTCTGTTGCAGGAGAGAAGAATTCCAAAGATGATCCCACCGGGCAGAAGAGGTGATTGATATTGGGGCTGGCGGTGATTCTTTGGTCAGATAGGAGCTTTCTAAGCTGGAGGTGATCCAGATTAGTTGAGTTATTTTGCAGCTCAAAGGAATTAGTTAAGTTCTTTGCATACTAGTGGTGTATGTGGTATACTAAAGATTCAGAGAATTTCTAATTTTATTTGGATGGATTTTGGCGTATGCATGAACGCTACTTCTTAATATAGTGTATCCTATTTTGGCACCTATTGTTGCTACTGCTGTCATTGGCTCATTGCTGCCTTCTTTGTGCAATGCAGAACTGGTAGGGTGATTTGGAGGATTCAAGATTCTGTGAAGCTAAAAAGCAGGGAACGTACGGACGTGTGATCGGGGTTTTAAACCCGGACGGGACGGAACGGAACGGAGGTAGTACCAGACTACCATACCGCCAGTATTTTCCGGAGCTTCACTTCGATGGAGGGACCTCGCCGGCGTTCCGTCCGGCTGCTAGATAGGCGGCGGACCGGATCTCATCAGCAAGCTCCCCGACGAACTGCTCCTCCTCGTCCTCGCCCGCCTCCACTGCGCCGCCGCCGCCGCGCGCACCGGGGTCCTCTCCCGCCGGTGGCGCGGCCTCTGGCCCCGCCTCGGCCAGATCTTCCTGAGCGACGTCCCGTTCCGCTCAATCGAATCGGCGCTCGGCAGCTTCCCCCTTCCCCCGCCCGCGGTTTGCTTCCCCCTTCCTCCGCCCGCGGTTTCCCTCATCCAAATCCGCATCCTCGGAACGTTTTACCAGCTGCGTGCGCGCGTCCCCCCCTGCTCCGGACCGACACTCCGACCATCGTCCCCTCCCTGCTCCGCGCCGCCGCGCGGCTTGAGCCAGAGGAGTTGGTCTTTGAGCTCGCCCGTTGCCTGATGGACCCTGACCTCACCGTGGAACTGCCTTGCTTCCACCGCGCCACCTCCATTGTGCTGGTCCTCCGCTCCCACATCGTGCCTGGGTTCCCAGCCGGCGTCGAGTTCACCGCGCTCGAGGCGCTGTCCCTTTCGCACTGCACTGGCGTTGGCCGCTTGCTCTCCTGCTGCCCGCGCTTGCGCAAGCTCCGGCTTAGCGAAGTTTATTTCGAGAAATGCGACATGAGGGACTTGAAATCCAAAACCGTCTCTTTGACTGCCCTCGAAGAAGTGTGGATCAACATCTTTAAAGGAAACAACAATGATATTGATTTCTTGAAGCTGATATCCAGACGTTCCCCAATGCTTAAAGAAGTGACTCTGTATGGGGTTGGGGCCTCATTACGTCGTGCACACAACAAAATATACAAGATCTTCGAGCCTATTCCTTCAGTGGAACTCTATATGAGTACAATGCTCTTCGTAGCATAACTCTGGTTAGTATTTCCTGCATGCCTGATTTTCATGCTTCTACATGCAAAAAGGACATTAATGCTAATCCTCGTAAATTTCATCGAAAGCTAAAGTCAAGTTGTTAGTTTTTTTATGTCGTGCAAAATCTCTAGTGTGGTTCAAATGTGGCGTGGATAGGCCAATTTTCTGATGCATATCTATCCTGTTTTTTAGCTAAATATGCTTACCAGTGAATTTGTGTGAGCAAACCCTCTCATATTGTTATCAACTACAGTAGAAGTTTAATGGAGTAGTGAGGGATAAACGATTTGAATGCTTGATGCAGGCTTCCTTACCTTAGTTGCCCCTTTTTTATGCAATCTTCTCTATCGATTTGCTGATTATGCCCTTGTATTTTGCATCTGTACTGTACTCAGTAGGAAAAATATACTTTCTCGGTTACATAAAGTTAATTGTCCCATCTGGATTTCACTGTCCATAAAGATAGTTTCTAGGTTAAATTCTGCTCGAGGAGTACTTTGATATTTATTTTTCTCTTCCCTTACTATGTATTGCGTTTTATCTGGCAATGGCAGCAAATTTACTCATACAATGACTGTACATTTGCAGCTCATTACGACGCTAACCAGAGATTATTTCAATTTGCCTCCTCTACAGGATTAATGCTCGGCAGCCACAATTGCCCATCAGCATGATTTCCATGGTTACGTCTGGATCCATGGTTGGCATCGACGACCAACTCTGGTATCTGATCTTAGGATTTTGCTTTGTTGCTTCAACCGATTATTTTAGGTGTTGTTTTGTTAGTGTAGTGAAGCTTAATTTATGGCTGTAAGAGTGGTGCACCCGATTATCTTAGTTAATTCCTGAATGGTCCTGTGCCATTCAGCTATCGAAGTTAATGTACTCAACCTGGTGACCAGTTAAGCCTATGGTTTCAATTGCTTGTCGCGCTGTTTCATTTTGACGATGCGCCGTGTTTTTAGCAGAAGTAGATTGTGCACTCTACGGTTCTTTATATTTGTATGAACCAAATGAACTTTATGTGTGCTTTCGTCTCTTTTCTCAACTGCTACGTATCTACTAATGTGACCTTAGATACGAAAGAGCTAGGTCCACTTTGTAAACCTGGTGGTAAGAGTTCCGTCATAGGTTTCAGTCATATTATCTTGGCTGGTATTCATTTGGATCTGTGTGTGTGATCCTGCTTATGTTTATCGGAGAGTGTATACTCCTTTGCTGATCAAGAATTGACCAGACAAGATTTATTTATAGCCAGTTAACTGAGGCAATCTTGAGCTGAATCTTCGAGTTGCAACCCTGATAGCATCTTCTCTTTTTCTTTTCTTTGTGTTTCGTTTAAACAGAAGCTTCCATCTACTATACTCTCTGTGAGCAACAATACGTGCTGTCTTCACAGTAGCGGCAATTATGGTGTTGATGATTTCACATGAAGCATAACTTCATGATCTCTTGTCTGGAGAAAAGAACAAGAAGATTGAGAATCATGGAAATTGGTAAAAAAAGTAGAAAAATAATAAGTCCTTTTTAGCTAGTCCCACTAGGACACATGTCACTTGATTATTGGCCCTGCATATTAATCCGTGTGGTGATGCCTGAACCTGAGCATGATCCAGCTTCCATGCTCCAGAGCAGCTTCTCTGATGCAAGAGATTGTGCATGCATGAATGTCAAGTGATCCCACTTGGAAGCGATTTGTTGTACTAACTCGTTTATTAACTTGTCGCATGCATGAATATAAACACCTTCTTCAGTCCTGAATTGTATAACTACTAGCTAAGCATGTGAGCACTGCAATTTTTTGTATGGATTTGCTAATTCCCTATCTACTCCCTCGGTTCCTAAATATAAGTCCTTTTAGGGCATCTCCAGCCGTTGGCCCCCCAGGGGGCGTCTAAAAGCGCCGCCTGGGGGTGAGCCGGCGCAAAAAATGGCCCTGGGGCGAGTCGGTCCCTAGCCGTCGGCCCCAGGGCCGCCCCCAGGCGCGTATTTAAAAAAAAACCGTTCGGCCAAGTTATGACAAAAACTAGTTAAATTTCGGCCAAACATGGCAAAATTCGGCGAATTACATTAACCTACTCTAAAAAAACAGAAAGGGGCTGAAGTCATCGCCGCCGTCGCCGCCATCGTCGTCGGCGGCGACCTTCTCGTCCTTGACGCGGGTGCCCCTGCTGGACCCCTGCCCGGCATCGCCTTGGCGAACAGGCGGCGGCGCGTCGTCGTCGTCATCGCTGTCGCATAAGACGACGACCCCGCCTTCCTCGCGGCCGCGTCGGCGCTCCTCGAAGCGGCGTAGGGCGGCGCGCTGGCGCTCCTTCTCCTTCTCCCAGCGCACCTTCTCCATCGCAATGGAGTCCTGGCGCGCCCATTCGAGGGCCGCGTCGTTGTCGTCGAGCTCCGCCTTCACCGGCGCCAGCCCCGGCTCCGTCTTCACCGGCGCCCGCCCCAGCTCCGTCTTCACCGGCGCCCGCCCCGGCTCCGTCTTCACCGGCGCCAGCCCCGGCTCCGTCTTTGGCTTGACGAAGCGTGGAGGAGCCGACGAGGACGAGGCGCGCCGGCCGCCCTCGTTGATGACGATGCCGGCGCTGCGAGTGCGCCGGCCGAGCGGCGTCTCTGCCGCGGGCTCGGCCTTGACGCCGAGCAGGGCCGGAGTGCCGGAGGAGTGCGACGAGAATCGGGAGGAGGAAGAGGAGGAGGACCCGAACTTCCTTGGCGCCCATAGCCCGGCGCGTCGGTGCTGCGCCGGGCGGCCACCCTCGCTGGGGGGGGGGGGGGGGGTACGCCAACGGCGGGTAGTTGCCGCCCTCGAGGTACGTGAGCACGCCCTCGAGTTTGCTGCCGGGGACACCCCACCAGAGGCGGCGCCCCTCGCTGTTCTGCCGGCCGCCGAGCACCGGCGCGCCGTTGGTGGACCCAAGCGCTGCTGCTGCCGGCGCTCGAAATACGCCGCCCAGGCCGCGTGGTTGTCGGCGGCGTACTGGGGGAGGGAGAGTTGGTCGTCGGTGAGGGACGCGCGCACGATCTCGACCTCCTCGGCGAAGTACTTTGGCTTCGCCACGGCGTCGGGCAACGGGGGAATGGGCACTCCCTCTGCGCTGAGTCTCCACCCCGTCGGCCCGGCGCGCATGTCCGGCAGCGACGGGATGTTTGCCTGGAACAGGAGCCAGGACTCCTGTTCGTGGAGCGAACGGCGGCCGAAGCCGTTGGCCGCCGCCTCGTCTCCGGGGAAGCGTTCTGCCATGGCGACGGCGGGGCTGGGCGGGCTCGGGAGAGGTAGAGGGAGGGGCTGGGCGGCGGCGCTCGGGAGGGGCAGGGAGAGGGAGGGGCTGGACGACGGCGAGGGGCGGGACTGGTGTGGGCAAAGGCGAGTGGAGGCCGCCGGCTTTTATAGCCGGGCCGCGCCCGTGTGTACGCGTGCGAGGGAGGGGAGGCGTCGGCGCGCCGTCCCGTGACACGCCGCACGTGAGGAATCAATGGCAAGGCTGCCGCCGGTCAGCCTTGCCATTGATTCCCCGCGGGAACCGAGGCCGTTGGGGGAAGACGAGGCACCGAGTCGCTGACGCGGCTGGCCCGCGTCTTTTTCGCGCCAAAACAGCTCGCCCCGGCGGCCCCCAGTGCGTCGGGTTCGGCCTGGGTCCGCCGGCGCTGTTTTCAGCCCAAGCCGGCGAAAATCGGGCTCCTGGGGGCGCGACTGGGCCGTTTTTTAGGCGCCGGCGCGAAAAAATCGCCTGGGGAGGCCTTCCGGGAGCGCGGCTGGAGATGTCCTTAAAGATTTCACTATAAACTATATACGAAGCAAAATAAGTGAAACTATACTTTAAAAGACGTCTATAAACATCCGAATATGGTCTCTATAGTGGAACCACTAAAAGGGCTTATATTTAGTAACGAAGGAAGTAGATGAGAAAGAATTGACAAATCCGTCTAATTTGTGGGCGCGGCGGTGTTGGGCTCCGTGGCGGTGGCTCCAGTCAGCGGCGATCTCATCTTCCCATCCTCCTCGCGGTGGAGGCGCGTCGGCGTGCTGCTTTGGCGGTGGATCAGGGCGCCGTGCCCCCGATCCGGTGGGTGTGGGCCATCAGCGAGATGCGGCAGCGCTGGCTGTTCGTAGCCGTGCGGGCGGCTGCTCTGGTCGGCTCTCGGCTGTGCGGGGATTGGAGTTGCTACTCCCGACCCACATGGCCGGCCAGGCGTCACTACTCGACCGGGCCGGTCCGTTGGTGAGGTTGCGGTGGTGTGCTCTGGCCAGCGTGGTGCCGGTTTGGGCTGCTGGACTTCCCTCTCAGAGCTGCTTTGCATGGTGGGTGTGGGAAGCGTTGGTGGCTTGTCGGAGCCCTTGCTGCAATGGTGTGGGAAGCGTTAGTGTGGGTTCTAGACCCATGCAACACGAAAATCCTTCAAAAAAGCGCCGACGAAGGGTGAATGCTTGTCATGCTCCTTATATAAGTGACCCAACGTCCACACACCTCACGCCAATCAGCCTATCATACTTAACTAGGTAGATTTTGCCTTTTACCACCCCTTATGGTCGACACCACATTTTTCGTAGGTTTGCTCACATCAATTTTCCGTCGAGCACAGAAGAAATTGCCCAAGAAATCAAATGAGCCACCATTCTCAGCAACAAACTCGCCCACCTTGGATGTAAGAGATAGCACGAGATGACTATACCCGCCCGCAAGATCATGTATCTGAATCCACAACTTCAGGCGGTTAAGTTGAATACTACATGGTTTAGAGAATTCATCGCCAGGAGCCATGATCACACTGTTGTCGTGGAAAGTCCACGGTCCACCGTCCATTACCTTTTCCCAATCACCCAAGCAAGAAAACTACATGCTTGTTTTTCCCCCCGTTTTTTGTTTGCCCGTTTAGGCCGGTTTTAGTCATTTTTTCATTCTTTTCTTTTTCTTTTTTATTTCAGTTTTCTTCTTTCATTTCAATTTTAATGATGTTTTTTTTCAAATTCGTGAACTGTTTTCTTAAATTCATGAAATTTTATCAATTTCAATTCCTTTTTCAAATTCATGATTTTTTTCTTAAATTCATAAAAGAAATTCTTCAAATTCATGATCCTTTTACAAAATTTTGAATTATTTCTCAAATGCGTATTTTTTCTTCAAATTTATGAACTTTTTTAAGATTTCAAGAAATCCATGAATTTTTTCCAACCCATGATCATTTTTTAAGCTCGTGAACTTTTCTCAAATTTATGATTTTATTTAATTTTTGCGAAATACACTATGGAGGTGTTTGGTTACTGAGATTGTAACGTAATCTGATTACAGCGGGATCAGTTACCGCCAAATCGTATTTGTTTCGCCACGGCTGTAATCAGATACAGTGTAATCAGGTCCCATCGCTATACAAAACTGATTACGTCCCAAATCGGCTGCATCGGGACCCCGTCTTCTCTTCTCGCAGCCGCACAAGCCGCTCAAATGGTGCGAGAGAAAAAGAGCAGCGGCAACCACAGCTCGCCAGCCGTTGGCATGCTTCGCCGGCGTCCGTCGCACCGCGAGATCCAAGCAGCTAGCGGCACGCATGCTTTGGGTCAGACGGCGGACGGTGGCGCGCGAGATCCGGCGGACGGCGGCAGGCGAGTTCCGGTGGCCGGTGGCAGGCTAGATTAGTTGAGTAGGCGGCGAGGTCGCAACAGCTAGCGGCGCGGGAGGAGCAAGCGGCTGAAAAGGGAGGAGCATAGCTCGCGAGCGACGGCGGCAGTCTTGAGTCGGGGAGACAGACGCGCCGGGGAAGAAGAGGAGGAGCGACGTTATCCAATTACGTTACCTGGGCCAACCAAACAAATTGAGAAATTACTCGTTACACCTCCTAAAACGCTGCGATCTGATTACGTTACCATTTCCGTTACCAAACACTTCCTATATATTTTTGAAATCCATGAACTTGATGCAAGCTTGTGAGTTTTTCTCAAATTCGTGATTGTTTTTTAAAATTTATGATTTCTATTTCAGTTGTCCACACATTTTTTCAAATCCATGAACATTTTATATACCACAAATTTTTTCAAATAGGTGAATTTTTTTTCAAATCCATAAACTGTTTTCAAATTCGTAATTTTTTAGATCCACGAGCTTTTTCAAATGGTTGACCGTGCGGAAGGAACGAACCTACTAATGACTCGTGAGGGCGAAATGCGGTGGAAACGGAAGAAGCGAGCAACCAGCCCGCTGGCTGGGCCGGCCCACGCGAGATGGCTGTGATCACCAGCTTAGCGAACTCCTTTCCTCCAGAGGCCCATGAAGGGCCCACGCGCGGCCGCTCCAAAACCCACGTCCTCCTCTCCCCTCGCAGAACGAACGGAACGGAACAAACCCCATCGCCATGGCCGCCGCCGCCGCCGCCGCCGCGAGGTCGCGCGCCGCCACCGCCGCCGCGTGGGCTCGCCTGCTCTCCCACCGCCGCGTCGCCGCCGCAGCCGCGCCCGGCTCGCTGCCCCACCTTGCAGGCCCGCGGATCGCGCCCCAGCGCCGCCACCTCGCCTTCTCCTCCGCCTCCCCCGGCGCCGGCGGCGAGGGCAGGGACAAGGAGCCGCCGTTCAACGAGCAGACCGTCTACGACCTGCTGGCCCAGCTGGAGCGGGAGCGGCAGAAGGAACGCGAGGATCGGCGCAGGGCCGGGGCCGGCGGCGGCGAGGGGAAGGGGGACGAGGAGGAGGAGGAGGAGGAGGAGGACTTCCTGGGCGTGAAGCCGCTGATCGAGAAGCTGGAGCGGCAGAACGCCAAGGAGGCCAGCCTCCCCGACGAGTCCTTCCTGGAGCCCAGCGACTCCGAGTCCGACGAGGACGACGAGCGCTTCTCCTCCGACTCCATCCGCCGCCGCGTCGACGAGTTCGACCGCAAGTGCAAGCGCCAATCCGAGCTCCTCCGCTCCTTCGCCGAGGCCGGTATGCATGGCTTCCCCTCCCCCCTCCATTCCTCTCCATTTCCACCACATTTCGCCCGCATGAGTCATGTGAATCCATGGCTGTCCTCTCATACAATGCATCAAGCACACGGCATGCCACACGTATAGGTAGGAAAATATAGGGTTGATTGTTGGAGAGGAAAAGTACATCCTCTAATAAATTCGGTATAAGATACCACATCTGTAAAGCCTCACATATATATTACCATGACCTGACTGAGGTATTTGGTTTGTTTATGTGGCAGTGAGCAAATGCACTATAACTGTCGAAGCGGTCTCTGTAAGCACAAATAGCTTAATGGCCGCAATATCTTAATTAGTACTCCCTCCGTTCCAAAATACTTGACTTTTCATTTGTCCAAAAATGGATGTACTTATATACTAAAAACATGTCTAGATACATCTATATTTTGGCAAATGGAAGTCATGTATTGTGGAACGGAGGGAGTAAATTGTAAAGGAATCCATCTATGTTTTGCTCTGCCTGACCACAGGCAATTTTGCGCTGACAACCATCACAGTCACAGCTACTACTAGTGATGCATTTCCAATTCCTGAATGTTGCTTTGTTCCTGAATGTTGCTGACAGCCATCACAGTCACAGATGCTAGTCATGTATTTCCATTTCTTGAATGCTGCCATGTTCCTGAATGAATCTCCTTCTGCGTTGATGTTGATGTTGCCGAACAGAGACCCTTGATGACGCTCACAAGATCATGACGAAGATCGACAAGTTCGAGCAGCGCCATCTGAGCCTGCCGCTGGAGTACAGGGTCATCGGGGACATGATGAACCGCCTCAAGGACTCCACGGGGAAAGAGCGCTTCATCCTCCTGCAGAAGCTGAACCGGGCCGTCAGGCTCATGGAGTGCAAGGAGGCGTACGACCCCAGCAACCCCGCAAACTTCGGGCTTATCCAGCACCAGCAGGTCGACTCTCCGGACGATGTGATTGATAACGCTGGCTTCGACAAGGAGAAGCAGATGATCCAAGGAGAGAGCCTCGATGACGAGGATGAGGAGTTCAATGAAGACAAGGAGAAGGATGATATGCTCATCGAGAAACTAAATGCTATTGAGAAGAAGATCGAGGAGAAATTGGCGGACCTGGATCATACATTTGGTAAGAAGGGCAGGGTTTTGGAAGAGGAAATAAAGGATCTGGTGGAGGAGAGGAACTCCCTGACGGACAAAAAGAGGAGGCCTATGTACAGAAAAGTAAGTGGTGCTTTATCACTGGAGTTTATTGAATTGTTATAGCAGCCACCTTATGGCTGGGCGTGCCCTTCATTGATGTTCTTTATTTTACATTTGTAACTCCATTGTGCCAACCGCATTGTTGCCTATACTAACACATTTGGTATGCATTTGACAGGGTTTTGATGTGAAGGTCATTGATGTTAATCGGACATGCAAAGTTACAAAGGTGAATGCTCTTTTTCTGGATGTTCATAAATACTAGTTATAGAATATCCCTATGATTAATTCTGCATTCCTCTTCTCAGGGAGGCCAAATAGCAAAATACACAGCATTGTTGGCAACTGGAAACTACCATGGTGTTGTAGGTTTTGCAAAAGCTAAAGGTCCAACAGCAAAGATTGCAATACAGAGGGTATGGATGTCCCCTGTTCCAAACAATATATTGAACTTATATTTGAGCTATTGAATCATTTCCTTCCTCTCCATCTATATCATCCATTCCACTATTAGCTCATTTTCTTTTCTCTTTTGTGGTTTACGTGGTATGTACATGCGAGTCTCAAGCGATGGTGACCGAGCTGTGCATATGTGTGTACAGTACAGGGTTAGCATGCAGATTAATAATATTGATAGTGAAACATGGGTTATATATCTTATTCGTTTCAGAACCGGGAATTCAAATTGCTGAATATGTCCAGCTTTATATTTTTGTTGATGCAAGATGCTAAATCTGGTAGATTCATATGACATTTGCTTCCACTGGAAACAAAAGTTGCTGGTCCAGTACCGCCCATAAGTTTGTTATATATCTAGTGAAATTTCTCTAAAATATAGTCATACTGAATTGTCAATGCTGGGTATATCCATCTGAGCAATACTTTTCTGGTATATGCAGATATTCTAAATACTTTTCTGAATCTTAGATATGGTAAATACCGAGTTACTACTACTTTTAGGCTTCAATTGTAATTCAATACCTCAACTGAAAATCCTGGCTCTTACATGACATTTGCTTCCTCTCAAAACAAAAGTTTTTGGTCCAGTATGGCCCATATATAGGATAGTATGTATAGTGAAGTTCCTTAAAAATATAGTCATGCTGAATTGTTAGTTGCTTAATATGTTCATCTGGATAATGCTTATTTAGTATGCAGATATGCAAAATAGTAAATTCTGAGTTATTACTTTTTGGGGCTTCAGTTGGATATGGATACCTCAACTAAAAAGTTCAGCTCTTACATGAAGCTCCTTGTTCTGTTTCCACTTTCCAGGCCTATGAGAAATGCTTCCAGAACCTACATTACATGGAGCGTTATGAGGAGCACACAATTGCTCATGCGATTCAGGCCAAATACGAGAAAACAAAGGTAAAATATGCACATCTGGGCATCAAATCGGCTTCTTCTTGATCAGCTGCTGTATGGCCTCTTTTCTGGATATTATATCACCCTGTGTTGCATCTTAAGATCTACCTCTGGCCTGGACCAACGAGGAGCGGGATGTGCGCCGCTGGCAGGACTGTTGAAACTGTGTTGTATCTAGCCGGGTTTAGCAACGTCAAGTCAAAGGTGTGCTTCTGCTGTACTAGACACTAGACAGGACCACTTGTCACTCTGAATTTGCAAAGTGGTAACCTTATGGAGAAGGCCAATTTGGCTCCCGGGCTCAGCTGCACCCTCTCCGATGAAAAAAATCAAAACAAATACTAGAAAAATTCAAAAAATTCCATTTTTTTGTGTGGTAGATAATTTGATGCGTGAGATCCGCTCCAAATTTCAACTCGTTTGGACATTTGAGCAGCCCTCTGCAAAAAAGACAAAATCGGGGTCTGTAAAAAAGTTCATTGTTCACGAACTGTTTTGACCCGATTTGTCTTTTTTGCCGAGAGCTGCTCAGACATCGAAATGAGTTGAAATTTGGAGCGGACCTCACGCTTCAAATTATCTACCACACACAAAAAAAAATTGGATTTTTTTAAATTTTTCTAGTATTTGTTTTGAATTTTTTTCTGAGCGGGAGCATCTGAGCCCGGGCTCAGATGCGGATTTTCGTAACCTTATGTCTTTATTATCATCTTGCAGATTATCGGATCGAGGAGCCCGCTCAACGTTATCAAGGCTCTCTTCATAGCACTAAATGCCGTGCGTGCTCTATTACTCAGGATATTTACTTCGAGCGCTTTTGTGTCCTCTCCCGCTTTCCTCAGCGATCTGCTATCTGTATATTTGTTTGTTTTGCAGATTGAAACGCCCAAGGACGTGGAGCAGAAGTTTGGACGGACTGTTGTGGAGTCGTACTTGTTGTAGCGAGGTAGTCATCTGTTTGTGTTTGTGGAGATCACGTCACGTCGGGCCTGCTGGAGTGGCAAGGGAGGACCCAAAGGAGGAGCCGGTGGCAGATCCGACCGTGAGACCTCTGTTTGCATCCGTGATTCCAACTATTTGTTTGTCCTGCGACCAGTCCCCTGTTAACCGGGTAATGTAATGTTTTGATGCGATCAATGCATAGTGTAACCAGATAGCAGATGGTGGTATTTACTTGGCAAAGAGAACGAAGGGCGCGTTTGGTCGCTGTTTTTTTGGTTTTGTTAGCAGATATTATGCAATTCTGTCGTGGTGGCCTGCCTGGCTGCTTGGGATGTTAGATCTTAGATGGATCCAAACTTGGTAGAATGAATAAAAACCATTGATCTCTTGTTCTTCTGCTCCGCTTCCCCTTGGTTTGCTCGTTTCATCATTCATATATACTGTATGTCCAAGTCTATGGAGAAGTAATCAAATTTGCTGGAGTTGACTGACGGATGTATATCACACACTGACTATCCTGGATTGGTTAATTGGTTTGAATGTGTTTCAGACATAGATGGATGCTTGATTGTAATATTCACCTGGAGTCCTGGACTGATTCGAATAATTTAGGGCAAGTTCATTACTCAAATGTAAATGCGTGCTTGATTGTAGACAGAGTAGTTGCATTCATCAGGCTGCATTTTGCTTCTCCCCTGCATTCACCACTGTTCATCCACTCGAGTTTTGGTACTGGATATCAAAAGAGGCGTCCGTTCCAAGATCAAAGGAGGCATCATCCATTACATCTTGCCACAAACACCATAGTGAGACGAGCCTACACTTGCAACCAGAGATTTCTTTTCCAGAGAAGCAGACGGTTAGCCTCCAACAAGGTGGGCGTCGAGCTCGCCAAGATCGCCGTCGTCATCTTGTAGGCGAATGGCGTCCAGCTTCTGCCTCAGGATCGTGATAGCATTCATGATCAACTCATAGGCTGTGATGGCGCCGGTCGTTTCCACGGTGAACACAAAGCTGTCCTCCTTGGCGTTGATCTCCACCAGTCCTGGCTTCCCCATGGCCTCTGCTTTCTTGATCACCTCATCGTCATACGTGTATGCCTCTGGATCCACAATCGTGACCTGACAGTGACACAAAAGTAGGCAAGCTCAAAATCAATGGTTTGTTGGAGTATGAAATAAATAAGACAAATGGCCGCACAATTGTATGTTGGGCCAACTGCCACACATCACTCTAGAAATTACAACCCCATCTACCATAATAATTTGAAAATATCTTAAACAGATAGGCATTTGATAACATTTACTGTTTTATGTGCATAAAAAAGTCAGCCTGAGAGACTGACATTTACTGTTTTGATCATTCTTTTAGAATGAGCTATGCTACATAACGTGTTCGAAGAAAATATAACTAATTCTTTACAAAGCAGAGCGACAGAAGTTCCTCTAGATATGCTTAAAAAAGGGCATGTACCGCAAGTCCTAAGGCATTTGCCCCAGGGATGACATGGTTTATTGAGCAAAACAAGACCCATTAAGGGAATGATCGAGGAGGTCAGGTGGAATGAAATCTTAAAAGGCCAATTCAGGAGTTGACAAAGTGTAAATCCACTCCCTACGCGTGTGTAGATTTTAAATAATCTATACAAAATAATTCATTAAAATGATAGCATGTGATGATGCCAACTTTTTGGCTATTTATCGTCATATGAGATATGCACAAAATGTGGCAGGTATCAGGCATGTAATGGGCTATCTACTTACACGGAAACATAGCATTTATACTTTACACTTATGATTGGCAGGTGTAGGGCCTCAAGTAAACACATCGCCTTAGATTGAAAGAAACTTTGGTTCAAAGGAGAAGTGGTTGAAACACGTAGGAATGGGTATTTCTCCTATGGTGGTACTATTCAAGCCTTTGGTTTAAAGGAATGTAGGAAGAAAGATAGAGGAAATTTCCCTTTGGTCCCTGTTTCTGAGGGAAAACTTTACAATCCACTTGCACCTCTTTTTCAACTTCGTACACACGAAGAACAAGATTGAGATTCTTACTGGCATAACATGATGATTATACCTTTCCATGTGGTTTGACTTTGATTTGACTCTGTTTGTTAGGATTCATGTATTTTTTCTATCCCCTTTAACCAAGCACCCAAGTCTGCAAGAATTCCTATGTTTCCAGTCCTCTGTTTTACACATGCATTCATATTCAATTCCTGCATTTTTAGAATCATGTGAGCCAAATGAGGCCTTACATGATGCTAGTAGATCCACCTTCACTTAGTGGCTGCAAACAGTGCATGTGATTTGGACGGTGATAGGAGAATTCAACCCAACAAGGACATGCTAGAAGAAGGCATTCATGAAATTTAAACTTTAGCTAGTAGAGCTCTGAGGGTTTAGAAATGTCTTTGAACAATCATTTAGTGCCTACAACACTGTAGTGACAGATTGCAGCATCAGCAAATATTGATGGCTTATCTAAAGTAATGCATAAAGACTGCATAACATCATAGTTGTGGTGTTGAATGATTTGACTAATACTGTAAGATGTCTGATGAATCTATGAATAGTTCGCCCACAGACCCGTGCGCAAGCGCACGCGCGCGCGCACACAAACACACAATGAATCTAGCAATAGTTTAGCATAGCATATGAAAAAATCCTATTACTACTCCGGATTCATTGATGATGTTATTGAAACAAGTGACGGAGAAGCACTAGCAGAGAACAAGCTGACCTGTTGGGTGACTGGATCAATGTCAAATACTTTTGTAGGGTTGCTCTCCACCCAGCTTTGTTTTTCCTCAAGTGTAAGTGTCTCCATGAGCTCTTCATTAATACATATATCAGGCTCATACATGAAGGTCACAGTAGCAGCTGGAGACCATTTGGCATGGTCCTTTCCAATTCCCTTCCTAGCAATTGCTCGCAGACGCAGCTCTTGCCCACAACGCAGCTTTACAATTAATATGCCCCTGAAATAAGATATCATTATTTAAAGCTCAATACAAATAAGCATCACTTAAACAAGAGAAAATTTAAGGGCAAATTTCAGACATTTATTTTCAAGAAGACCAAGATATGCACAGAAGATGCCCCTGAGCACTAAACCAAAAGTTAACACATATACTCATAAGGTAGCTTAATTTTTATTGTGACAGCTGACAGCAGCAGAACATATCAATAGTGCATGCTCTGTGCATATAGGAGAAGATTTATCATATGCTCTCTTATACAATGCATCTAGCACACGGCTTCCTACCAACTGAACCTATAAGCAATTGTAGCGTGGCTAATCTGAAATTGAGACCTGGTTGAGCATGACTGAATTACATGCGCTGCTAGACTACAAGCAACGGATCAATGCTGATTTAAAATACAAGAATGAGCGCATGGACAATCAGGTGAAAGTGGGGCTTAAGAAATCAAGAATACAGATTAAAGACAATGGGCCGAAATGGAGAGCGCGATCGACTTGCCTGTGGTCGCCTGCGGCATCGGCCTGGTCGACAGGGTAGACCTTGGGGTCGGTAGAGCGGAGGTCCATGGCGGTGACCTCGAGCGTCTGGCCGGAGTCGGTGGCGCGGGCGGCGAGGTGGAACTCGACGGAGCAGTACTCGCAGGAGCCGTCCCCGTCGCAGGCGTCGCAGTCGCGGGAGAGGCGCATGGCCATGGCGGCGGAGGAGGTGAGCGGGATGAGGCCGAGGCGGTGCGCAATGAACTCGTCGGTGAGGACGGAGGAGTTGCTCTCGATCTCGACGAGGTCGATGGCGACGGTGGGGACCTCGGCGATCATGACGCGGCGGAGGGCGTTGGCCACGCTCGCGTCGGTGTCGCGGAGCTCGAACTTGGCGTACTCGTCCCTCAGCTCGCGGATCCGCACGCGCGGGAACCGCTGGTAGGAGGCGCCCGCCGCCGGGCGCTCCATGCCGCCGCCGGAGGTGGAGGTGGAGGTGGAGTGGGTCGTCGGTGTTGAGGGTTTTTGGTCGGGCGGCGGATTAATTTGGGGGAAGCGGAACAGGCGGAGGAGAAGGCTGGAGGACGGGGGTTTTGTCTGTCTTTTGCCCTTTTTTTTATTTTATTAAAAAAATTCTCTCTCTTTTGCCTTTCGCTTGATGCGTCGCGTTAAGATTCGTGCCGGATCAAATGCGTGGCTTCGTGGCATCTAACGGTCCATTTTGTTGCGGCTGGTTGAGGAATGTGTCTTTTGTGGGCGAAGCGTTTTCTACTGTGAGGCGACCTATCACGGCATTTCCAGCCGCGCCCCCAACAGACCTCCCCATGCCACTTTTTCGGCGCCGGGGCCGAAAAAACGGCCCAGTCGCGCCCCCAGGACGTCGAAAATCGCCGGTTCGGACCTTTTTTCCGCCCGGCGGTCACAGGCCGAACCCGGCGCGCTGGGGAGCAGTTGGGGGCTCCGGCGCTAGGAAAAAGCACGCCTAGCCCACACCGACAGGGGAAAAGTCAAGGTTTTCTTCCCCCGACTCGCCTCGCACCCCCCGCGCCCTCGGCCACCACTAGTTATATCCCGGCGACGGCCGCCGCCCTACTCCGCTAGATAGCCATTCCCCGCCGGAATATAGCAGCGCTTCGCCGCGGCAGCCCCTCCCACGGCAGCTGGGCGTTTCCGGCCGCCGTTTCCGGCCGCGGAGGCGCGGTTTAACGGCGGGTACACGCCCACCGAACGCAAGGTGTTCGGCGTTTTGCCTGTCTCGGCGATGGACTCGGATGACGAGGAAGAGCTCGCCGCGCTGCTGGAGGAGGAAGCCGCGGCCAACGTCCAGGAAGAAGAGCATCTCATGGTGCTCGCCGCCCTCACCCAGCTGCTGGCGAGCAATGAAAAGCCGCGGCGAGGTGGCTCGGTGCCGGGGCGGGTGAAAGCAAAGAACCGGCATCGTCTCCAAGGCTACTGCATGCTCTACTCCGACTACTTCGCCGATGCTCCACTTCATGGCGAGAAAACATTTCGGCGCCGTTATCGGATGAGCCGAAAGCTCTTCCTCAGGATTGTGAATTCCATCCGGGAGTTCGACAACTACTTCAAGTGCAAGATGGATTGCACTGGCGCTCTTGGATTCACCTCCATCAAGAAGTGAACAACAGCGATGAGGATGCTTGCATATGGAGCTTCCAGTGATTCACTCGACGACTATGGGCGCATGGCCGAGTCCACCAGCATAGAGTGTTTTTACAAGTTCTGTCGGGCAGTGGTGGCAGTGTTTGGGCCACAATACTTGAGAACACCCAATGCGGAAGACACTGCTCGGATCCTAGCCCAGAATGCAGCAAGAGGATTTCCTGGGATGCTTGGAAGCATCGACTGCATGCATTGGAAATGGAAGAATTGCCCATTTGGTTGGCAGGGGATGTACAAAGGCGCCAAAGGCGGTTGCAGTGTGGTGCTTGAGGCGGTACCCACACAGGACCTCTGGATTTGGCACTCCTTCTTTGGTATGCCAGGAACTCACAATGACATCAACGTGCTGCAGTGCTCTCCTGTTTTTGCCAAGCTCGTTGAGGGCCATTCTCCTCCGGTGAACTTCGAGATCAATAGGCACCAATACAACAAGGGGTACTATCTAGCTGACGACGTCTATCCGAGATGGTCGACATTTGTGAAGACGATCTCAAACCCTGTGGCAGGAGGCAAGAACGCCTGGTTTGCGAAGCTTCAGGAGGCTTGCAGAAAGGATGTCGAGCGAGCATTTGGTGTGCTCCAATCTCGACTTGCTGTTGTTCGGTACCCCACTCAGACCTGGTCCAAAGATCAAATGTGGGAGATTATGACTTGCTGTGTCATCTTGCACAACAACATGATCATCGAGAGCGAGCAAGAAGACCCAGTGTTTGACACTGAACCATACTACAGGCAGGGTCCTCTAGCCGAAGTTGATCACCAGCTACCGGCAACTTGGACTGCCTATCTCAGTATGCGTCAGGAGATCCGAGACCCACAGGTGCATCATCAACTACAGAAAGATCTGATTGAGCACCTATGGAGGCTCAAGGGGGACGCCGTGTGATGAAATACGAGTTTTTATTTGTTGAACTATATAATTTGTATTGAACTATTTGTTGTTGTACTATTTTGTTGAAGTATTTGATTTTTCTATGATGAAATATATGATAAGAAATAATTGTGTTCATAATTGAACAAACCACGCCGAATATGGGCCTATTCTCGCCCATATGGGCCCTTTATTCGCCGAAATTGGGCTGCAAAGTGGGCCAATTTCGGCGCCTGGGAGCGACGACTGGGCGCAAAACCGCCCCCAGCGCCGATTGTATCGCCGGCTCGCCCCCAGGGGGCGATTTTTATGCGTCTTGGGAGGGCCAACGGCTGGAGATGCCCTCAGGCGACTAGGTTTTCTGCTGGTCGACCACGGCCGCCTCCTTGGCGGCGGCGCGGTGGCCGGCGCCTTTGCTGTGTCAGGTCGGCGCTTTGAGCGTCGGTGCTGGTCTCTCTCTCCTTGAGCGATCTAGATGGCCAATGAGGTCAACATGGTGTAAGTCGTTTCAGTACCCATACATCGCCGGTAACAGTTAAGAAGTCACTCGGATCCCAAGGGAGCAGCACGACCAAGTAAAGCCGGTTCACAAGTGCACTGATGATCTTCGAGAGGAAACCACTACTGCACTGATCGCCGAGCCCATCATGATATGCAGAAACAGAGCACAGGGTATTGAGGGCAGTAGATGCAAAACCACCAACATTCCATGTCATATGCGCCGCATCCTTCCCACCATTTTCCTGCTCAAGAATGCACCACAAGAGTTCAGGGTGTAAGGTGCCCATCCAAAAAAACTAAGCGATCTCCCACTGGAGCAGTGCACTGTCATATTGTATCGTATTGTTGTTCCCATGGCTTGAATAGGCAGAACCAAGACAAAGCACACTACAGGATAGTGTTGTTGTCAACTAGTACGGATGTCAAATAGCCCCTGAAATCCACATCAAACTTGAGACCCACTGAAGCCTGAAAAATAAAGCACTTGTGGTATACATAATCCATGAAAACTTCCATGTTGCTGATGGTTGCAATTGCAAGCCATATATGAAGCTGACACATATATTTATCATAGTGTAAACTGGGTTCTGCACTGCCACCACTCTACTGATTAGCAACGGAGACCGTGGAAGCTTGGGCTGCAACAAGAACACTTCCTCACATACTTCATTGGTTAGCTGTCGACGTGGACCAACCCTTGCAACACCCTTGATGATGTAGTAACAGGGAATATTTCTGTGAATTCTTCCCGAGGGTACCAATTGAAGAGGGTCATGCTCCCAGAACTTGACAACAATCTACCTTTGTTTCCTCCTGTTTGCCCAAGTGGTAGGAAGACATTAGTCTTTGAATTTCCTTGAGTACCAAAAAGTGGCTTCCATGAGTACTCTGCTTCATCTGTGCCGGCGCTCTCGCTAAGGTATGTTGTCAGACCATGTGCAGCCTTGTCACCAGTGAAGGAAGGCCATGGCCTTGGCTGTAGCCTGGCGTTGCCGCATGATACTCGGTATCACATCTGCCATGGGCATGTACATGAACATCTCGGTATTGTTGATGAGGCACCTGGTCGAACACCTCGAGGATGACTTGGTGTCCAGCTCGAGGGCAACAAACAACCATCACGGCTGGGCTGACCAGAACTCCGGAGGCTCCGCGAAGGATGCAGCCACACTCCATGGAATCAGTGGCTGCATCCCTAGGTTGCTTCCGCCTTGGCTACTGGTCGAGTAGGGGGTGGGGATCAATGCAGAACCACGGCTAGCAATGCTGTCGAGGGTTTCATCGCTTGCCGCAGGTGCAGCAAGCACGGGGAAGATGGTGGCGGTGACCGTGAGCGATGTAGGTGTCGTGGCTGGGGTGAACGCAGAAGCCAATGTGGCACCCTTGTAACTTGGGCATTCCGTCAAACACATGGCATGCAACATGGTGGATGAGCTGCTGGTTGCAGAGGGGACAACATCAACAGCCTCCTCAAAGGCAACAGTTGGTCATGAGGAGACATGAGGCAGGACCTCATCAATGCAAATGCTGGGATAGTCACTGCAGGTGCAAGACCGGCAGTGGCATTGTCGTGGTCAACCTCAATCTCGTCGGTCGTTGGTGCTGGTGTGGGAGACTTGATGTTTTCAACATCTGCGCCGACCAACTCCAGCAATTTGCACACGGCGTCCCAGAACCGATCGAATTGCTCATCTAGGCTGCTCATGGTGACTACGGTGGGGGAAATTTTGGAGGTGCTGGACTGGCTCTGAATACCAAATGATACGGTCCTAGGTATCTAGCACTGGATTTCACTCACAATCAACGAATTCAGTACAAGAGGGTAGCAAAGGTTCATCAGCTTGAAGGGGAATGGGAAGTAGAGTCGGGAGGTGCGAGGAGGAGTTCGCCCAACGGCGCCAAGTTCAGGTCTCTCTTCTTCGATGCCTATTCGGGAGAGCCCGTTGAGAGGTGAATATATATCTTCAGTTACTAGACCAGTCAGCTCATGTCTTCTTTGGGTTGGGGTTCCTCTCCCTCTTGGGCCGAGCGAGTCGTCCTTGGCTTCACCTGAAGTGCTTGAGCAAGTTGTTCCCATGACACGTTATTGCATCCAAGACAGTACTTGGACTACAGGAGACGTGGGTTACGCGTGCAAGTTTACTAGTCATTTCTAAACATGTGCTTCCGTGTTTGGCCCCGGAAAAAGAAATCGTCCCTATTTGCGCACACTTAATTTTCATCTAACATTCTTAGTAGCCAAAACTGACAGAAGGTGCCATATTACCAATAGAATTTAGCCCATGTGTAAAATAGGGAAGATACCATCATTAGTTGCCAAAATTGGCGGAAGTGTGGAATTAGGGATAAAATTTATGTCGTGTGCCAAATAGGAAATATTTATTTCTGGTCCAAATGGGGAAACACATTATTAGAGAAGGTATGTATAAAGGAATCCTCTCCTCCTTGGCTCAAATGGAAGGGGAACATCGGAGTTTTAGCGGAGATCTGATGGAGTTGAGATGGGGGCATCGTCGCCGGCGTTCCTCCCAACCACTGCTCGATACCTTAGGAAACGAATCGGACCACATTAGTGCTCTCCCTACCGACCTACTCCTCCTCATCCTTGCCCGACTCAGATGCATTGCCGCCGCCGCGCGCACCAGCACCCTCTCCCGCCGGTGGCGTGGCCTCTGGGCCCACCTCCAACAGATCTTCTTCCTCAACATCACCTTCCCCAAGATCGAAGCAGCGATGGGCCACGTTCCTCGGCCCCCGAGCATGGTTTCCCTCCTCGAGATCCATGTCGCCAAGGAGGGCTGGCACGTCCCCAAGAAACAACGGCGCCTCCATGGGCTCCTCAAGCCCGATGTAACCTCGCTGCTCCATGCTGCAGCGCGACTTGAGCCAAAGGAGGTCATCTTTGGCCTCCCCTTGGAAATAATCAATCCCTATATCGTGGATCTTCCTTGCTTCCACCGCGCCACCTCGATCACGATGGAACTTCCCGTCGTCATCTGTCGTGTGCCAAACGGTGTCGAGTTCACCGCACTCAAGACGTTGACTCTGTCGTCCTGCTACATCAACATTGTTGCCATGCTCTCATGTTGCCCGCGCTTGCACACACTCCACCTCAAGCGTGTTGGCATACATGAGCACGACCTGACAGTCCACTCTCCGTCACTTCAGGAGATTGTAGTGGACGGGAATTCATGGATAGACCATGTAGACATTGTTGCCCCCATGCTTAAGAAATTTACCATATCCTTTGCCACAACGGAGGAGTCCAAAATTTTCTTCTTGGCGCCAGTGGTGGAGAAGGTCTCATGGAACTGGTTACCCAGATGGCCCATTGTGTTTGGTCTTTGGCAACTCCAACAGTTGAGGCTGCATGCACCAGTTGAGAGACAAGGACAATCCCCTTCACTCCAAATTGATGTCTGTGCGGTGTGTCCCCTCTCCTATTCAGTTTACTGCAAGCTCATATTAAACAGTTCTTTTGTGAATTATATGTATCCTTCCAAATTGTTTCCCAGTTGTCATCTAATTTCCATGATGAGTTGGCCAACTTTACACAAGAGATAGAGAAGCATATGGTTGTTGCCTTCTCCGTTGTAGAGCTACATCTCACAACAAAGGGGCATGTTTTTGGAGCGCTTGTGTTTCATCTTCTTGGGATTAATCTAATGCGTAATGCTATGAAAAAGCTTAAGATTTTTTTGTGGACAACAACGGTAATTATTAGCTCTGATTACATATCTCAAAATGCATTATGTGACTCGTGAAAAAAATACATTATGTGGTAATTTACATCTATTTTCTGTTTTAGGTGCAAGAAGGATGCAAACCAGAGTGTCCATGTGCGCCTACAAATTGGAGAACCCAAAACATCTCACTGACTACTCTCGAAGAAGTGGAGGTCAATGGCTTTGAAGGAGTAGATTATGAGTTTGATTTCTTGAAACTCATATTCAAATGTTCACCAAATCTTAAAATAATGACTTTGAATCTGTCACATGAAGTCTGGTCAAGGAAAGGTGCATGCGAGATAGCACAAAACATCTTCAGGGCATATCCTTCTGTGGAATGCCATGTTTATCTAATGTCTGGTAAGTTTGCCCGAAGCCTAAAGGTTAATGTAACATTGCTTTTCGTGATATAGAGAATCTCTAGGGTGCTTCAAATGTGGAATTGGCATTCCAATTACAAATTCTAGTTGCGTACATGTATCTCACTTATTAGCTACTATGATACATAGCCATTGAGTTTGTCTGAGCACACCCTAACATTTTTGCCAATACATACGAAAGCTGAATTGCAGAGTTAGGATTGTTATTTTTGGAATTTTTATGCAAGCTTTCTTAACTTAGTTGCCCTTTTATCATATGCAATCTCCTCTATGTATTATGCCCTTCTTTTTTGCATATTTAATTAGGAGCCAAAATGAGTTTGTAAATTAGTTAGTGCTTATTTTCCCATCTGAATTTTATTACCCTTCGGGTTTTGTATTAAATTCCAGTTAATCACATTCAACACTTAGTTTGCTTGCTCTTATTTTCCATTGGCAACAATCTTTGCTTATGTTATGGCTATACATTTGCATGTTTCTACACCGAGTAGGGCTTGTTTTTATTTGTCTCATTTTGCAAAGTCGATGCATAGAAATCAAGATTGCCCGTGGACATGATTCTCATCCTCCAGTTTTTGGATTGGTGGTGCGCATTGGGAAGAGCATCCTTTCCCATGACAATCAACTCCTTATAGTATTATTTGGTTTCAGGATTTTGCCTAGTTTGGTTGAAGCCTACAACCATTAAAGTGAAGCTTTGTTTTAGTAGTGCACCGCTATAGTTGGCTTTAGGAGCGTTGTGCTTTGGCTATGCTGAATCATCAAACTGAAATATTTTGATCAACATGTGTTAGTCATGCACTCCAAGTTATCTATGTTTTGATGGTTGCATGAACCAACTGAGCTATGTGATCAGCTGAATTCTTCATAGCGCGAGAACAATGTTTTGTTTTCTCTCTATTCTAAATTACTACACATGCATGATGAACGACGATGCTCTGTATTCACTAGATGACTCGTTGCGCCCATGGCGCAAAAAGAAAATTAGAACCAGGTAATATGTGGGTATTGTAGTGCATATGTCAGTGCCTTTAATCGACTGAAAGAGAAAGAAAGAAAAGCTTATTTGAGGTGGTAGATCCATAAAATCAATTTAGCAAATGTTATGCTTACATAAAACAGAACCTTATTAGTCAAAAGTGGCATTCATATTTCAGTATCAATATGGATTCAGAGCTTAAATCAAACTATAGAGGGGGGCAATCCAGCAGATTATGTTTAAAGTATCGACTCAAAGTACTTCATAATAAAATTTCATGGATCATCGTTAGCTCCAAATTTTCTGACATGCCTTCCACTAACTTGTGCCTTCTTTAAGTTGAACCTGCATAAAAAGTAGAGCCGGGGAAGATTAGAGGCATGACTATTGTTAGTTGACCAAACTGAAAGACCTAGTAAAACCCATGCTATGAAAAATCTCATCTCAGTAAACACAATATAACTATATAGGCATGAAAATAAGAGGCAAAACAATACCAATAATATATTGAAAGAACATGCATGATATGATAGCATCCACTGGGACAACAATGAATCAAACTAAAATATGGCAATGTAACTAATAAACACTATCGAGTTTCCAAAAGGATGTCTTTAACCCAAAGATAACTGTCAAATTAAATTAAAATTACAACACCTTATTCAATTCTGATTGAAGCACCATGAACAATAGCATCCATGGAGTTCATTTCTAAACTCTACACTTATTCAAGAAGCACTTCTAACTTCGGGATGGGTGTTTACTATATTTTTTTCAGAGATGTACAAGCATATTAACTTGTTAACTCGGCAAGTATATGTATAAGCTAGCAGTTAGTGTTCTTAGAAAATGAGCAGGCAGGAAATAAGGAAAAATGAACTAAATGTGTCTTGAATAAAGCATAAGTATTCACACATGTACTAACAAAGCACGGTCACTTTGTGGCATCACAACTGAGGGAATCCAGGATGAGGGGGTGTTCGGATAGCCGGACTATACCTTTAGCCGGACTCCTGGACTATGAAGATACAAGATTGAAGACTTCATCCCGTGTCCGGAAGGGACTTTCCTTGGCGTGGAAGGCAAGCCTGGCGATACGGATATGTAGATCTCCTACCATTGTAACCGACTCTGTGTAACCCTAGCCCTCTCCCGTGTCTATATAAACCGGAGAGTTTTAGTCCATAGGACGAACAACAGAACAACAATCATACCATAGGCTAGCTTCTAGGGTTTAGCCTCCTTGATCTCGTGGTAGATCTACTCTTGTACTACCCATATCATCAATATTAATCAAGCAGGAGCAGGGTTTTACCTCCATCGAGAGGGCCCGAACCTGGGTAAAAACATCGTGTCTCTTGTTACCATCCGCCTAGACGCACAGTTCGGGACCCCCTACCCGAGATCCGCCGATTTTGACACCGACATTGGTGCTTTCATTTAGAGTTCCTCTGTGTCGTCACTTTTAGGCCCGATGGCTTCTCCGATCATCAGCAGCGATGCGGTCCAGGGTGAGACTTTTCTCCCCGGACAGATCTTCGTATTCGGCGGCTTTGCACTGCGGGCCAATTCGCTTGGCCATCTAGAGCAGATCGAAAGCTACGCCCCTGGCCATCAGGTCAGATTTGGAAGTCTTAACTACATGGCTGACATCCGCGGAAACTTGATCTTCGACGGATTCGAACCACAGCCGAGCGCGCCGCACTATCACGAAGGGCATGATTTAGCTCTGCCGCCGAACAGTGTCTTGGAGGTCGTGCTCGCATCGGCTCCAACCCTTAGTTCGGAGCCGATCGTGCCGATCGAGGACGGGTGGTTGGACGCCGCCTCGGAGGCCGAAATCTCTACGACGATCGAACCGAACACCAACTTCGTCCCTTGCGAAACCTGTGACTCCAAGGTGCCGGACTCCTCTCCGGATTCCGAGCCCCCCGCGCCCCTGCTGATCGAATCCGATTGGGCGCCAATTATGGACTTCACCGGCGCGGACATCTTTCAGCACTCGCCTTTTGGCGATGTTCTGAATTCACTAAAGTCTCTCTCTTTATCAGGAGAGCCCTGGCCGGACTACGGTCAGCAAGGTTGGGATGCGGATGGCGAAGAAATTCAAAACCCACCCACCACCCACTTCGTAGCTACTGTCGATAATTTGAACGACGTGCTAGAATTCGACTCCGAAGACATCGACGGCATGGGCGACGATGTAGGTGACGAGCATGAACTGACGCCTATAAGGCACTGGACTGCCACCTCATCTCATGATGTATACATGGTGGACACACCCAAAGGAAGCGACGACGAGGAACACAGGGATGCAACGAGTGATCGTTCACTCGAAAAGCAATCAAAGCAGCGACGTAAGCGCCGCTCCAAGCCCCGCCTCGACAGAGACAGAAGCCATACAGACCCAGCCATAGAGCAGGACGAGCCGGCGGATGACGAACATGCCTTCAAGCAACCGTCCGAACATGGCAATCTGGATAAACAAACCGAACAACCCGTCCCCGGCGAAAACAACAGTCTAGACGACCTTACGCCAGATACGCTCATGGATAAGAAGAACCTACACAAAAGGCTCGTCGCCACTGCGCGCAGCCTGAAAAAGCAGAAGCGGAAGCTCAAAACTGCGGAAGATGCACTCAGAATCGGATGGAGCAAAGTACTCAACACCTCAGACAAACATGGCGGCAGTCGCTGTTGGAAATATGCCCTAGAGGCAATAATAAATGGATTATTATATTTCCTTGTTCATGACAATTGTCTATTGTTCATGCTATAATTGTATTGTTCGGAAATCATAATACATGTGTGTATACATAGACCACAATGTGTCCCTAGTAAGCCTCTAGTTGACTAGCTCATTGATCAATAGATAGTCATGGTTTCCTGACTATGGACATGGGGATGTCATTGATAACGGGATCACATCATTAGGAGAATGATGTGATGGACAAGACCCAAACCTAAGCATAGCATAAAGATCGTGTAGTTCGTTTGCTAGAGCTTTTCTGAATGTCAAGTATCATTCCTTAGACCATGAGATTATGCAACTCCCGGATACCGTAGGAGTGCTTTGGGTGTATCAAACGTCACAACGTAACTGGGTGACTATAAAGGTGCACTACAGGTATCGCCGAAAGTATCTGTTGGGTTGGCATGAATCGAGACTGGGATTTGTCACTCCATGTGACGGAGAGGTATCTCTGGGCCCACTCGGTAAGACATCATCATAATGAGCTCAATGTGATCAAGGTGTTGTTCACGGGATGATGTATTACGAGAACAAGTAAAGAGACTTGCCGGTAACGAGATTGAACAAGGTATCGGTATACCGACGATCGAATCTCGGGCAAGTATTGTACCGATGGACAAAGGGAATTGAGTACGGGATTGATTACGTCCTCGACATCGTGGTTCATCCGATGAGATCATCGAGGAGCATGTGGGAGCCAACATGGGTATCCAGATCCCGCTGTTGGTTATTGACCGGAGATCGTCTCGGTCATGTCTGCATGTCTCCCGAACCCGTAGGGTCTACACACTTAAGGTTCGGTGACGCTAGGGTTGTTAAAGATATTAGTATGCAGCAAACCGAAGGTTGTTCGGAGTCCCGGATGAGATCCCGGACGTCACGAGAGGTTCCGGAGTGGTCCGGAGGTAAAGAATTATATATAGGAAGTGTTGTTTCGGCCATCGGGAATGATCTGGGGGTCACCGGTATTGTACCGGGACCACCAGATGGGTCCCGGGGGTCCACCGGGTGGGGCCACCTATCCCGGAGGGCCCCGTGGGCTTAAGTGGGGAGGGAACCAGCCCATAGTGGGCTGGTGCGCCCCCCCATGGGCCTCCCCCCTGCGCCTAGGGTTGGAAACCCTAGGGCAGGGGGCGCCCCACATGGCTTGGGGGGCAAGCCATCCCCCTGGCCGCCGCCCCCCCTGGAGATGGATCTCCAGGGCCGGCGCCCCCCCTAGGGGGCCTATATAAAGGGGGGGGGGGGAGAGGGAGGGCAGCCGCACCCCTGCTGCATTGGCGCCTCCCTCTCCCCGTTACACCTCTCCCTCTCTCCACCAAAGCTTGGCGAAGCCCTGCTGGAACTCTGCTGCATCCACCACCACGCCGTCGTGCTGCTGGATCTTCATCAACCTCTCCTTCCCCCTTGCTGGATCAAGAAGGAGGAGACGTCATCCCGACCGTACGTGTGTTGAACGCGGAGGTGCCGTCCTTTTGGCGCTGGTCATCGGTGATTCGGATCACGGCGAGTACGACTCCATCATCCACGTTCTCCTTGAACGCTTCCGCTGTGATCTACAAGTGGTATGTAGATGCTCTCCTATCCCCTCGTTGCTAGAATAATCCATGGATAGATCTTGGTGATGCGTAGGAAAATTTTAATTTCTGCTACGATCCCCAACAGTCGCCGCACAAAAAGCTACCCGAAGCGAAAGCTACTGCCTGAATTTGACGAGGAGGCCTTGGATCCCCCACAGTCAAAAAATAAGAAAGCCACCCGGTCGGATAGATGACCCCATGGCCAGTATGGAGCGGCAAGCGGCGCCGCACACAAGCCGGCATGTGATCCACTCAAGGATTCACATCAAAAGGACGGCCTAGCCAGATCTATCTATGGGCCAAGAAAGCAAGCTCTAGTAAGCAATGCAGCACAACAAATATCCAAACATCACGGCACACCCAAATACAGGGGTGCCGCACACCCCCTATGTTTCACCGATGAGGTGCTGGACCATGAATTCCCAGCGGGATTCAAGCCCGTAAACATAGAGGCGTATGACGGAACAACAGACCCTGGAGTCTGGATTGAGGATTATATCCTCCATATACACATGGCCAGAGGAGATGACCTCCACGCCATAAAATACTTACCCCTCAAGCTCAAAGGGCCAGCACGGCATTGGCTTAAAAGCCTTCCCAAAAACACCATTGGAAGTTGGGAGGAGCTCGAGGATGCTTTTCGGGCAAATTTTCAAGGGACCTATGTCCGACCTCCGCATGCGGATGATTTAAGCCATATAACTCAACAACCCGGAGAGTCAGCCCGGAAACTCTGGAATAGATTTCTTACTAAAAAGAATCAGATAGTCGACTGTCCCGACGCCGAAGCCTTAGCAGCTTTCAAACACAGCGTTCGAGATGAATGGCTCGCCAGACACCTCGTCTAAGAAAAGCCAAGAACAATGGCCGCATTAACAAGCCTCATGACCCGTTTTTGTGCGGGAGAGGACAGCTGGTTGGCAAGATGCAGCACCAGCGATCCAAGTACATCCGAAGTTAGGGATGGAAACGGGAAACCATGACGCAACAAGGACCAGCGCCGAACTAAGGGAAGCAGCCCGAAGAGTGCGGCAGTCAACGCCGGATTCAAAAGCTCTCGACAGAATCAGAGAAAGCTGCCCCCTAAGGATAACACGGATGAGTTATCTCACCTGAACAAAATCTTGGACAAGATATGTCAAATTCACAGTACTCCTGGGAAGCCTGTGAACCATACCCACAGAGATTGTTGGGTTTTCAAGCAATCCGGCAAACTCAACGCCGAGCGCAAGGGGCTCGACACACCAAGTGAGGACGATGACGGACCCCACGAGCAGAGCACCAGGAAGCAAAAGGATTTCCCACAAGAAGTTAAAACAGTAAACCTACTTCACGTGGTGAACAGAGTGGCGCCAACAGATATTCGCGCCATACGGCCTATCCCAAAGGAGTCTCGCCCATGGTTGTTAAAACCAATCACCTTCTATCACCAGGATTATTCTAGAAGTATACGGAACGCAGGTTGGACTGCCCTGGTATTAGATCCAATAATCGACGGACTCTACTTTACAAATGTCCTGATGGATGGCGGCAGTGGTTTAAACCTGCTATATCAGGACACAATCCGCAAAATGGGAATGGACCCAACAAGAATTCACCATAGCAATACTTCCTTTCAAGGAGTAACGCCAGGCCCGGAGGCCCATTGCATGGGTTCTCTTCGGCTAGAAGTTATGTTTGGCTCCCCCGACAACTTCCGCCGCGAAAAGCTAACCTTCCATATCGCCCCATTTTCAAGTAGCTATCAAGCACTATTGGGATGAGAGGCTTTCGCCCGCTTTAACGCAATACTGCATTATGCATCTCATACGCTTAAAATGCCCGGTCCACGAGGCGTCATCTCAATAAAGGGCAATATTAAGTGTCCCTCAATCGCGAAAGAGTATGCGGCTGCCTTGACAGCCATGCATTAAACCAGCTTCACCAGCGAAAGCATCTACCAGGTCATCAAGACCACAGACTCGGCTAGGCGAGTCTGGAAGCAAAAATTAAAGGTTTAGTAGCCATGCACCCCTATACAAGGGGCTTCGCGTATGTAAAATACACGGCAATAAGGCTCTATTTTACCCGTCTTAAAATTATCCATTGTTTATCTAGTACAGCGTACGATCCGCACTACTATTCTTTTTCTTGTTAGCTGAATTCCTCTCTTTTACAGATGAACACCATGCTACGCCCGTCCTGGACATGGCACAACAGAGACATAGGCGCAGACGTGCAGCAGGGACCCGCCCCAGGATTCTTTTTAGATTAAGACCCTGCGTAAACCTTTCTTACTGTCTCTTGTTGATACACATCCCCCGGATTCTCTGCATAGCCGAGGAGGAGGCTGGCGTTTTGGCATGTGGCCACGTCAGAGTCTTGCACGTACCTAGACATCAGGGGCTTATAACCAAGGGTGATGTTCCGCCCTATCTCATAAAAGACCGAATACCTTAGGGAGTGTTCGGCGTCGCGAGTTTGGCCTTATATGCATCAGCTCCGAATCATGTCTTTGGTCAAATGTTGGGTTTGCCCGGCTCCTGTGTTTTGCTGCCTTACGTTCCGCTCTATCGGCTAAGGCGGCACCGGGAGAACTACTGCAATTGTGCCCCGATTCGGCCATGCGAGCACCTCAGTAGAGAAAGCCGAAAACTTACTGTCATGATATAGCGCGAGATTGGTCAACCACTCGATGACTTACCGAAATCTTTAGGATTCCTCCGCATTAATGAAGGGCCGTTTCCCGGCTAGGCACATATGCGCCCCGAATTCGGGTGAGCGCAGGCGCCACAAGGGGCTATATAAGTAGCCTCACTTTCAAGCTCCTATGGCCAAGTGAAAGTGATAAAGCATTATAGTCCGGTTGCCTAGTTCGCTGCGCTATCACCTCCTTTGTAGGACCAAGACGTTGGATCAAGTGTGAAAATGCGCCTTCTGCAAACACCCCCGCATTATTCGCGTGGGGGCTGAAGCCGACGACTGCCATCTTTCAAATTATATATACATATATCTTAAACGGGTGCACAGGAGGTATTGTAATAACTTGCAGGCACAAGTATAAAAAAGCTTCTACAAATTTATTAAAGCATCGTTTTACAACAATATATGCTATTCGAACATAGTATCCTTCGAGCACTGCGTCTCTATTAAACTAGCGCCTGGCAGTACTTCCTGAAAATAGTACTCGGCAGGTACTCGGCTTTCGTCCGAGTCTTGGGATGCAACAGGGGTGGCCTCCATCTCCGCCCAGTATGTCTTGACACGGGCAAGAGCCATCCACGCACTCTCATGTTGGAAATATGCCCTAGAGGCAATAATAAAAGGATTATTATATTTCCTTATTCATGATAATTGTCTATTGTTCATGCTATAATTGTATTGTCCGGAAATCATAATACATGTGTGAATACATAGACCACAATATGTCCCTAGTAAGCCTCTAGTTGACTAGCTCGTTGATCAATAGATAGTCATGGTTTCCTGACTATGGACATGGGGATGTCATTGATAACGGGATCACATCATTAGGAGAATGATGTGATGGACAAGACCCAAACCTAAGCATAGCACAAACATCGTGTAGTTCGTTTGCTAGAGCTTTTCTGAATGTCAAGTATCATTCCTTAGACCATGAGATTATGCAACTCCCGGATGCCGTAGGAGTGCTTTGGGTGTATCAAACGTCACAACGTAACTGGGTGACTATAAAGGTGCACTACAGGTATCTCCAAAAGTGTTTGTTGGGTTGGCTTGAATCGAGACTAGGATTTGTCACTCCGTATGACGGAGAGGTATCTCTGGGCCCACTCGGTAAGACATCATCATAATGAGCTCAATGTGATCAAGGTGTTGTTCATGGGATGATGTGTTACGGGAACGAGTAAAGAGACTTGCCGGTAACGAGATTGAACAAGGTATCGGTATACCGACGATCGAATCTCGGGCAAGTATCGTACCGATAGACGAAGGGAATTGAGTACGGGATTGATTAAGTCCTCGACATCGTGGTTCATCCGATGAGATCATCGAGGAGCATGTGGGAGACAACATGGGTATCCAGATCCCACTGTTGGTTATTGACCGGAGATCGTCTCGGTCATGTCTGCATGTCTCCCGAACCCGTAGGGTCTACACACTTAAGGTTCGGTGACGCTAGGGTTGTAAAGATATTAGTATGCAGCAAAATGAAGGTTGTTCGGAGTCCCGGATGAGATCCCGGACGTCACGAGAGGTTCTGGAATGGTCCGGAGGTAAAGAATTATATATAGGAAGTGTCGTTTCGGCCATTGGGGTGGATTCGGGGGTCACCGGTATTGTATCGGGACCACCGGATGGGTCCCGGGGGTCCACCGGGCGGGGCCACCCATCCCGGAGGGCCCCATGGGCTGAAGTGGGGAGGGAACCAGCCCATAGTGGGCTGGTGCACCCCCCATGGGCCTCCCCCTGCGCCTAGGGTTGGAAACCCTAGGGCAGGGGGCGCCCCACTTGCCTTGGGGGGCAAGGCTACCCCCCTGGCCGCCGCCCCCCCTTGGAGATGCATCTCCAGGGCCGGCGCCCCCCCCTAGGGGGCCTATATAAAGGGGGGGAGGGAGGGCAGCAGCACCCTGCAGCCTTGGCGCCTCCCTCTCCCCTGTTACACCTCTCCCTCTCTCCGTAGACGCTTGGCGAAGCCCTGCTGGAATTCTGCTGCATCCACCACCACGCCGTCGTGCTGCTGGATCTTCATCAACCTCTCCTTCCCCCTTGCTGGATCAAGAA
Organism: Aegilops umbellulata; assembly: GCA_032464435.1. Lineage (NCBI taxonomy): Eukaryota > Viridiplantae > Streptophyta > Magnoliopsida > Poales > Poaceae > Aegilops > Aegilops umbellulata. Next base: position 432,870,782 of record CP136059.1, on the reverse strand, counting down.
GGAGGAGACGTCATCCCGACCGTACGTGTGTTGAACGCGGAGGTGCCGTCCGTTCGACGCTGGTCATCGGTGATTTGGATCACGACGAGTACGACTCCATCATCCACGTTCTTCTTGAACGCTTCCGTTGCGATCTATAAGTGGTATGTAGATGCTCTCTTATCCCCTCGTTGCTAGAATACTCCATGGATAGATCTTGGTGATGCGTAGGAAAATTTTAATTTCTGCTACGATCCCCAACAGTGGTATGAGAGCTAGGTCTATGCGTAGTTTCTATGCACGAGTAGAACACAAAGTAGTTGTGGGCGTCAAATTGTCAATTCTTCTTGCCGTTACTAGTCGTATCTTGATTCAGCGGTATTGTGGGATGAAGCGGCCCGGACCAACCTTACACGTATGCTTACGTGAGACCGGTTCCACCGACTGACATGCACTAGTTGCATAAGGTGGCTGGCGGGTGTCTGTCTCTCCCACTTTAGTTGGATCGGATTCGATGAACAGGGTCCTTATGAAGGGTAAATAGAGATTGATAATTCACGTTGTGGTTTAACGTAGGTAAGAAACGTTCTTGCTAGCAACCTATAACAGCCACGTAAAAATTTGCAACAACAATTAGAGGACGTCTAACTTGTTTTTGCAGCAAGTGCTTTGTGATGTGATATGGCCAGAAGTTGTGATGAATCATGTATGTGATGTATGAGATGATCTTGTTATTGTAATAGGAATCACGACTTGCATGTCGATAAGTATGACAACCGGCAGGAGCCATAGGAGTTGTCTTTATTTATTTATGACCTACGTGTCAACTTAAATCGTCATGTAATTACTTTACTTTATTGCTAAAGCGTTAGCCATAGTCGTAGAAGTAATAGTTGACGTGACAACTTCATGAAGACACGATGATGGAGATCATGATGATGGAGATCATGGTGTAATGCCGGTGATGACGATGAACATGGCGCCCCGAAGATGGAGATCAAAGGAGCGAAATGATGTTGGCCATATCATGTCACTATTTGATTGCATGTGATGTTTATCATGTTTTTACATCTTATTTGCTTAGAACGACGGTAGCATAAATAAGATGATCCCTCATTAAAATATCAAAAATGTGTTCTCCCTAACTGTGCACCGTTGCTAAGGTTCGTCGTTCCGAAGCACCACGTGATGATCGGGTGTGATAGGTTTTTACGTTCGCATACAACGGGTGTAAGCCAGATTTACACACGCAATACACTTAGGTTGGATTGATGAGCCTAGCATGTACAAACATGGCCTCGGAACACGGAGGACCGAAAGGTCGAACATGAGTCGTATAGAAGATACGATCAACATGGAGATGTTCACCGATGATAACTAGTCCATCTCACGTGATGATCGGACACGGCCTAGTTGACTCGGATCATGTATCACTTAGATGACTAGAGGGATGTCAAATCTGAGTGGGAGTTTATTCATTAATTTGATTAGATGAACTTAATTATCATGAACTTAGTCTAAATATTTACAATATGTCTTGTAGATCAAATGGCCCACGCTAATGTCACCCTCAACTTCAATGCGTTCCTAGAGAAAACCAAGCTGAAAGATGATGGCAACAACTATTCGGACAGGGTCCGGAACCTGAGGATCATCCTCATAGCAGCCAAGAAAGATTATGTCCTAGAAGCACCGCTAGGTGAAGCACCATTCCTAGAAAACCAGGACGTTATGAACGCCCATCACTCACGTACAGATGATTACTCCCTCATTTAGTGCGGCATGCTTTACAGCTTAGAACCGGGGCTCCAAAAGCGTTTTGAGCAACACGGAGCATATGAGATGTTCAAGGAGCTGAAATTGATTTTCCAAGCTCATGCCCGGGTCGAGAGATATGATGTCTTCGACAAGTTCTTTAGCTGCAAGATGGAGGAAAATAGCTCCGTCAGTGAACACATACTCAAGATGTCTGGGTTGCACAACCGCTTGACTCAACTCGAAGTTAATCTCTCGGATGAGGCGGTCATTGAAGAATCCTTCAGTCGCTCCCACCTAGCTACAAGAGCTTCGTGATGAACTACAATATGCAGGGGATGGAAAAGACCATTCCCGAGTTGTATTCAATGCTGAAATCTGCAGAGGTGGAGATGAAAAAGGAACATCAAGTGTTGATGGTGAATAAACCCACTAAGTTCAAGAAAGGCAAGGGTAAGAAGAACTTCAAGAAGGACGGCAAGGAGGTTGCCGCGCCTGGTAAATCAGTTGCCAAGAAGAAGTCAAAGAATGGACCCAAACTTGAAACTGAGTGCTTTTATTGCAAGGGAAATGGTCACTGGAAGCGGAATTGCCCCAAGTACTTAGCGGATAAGAAGGCCGGCAACACTAAAGGTATATGTGATATACATGTAATTGATGTGTACCTTACCAGTGCTCGTAGTAGCTCCTGGGTATTTGATACCGGTGCCGTTGCTCATATTTGTAACTCAAAACAGGAGCTGCGGAATAAACGGAGACTGGCGAAGGACGAGGTGATGATGCGCGTCGGGAATGGTTCCAGGGTCGATGTGATCGCCGTCGGCACGCTACCTCTGCATTTACCTATGGGATTAGTTTTAAACCTCAATGATTGTTATTTAGTGCCAAGTTTGAGCATGAACATTGTATCTGGATCTCGATTAATTCGAGATGGCTACTCATTTAAATCTGAGAATAATGGTTGTTCTATTTATATGAGTGATATGTTTTATGGTCATGCTCTGATGGTTAATGGTTTATTCTTAATGAATCTCGTACGTGATGATACACATATTCATAGTGTGAATACCAAAAGATGTAAAGTTAATAACGATAGTCCCACATACTTGTGGCACTGCCGCCTTGGTCACATTGGTGTCAAGCGCATGAAGAAGCTCCATGCTGATGGACTTTTGGAGTCTCTCGATTATGAATCATTTGACACATGCGAACCATGCCTCATGGGAAAAATGACCAAGACTCCATTCTCAGGGACAATGGAGCTAGCAACCAACTTATTGGAAATCATACATACAGATGTGTGTGGTCCAATGAGCGTTGAGGCTCGCGGAGGCTATCGTTATGTTCTCACTCTCACTGATGATTTGAGTAGATATGGGTATGTCTACTTAATGAAACACAAGTCTGAGACCTTTGAAAAGTTCAAGGAGTTTCAGAGTGAGGTTGAGAATCAACGTGACAGAAAAATAAAGTTCTTACGATCAGATCATGGTTGAGAATATTGAAGTCATGAATTTGGCACACACTTAAGAAAATGTGGAATCATTTCACAACTCACGCCGCCTGGAACACCTCAGCGTAACGGTGTGTCCGAACGTCGTAATCGCACTCTATTGGATATGGTGCGATCTATGATGTCTCTTACCGATCTACCGCTCTCATTTTGGGCTATGCTTTAGAGACTGCCGTATTAACTTTAAATAGGGCTCCGTCAAAATCCGTTGAGACGACACCGTATGAATTATGGTTTGGAAAGAAACCTAAGCTGTCGTTTCTGAAAGTTTGGGGTTGCGATGCTTATGTCAAGAAACTTCAACCTGAAAAGCTCGAACCCAAATCGGAAAAATGCGTCTTCATAGGATATCCCAAAGAAACAGTTGGGTATACCTTCTACCTCAGATCCGAAGGCAAGATCTTTGTTGCCAAGAACGGGTCCTTTCTAGAGAAAGAGTTTCTTGCGAAAGAAGTAAGTGGGAGGAAAGTAGAGCTTGATGAAGTACTACCTCTTGAAAATCAGAGTAGCACAGCTCAGGAAAATGTTCCTATGGTGCCTGCACCGATTCAAGAGGAGGTTAATGATGATGATCAAGATACTTCTGATCAAGCTCCTACTGAACTTCGTAGGTCCACAAGGACACGTTCCGCACTAGAGTGGTACGGCAACCCTGTCCTGGAAATCATGTTGTTGGACAACGGTGAACCTTCGAACTATGAAGAAGCGATGGCGGGCCCAGATTCCGACAAATGGCTAGAAGCCATGAAATCCGACATAGAATCCATGTATGAAAACAAAGTATGGACTTTGAATGACTTGCCCGATGATCGGCGAGCCATAGAAAATAAATGGATCTTTAAGAAGAAGACAGACGCGGATGGTAATGTGACCATCTATAAGGCTCGACTTGTCGCTAAGGGTTATCGACAAGTTCAAGGGGTTGACTACGATGAGACTTTCTCACCCGTAGCGAAGCTGAAGTCCGTCCGAATCATGTTAGCAATTGCCGCATTCTATGATTACGAGATATGGCAAATGGACGTCAAAACGGCATTCCTTAACGGCTTTCTTAAGGAAGAATTGTATATGATGCAGCCGGAAGGTTTTGTCGATCCTAAGAATGCTAACAAAGTATGCAAGCTCCAGCGCTCTATCTATGGGCTGGTGCAAGCATCTCGGAGTTGGAACATTCGCTTTGATGAGATGATCAAAGCGTTTGGGTTTATGCAGACTTATGGAGAAGCCTGCGTTTACAAGAAAGTGAGTGGGAGCTCCGTAGCATTTCTCATATTATATGTGGATGACATACTATTGATGGGAAATGATATAGAATTCTTGGAAAGCATAAAGGCCTATTTGAACAAGTGTTTTTCAATGAAGGACCTTGGAGAAGCTTCTTATATATTAGGCATCAAGATCTATAGAGATAGATCGAGACGCCTCATTGGTCTTTCACAAAGTACGTACCTTGACAAGATTTTGAAGAAGTTCAAAATGGATCAGTCCAAGAAGGGGTTCTTGCCTGTATTGCAAGGTGTGCGATTGAGCACGGCTCAATGCCCGACCATGGCAAAAGATATAGAAGAGATGAGTGTCATCCCCTATGCCTCAGCCATAGGGTCTATTATGTATGCCATGCTGTGTACCAGACCCGATGTAAACCTTGCCGTAAGTTTGGTAGGTAGGTACCAAAGCAATCCCGGCAAGGAACACTGGACAGCGGTCAAAAACATCCTGAAGTACCTGAAAAAGACTAAGGATATGTTTCTCGTTTATGGAGGTGCCGAAGAGCTCGTCGTAAAGTGTTACATCGATGCCAGCTTCGACACAGATCTGGATGACTCCAAGTCACAAACCGGATACGTGTATATTTTGAATGGAGGGGCAGTAAGCTGGTGCAGTTGCAAGCAAAGCGTCGTGGCGGGATCTACATGTGAAGCAGAGTATATGGCAGCCTCGGAGGCAACACAAGAAGCAGTCTGGGTGAAGGAGTTCATTACCGACCTAGGAGTCATACCCAATGCGTCGGACCCGATGACTCTCTTTTGTGACAACACTGGAGCTATTGCCCTTGCGAAGGAGCCCAGGTTTCACAGGAAGACCAGGCATATCAAGCGTCGCTTCAACTCCATTCGTGAAAGTGTTCAAAATGGAGACATAGAGATTTGTAAAGTACATACGGACCTGAATGTGGCAGATCCGTTGACTAAACCTCTCCCTAGAGCAAAACATGATCAACACCAAAATTCCATGGGTGTGCGATTCATCACAATGTAACTAGACTATTGTCTCTAGTGCAAGTGGGAGACTGTTGGAAATATGCCCTAGAGGCAATAATAAAAGGATTATTATATTTCCTTATTCATGATAATTGTCTATTGTTCGTGCTATAATTGTATTGTCCGGAAATCATAATACATGTGTGAATACATAGACCACAATATGTCCCTAGTAAGCCTCTAGTTGACTAGTTCGTTGATCAATAGATAGTCATGGTTTCCTGACTATGGACATGGGGATGTCATTGATAACGGGATCACATCATTAGGAGAATGATGTGATGAACAAGACCCAAACCTAAGCATAGCACAAAGATCGTGTAGTTCGTTTGCTAGAGCTTTTCTGAATGTCAAGTATCATTCCTTAGACCATGAGATTATGCAACTCCCGGATGCCGTAGGAGTGCTTTGGGTGTATCAAACATCACAACGTAACTGGGTGACTATAAAGGTGCACTACAGGTATCTCCGAAAGTGTTTTGTTGGGTTGGCATGAATCGAGACTGGGATTTGTCACTCCGTATGACGGAGAGGTATCTCTGGGCCCGCTCGGTAAGACATCATCATAATGAGCTCAATGTGATCAAGGTGTTGTTCACGGGATGATGTGTTACGGGAACGAGTAAAGAGACTTGCCGGTAATGAGACTGAACAAGGTATCGGTATACCGACGATCGAATCTCGGGCAAGTATCGTACCGATAGACGAAGGGAATTGAGTACGGGATTGATTAAGTCCTCGACATCGTGGTTCATCCGATGAGATCATCAAGGAGCATGTGGGAGACAACATGGGTATCCAGATCCCGCTGTTGGTTATTGACCTGAGATCGTCTCGGTCATGTCTGCATGTCTCCCGAACCCGTAGGGTCTACACACTTAAGGTTCGGTGACGCTAGGGTTGTAAAGATATTAGTATGCAGCAAACCGAAGGTTGTTCGGAGTCCCGGATGAGATCCCGGACGTCACGAGAGGTTCCGGAGTGGTCCGGAGGTAAAGAATTATATATAGGAAGTGTTGTTTCGGCCATCGGGAATGATCTGGGGGTCACCGGTATTGTACCGGGACCACCAGATGGAAACCCTAGGGCAGGGGGCGCCCCACTTGCCTTGGGGGGCAAGGCTACCCCCTGGCCGCTGCCCCCCCTTGGAGATGCATCTCCAGGGCCTGCGCCCCCCCTAGGGGGCCTATATAAAGGGGGGGAGGGAGGGCAGTAGCACCCTGCAGCCTTAGCGCCTCCCTCTCCCCTGTTACACCTCTCTGTCTCTCCGTAGACGCTTGGCGAAGCCCTACTGGAATTTTGCTGCATCCACCACCACGCCGTCGTGCTGCTGGATCTTCATCAACCTCTCCTTCCCCCTTGCTGGATCAAGAAGGAGGAGACGTCATCCCGACCGTACGTGTGCTGAACGCGGAGGTGCCGTCCGTTCGGCGTTGGTCATCGGTGATTTGGATCACGACGAGTATGACTCCATCATCCACGTTCTTCTTGAACGCTTCCGTTGCGATCTACAAGTGGTATGTAGATGCTCTCCTATCCCCTCGTTGCTAGAATACTCCATGGATAGATCTTGGTGATGCGTAGGAAAATTTTAATTTCTGCTACGATCCCCAACACCTCTAGGCACGCTGACTTCTTCATGGCATTGATATGCGGCACCGCACCAAGGAACTGCTGCACCAAGTTGAAATAACTCTTCGGCTCTGGCCTCCCCGGCCACAGGTGATTCATGACATATTTCATGGCAAGTCCGGACATCCTATTTAGCTCGGCCCATTCGGCCAAACGATCGTCTAACGACAGTGGACGCTCTGGATTGTGGAACTACGACCATAAAAGCTTTTCCACGTCGCGATCTTCTTGATCCCGGAAGTGTTCGGCCGCATGTGCGGCACTCGCTGCCAAATCCAAATAGGTGTCCTCCGTACTCCACATCCGGTCTAACGGAGCATACTTCGGATCACAGAACTTCCTCCGCAGCAAAAAAGGCTTTCCAGCCGCGATTTCTCTGGCCTGACGTAGCTCCTCCTTCATAGCTCTCATCACAGAGTGAGCATCTTTGGCATCGGCAACGGCCTTCTCCAGTTCCGTCCGTTCCGCCCGCTCTTCTTTTTCAAGAAGCATGCAACGGTCAGCAGCGCTTTTCAGCTTCACGGCCATCTCGGCCATTTCCCTCTTGCTTCGGCAGTGAGCAGCCTGTTCGGCTTTCAGCTCTTCAATTGCCTTTTCGGCAGCCACATCACTTTTCCTGGCTTGCTCCTTGGCTCGGGCAAGCTTCGCCCGAAGACCCTCCATGGCGGCAGCACCATCTGCATCAAGCGCACACGTCGTAAGATACTAGCGTCAAGCTCCTCTTACTAAATGCCGTCGGAGAAATAACATACCTTGTGCCTCGTCAAGCCGCTTGTTGACAAGCGCGATGTCGGCATCTGCCACGTCAAGTTGCCGCTTTAGCTCGGCAAATTCATCAGTCCGGCTGGCCACCGGACACTTCGCCACCTATATAGGAAAGGCGACATATTATACCTGGGATCATGATCCTCCGCGCGCCGTCATTTTTTGTCAACGCGCAGAGTCTCAGGGGCTACTATCTATACAGGACGCATCTTACATACGCGAAACTGTCAAAAGGTACATCATTTTGCGTACCTCAAAACCTGTCAGCAAACTCCTAACAGCCTCGTGCAACCCGCTCTCCGCGGATGCAATCCTCTTAATCACCGTACCCATCAACACACGGTGTTCTTCCAAGATAGGCGCTCGCCCGAGCAGATCCTTCAGCTCCTCCGCCCGTGCACCAGACTGTGTCGGACTCGCCCGACGACCTTCTTCGAAGGCCGGACATGGAGGGCTTCGGGGGGCCATACGGCTACCTTCCGGCCCTGTCGGATTCGGAGAAACCCTCCGTGACGACACCTCAGGGTCGCCCGCCTCACAAGGCGGTATAGCAGGGGGAGGCATGCCGCTCTCCATCATCTCAGGAAGAAGATCCCCTGAAGACGAGCTCTGCTAAGAAGGGCGTAGATCCGAACTACAAGGTAAAATTTCGGTTATTTTCCTCGAAAATAAAAACGGGGATGTCTCTCATTTTAAACTCCCCTCTTTACTTACGGCTCGATGGAGGGCCGATCCCCTCGGGAGAACAATGCGGCCGAGGCATCCTCCGGCGCAGAACCCTCTGATGAAGATTTCTTCCCCCGCTTTGAGACCATGGTTTCCGGGTCTTGATCAGAGGCCATCCTCTTCTTCCCCTGGGTAGAGGAATCCCCGATTCCTCCCCTTCTGGCAGCCTCCTTCGGGGAGGCGGTAGCTTCCTTGTTCCCCCCTCCGCCTTCTTCCAAAGGCACGATCTCCAGCATTCTGGTTAACAAGGGATCCGGCGTGGTCTCTGGGAGGGGGGCCGGACACCTGATTAGCTTCGCTCTTGCTATCCACTCCTGCTCAAGGGACAATTCTTTTAAGGACAATCTTATGATAAAAATATGGATAGAGTGTCCGGGTACGGGGCTACTTACTTGAGTGTCCGGGCGATTGCAGCTCAGACCTGCGTCCTCGGTCGAGTCCGGACACATTGCTTGTGATCTGAAGAACAATTGGTACATCTCCCTGGGCGTCGCGCCCATAAAATGTTGGAGAGCTCGTGGCCCCTCCGGATTAAACTCCCACAGGCGGAGGGGGCGACGTTTGCAGGGCAGGGTCCGGCGAATCAGCATGACCTACGCTACCGTGACCAGACTGATGTCTCTTTCTAGGAGATCTCAGATACGGCCCTGCAGCAAAGGCACGTCCTTGGATAGCCCCCACTCCAACCCTTTATTGACCCATGACGCTAACTGTGATGGGGGACCCGAACGAAAAGTGGGTGGCACCACCCACTTGGTGCCCCTGGGAGCAGTGATGTAAAACCAATCTTGTTGCCATAAGCTGGACTCCTCCTGAAAAGAGCCCTCGGGCCATGGAGCACCGACACTTTTGCTTATCAAAGCACCTCCGCACTCCGCGTACCGCCCCTCGATCATCTCCGGCTCTACTTTAAAAGTCTTGAGCCACAATCCGAAGTGAGGAGAGGTGCGGAGGAAGGCTTCGCACACAACGATGAATGATGAAATGTGGAGGATGGACTCTGGAGCCAAATCGTGAAATTCCAGCCCGTAATAAAACATGAGCCCCCTCAAGAAGGGGTCCATAGGGAAGCCCAGCCCCCGAAGGAAGTGAGACATAAATACCACGCTCTCACCGGGCTTGGGAGTAGGAATGACCTGCCCTTGAGCAGGCAGCCTATGCGAGATTTCACCGGTCAAGAACCTGGCCTCTCTCAGCTTCAACACGTCCTCCTCCGTGACGGAGGAGGGCATCCATTGGCCTTGAAGGTCGGATCTGGACATTGTCAGAGGTCCGAAGCGCCTGAAATCTGGAGCCTTGGGTGTTGGAACTCGAGGCGAAGGGCGAACTCGTTTGAGATTGAAAGAAAGGAGTAAGGCCCCGGGCTCTTTATAAGAGGTCGAATACCAAGGGCCCTCCCCGTGACCGTTTAAGACTCGCTTTTGATCGAGAAAACATACCAACGGGCACGACTTGGTTACCCACGTCCTTAATGATGAGAATCCCGCAAATTAAGGGGACACGATCTCTGCTTTGACAAGACGTGACGTGCCAAGGAAACCGCCTCGCATAACACGCTGAGGTGGGATAATAAAACGATTCGAATAAAAGCTTGGTCGTGGTGTGATGTCACGCTATGGAATACGTCAGCAGACTAGATTGGTGTGAATATTATTCTCTCTATGGCAATATGTGGAAACTTATTTTGCAGAGCCGGACACTGTCCTTGTGTTTGAAATCTTCTATGAAGTACTTGGAGGAGGAACCCGCCTTGCAATGCCGAAGATAATCTGCGCGCCGGACTCGTCGTCATTGAAGCCTGGTTCAGGGGCTACTGAGGGAGTCCTGGATTAGGGGGTGTTCGGATAGCCGGACTATACCTTCAGTCGGACTCCTGGACTATGAAAATACAAGATTGAAGACTTCGTCCCGTGTCCGGAAGGGACTTTCCTTGGCGTGGAAGGCAAGCTTGGCGATACGGATATGTAGATCTCCTACCATTGTAACCGACTCTGTGTAACCCTAGCCCTCTCCGGTGTCTATATAAACCAGAGAGTTTTAGTCCGTAGGACGAACAATAGAACAACAATCATACCATAGGCTAGCTTCTAGGGTTTAGCCTCCTTGATCTCGTGGTAGATCAACTCTTGTACTACCCATATCATCAATATTAATCAAGCAGGAGTAGGGTTTTACCTCCATCGAGAGGGCCCGAACCTGGGTAAAAACATCGTGTCCCTTGTCTCCTATTACCATCCGCCTAGACGCACAGTTTGGGACCCCCTACCCGAGATCCACCGGTTTTGACACCGACAACAACGATTCGGTTGAATTTTGTATATGAAAAATGTGTTGGATACTAAGATAATAGACGATCGACACACACACACACACACGCACGCACAAACAGGGAGACTATTCCATTCAAACTCCTACAAAAAAACTATTCAAATAACTACAGGAAATATAAATATTCTTGATGTCTGAAAGGGCCACAGAGCAAAATAAATGACAGCAAAGGTGTGGTGAAAAATAAATTCTTGGTTGTGACTCATGCTTTCTTGAATTCTTGGTTGAGATAGAAGGAGTAAATTGCACAGAAGTACCACAATTATGGCATTGGAAGCAGATTGGTACCAAGTTTGGTAATTTCTACATGTCAGTACCAAGTCTGGGGCTATACGTTACAAAAAGGTCTAAATCGCGTATAAACGCATATTGACAGTGTATCTGACCGGCGGGGCCCGCCTGTCAGCTGCTGACGTGGCATTTTTTTTGCAGAAACCCCCCGCACCTCCTTCGTCCTCACGCGCGGTGGCGCTCGATCTGGATCGAGAGGAGGAGCCCCTCGAGCCCCTCACGCCTGCTGCTGCGCCTTCTTCCTGGACGCCGTCGGCGGCAAGGCGCTCACTCGCGTCGCCTGCGCGCTCGTCGCCTTCGTCGTCCTCGCCGCCGGGGTCACGCTGCTCACCCATCATCACATCTACCGCCCGCTCACCTCGCCCACCTCGCCTCACCGTCGAGGACCCGACCCTCGCCCACCTCGCCCTTGCCGACAGAAACGCCACGGCCACCGCGCTCGCCTACGACGTCTCGCTCGCGGTCGCCCTACACAACCACAGGCTCAGGCGTGCCGAGCACACGGCGCCGCTCGACACGGAGCTGCTCTTCGCCGGCGCGCGCTTCGCCAGCATCGCGCTGGCCGGTGCGGGGGCTGTGGTCCGGGCGGGAAACACGGAGGCGTACCGCGCCGTGGCGGCGGCCGACAGGGCGGGCGTCGCGCTCGGGAGCGCAGGGGTGGCCGAGTTCGTCAGGGAGAGCACGGCGGGACGCGCTCTGCCCACTGGAGCTGCTGCAGCGGAGGGGGGAGGCCGCGGCGGTGCGAGCAGAGGCCGCGGCGGCGCGAGCAGGGGCAGCTCTGGCGCGAGCGGGGGCGGCGGTGATGCGAGAGGAGCTCGGGCTCGAGGGGATCCTCCCCTCGATCCAGACCGGGCGCTGCCGTGCGGGGGGTTTCTGCAAAAAAAATGCCACGTCGGCAGCTGACAGGCGGGCCCCGCCGGTCAGATACACTGTCAATACGCGTTTATACGCGATTTAGACCTTTTTGTAACGTATAGCCCCAGACTTGGTACTGACATGTAAAAATTACCAAACTTGGTACCAATCTGCTTCCAATGCCTCAATTGTGGTACTTCTGTGCAATTTACTCAGATAGAAGATCTCAAGTAACACCTTAGAAAGGCTTAGGAGCATTTAGAGAGAATCGAGTTACTGAATGTAAGCATGCCAACCAATCAAATAACAAAAAGGCAATTCTTAAGCAAATCTAATAACAATTTTCCATTGCACGTCTTCAACCTTTCTCTCTCCATACTCACGATAGAAATTTAATTATTATTTTTCTTCTAATAAGAATTGAAGAAAACATGGAGTCAAAGTACAACTGAATGATACAAATTGAAAGAGGGATTGTAGCATTTATTTTTATTCTTACCATAAGATCTCCTTCAACTCTGCTGCTTTGGCCTTGCAGACATGGTCGGACAGCTTGTCATTGTGACTGCAATCTGCACATGAAGCTAGTGCTCGCAATAGGAAGCAACATGAGCATCACTTTAGAATAAGTTTTTGTAGCTAGAAAAATTAAAGTTGGAGATAGTACTTCTTAAGGTTGATGGAAGGTGCAAAAGAATTGAAGTTTCTTGTTCATGTACTGCTTGGAGATAGCTTAATAAATTACTTCAATTGGAGATTGTACTACTTTAGAATAAACTTGGAAACTATGTGTAAACTTGCATATTCAATGCGGAAAAACTGAAATTTCAGATAAATACTATGTATAAAAACAGGGAAAGGAAACCATAAATTTGTTTGATTCTAGAACATCCAACATGACTACATAATAATAAACAACTAAATCAAATTTGTAAAGCGATATTTTCTTCACTCCCATAACCATGGGATCGTAATAGTTAAAACCATGTGAAATTAATATTAGCCTGCTATAACACTAATCGGCATAAGGGTTTCCACTCTCTAACTTGAGTAAAATATTCATTTGCTTTTGAGACCATCATCCAAGTGCCAATATCCTTGGGTACAAAATGCTCTTTGCAAGTGTAAGACAGTTTATTAACTACGGTGTATGTATCCAATATTCAGTTTAGCTACTTGATGCAAATGTAAAAGCTTTATAATGCCTTACAATGCAAGGAGATTTTCAATATGATTCTTATAGAACCGAGTCGATAAAAGATCGTGGATGTCGCCTAGAGGGGGGTGAATAGGCGCTTTAAAATAATTACGGTTTAGGCTTGAACAAATGCGGAATAAACCTAGCGGTTAATTTGTCAAGCACAAAACCTACAACAACTAGGCTCACCTATGTGCACCAACAACTTATGCTAAGCAAGATAAACAACTAAGTGATAGCAAGATATATGACAAGAAATAATATGGCTATCACAAAGTAATGTGCAAAAGTAAAGGGCTCGGGTAAGAGATAACCGAGGCACATGGAGACGATGATGTATCCTGAAGTTCACACCCTTGCGGATGCTAATCTTCCTTTGGAGTGGTGTGGAGGCACAATGCTCCCCAAGAAGAGACTAGGGCCACCGTAATCTCCTCATGCCCTCGCGCAATGCAAGATGCCGTGATTCCACTAAGGGATCCTTGAGGGCAGGCACCGAACCCGTACAAATGGCAACCCTTGGGGGCGGTCATCGAACCCGTACACTTTGGCAACCCTTGGGGGCGGTCACTGGTACCCGTCAAATTGCTTGGGGCGATCTCCACAACCTAATTGGAGACCCCGACGCTTGCCCGGAGCTTTACACCACAATGATTGAGCTCCGAACACCACCAACCGTCTAGGGCGCCCAAGCACCCAAGAGGAACAAGCTCAAGGGTACCAAGAACCCAAGTGTAATAAGCTTCTCAACTTGTAACTTCCACGTATCACCGTGGAGAACTCAAACCGATGCACAAATGCAATGGCAAGGGCACACGGAGTGCCCAAGTCCTTCTCTCTCAAATCCCACCAAAGCAACTAATGCTAGGGAGGAAACTGAGAGGAAGAACAAGAAGGAGAACACCAAGAACTCCAAGATCTAGATCCAAGGGGTTCCCCTCACATAGAGGAGAAAGTGATTGGTGGAAGTGTGGATCTAGATCTCCTCTCTCTTTTCCCTCAAAAACTAGCAAGAATACATGGAGGGATTGAGAGTTAGCAAGCTCAAGGAAGGTCAACAATGGGGGCAAAAACGAGCTCAAGAGATGGGGAACCATTGGGGAAGAAGACCCCCTTAAATAGGTCCCCACGAATCTGCCCGTTAAGTGCAGAATAACATAGGAGCGGTACAACCGCTATGAGCACCGGTACAACCGGTAACATGCAATAAGCGGTTCAACCGGCCCAAAACCGCCCAACAACCGCACCACAACAGAAACTAGTCCGGTGGTAGAGAGGTACATGGCCGGTACAACCTCTAGACCAATTCTGGAGCCGTACAACCACTCCAAACACTGGTTGTACCGGTTGTACCGGTACAACCCCTCTATGGGGCGGTACAACCTCTCTATGTAAAACAGGCAATATCAAAACAGCCACAACTTTCGCATACGAGCTCCGAATTTGACGAAATCAAGTTTGTTGGAAAGGTAAGGACAAGAGCAAACACAATCTTGATAGAAATATCAAGAAAAGGCAATTGAGTAAATACCCAAAATAAAATGGTGAGAACCCTTTCTCAAATAAGACCGAAAAAAACTCCAACACCGAAAACACAAAAGAAGATGCATATGAAATCAGTTTTCGATGAACTCGAGCTTGTCAAGAAGATGACCATGAGATCCAAATCTCACAAGGAGAAGAACCAAACAAGAACCAAGGGAGATGATGCAAGGATGCAATGGTTTGAGCTCTCACGAACGATAGGATCAAGCTACTCACTAGAGAGCCCCTCTTGATAGTACGGCAATCGATCCTACAACTCAGTCTCCCAACTACCACTATGAGACCGATAAAATAGAAAACCTATCAAGGGCAAACCTTTGCCTTGCACATAGTCCACTTGAGCTAGATGATGACAATCTTGACTTCCTCAAGTTGGACCACCTTTCTTGACTGTGCTGACTCGATCAAGACTAGTTGATTGCTCCCCCATACCCCACTATGGGTGAGCCACTCTTCGGCACATCTTCACAATTCCATTGACACCACAATGGACGACAAGCTTCAAGCTTGATTGCTCCCCCATACTCCATTATGGGTGAGCCACTCTTCGTGTTGCTCCACTTGAACTTGCACACTGCAAACTTGATGACGATCACCACTTGATGTCATCCTCCATGGGTTGTATGAGATCTTCCTCTTGACGCAAGACCATGGAAACATACCTAACCCAACAAAGAACTCTCATGTAGACCATGGGTTAGTACACAAAGCGTAATGGACAATGTTTACCATACCATGG
Organism: Aegilops umbellulata; assembly: GCA_032464435.1. Lineage (NCBI taxonomy): Eukaryota > Viridiplantae > Streptophyta > Magnoliopsida > Poales > Poaceae > Aegilops > Aegilops umbellulata. The sequence goes on along the minus strand of CP136059.1, from coordinate 432,855,195 downwards.
GATCACTTGGTCCCTCTCGGTACAACTTGTGCGCTTTGTGTGTTGATCAACTTGAATCACTCTTTGTACTTTGAGGGAGTCCTGGATTAGGGGGTGTTCGGATAGCCGGACTATACCTTCATTCGGACTCCAGGACTATGAAGATACAAGATTGAAGACTCCGTCCCGTGTCCGGAAGGATCTTTTCTTGGCGTGGAAGGCAAGCTAGGCGTGCGGATATTCAAGATCTCCTACCAATGTAACCGACTCTGTGTAACCCTAACCCTATCCGGTGTCTATATAAACCGGAGGGTTGTAGTCCGTAGGACGACCATCATCATACACAATCATACCATAGGCTAGCTTCTAGGGTTTAGCCTCTTTGATCTCGTGGCAGATCTACTCTTGTACTAACCATATCATCAATATTAATCTAGCAGGAGTAGGGTTTTACCTCCATCAAGAGGGCCCGACCTGGGTAAAATAAAGTGTCCCTTGTCTCCTGTTACCATCCGACCTTGACGCACAGTTCGGGACCCCCTACCCGAGATCCGCCGGTTTTGACACCGACATTGGTGCTTTCATTGAGAGTTCCTCTGTGTCGTCGCGACCAGGCCCGATGGCTCCTTTGATCATCAACAACGATGAGGTCCAGGGTGAGACTTTCCTCCCCGGACAAATCTTTGTCTTCGGCGGCTTCGCTCTGCGGGCCAATTCGCTTGGTCGTCTAGAGCAGATCAAAAGCTACGCCCCTGGCCATCAAGTCAGGTTTGGAAGCTTAAACTACATGGCAGATATCCGCGAAGACTTGATCTTCGAGGGGTTCGAGCCACAGCCAAGCGCGCCGCACTACCTCGAGGGGCATGATATAGCTCTGCCTCCGAATAGTGCCCTGGAGGCCGCACATGCACCGGCCCCGGTCCTCGACTCGGAGCCCGCTGCGTTCTTTGAGGATGAACGGTTGGACGTCACCTTGGGGGCTGCGATCTTGAAGGCGATCGAGCCGAACGCCAGCCCCGCACTCTGCACGGCCCATGACTCCAAGGAGTCGGATTCTTCTCCGAACTCCGGGCCTCCCGTGCCCCTGCCGATCGAATCCGATTGGGCGCCTATAATGGAGTTCACCGCCGCGGACATCTTTCAGCACTCACCTTTTGGTGATATCCTGAATTCTCTCAAGTCTCTCTCTCTCTATCAGGAGAGCCCAGGCCGGACTATGGTCTGCGAGGTTTTGATTCGGACGGCGAAGAAATTCAAAGCCCACCCACCACCCACTTAATAGCCACTGTCGATGATTTAACCGACATACTTGACTTCGGCTCCGAAGACTTCGACGGTATGGACGACGAAGGAGGAGACGAACAAGAACCAGCACCTGTAGGGCGCTGGACCGCCACCTCGTCATATGACATATATATGGTGGACGCTCCAAAAGATGGAGATGGCGATGGAACAGCGGAGGACGACACCTCGAAAAAATAGCCAAAACGCCGGCGTCAACGGCGCCGCTCTAAATCCCGCCATAGCAGAAACGGTGATTCCGGCACGGGAGACAATACTACCCCGAATAGCGCCGAAGAACACCAAATCCAGCAAGATTCGGCGCAGGAAGACGGAGAAGCCAGCCCTCAGGAGAGAGCGGCAGAGCGAGAGGTTGAGGATGATAACTACATGCCTCCCTCCGAAGACGAGGCAAGCCTCGACGACGACGAATTCGTCGTACCATCAGACCCCGCCGAACAAGAGCGTTTCAAACGTAGGCTTCTAGCCACGGCGAACAGCCTAAAGAAAAAGCAGCAACAGCTCAGAGCTGATCAAGATTTGCTAGCTGACAGATGGACTGAAGTCCTTGCGGCCGAAGAGTATGAACTCGAGCGCCCCTCCAAAAATTATCCTAAGCGCAGACCGCTACCCCAATCAGAGGGGGAAGCACCTACATCACCAATGCATGACATGGCAGACCGGCCACCTCGCGGCCGTGACAGAGAGGCCTGTCGAACCTCTAAACAAGCCATGCACCGGTGTCGTTCAACTAAGGTACGGAAAAATGAGCCAGACCTGCGAGACGTACTGGAGGATAAAGCAAGGCAGACAAGATCGATCTATGGATCGCGCAGACGCCCGACGACATGTGATGATGATCTTCACTCCGGATACAATAAATCTGGCCGGGCCGAACACAACAGGCATAGCTCTTCCGAGCTGCGTCGTGACATAGCCCAGTACAGGGGCGCCGCACACCCACTATGCTTCACAGATGAAGTAATGGATCATAAAATCCCAGAGGGTTTCAAACCAGTCAACATCGAGTCGTACGATGGTACGACAGATCCGGCAGTATGGATTGAGGATTATCTCCTTCACATCCACATGGCACGTGGCGACGATCTACACGTTATCAAATACCTCCCCCTTAAGCTCAAAGGACCAGCCCGGCACTGGCTTAACAGCCTACCAGCGGACTCAATCGGTTCTTGGGAAGACCTGGAAGCCGCATTCCTCGACAACTTCCAGGGGACCTATGTGCGGCCACCGGACGCCGACGAGCTAAGCCACATAATTCAGCAGCCAGAAGAATCGGCCAGGAAATTCTTGACACGGTTCCTAACAAAGAAAAATCAGATATTCGATTGTCCGAACGCAGAGGCCCTAGCAGCCTTCAAACATAACATCCGCGATGAGTGGCTTGCCCGGCACCTGGGACAGGAAAAGCCGAAATCTATGGCAGCCCTCACGACACTCATGACCCGCTTTTGCGCGGGCGAAGATAGCTGGCTAGCTCGCAACAACAACTTATTGAAGAACCCTGGTAATTTGGATACCAAGGACAAAAGTGGCAGCACACGTCGAAATAAGCAAAAGCGCCGCGTCAGCAGCGACAACAATGAGGATACGGCAGTAAATGCCGGATTCAGAGGCTATAAATCCGGTCAGCGGAAAAATCCATTCCAAAAGAATACCTAGGGCCCGTCCAGTTTGGACCGGATACTCGACCGCTCATGCCAGATTCATGGCACCCCCGAAAGGCCAGCCAATCACACCAACAGGGATTGTTGGGTGTTCAAGCAGGCAGGCAAGTTAAGAGCCGAACACAAAGACAAGGGGCTGCATAGCGACGACGAGGAGGAGCCCAGGCCGCCGAACAACAATGGACAGAAGGGGTTTCCCCCACAAGTGCGGACAGTGAACATGATATACGCGACCCACATTCCCAAGAGGGAGCGAAAGCGTGGGATACGGGACGTATACGCGATGGAGCCAGTCGCCCCAAAGTTCAACCCATGGTCCTCCTGCCCGATCACTTTTGATCGAAGGGACCACCCCACTAGCATCCGTCACGGCGGTTTTGTCGCATTGGTTCTTGACCCAATCATTGACGGATTTCATCTCACAAGAGTCCTCATGGACGGCGACAGTAGCCTGAACCTGCTTTATCAGGATACAGTGCGGAAAATGGGCATAGATCCATCAAGGATCAAGCCCACAAGGACGACCTTTAAAGGCGTCATACCAGGTGTAGAGGCCAATTGCACAGGCTCTGTAACACTTGATGTGGTCTTCGGATCTCCGGATAACTTCCAAAGCGAAGAGTTAATTTTCGATATAGTCCCGTTCCGCAGTGGCTATCACGCCCTGCTCGGACGAACCGCATTCACTAAATTCAATGCAGTGCCGCACTACGCATATCTCAAGCTCAAGATGCCAGGCCCTCGAGGAGTAATTACGGTCAACGGAAACACTGAACGCTCCATCCGTACGGAGGAGCACACGGCGGCCCTCGCAGCGGAAGTACAAAACAGCCTTTCAAGGCAAATCTCCAGTCCGACCGTTAAAAAGCCAGACAATGCAAAGCGCGCCCGGAGTAACCTGCAACAAGACCGCCTGGCACATTCGGAGCAAGCGTAGCAATACGGCCCCAACCCCAGCCATCGCAACATAGCGGAGCTAGTACCTCGAGTACACAATTACGCCCTCGAAATTCCATGGGCGCAGGGGGAGGGGCACATTAACGGCATGCTTACAATACGGTGTCAAACGTACTAGGGGCTGCCGGATTTTTTTTACTTTCAGGACTCCACACTCTGGATAACCTGTTCGGCTTTGCTGCCGCACAGACGATACAAGACCCAAGGAAGCAGACAAAGCTACGCCGCATTATGGAACTCTCAGGTGGCCTCTATTTCAAGCGATATATCTGTTTCTAAATTCCGCGGCCTGCCCCTGGTCAGGACATGTTAAATAGTCTAATATCCTTTTTGCTTATCGCACTACTTGTATCGTTCGGCTTTGATAAATAGCCTCTCTATAAACAATGCATAGCTTTTCGCCTATTTTTTGCGTTGTCCTCTTTTGATATATATGTTCATTAATAAAACATGATCGCAACCGTACACCATGGTACGGAAAAACACGCCAGGGGCTTCATTACCCTTCTATCTGGTGTGAGAAGTCCGTACACTTTCACAAGTGCGGCACCCCGAACTTATAGCACTATATGCATCGGCTCCGAATCATGATTTTTGTCACATGTTGGGTTTGCCCGGCTCCTATGTTTTGGTGCCTTACGTTCCGCTATATCGGCTAAGGTAGCACTAGGAGAACCACTACGGTTGTGCCCCGGTTCAGCTGGGTTAAGCACCTCAGTGGAGAAAGCTAAAACAGACTGTCATGATAAGGCGAGAGACCGGTCGCTGTTCGAGAGGTTTTTCGAGTCCTTAAAGACTTATGCCGCTTCGAGCGAGGAGCTGGCTATGTCCGGCCAAAGGCGTGGATAGCGCCCCGAATTCGGTCTTCTGAACTAGGGGCTTCGCCGAAATTTAAAATTATAAAGTTCTATGGCTAAGTGAGAGTGTTCAAGCATTATAGTCCGATTGCCTGGTTCGTTGTGCTGAGCGCCTCCCTCGAAGGACCCAACTATGGGAAAAAGAGCCCTCAGGTTTATCCTGAACACCCCATCACTAGTGGCATGGGGGCAGAAGCCGACGACTGGCCATCTCTCAATTTTTGATAAACGGCCACACAGAAAATAATATTTTAAATTCCATAAGCATTGCTTAGCGCATATGAACAAGTTTTCAGCGCACAGGATACAAACGAGCGAGTTCATTCAAATACTACATCTTTAGTACATTCATCCGCGACAAGGCGGGCTCCGGCAAGAACTTCCTTGTAGTAGTTCTCGGGCTTGCGATGCTCCTTCCCCGGCGGCGGCCCGTCCTTCACCAGCTTCTCTCCGTCCAGCTTACCCCAATGTACCCTTACACGGGCAAGGGCCCTCCGGGCACCTTCAATGCAGGCGGAGCGCTTGATGACCTCAAGCCGTGGACAGGCCTCCACCAGCCGCCGCACTAGCCCAAAATAGCTCCCAGGCAGGGCCTCACCAGGCCACAACCGAACTAGTAAGCCCTTCATGGCCTGTTCGGCCGCCTTGTGGAGCTCGACCAGCTGTTTCAGCTGATCGCTCAAAGGCACAGGGTGTCCGGCCTCAGAATACTGAGACCAGAACACACTCTCCGTCGAGCTGCCCTCTTCAGCTCAGTAGAACACGGCGGCGTCGGATACGCTGCAGGGAAGATCGGCGAACGCCCCTGGAGAACTCCGGATTCGAGTAAGTGACAGGTAGTTTAGTTTTATATTCCTACTTTGCATTGAGAATTCCTTACCCGTTGCTATCTTTTTCACCTCCTCCAACTCTTGGAGGGCCTTTTGGGCTTCGGCCTTGGCACTCTTGGCGGTCTCAAGGGCCGACGCGAGCTCGGATGCTTGCGCTTTCGACTCAAGCTCCAAACTCTCATGTTTTTTCATGAGAGCCTGCAGCTCTTGCTGCACCTCGTCGACCTGAACCCCAAGCCTTTCTCGCTCGGCGCGCTCCTCGGCCGTTTTCTTTCTGGCCTCAGCCAGCGCCTGCTTCAGGGTTGCCACCTCGGTTGTGGCCCCTACAATAAGCAGTACAATCCTGTTATTTCTTTCTGCAATCAAGCCTCTCTATAGGCACCTTTTTTTAGGGTATTTCTTACCTTCTTTCTCCTCGAGCTGCCGTTTGGCAAGGCCGAGCTCTTGCTCGGTCCGCCCGAGGTCCTTTTTAAGGACATCCACCTGCGCAGTCAGTGCGGCGGTGGACAGCAGCGAAGCCTGCATACGCATATTTGACTTTTTGTTGTTAGACTCCTATGAAAATTACTAGATCCTCTATTCGGCTTTTCTTTCCGAACACCGAACAGAGCATCAAGGGCTACTGTCTATGCCGTAAATAATTTGGCATATTTTTACTTACCTCGAAGCCTGATAGAAGGCTAGCGCAAGCTTCAGTCAGTCCGCTCTTGGCGGACTGAACCCTTTGGATCACCGTACTCATAACAGTACGGTGCTCCTCGTCGATGGCGGCGCCCTCAAGCACCTCCAGCAGATTGTTCGACGCCTCTGGTTGGACGGAGGTCGCCGGCTCAGACGGCTTACTCCTCTCGGAAGAAGTTCGCCCACCGTGGACCAAGACTGTCGAGTCCGGCGCGGTGTCTAGCACAAAGCCGGACTTGGAGCCCTAGGGGGTTTCATCCCCTTTACTCCTGGGGTCCGGAGGATTGCCTTTCGGCTCCTCCAGGACTATCTCCTCCTGCCCTGGAGCTTGGCGGGACGCCACTTCGGCGTCGTCCGCCCTGCAGGGGGAGACAGCGGGCGGAACAGAGTTCACGTCCGATGAACCCAGGGAGCCGCTCGACGAATCGTCGAGTTCGGCCCGGGGCGGGCTGCATAAAATACGTGTTATATTAGGGAAAGCCGCGCATTAAAAGAATATCATGAGTCACTCTGGTATATAAATACTTACGATTTCGCCGGACACTTGGTTCTGTCCGGCCACTCCTCTCTGCCCTCTTCGGTGTCGTGGGAGTAGTCCGGCGGAGGGGTCTTCCTTTTCCTCGACCCCTCGGCCTCCCCCATTGGGGTGGCCTTCTTCTTCTTTTCTCCCCTCGCTGGGGGGGAGAGCTTTCTTGTTCCTCCTCCTCGTTTTCACAAGAGGAGAGCGTCGTGGACTCGTCGGATGACAAGTCCGACACCACCATGTTGCGGGAACTCTTTCGAGTCCCGGTGGTTTTCTTCTTCTTGTCCTTCTTCTCCGGCACCACATAAGGTGCCGGAGTCAACAGCTTCACTAGGAGAGCTGGGGCTGGGTCTTCAGGCAGGGGAGCCGGACAGTTAATTGGTCCGGATATCGCCTGCCAAGCCTGTCAAAGGCAGAGGGAGTTTAGATCCCGCATAGAGTTAATTTATGAAGAAGAGCTTAACAAACCTGTCAAAGGTATATATAGCTCACCTCGCTGGCGTGATGCTGCGAGCTGTATCTGCGGTCCTCGGAAGCGGATGTGGGGGACTCGGCGCCTTTGGTCAGCACCTTCCAGACGTCTTCATACGTCGTGTCAAAGAGCCTACTGAGGGTTTGGTGCTGCGCCGGGTCGAATTCCCATGAAGTAAAATCCCATTGTTGGCACGAGAGGATCCGGCGAACGAGCATGACCTGGATCACATTGATCAGCCGGATTGGCCTGTTCACTAGGGACTGGATGCACGTTTGCAACCCAGTCACCTCTTTCTCGTTACCCCACGACAGGCCCGTCTCTTTCCAGGACATAAGTCGCGTGGGGGGTCCGGATCGGAACTCGGGGGATGCGACCAATTTCGGATCGCGTGGCTCGGTGATGTAAAACCACCCTGCTTGCCACCCCTTTAGGGTCTCCACAAAGGAGCCATCGAACCAGAGGACGTTGGCCATCTTGCCGGCCATAGCGCCTCCGCACTCCGCCTTGGTGCCGGACACCACCTTGGGCTTGACATTGAAGGTCTTGAGCCAGAGGCCGAAGTGGGGGCGGACGCAGAGAAAGGCCTCACACACGACGATAAACGCCGAGATGTTGAGGACGAAGTTCGGGGCCAGATCATGGAAATCCAGGACGTAGTAGAACATGAGCCCCCGGACAAATGGGTGAAGAGGAAAGCCCAGTCCGCGGAGGAAGTGGGGAAGAAAAACTACCCTCTCATGGGGCCCTGGGGTAGGAAGAAGCTGCCCCTTCTCAGGAAGCCGATGCGGAATGTCCTTGGACAAGTATCCGGCTTTCCTTAACTTTTTTACTTGGGCCTCCGTAACGGAGGAGGCCATCCACTTGCCTCCCACTCCGGACATAGTTGGAGAAGGTTGAGGAAGGATGAGCGGACTTGGGCGCTGGAGCTTGAGTGCGCAAGAGATGGATTGGCAAAGGAGGAAGAAGGCGTAGGTAAAAAGGTGGATCCTTATCCCCTTATATGGGTGGATGCGGTTATGCGTCCCCACCTACCTAATAAAACTCACTTGCCTCCCAAGCGCCGTGGTAAATGGCGCGACTGGTTTACCCACGTCCGTATTAATGAGAATCCTGTTAAAAGGGGCACACGATCTCTGCTTTGACAAGACGTGCCAAGGAAACCGCCTCGCTAAACACGCTGACGTGGAACAATGAAAACAATTTATATAAAGAGTTTGGCCGCAGTGTTATGACGCACTGCGGAATACGTCAGCAGATTTGATTTGTGTTAATATTATTCTCTATATGGCAATATGTGGAAACTTATTTGGCAGAGCCGGACACTATTTTTGGTGTTTACAATCTTCTTGAAGAACTTGGAGGAGGAACCCGCCTTGCAATGCCGAAGACAATCTGCGCGCCGGACTCGTCGTCATTGAAGCCTGGTTTAGGGGCTATTGAGGGAGTCCTGGATTAGGGGGTGTTCAGATAGCCGGACTATACCTTCATCCGGACTCCAGGACTATGAAGATACAAGATTGAAGACTTCGTCCCGTGTCCAGAAGGATCTTTTCTTGGCGTGGAAGGCAAGCTAGGCGTGCGGATATTCAAGATCTCCTGCCAATGTAACCGACTCTGTGTAACCCTAACCCTATCCGGTGTCTATATAAACCGGAGGGTTGTAGTCCGTAGGACGACCATCATCATACACAATCATACCATAGGCTAGCTTCTAGGGTTTAGCCTCTTTGATCTCGTGGTAGATCTACTCTTGTACTACCCATATCATCAATATTAATCCAGCAGGAGTAGGGTTTTACCTCCATCGAGAGGGCCCGAACCTGGGTAAAATAAAGTGACCCTTGTCTCCTGTTACCATCCGACCTTGACGCACAGTTCGGGACCCCCTACCCGAGATCCGCCAGTTTTGACACCGACATACTTAGTCTTGATCAACCTTGAATATTTCCAACTCTCTTCATTAGGATGATGTCTTGAAGGTAAACTTGAATGTTCACACAATCTTCTTCTTCAAGACATGCTTGCAATACGCTCAACTCTTACATGACCAATCTTTGGATAATTCCTTGAAAAAGCACTTTGGCCATCTCATAAACTCCTTGAAAAGCACTTTGGCCATCTCATAAACTCCTTGAAACCAACACATGGACTTCAAGACAATCCTATGGACAAATCCTTCCAATATAACTCAAGGCAACCGTTAGTCCATAGAGATTGTCATCAATTACCAAAACCACACATGGGGGCACCGCATGTCCTTTCAATCTCCCCCATTTTGGTAATTGATGAAAATCACTTTCAAGAGAGTTTATATAAGGAATTGTGCATCCCCATGCAATGCAACAACCAATAATGCATGTGAATATGAGATGCAAATGCTTAGGAACAAAACCAAAGCAAGAACAAATAACTCTCTAGACTTATCCACAAAACTCTCTGAAACTTCTCCCCCATTGGCATCGATTGCCAAAATGGACGAAAAGCTTAGAAGGCCAATATAAAAAGTGTTCCTCCATAAATTGTGTATTTCTCAGCAAGAGAGTGGAAGGCAATACACATATCCAACGATAAATACTTGGAGGAAGACAGACTATATTGAGGCCCAAAGATTGCAAAAGAATGATATGCCACAAAGACATAGCAAAGAGAGAAACAAGCAAACATGCAATCAAAATATACCAATTGAAGCAAGCAATCAAAGGATATCAATTGAACCAACTAGACCAAAGATCCTATGAGCCACAAGAATAAAGGATATTATGATATGAGCAAGGGAGTGTTCTAAAGAAACTAGAGAAGTTCCCCATGATTTGTGCACACATAAGATTTTTTGTATTTGGATACACAGTACACAAAATAGGATCATAGCTCCCCCAAAATCAATAGAAACTCACAACAAGTGCAAGTGAGCATATAGGAAACAAAGCTTAGCACTTGCAACAAACAAATGGTTGAGCAACATGTAAAAGAGGCAACTCAAGAATAGGCTCAACCAAAATGATGTGTGTGGGTCATGACAAAGCACATGAGAAGACTAATATAAGGATGAGCATAAAGCATCAACATAGTCTTGGATAAATGAGATACATGGTGCATGACATGTCCTCCCACACACACACACCCAACAAGCAAATGGGTTCACAAGCTCACTAAAATGAGAATTAACAACAAGGCTTGCGACAACCCATGGTGAAGATAGAAGATGAAAGCCTCATCAAGACGAGGGATACCAATTAAGATGGCAAAAGCCTCGTAAAGACAAGCATGAGGAAAATAATCTTCACCAAACAAGAGTGCATCAAGATGCAACGAGATAAGACACGCACTCAAGGCAAAAGCTTTCACAGAGCCACCAAAGAAATAACATAAGCAAGACAAGGTGGACATGAAAGAAAGGATATCATCTAGAGATGTAATTTCTCTCAAGTGTATAAGGTTCTAGGTAGACGAAATCATGATGATATATATCTACAAAGAAGGATGTACACCCGAAATAGTTACAACACGAAGGAACAAGATATCCAAAAGGAAGTCAGACATATACCAATAAGATATTTTCTTGGAAGCATAGCACATGGCTACATATGGTCTTATTGTATATAAATGAATTCCTAGCACATAACCATTAAAGACATCACAACTAGCAACATGAGATCATCGTTGAGATGCTTTGAGAAAGGAAACAAGTATCACAAGATGGAATGAATATCATGCCAAGATGCAACCTACACAAGGTTGAAGCAAGAAATGTGTGCATGAAGTATATGAAGATATTTGTTACCGAGAAATCAATGGAAGGATGTAGTAGATACCAATCAAAGGTAGATAGTAGTTCATCGCTCATCCTAGCTTGACTCCAATAAGCACATGGTGACACCACATTCCTTGTGAGTGATCCAAGCATCCAATGCATCTCCATTGCTCCTAGAACACCAATACAAACAAAATGGTACCCAAACTCATTGGGACCAAAGAGTTAGAAACACCAATACATAGGACAAACTCCACATAAATATGTGCACATAGATAGGAAATAGAAATTCATGCACATCTCATCCAATTTGAGAATTGGTGGAGTTTCCCCTATATAATGGGTCAAAGGAAGAAAGCATGCCAAAAAAAATACATGAAGGATATATGCATGCTCAAGACTTTCAAGGATCGAAACCAAAAAATAAATAAAAAGAAATACCAAGTGAAAAAAGAAATACCAAATGGATAAATCATCACTTGGAAGATGTCACTAAAAGATACATCAAGGAATGAGATATCCATTAAACACGCAAAAAAAAAGATGTCAAACCCCCAAAAGATAGGTTGGTTCCAAACAAACCAAGCTCTCTACAAAGTTCCATGATGGCACAAAGTACCAAAAGGAAACGGCTTGCCTTCCACCAACACACTTGATAAGGATCACAAGATGAGTGTTCTAGAGAAAATATCATAGCTCCCCCAGGAGTAGTGCATTATAGAGAATTTGCATTTGAATACAAAATGCACAAGGTGGGATCACCACTTTCATTATATCTAGAAAACACTAGGCAAGACCAAGAAATTAACAAGATCCACAAGTGATATGGAAGAAAACGGGAGTTGACACAATCCTTGGTAAGAGATAAGGCAAATAAAAGCAAAAGCCAATGTAAAGATGATCAATAAATTCTACCACACATAAGTGAGTACCAATTGTCAAAAGACAAGAAGTATTTGGAAATAATTCCTGGTGGTAGATAACAAGGATATCCAACATCATCTTCACAGCAAACACAAGCAAATTGCAACTTGTAGAGCTAACATGTCACCTAGGAACAAGATAATTAACAATATCAACTCTAAGTGACAATATCTCAAATGTACACATTTTCTAGGCTTGTAATATGCACATAGCATATTACTCCCCCATAATGTGATACCAAGAAAACTTAACAAGAGGCAATAAGAGGAACCAACAAGAGATAATCAATGGACTTTTTAGAATTTGAATTTCACATGAGAGATATACCACCTAGCGACTAGATAATCTTATAATATTAATACTAGATAGTATTCCTCATGTACACACATTTATAGGATTGTGAGGTGCACAAAGACATCACTCCCCCAAAATGGGATGTTCCATTAATCTCTCACACGAGCCAACTAGGATACAAACAAGAAGCATAAAGGCTCAATGCACGACACACACGTACATGATGTGCAAACCAACACACACAAACTTGATTGCTCAAGATAATCAAGTTGGAAGAACAACATATACAAACACATGCAAGGAACAAAACCAAACATGCAAAGGGGCAAGTAACTTTCAATGTAAACAACTTAAGCACGAGTTACCACAAGGAGGAACATTGGATAAGATAGAAACTTGATAATCTGAATGACTTGGCTTGGTAAAATATTAATAATGAAAATCCCCTTAATTCTTCATAATGTTGCCAAGTCTCCAATGCCCTCCGTAGACACCTGTTGATCAAGTTTGAGCTAGTTGGTCCCCAACCAAGTTGGGTCCTAAGAGGTTAGTCACAATAGGCTTGGCTACCCAAATGGTTCTTTGCTTGACACCACTTTGAGTACCAACAAACTTGGCAAACACATTGCCAACCTTATCCTTCCCAAGAGAAAAGATATCATCAATAATAACTGGGTTGGATGAGTTACCACTAGTGCATGAAGAAGCGATGTGACCTTTCTCATGACATAAGTAGCAACGTCTACTCTTCACTTTCTTCTCACTTGATTTCTCAACTTGAGAAGCATTAGCTTGAGTATTCTTGGGAAGAGGCCTTTCTTCAACTTGTGGTTGAGCATGAGATTGAACCTGTGGCCTCTTCCCTTGTTGCTTTTCACTAATGGCCTTCTTCTTCAATGGGCAAGATCTAACATGATGCCCTTCAATTTTGCACTTGAAGCAAACAATCTTGGCCGAATTCTTGACTTGTTCTTGGCCCTTTGAGGGAGTCCTGGATTAGGGGGTATCCGGACAGCCACTGTTGGACTATGAAGATACAAGATTGAAGACTTTGTCTCGTGTCCAGATGGGACTCTCATGGCGTGGAAGGCAAGCTTGGCGATACGGATATGTAGATATCCTCCCATTGTAACCGACTCTGTGTAACCCTAGCCCCCCTCCGGTGTCTATATAAACCGGAGGGTTTAGTCCGTAGAACAACAACAATCATATCATAGGCTAGCTTCTAGGGTTTAGCCTCTACGGTCTCGTGGTAGATCAACTCTTGTACTACTCATATCATCAAGATCAATCAAGCAGGAAATAGGGTATTACCTCCATCGCGAGGGCCCGAACCTGGGTAAACATTGTGTCCCTTGCCTCCTGTTACCATCCGCCTTAGACGCACAGTTCGGGACCCCCTACCCGAGATCCGCCGGTTTTGACACCGACATTGGTGCTTTCATTGGGAGTTCCACTGTGTCGTCACCATAAGGCCGGATGGCTCCTTCGATCATCAACAACGATGCAGTCCAGGGTGAGGTCTTCCTCCCCGGGTAGATCTTCGTATTCGGCGGCTTCGCACTGCGGGCCAACTCGCTTGGCCATCTGGAGCAGATCGAGAGCTACGCCCCTGGCCATCAAGTCAGGTTTGGAAACTTAAATTACACTGCCGATATCCGCAGAGACTTGATCTTCAACGGATTTGGGCCCATGCTGGGTGTGCCGCACGATCACGACGAGCACGATATAGCTCTACCGTCGAACAATGTTCGGGAGATCACGCCAGCAACTACTTCGGCCTTCAGTCCGGAACAGATCGCGCCATCCGAGGACGGGAGGATAGACCCCGCCTAGGAGGCCACACCCTCAGTGGTGATAGAGCCGAATACTGACCTTGCCCCGCACGAGAGCCGTGTCGCCGAACTGCTGGACTCGTCTCCGGTCATGGACTCCGAACCGCCTGCGCCCATGCCTATCGAATCCGATTGGGCGCCGATCATGGGGTTCGCCTCCGTGGATATATTTCAGCACTCGCCCTTAGGCAATATGTTGAACTCGTTAAGATCTCTCTCCCTGTTAGGAGAACCTTGGCCGAACTATGTATGGCTAGGATGGGATTCGGATAACGAAGAAATTCACTGCCCACCCACCACCCACTTAGTAGCCACTGTCGATGATTTAACCGACATGCTCGACTTTGACTCCGAAAACATCGATGGTATGGACAACGATGCAGGAGACGAACAGGAACCACCGCCAACAGGGCGCTGGACCGCCACTTCATCACATGACATATACATGGTTGATACACCCAAAGAAAATAATGACGAGGATGCAGCGAGAGATAGCTCCCTCAACAAGCAATCAAAACGGCGCCGTAGGCGCCACTCTAAATCTCGCCTTGGCAAAAACAGCGATAACAGCGCAAGAAGAAGCCAAATTGACCCAGCGATAGAGCAGGGTGAGCCAGCAGACGACGAACAAAGTATGGAGCCGCTGTCCGGAAACGGCGACACCGAGCGTCAAGCCAATTAACCCATCTCCAGAGAAGAAAACAGTCCGGATGACGACGAACGCCTCATCCCGGAAAGGCAGCTGGAGCAAGAAAGGCTCATCGCCACAGCAAGAAGTATGAAGAAGCAGAAACAAAGGCTCAAGGCAGCACAAAACACACTCAATAGTAGATGGAACAAGGTGCTCGACACGGCAGAAAAGTACGGTGGCAGTCGCCACACGAAGAGCTACCAAAGCGAAAGTTGCTGCCTTAATTCGACGATGAGGCCTTAGAACCCCCGCAGCCAAAAAATAAAACTGCCGACCGTTCGGATCGACGAACTCATAGCCGTGATAGAGCGGCCAACGAGGCCGCACATAAGTCAGTACATGACCCACGCGAAGACCCACATCGAAGGGCCGACGCAACCAGATCTATGTACAGGTCAAGGAAACGCGCTCCAGCACTCAGCCAACACCAAATATCACAACCGTCCGAATGCCATGGTACAGCCAAATACAGGGGTGTCGCACACCGGCCCCCTATGTTTCACTCACAAGGTATTAGACCATGAATTTCCAGAAGGATTCAAACCAGTGAACATAGAGGCGTGCTACCTCTTGAGCACTGCGTTGGATTTCCTCGAACAGGAGAGGATGATGCAGCAAAGTAGCGTAAGTATTTCCATCAATCCAGTAGGAGGCTATGCTCAAGTCCCTCGTACCTGCACAAAACAATAGCTCAACGCAACCAACGCGATTAGGGGTTGTCAATCCCTTCACGGTCACTTACGGGAGTGAGATCTGATAGAGATGATAGATAATATTTTTGGTATTTTTGGTATATAGATGCAAAGTGAAAAGTAAAAGGCAAAGTAAAAAGCAAAACAAGATTAAAGTGATGGAGATTGATATGATGAGAATAGACCCGGGGGCATAGGTTTCACTAGTGGCTTCTCTCAAGAGCATAAGTATTCTACGGTGGGTGAACAGATTACTGTTGAGCAATTGACAGAATTGAGCATAGTTATGAGAATATCTAGGTATGATCATGTATATAGGCATCACGTCTGAGACAAGTAGACCGACTCCTGCCTGCATCTACTACTATTACTCCACTCATCGACCACTATCCAGCATGCATCTAGAGTATTAAGTTAAAAACAGAGTAACACCTTAAGCAAGATGACATGATGTAGAGGGATAGTTTCATGCAATATGATAAAAACCCCATCTTGTTATCCTCGATGGAAACAATACAATACGTGCCTTGCTGCCCCTTCTGTCACTGGGAAAGGACACCGCAAGATTGAACCCAAAGCTAAGCACTTCTCTCATGGCAAGAAAAACCAATCTAGTAGGCCAAACCAAACTGATAATTCGAAGAGACTTGCACAGATAACCAATCATACATAAAAGAATTCAGAGAAGATTCAAATATTATTCATAGATAGACTTGATCATAAACCCACAATTCATCGGTCTCAGCAAATGCACCACAAAAAGAAGATTACATCGAAAAGATCTCCACGAGAGAGGGGGAGAACATTGTATTGAGATCCAAAAAGAGAGAAGAAGCCATCTAGCTAATAACTATGGACCCGTAGGTCTGAGGTGGACTACTCACACTTCACCGGAGGGGCTAGGATGATGTAGAAGCCCTCCGTGATAACGGCCCTCTCCGGCGGAGATCCGGAATAGACCCCAAGATGGGATCTCGTGGGTACAGAAGGTTGCGGCGGTGGAATTAGGTTTTTGGCTCCGTATCTGATCGTTTGGGGCTACGTAGGTATATATAGGAGGAAGAAGAACGTCGGTGGAGCTCCGAGGGGCCCACGAGGCAGGGGGCGCGCCCTAGGGAGGTGGGCGCGCCCCCACCCTTGTGACCGCCTCGTGGCTTTCTTGACGGAGGGTCCAAGTCTCCTGGGTCTTATCTGATGAGAAAATCACATTCCCGGAGGTTTCATTCCGTTTGGACTCCGTTTGATATTCTGTTTCTCGGAAACTTTGAAATAGGCAAAAAAACAGCAATTCTGGGTTGGGCCTCCGGTTAATAGGTTAGTCCCAAAAATAATATAAAAGTGGAAAATAAAGCCCAATATAGTCCAAAACAGTAGATAATATAGCATGGAGCAATAAAAAATTACAGATACGTTGGAGACGTATCAAGGCGTATGACGGGACCACAGACCCAGGGGTCTGGATTGAGGACTTTATCCTCCATATTCATATGGCTCGCGGAGATGATCTTCATGCCATCAAATACTTGCCCCTCAAGCTCAAAGGACCAGCTCGCCACTGGCTAAAAAGCCTCCCCGAAAACTCCATTCGAAGTTGGGAGGAGCTCGAGGACGCTTTTCGGGCCAATTTTCAAGGGACTTATGTCCGACCTCCAGACACAGACGATCTGAGTCATATAATTCAACAGCCCGGAGAGTCAGCCTGAAAGCTCTGGAACAGGTTTCTTACTAAAAAGAACCAAATTGTCGACTGTCCAGACGCCGAAGCCTTAGCAGCTTTCAAACACAGCGTCCGAGACGAATGGCTTGCCAGACACCTCGGCCAAGAAAAACCGAGAACAATGGCAGCCCTAACAAGCCTCATGACCCGCTTTTGCGCGAGCAAGGACAGTTGGTTAGCCCAAAGTAGCACCAGCGACCCAAGCACATCCGAAGTCAGGGATGGCAATGGAAAACCACGACGCAGTAAAAATAAGCGTCGGAGTAAAGAAAACAGCCCAAATAACACGGCGGTAAATGCCGGATTTAGGGGCTCTCGACCGGGTCAGCAGAAAAAGCCCTTTAAAGGCAACAAAGACGGACCGACCAGCCTAAACAAGATTCTAGACAAACTATGTCAGATCCACGGCACCCCCGACAAACCTGCAAATCATACCCACAGAGAATGTTGGGTCTTCAAGCAGGCCGGCAAGCTAAACGTCGAACACAAGGGGGAAGACACTCCGAGCGAGGACGAGGATGCGCCTCGCCAGCAGGACACGGGGGGACAAAAAAAATCCCACCAGAAGTCAAAACAGTAAATGTGACCCATGTGATAAAAAGGAGAGGCAAATATGCACTCCAAAATACACAAGCTGTAGAGCCCGTCACCCCTAGGTTCTACCCCTGGTCGACCTGCCCGGTCACTTTTGATCGCAGGGATCACCTAATAGGTATCCGGCATGAGGGATCCGCGGCCTTGGTGCTGGACCGAATAATAAACGGATACCATCTCACACGAGTCCTTATGGACGGTGGCAGTAGTCTCAATCTGATTTATCAGGACACTATCCGCAAAATGGGCATAAACCCCACAAAAATCAGCCACAGTAATACTACCTTCAGGGGAGTAATACCAGGCACAATGGCCCTTTGCACGGGCTCTCTAGTACTAGAGGTTGTGTTCGGCTCGCCCGACAACTTCCGAAGCGAAAGGTTAACCTTCGACATTGCTCCATTCCGAAGTGGCTATCAAGCACTACTCGGACGAGAGGCTTTCGCTCGTTTTAATGCAATACCGCACTACACTTTACTCCAGCTTAAAATGCCCGGTCTGCGCGGCACCATCACAGTACATGGAAATGTTGAGCGCTCCTTACGAGCAGAAGAACACACGGCTGCTTTAACAGCCGAACACTAGACGACCTCACCACCAAAACAGATGACCGGTCGTTAGGACCGCGGACACGGTTAGACGAGTCCGGCTAATCATTGGATGGAGTATTCGAAGGAGGAACCTGCCTTGCAATGCCGACGACAATCTGTGCGCCGGACTCATTGTCATTGAAGCCTGGTTCAGGGGCTACTGAGGGAGTCCTGGATTAGGGGGTATCCGGACAACCGGACTATATCCTTTGGCCGGACTGTTGGACTATGAAGATACAAGATTGAAGACTTCGTCTCGTGTCCGGATGGGACTCTCTTGGTGTGGAAGGCAAGCTTGGTGATACGGATATGTAGATCTCCTCCCATTGTAACCGACTCTGTGTAACCCTAGCCCCCTCCGATGTCTATATAAACCGGAGGGTTTAGTCCGTAGGACAACAACAATCATATCATAGGCTAGCTTCTAGGGTTTAGCCTCTATGATCTCGTGGTAGATCAACTCTTGTACTACTCATATCATCAAGATCAATCAAGCAGGAAGTAGGGTATTACCTCCATTGTAAGGGCCCGAACCTGGATAAATATTGTGTCCCTTGCCTCCTGTTACCATCCTCCTTAGACCCACAGTTCGGGACCCCCTACCCGAGATCCGCCGGTTTTGACACCGACACCCTTCTTCTTATTCATCTTGGACGTCTTCTTATTGGAGTTGAATCCAAGTCCACCTTTGTCATTGGGGGATTTTTACACACTCAATATATTGTTGAGTGTGGATTTTCCTTCATGACACTTTTCCAAGTCTTTCTTTAAAGAAGTGACTTGGGCCTTGAGCTATTTGATTTCCTCTACATGGTTAGTCTCAACACAAGCACTAGAGGAAGTATAAGCTTCATTGTTAGAGCAACAAGGCAAGGAAAGCAATTCATCACAAGATGTACCAATGTTATGCATGGATGAATCACGAGGACTAGCACATGGCAATATAGCATTTTGACTAGAAGTAGTGCTAGTATCCACATGAGGGTCACTAGATGTTACCTTATCAAGCATGGCCTCATGAGCTATCTTTAGCACATTATGGGATACTGGAAGATCATCATGAGAGCTTGAGAGCTTTTCATGGCTTTCTTCCAATTTCCCATAATTGCTAGATAGCAACTCAAGTTGAGCCCGTAGCTCAGCATTCTCCTTCAAAATGGATGATTCACATGTAATAGAGTTAGTAGCACAAGCATCATCAATAATAGCAAGAGTAGAAGGAAACTTTACAAGCTCTTTTGAATATGAGGCTTTGAGTTGTGCATGAGACTCGGTGAGTTTGATGAGCTCACCCTTGATGACCCTTGAGCCATTTTCGAGGTGCTCAAAATCCTCAAGGAGTCTAGCATGAGCAACTTCAAACTTAGCATTTTTAGTTTCAAAAACATTGGCCACCTCGGGAGCTCTATCATGAGATTCCTTCACTCTAGATAATTCTAGAGCAAAAGTCTCCTCAAGAGATCCCTTGGTGGTTTGTTCAAGTTCACGAGCTTGAGAGAGGTCCGCAATCTCATTAGCATAATCACGCTCATGACCTTCCATTTTATCAATGGTGACCTCATGCTCCTCAAGACTCATCAATATATTTCTTGCCCTCAATAGCAATAGACATGATTTCAATGAAGTTGGAACGAGCAATTTTATTCTTAAGAAGAGCTTTAAAAATCATTTCCCCCTTAATTTTTAAGGAGGCAACTGAAGGAAATATGCCCTAGAGGCAATAATAAAGTTATTATTTATTTCCTTACATGTCATGATAGATGTTTATTATTCATGCTAGAATTGTATTAACTGGAAACATAATACATGTGTGGATACATAGACAAACAGAGTGTCACTAGTATGCCTCTACCTGACTAGCTCGTTAATCAAAGATGGTTATGTTTCCTAACCGTGAACAAAGAGTTGTTATTTGATTAACGAGGTCACATCATTAGTTGAATGATCTGATTGACATGACCCATTCCATTAGCTTAGCACCCGATCGTTTAGTATGTTGCTATTGCTTTTATCCATGACTTATACATGTTCCTATGACTATGAGATTATGCAACTCCCGTTTGCCAGAGGAATACTTTGGGTACTACCAAACGTCACAACGTAACTGGGTGATTATAAAGGAGTACTACAGGTGTCTCCAAAGGTAGATGTTGGGTTGGCGTATTTCGAGATTAGGATTTGTCACTCCGATCGTCGGAGAGGTATCTCTGGGCCCTCTCGGTAATGCACATCACTTAAAGCCTTGCAAGCATTGCAACTAATGAGTTAGTTGCGGGATGATGTATTACGGAACGAGTAAAGAGACTTGCCGGTAACGAGATTGAACTAGGTATTGGATACCGACGATCGAATCTCGGGTAAGTAACATACCGATGACAAAGGGAACAACGTATGTTGTTATGCGGTCTGACCGATAAAGATCTTCGTAGAATATGTAGGAGCCAATATGGGCATCCAGGTCCCGCTATTGGTTATTGACCGGAGACGTGTCTCGGTCATGTCTACATTGTTCTCGAACCGTAGGATCCGCACGCTTAAGGTTTCGATGACAGTTATATTATGAGTTTATGAGTTTTGATGTACCGAAGGAGTTCGGAGTCCCGGATGAGATCGGGGACATGACGAGGAGTCTCGAAATGGTCGAGACGTAAAGATCGATATATTGGACGACTATATTCGGACATCGGAAGGGTTCTGAGTGGTTCGGGTATTTTCGGAGGTACCGGGGAGTTACGGGATTACGGGAGAAGTAATGGGCCTTGATGGGCTTTAGTGGGAAGAGGAAAAAGGCTGCTGCGCCCCCCCTCCCCTCTAGTCCGAATTGGACTAGGGAAAAGGGGGCCGGCCACCTTTCCTTCTCCTCCTATTCCTTCTCCCTTCCTCCCCTCTTGGTGGACTCCTACTAGGACTTGCAAACCTAGTAGGACTCCACACCCTGGCGCGCCAAACCCTAGGCCGGCCACCCCCTCCCTTGCTCCTTTATATACGGGGGCAGGGGGCACCCCATAGACACACAAGTTGATCTATGGATCGTTCCTTAGCCGTGTGCGGTGCCCCTTTCCACCAAATTCCACCTCGGTCATATCGTTGCAGTGCTTAGGCGAAGCCCTGCGCCGGTAACACATCAAGATCGTCACCACGCCATCGTGCTGACGGAACTCTTCCCCGACGCTTTGCTGGATCGGAGCCCGGGGATCGTCATCGAGCTGAACGTGTGCCAAGAACTCGGAGGTGCCGGAGTAACGGTACTTGGATCGGTCGGATCGCGAGGAGAACGTACGACTACTTCCTCTTCGTTGAGTCAATGCTTCCGCTTCGGTCTACGAGGGTACGTAGACAACACTCTCCCCTTTCGTTGCTATGCATCACCATGGTCTTGCGTGTGCGTAGGAAATTTTTTGAAATTACTACGTTCCCCAACAGTGGCATCCGAGCCAGGTTTTTATGGTTTGATGTTATTTGCACGAGTAGAACACAAGTGAGTTTTGGACGATACAAGTCATACTGCCTACCAGCATGTCATACTTTGGTTCAGCGGTATTGTTGGACGAGACGATCCGGACCAACCTTACGCGTACTCTTACGCGAGACCGGTTCCCTCGACGTGCTTTGCACATAGATGGCTTGCGGAAGACTGTCTCTCCAACTTTAGTTGAACCGAGTGTGGCTACGCCCGGTCCTTGAGAAGGTTAAAACGGAGTCTATTTGACAAACTATCGTTGTGGTTTTGATGCGTAGGTAAGATGAGTTCTTGCTTAAGCCCGTAGCAGCCACGTAAAACTTGCAACAACAAAGTAGAGGACGTCTAACTTGTTTTTGCAGGGCATATTGTGATGTGATATGGTCAAGACATGATGCTAAATTTTATTGTATGAGATGATCATGTTTTGTAACCGAGTTATCGGCAACTGGCAGGAGCCATATGGTTGTCGCTTTATTGTATGCAATGCAATCGCGATGTAATGCTTTACTTTATTACTAAGCGGTAGTGATAGTCGTGGAAGCATAAGATTGGCGAAACGACAACGATGCTACGATGGAGATCAAGGTGTCGCGCCGGTGACGATGGTGATCATGACGGTGCTTCGAAGATGGATATCACAAGCACAAGATGATGATGGCCATATCATATCACTTATATTGATTGCATGTGATGTTTATCTTTTATGCATCTTATCTTGCTTTGATTGACGGTAGCATTATAAGATGATCTCTCACTAATTATCAAGAAGTGTTCTCCCTGAGTATGCACCGTTGCGAAAGTTCTTCGTGCTGAGACACCACGTGATGATCGGGTGTGATAGGCTCTACGTTCAAATACAACGGGTGCAAAACAGTTGCACACGCGGAATACTCAGGTTTAACTTGACGAGCCTAGCATATAACAGATATGGCCTCGGAACACGGAGACCGAAAGGTCGAGCGTGAATCATATAGTAGATATGATCAACATAGTGATGTTCACCATTGAAACTACTCCATCTCACGTGATGATCGGACATGGTTTAGTTGATTTGGATCACGTGATCACTTAGAAGATTAGAGAGATGTCTATCTAAGTGGGAGTTCTTAAGTAATATGATTAATTGAACTTTAATTTATCATGAACTTAGTCCTGGTAGTATTAGCATATCTATGTTGTAGATCAATAGCTCGCATTGTTGCTTCCCTGTGTTTATTTTGATATGTTCCTAGAGAAAATTGTGTTGAAAAATTGTTAGTAGCAATGATGCGGATTGGATCCGTAATCTGAGGTTTATCCTCATTGTTGCACAGAAGAATTTTGTCCTTGATGCACCGCTAGGTGACGGACCTTTTGCAGGAGCAGATGCAGACGTTATGAACGTTTTGCTAGCTCAATATGATGACTACTTAATAGTTTAGTGCATCATGCTTAACGGCTTAGAATCGGGACTTCAAAGACGTTTTGAACGTCATGGACCATACGAGATGTTCCAGGAGTTGAAGTTAATATTTCAAGCAAATACCCGAGTTGAGAGATATGAAGTCTCCAACAAGTTCTATAGCTAAAAGATGGAGGAGAATCGCTCAACTAGTGAGCATGTGCTCAGATAGTCTGAGTACTACAATCGCTTGAATCAAGTGGGAGTTAATCTTCCAGATAAAATAGTGATTCACAGAATTCTCTAGTCACCATCACCAAGTTAGTAGAACTTCGTGATGAACTATAATATGCAAGGGATAACGGAAAATATTCCCAAGCTCTTCGCGATGCTAAAATCGGCGAAGGTAGAAATCAAAGAAAAACATCAAGTGTTGATGGTTGACAAGATCACTAGTTTCAAGAAAAGGGCAAAAGGAAAGAAGGGGAACTTCAAGAAGAACGGCAAGCAAATTGCTGCTCAAGTGAAAAAGCCCAAGTCTGGTCCTAAGCCTGAGACTAAGTGCTTCTACTGCAAAGGGACTGGTCACTGGAAGCGGAACTACCCCAAGTGATTGGTGGATAAGAAGGATGGCAAAGTGAACATAAGTATATTTGATATACATGTTATTGATGTGTACTTTACTAGTGTTCATAGCAACCCCTCAGTATTTGGTACTAGTTCAGTTGCTAAGATTAGTAACTCGAAACGGGAGTTGCAGAATGAACAAAGACTAGTTAAAGGGCAAGGTGACGATGTGTGCTGGAAGTGGTTCCAAGATTGATATGATCATCATCACACACTCCCTATACTTTCGGGATTAGTGTTGAAACTAAATAAGTGTTATTTGGTGTTTGCGTTGAGCATGAATATGATTTGATCATGTTAATTGCAATACAGTTATTCATTTAAGTTAGAGAACAATTGTTGTTCTGTTTACATGAATAAAACCTTCTATGGTCATACACACCAACAAAAATGGTTTGTTGGATCTCGATCGTAGTGATACACATATTCATAATATTGAAGCCAAAAGATGCGAAGTTAATAATGATAGTGCAACTTATTTGTGGCACTGCCGTTTAGATCATATTGGTGTAAAGCGCATGAAGAAACTCCATGCTGATGGAATTTTGGAATCTCTTGATTATGAATCACTTGATCCTTGCGAACCATGCCTCTTGGGCAAGATGACTAAAACGCCGTTCTCCGGAACAATGAAGCAAGCAACAGATTTGTTGGAAATCATACATACTGATGTATGTGGTCCAATGAATATTAAGGCTTGCAGCAGGTATCATTATTTTCTGACCTTCACAGATGATTTGAGCAGATATGGGTATATCTACTTGATGAAACATAAATCTGAAACATTTGAAAAGTTCAAAAGGATTTCAGAGTGAAGTGAAAAATCATCGTGACAAGAAAATAAGGTTTCTACGATCTGATCGCAAAGACAAATATTTGAGTTACGAGTTTGGTCTTCAGTTAAAACAATGTGGAATAGTTTCACAAAATCGTGCCACCTGGAACCCCACAGTGTAATGGTGTATCCGAACATCATAACCGTACTTTATTAGATATAGTGCGATCTATGATGTCTCTTACCGATCTACCACTATCGTTTTGGGGTTATGCATTGGAGACAGCTGCATTCACGTTAAATAGGGCACCATCTAAATCCGTTGAGACGACACTATATGAACTGTGGTTTAGCAAGAAACCAAAGTTGTCATTTCTTAAAGTTTGGGGTTGTGATGCTTATGTAAAAAAAAGTTTCATGCTGATAAGCTCAAACCCAAATCGGAGAAATATGTCTTCATAGGATACCCAAAGGAGACAGATGGGTACACCTTCTATCACAGATCCAAAGGCAAGATATTCGTTGCTGAGAATGGATCCTTTCTAGAGAAGGAGATTCTCTCGAAAGAAGTGAGTGGGAGGAAAGTAGAAAACTTGATAAGGTAATTGTACCTTCTCCCTTATTGGAAAGTAGTTCATCACAGAAATCTGTTCTTGTGACTACTACACCAATTAGTAAGGAAGCTAATGATGATGATCATGTAACTTCAAGATCAAGTTACTACCGAATCTCGTAAGTAAACTAGAGTGAGATCCGCACCAGAGTGGTACGGTAATCCTGTTCTGGAAGTCATGTTACTAGACCATGACGAACTTGCGAACTATGAGGAAGCGATGATGAGCCCAGATTCCGCGAAATGGTTAGAGGCCATGAAATCTGAGATATGATCCATGTATGAGAACAAAGTATGGACTTTGATGGATTTGCCCGATGATCGGCAAGCCAAAGAAAATAAATGGATCTTGAAGAGGAAGACGGACACTGATGGTAGTGTTACTATCTACAAAGCTAGAATTGTCGCAAAAGGTTGTCGACAAGTTCAAGGTGTTGACTACGATGAGAGTTTCTCACTCGTATCTATGCTTAAGTCTGTCCGAATCATGTTAGCAATTGCCGCATTTTATGAAATCCGGCAAATGGATAAACAAAACTACATTCCTTAATGGATTTATTAAAGAAGAGTTGTATACGATGCAACTAGAAGGTTTTGTCGATCCTGAAGGTGTTAACAAAATATGCAAGCTCCAGCGATCCATCTATGGACTGGTGCAAGCATCTCGGAGTTGGAATATACGCTTTGACAAGTTGATCAAAGCATATAGTTTTATACAGACTTGCGGTGAAGCCTGTATTTACAAGAAAGTGAGTGGGAGCACTACAGCATTTCTGATAAGTATATGTAAATGACATATTATTGATCGGAAATAATGTAGAATTATTCTGTAAAGCATAAAGGAGTATTTGAAAGGAGTTTTTCAAAGAAGGACCTCGGTGAAGCTGCTTACATATTGAGCATCAAGATCTATAGAGATAGATCAAGACGCTTGATAAGTTTTTCAATAAGTACATACCTTGAAAAGATTTTGAAGTAGTTCAAAATGGAACAGTCAAAGAAAGAGTTCTTGCCTGTATTACAAGGTGTGAAATTGAGTAAGACTCAAAGCCCGACCACGGCAGATGATAGAAAGAGAATGAAAGTCATTTCCTATGCCTCAGCCATAGATTCTATAAAGTATGCCATGCTATGTACCAGATCTATTGTATGCCCTACACTGTGTTAAGCAAGGGAGTACAATAGTGATCTAGGAAGTAGATCACTGGACATCGGTCAAAATTATCCTTAGTAAAATAAGGATATGTTTCTCGATTATGGATGTGACAAAAAGGTTCGTCGTAAAAAGGTTACGTCGATGCAAGTTTTGACACTAATCTAGATGACTCTAAGTCTCAATCTAGATACATATTGAAAGTAAGAGCAATTAGCTAAAGTAGCTCCATACAGAGCATTGTAGACATAGAAATTTGCAAAATACATAACGGATCTGAATGTGGCAGACCCGTTGACTAAACTTCTCTCACAAGCAAAACATGATCACACCGTAGTACTCTTTGGGTGTTAATCACATAGCGATGTGAACTAGATTACTGAATCTAGTAAACCCTTTGGGTGTTGGTCACATATCGATGTGAACTATGGGTGTTAATCACATGGTGATGTGAACTATTGCTATTAAATCACATGGCGATGTGAACTAGATTATTGACTCTAGTGCAAGTGGGAGACTGAAGGAAATATGCCCTAGAGGCAATAATAAAGTTATTATTTATTTCCTTACATGTCATGATAGATGTTTATTATTCATGCTAGAATTGTATTAACTGGAAACATAATACATGTGTGGATACATAGACAAACAGAGTGTCACTAGTATGCCTCTACCTGACTAGCTCGTTAATCAAAGATGGTTATGTTTCCTAACCGTGAACAAAGAGTTGTTATTTGATTAACGAGGTCACATCATTAGTTGAATGATCTGATTGACATGACCCATTCCATTAGCTTAGCACCCGATCGTTTAGTATGTTGCTATTGCTTTTATCCATGACTTATACATGTTCCTATGACTATGAGATTATGCAACTCCCGTTTGCCAGAGGAATACTTTGGGTACTACCAAACGTCACAACGTAACTGGGTGATTATAAAGGAGTACTACAGGTGTCTCCAAAGGTAGATGTTGGGTTGGCGTATTTCGAGATTAGGATTTGTCACTCCGATCGTCGGAGAGGTATCTCTGGGCCCTCTCGGTAATGCACATCACTTAAAGCCTTGCAAGCATTGCAACTAATGAGTTAGTTGCGGGATGATGTATTACGGAACGAGTAAAGAGACTTGCCGGTAACGAGATTGAACTAGGTATTGGATACCGACGATCGAATCTCGGGTAAGTAACATACCGATGACAAAGGGAACAACGTATGTTGTTATGCGGTCTGACCGATAAAGATCTTCGTAGAATATGTAGGAGCCAATATGGGCATCCAGGTCCCGCTATTGGTTATTGACCGGAGACGTGTCTCGGTCATGTCTACATTGTTCTCGAACCGTAGGATCCGCACGCTTAAGGTTTCGATGACAGTTATATTATGAGTTTATGAGTTTTGATGTACCGAAGGAGTTCGGAGTCCCGGATGAGATCGGGGACATGACGAGGAGTCTCGAAATGGTCGAGACGTAAAGATCGATATATTGGACGACTATATTCGGACATCGGAAGGGTTCTGAGTGGTTCGGGTATTTTCGGAGGTACCGGGGAGTTACGGGATTACGGGAGAAGTAATGGGCCTTGATGGGCTTTAGTGGGAAGAGGAAAAAGGCTGCTGCGCCCCCCCTCCCCTCTAGTCCGAATTGGACTAGGGAAAAGGGGGCCGGCCACCTTTCCTTCTCCTCCTATTCCTTCTCCCTTCCTCCCCTCTTGGTGGACTCCTACTAGGACTTGCAAACCTAGTAGGACTCCACACCCTGGCGCGCCAAACCCTAGGCCGGCCACCCCCTCCCTTGCTCCTTTATATACGGGGGCAGGGGGCACCCCATAGACACACAAGTTGATCTATGGATCGTTCCTTAGCCGTGTGCGGTGCCCCTTTCCACCAAATTCCACCTCGGTCATATCGTTGCAGTGCTTAGGCGAAGCCCTGCGCCGGTAACACATCAAGATCGTCACCACGCCGTCGTGCTGACGGAACTCTTCCCCGACGCTTTGCTGGATCGGAGCCCGGGGATCGTCATCGAGCTGAACGTGTGCCAAGAACTCGGAGGTGCCGGAGTAACGGTACTTGGATCGGTCGGATCGCGAGGAGAACGTACGACTACTTCCTCTTCGTTGAGTCAACGCTTCCGCTTCGGTCTACGAGGGTACGTAGACAACACTCTCCCCTTTCGTTGCTATGCATCACCATGGTCTTGCGTGTGCGTAGGAAATTTTTTGAAATTACTACGTTCCCCAACAGCAACATCATCATTCTCTTCATCATAATCAACATCATCATCACTCTTGCCATCGTCAATATCATCACAAGATATATTGGGATTCAAAGTGGGAGATACCTTTGAAGCCTTGGCCATAAGGCAAAATGCAATAGATGATGATGTAGGATCCCTTGAAGCACCATTCAAGACCACATCTTGTTCCATGGAGTGTTGGGTTTCCTCTACATTGTTAGCACAACAATTCAAGAAAATATATGCATTTTTATCATGGCAAACAAGACATAGTAAGCATATCATCATGAGATTTAGTCAAGCAATTTCTACATGATATGCAAGGACTATCAACACAAGCATGTGAAACATTTGGAGTGCTCGAAGTGCTAAAGTCCAAGGATGAAGTATTGCAATAAGAAGGTGATGAAGGATTATCAACAATAAGCCCACTATCATCATTGCAATGAACACCACTACTCACCATGTCATTACCTTGAGGAAAACCACATGTAGGTGAAGTAGAATAAGTTGAGAACACAACACGGCCAGAGGTGGAGGGAGAACAATCATCCCCACAAAACTTGGACACGCCATATTTATCTTGAAGCTTTGTCCACAACTCATGAGCATCCCGGAACGACATGAGTTGAAATATAACTACATGGCTCAAAGCATCAAAAAGCACATTAGAAGCTTGAGCATTGAGATAAGAGTTTTTATCATCATCTAAAGATAATCTTTGGGGATCCTTTGGAGGAGAAAACCCCATATCTACAATTCGCTCTAAATTTGGGTCCATGACCCTAAAGAGATTAAGCATGCGAATTATCCAAACATCAAAATTTGTGCCATCAAAACTAAGAGTGTCAGACAATCCTAATCCCCTAGTAGACATCTTTCCTCTCTAGGCGGTTAAGCCTATTTTTTAATCAAAGAGAGACGAGGCTATAATACCAATTGAAAGATCATGGATGTCGCCTAGAGGGGGGTGAATAGGCGCTTTAAAATAGTTACGGTTTAGGCTTGAACAAATGCGGAATATACCTAGCGGTTAATTTTTCAAGCACAAAACCTACAACAACTAGGCTCACCTATGTGCACCAACAACTTATGTTAAGCAAGATAAACAACTAAGTGATAGCAAGATATATGACAAGAAACAATATGGCTATCACAAAGTAAAGTGCATAAGTAAAGGGCTCGGGTAAGAGATAACCGAGGCACGTGGAGACGATGATGTATCCCGAAGTTCACACCATTGCGGATGCTAATCTCCGTTTGGAGCGGTGTGGAGGCACAATGCTCCCCGAGAAGCCACTAGGGCCACCGTAATCTCCTCACACTTTCGCACAATGCAAGATGCCGTGATTCCACTAAGGGACCCTTGAGGGGGGCACCGAACCCGTACAAATGGCAACCCTTGGGGCGGTCATCGAACCCGTACACTTTGGCAACCCTTGGGGGCACCGGTACCTGTCAAATTGCTCGGGGCGATCTCCTCAACCTAATTGGAGACCCTGACGCTTGCCCGGAGCTTTACACCACAATGATTGAGCTCTGAACACCACCAACCGTCTAGAGCACCCAAGCACCCAAGAGGAACAAGCTCAAGGGTACCAAGCACCCAAGAGTAATAAGCTTCTCAACTTGTAACTTCCACGTATCACCGTGGAGAACTCAAACCGATGCACAAATGCAATGGCAAGGGCACACGGAGTGCCCAAGTCCTTCTCTCTCAAATCCCACCAAAGCAACTAATGCTAGGGAGGAAACTGAGAGGAAGAACAAGAAGGAGAACACCAAGAACTCTAAGATCTAGATCCAAGGGGTTCCCCTCACATAGAGGAGAAAGTGATTGGTGGAAGTGTGGATCTAGATCTCCTCTCTCTTTTCCCTTAAAAACTAGCAAGAATCCATGGAGGGATTGAGAGTTAGCAAGCTCAAGGAAGGTCAACAATGGGGGCAAAAATGACCTCAAGAGATGGGGAACCATTGGGGAAGAAGACCCCCTTAAATAGGTCCCCACGAATCTGCCCGTTAAGTGCAGGATAACATAAAAGAGGTACAACCGCTATGAGCACCGGTACAACCGGTAACATGCAATAAGCGGTACAACCGGCCCACAACCGCCCAACAACCGCACCACAACAGAAACTAGTCCGGTGGTAGAGAGGTACATGGCCGGTACAACCTCTGGACCAATTCTGGAGCCGTACAACCGCTCCAAACACCGGTTGTACCGGTACAACCCCTCTATGGGGCGGTACAACCTCTCTATGTAAAACAGGCAATATCAAAACAGCCACAACTTTCGCATACGAGCTCCGAATTCGACGAAATCAAGTTTGTTGGAAAGCTAAGGACAAGAGCAAACACAATCTTGATAGAAATATCAAGAAAAAGCAATTGAGAAAATACCCAAAATAAAATGGTGAGAACCCTTTCTCAAATAAGGCCGGTAAAAACTCCAACACCGAAAACACAAAATAAGATGCATATGAAATCGGTTTTCGATGAACTCGAGCTTGTCAAGAAGATGACCATGAGATCCAAATCTCACAAGGAGAAGAACCAAACAAGAACCAAGAGATATGATGCAAGGATGCAATGGTTTGAGCTCTCGACGAACGATACGATCAAGCTACTCACTAGAGAGCCCCTCTTGATAGTATGGCAATCGATCCTACAACCCGGTCTCCCAACTACCACTATGAGATCGGTAAAATAGAAAACCTATCAAGGGAAAACCTTTGCGTTGCACATAGTCCACTTGAGCTAGATGATGACGATCTTGACTTCCTCAAGTTGGACCACCTTTCTTGATTGTGTTGGCTCGATGAAGACTAGTTGATTGCTCCCCATACTCCACTATGGGTGAGCCTCTCTTCGGCACATCTTCACAATTCCATTGACACCACAATGGATGGCAAGCTTCAAGCTTGATTGCTCCCCCATACTCCATTATGGGTGAGGCACTCTTCGTGTTGCTCCACTTGAACTTGCACACTGCAAACTTGATGACGATCACCACTTGATGTCATCCTCCATGGGTTGTATGAGATCTTCCTCTTGACGCAAGACCATGGAAACATACCTAACCCCACAAAGAACTCTCACGTAGACCATGGGTTAGTACACAAAGCGTAATGGACAATGCTTACCATACCATGGGATCACTTGGTCCCTCTCGGTACAACTTGTGCGCTTTGTGTGTTGATCAACTTGAATCACTCTCTGTACTTAGTCTTGATCAATCTTGAATCTTTCCAACTCTCTTCATTAGGATAATGTCTTGAAGGTAAACTTGAATGTTCACACAATCTTCTTCTTCAAGACATGCTTGCAATAAGCTCAACTCTCACATGACCAATCTTTGGATAATTCCTTGAAAAGCACTTTGGCCATCTCATAAACTCCTTGAAAAGCACTTTGGCCATCTCATAAACTCCTTGAAACCAACACATGTACTTCAAGACAATCCTATGGAAAAATCCTTCAAATATAACTCAAGGCAACCGTTAGTCCATAGAGATTGTCATCAATTACCAAAACCACACATGGGGGCACCGCATGTCCTTTCAGTCGAGTAGTTCACTCATGGCCCTTGTGCATGCAATATTTTTATATCTCTAAGGTTTAGTTGGGAAGGATCGGTGATAACTAAAACTGATACCCATGCATGCAAATACAAAGGAAATATTGTAATTCTCATTCGAAGGCCACACATTGTAACCGAGTTTTGCTGGATATTTCAGAAGGACTTCTGAGAATTGCAAGAGTTAGGTTGGCATGGACTCTCTCAAGATGAGCAGTCAGAACAATTTGCTCAAAACTATGTGCTAAAAATGAAAATGCATAATCTGGTGTAGTAAGTTCGGAAGGCGGTTAGTGAGTGTGCTGGCGAGAATCTCTCTTCCTCATGCTTGTCTCCTTCCTCATCCTCCATGCCTCTACCCACTCATACCTTGAATCATGAAGATGACAAATCAGCAGTACAAGAGTTCAACAAAATCCCCTAAGATTGGGGGAGCAACAAAAAGCTTCAGATGTGTGCATTCATGGAAAAGGAAGAAATCACACTCGTAGGTTGAAGGAGGAGCTCACCTGGATCTGGTGCTCCCAAGGTTTTGGTTACCGAATGAGGCAATTTTACCGAGGGGGGCTGGTAAATGTGTTTACCACGGTTATCAAGAAATATTGAGAAATACCGAGAATATTTCGAGCGAGTTTTGTAGTTGAATTTTGAATTCAAATAAGTGAATGAACGAATATTCGAACGAGAGACCTCTCAAAACAGGAACTAGGTTGCTACCAACACGCCAGGACCAACTCTCATGGCATTAATTAGATCCTACGTACTTTACAGTAAATCGAGTGTTTAAATTCAAAAATTTCAAAAAAATGGTATTTTTTGCTCGGTATGGCGATTTACCGAGGGGCAAGGAAATACGCGGTAACCATGGGAAATCTTGAAATTTCGACCGGTAACTAAAATAGTGGGTGCTCCACCGTCATTCAGGGCAAGGCAGTCCCGATGCACCCACGAGAGGGCGTGCTGGATTTGGAGAGGAGAGGAGGCGGCGGACGCTGAACCCCCACCAACAACGACACAACTGCCCCTCTCGAGCGTGCGGCCCACAGAAGAGGAGGCTGGAACGGAGGCGCGGCGGCTCCATGGCGGCGGCTGGAGTTCATCGTAATCATAAGCATACTGCATTCTTAATGCGAGACATTTTTACTGCATTATATCCAAATCACAGCTCGAGTGAAGGTCATTGAATTAAAATCTTCATGGTCAATAATTGCCACCCATGATTTTCGTTCCTGATACGAAGATGCTCTTTTTACAGATATCGATACATCATAAGCAACCCTGATAAAAGCACATATCTTGTTATAAAATTGAAAAGGAAAAATAGTGGCAATTAAAAAATTCATATTAACTGTAAACTGAGTTCTACGTGAGAAGCCAACCATCTTACTTCTCACAATTTTTTCAGAGAATCAAAGTAGTCCAAAGAAATACTTTAACTATTCAAACAAAAATCATATAGATCTTAAGAAAATAAAAATAAAAATTTCCAAAGAACCATGTTTTGAGCTGTATGACTGTGTATTTCTTATTCACCTTGGCTGGTTTGCTGCTCTAAGGTCGTGCATCCCCCATATCTTCCATGGTTTACTGCTACAAACCCGAGCATGCCCCAAATCCTCCATGGTTTTACTGCTCCTGCGGGCTTCTTCGGGGTAGAAAGTGAGGAAAAAAGAAAGAGAGAGAGGGACGGAGGAAGAGAAAGGGAAGAGACCCGCTCACCAGTGGTCGAGCTGTCCTGGCTTGCGGCGTCGGAAGTGTCTCCATGACGAGACGAGCGTTGTCGCCTTCTCCTCCCGCAAGTCGTTGGTCCACTTACATCTTTTGAGCAGCTCCACCCCACCGAGACGAGCGCTGCCAACGCTGCTTCTTTTCCCTATTGCCGGGTTCTCATCGGCTCGGGTAGCCCCACCGCAGGCCTCTCCTGCTTCTTCATCCATGCTCTCCATGGAGACGTCCGATCTAGAACCACACATCGTCGATGGTCGCGTGGACGATGAAGAAAAGGAAGGCGAGGTGGATCTGCTATGGGAGAAAGGAGGAAGAGGAGGAGATGACGACGACTAGGAGGGAGTAAAAGTGGGGGAGGGGGAAGGCCATGTGCGTGCGTGCGTTAGGTTTTCATCTACCCAACCCCAGACCCAGCCACTCGCCGACGACATGGGCGCGCAACCCACCCACTGCTTCTTGGCCCAACAAACGAGCGAGCCCACTGGTCATGCAGTCTCAGCCGAAGCCTGTGGGTGCAAAAGAGATGGACGGTTAACCAGCCGACAACACGATAAAACGAGCGACAATAAATTGATTGTGGGGTGGAAAACGTCGCGCGAGCACAAGTGCGCTAGAATGGCGGGTAACACGGTGTGGGTCATATGTTCGAGTGTAGCTATTGATTTTTGGGGGAATATGATCTCTTTGTAAAGTCACGGTGGTTGTCCCCGACAAACTCAAGCCTTCTCGATCGGTTTGCATGCATTTGCTTTCTTTATTTTTTGAATGATTGTCGATGAAAGTGCAGGGAATATCCAACAGCATGGCCGAGTGTGTGTTTGACTTGAAAGCAATTCAATCATGGTTCCTCAATTTTCAGTCATTTTTACAAGTCTCACAAATAATTCCACTCATGTTTGAATGTATTTGCCTAAAACATTCAATCACATTTCGATTATCTTTGATACATTCGATGTGCATTTCAAACATTTCATGCAGATTGAACAAATGTATGAGATAATTCACTCAACTTCCATAATAGCTAAGCACATGCAACAAACATCCCAGGAAATTCTTTAAACCTACCATTTGTCCATTCCCATTTCAGAAAAGATTTTCAAATTTTTGAACCAGGTTTCACTAGAAAGTCAGACCATTCATATTTCAATTAATTTTGGATACATTTAGCGGGCATTTTAGGCAATTTTCAATCAATCCAGTCATATTTTGATGAATATCATAATCACTCTACATACATTACAAATAATTCTAGTTGAATTTCATATGCCTAGCATACCTCACGAGAATATATATATATATATATATATATATATATATATATATATATATATATATATATATATATATATAACATAAATTTCAAAAACATTTCAAGCACATTTGAGTGTAATTTCAAAACCATCCCATAGAGATTCAAGAGTCATCAACACGAATTAACTTATTTAGACAACTGGTAAAACTAAGCCAGGTTTCTCCTAAATTGTGACAAAATATAAAGAAAAGGAAAAAAGAACACCACATGAGATCAGAACTATATAATTAACACTTGTTCAAGGAAAAACTGATTTTTTTTCTCTCCCCTGACTCTAGACGACTAGGCAAATTCTCCCTTTCAAGCTTCACCAGCAAGCCCATGGATTCGCCTTCCCTTTGTCTGCCACTTCGGCGGCTGCTACTTGTGAGCTGCTTCGGATTTCCCCGAAGAGGAGATGATGATGCAGTACAATAGAGATAAATATTTCCCTCGGTTAAGAACCAAAGTTATCAATCCAGTAGGAGAACCACGCAATACATCCTGAACAACACTTACACACAAAATAACAAATGCTTACACCCAACGCAAACAAGGGGTTGTCAATCCCTTGACGGTTAATTGCAAGGATCAAAACTCGTAATGATGATAGATAAACAAAAACATAAAATAAAATAAAGGTAAATAAATTGCAGCAAAGTATTTTTGGATTTTAATATATGATAAAGATAGACCCGAGGGCCACATTTTTCACTAGAGGCTTCTCTCTTGAACATATCATACGGTGGGTAAACAAATTGTTGGACAATTGATAGAAAAGCGCATAGTTATGACGATATCCAAGACAATGATCATGTATATAGGAATCATGTCCGAGAGAAGTAGACCAACTCCTGCCTGCATCTACTACTATTAATCCACACATCGACAGCTATCCAGCATGCATCAAGATTATTAATTTCATAAAGAACGGAGTAACGCCTTAAGCAAGATGACATAGTATAGACAAAGTAACTCAATTAGTATGAATAAACCCCACTGTTTTATTCTTAATGACAACGATACAAATACATGGCATGTCCCTTTCTATCACTGGAATGAGCATCACAAGATCGAACACCATCACAAAGCACCTTTCCCATTGCCAGATAAATCAATTAATCTAGTTGGCCAAACCAAACGGATAGATCTGAAAGAAATATAAAGCTATAATAATCATGCATAAAACAGTTCAGAGAAGACTCAAATAATATTCATGGATAATCTGATCATAAACCCACAATTCATCGGATCCCAACAAACACACCGCAAAAGAAGATTGCATTGAATAAATCTCCAAGATTGAGGAAAACATTGCATAAGATCAAAGAGAGAGAATAATTCATGTAGCTACTAGCTATGGACCCGTAGGTATGTGGTAAACTACTCACACACCATTGTAAGGGCAGCAAGGTTGGTGTAGAGGCCCCCCATGATCGATTCCCCCTCCCGCAGAGTGCCGGAAAAGGTCTACAGATGGGATTTCGCAAGAAAGAAGTTTGTGGCAGCGGAAAAAGTATTTTGGGTGGATCTTAATTGTTTTCCAGATTTTAGAGATTTTATATAGTTGGAATTAGGTCAAACAGAGGAACGAGGGGCCCACAAGCTACATGAGCGCGCCCATGTGCCTTGTGGCCTACTCCTTCGCCTTGTGGCCTCCTCACAAAGCTTCTAGGGCCTCTTTTGTCCAGAAAAAAATCGTCCAAAGTTTTGTGGTATTTGGATTTCGTTTGGTGCTGATTTCCTGGAAAACCAAAAACAGGCAAAAAAACAGTAACTGATACTTGACACTAAGTTAATAGGATAGTCCCAAAAAATGATATATAATTACATATAAAACATTCAAGATTGATATTATAATAGATACGTTGGAGACGTATCAGCGGCCGCCGGGAGGGGGGAGGATTCCGGTGCTTTTGCTTTTTGTCCTCATAGGTGCAACGCTTCGGCGGATGGCGACGCTTCTTCTTCTAGTTTGTCTTCCGGACTTTGATCCTCCGTCCGTCTGAACGTAGTCGACGAAGCTCCGAAGTAGATTCTCGTCGTCTTGTTCGGGTGGTGAGGTTAGGGTTTCTCGTCATGTGGCGAGATTTGGTGCCAGGTGCTTCAGATCTATTCAAGGGTTAAACGACGATGATTGTGGCTTCAGGGCGCTGATCCTTGGGGGCACGTGCACGAAGACTTCCCGGCTGCCATCGACAACGTCTAAGCTGGCTCCGGTAGGGTAGCGGCGCGTCGACGGCTCGTTCTGGTGACAGTAGTGGTCGTTCTGTGGTCTCGAAACCTCGATGTAATTTTTATTACGTTTGAGATGCTATGTACTTTCAGTCAACTTTTATAACAGACCCGGTTATATTTCGAAAAGGAACTATACAACACTCAAATGGATCAACCGTGGGAAAATAACACCAAAATCATTAGGGGAAAGAAGAAAACTGACTGCCCAAGAAGGATCATTTGCCAGAACGCCTGCGCATCTCTCTTCTCTTTATCTGAAAAGAAAACGCCGTCGTCTCCATCCACGGATCCACCTCCCCCTCCCACCCCCCGCCCCCGCGCGCCGCCGCTCGCCGGAGCCCGCCTCGCCGCCCCCAGTCGTTAACTGCGGTAAGCGCCTCTGTACCTGCCCCCTCCCCCCTTGCAGCAATATTCCGATCTGCTCATCTGCTCCGGTCGTCGCGGGGCTGCGCGCCGGCGATCCGGTCCGGGTCTCCCTGCACTCCCACCCTTTCTTACCAATCCCGCGTCTCGGGTTAGATCTCCCGGGGCAGGGGTTGCTGCTCGTTGATTGCCGGCTGCAGATGGAAGAGCCACCCGCTAGACGTCGGTGAATCTGGCCCTCCTCGCCCCCTTTTTTTCCCATTCCGTGTGGAGGTCGTCGTACCTATCGCCAGCCCTGTCCCTGGTCCAGTGTCTGCTCTGAATATATGTTGGGATTTGTTTGTTACAGCAGATTTTAATCTGACGAAGTAACCGCCCCAATTTTTGTTTCGAGAACATTTCGCAGCGAATCAGCCCGTGTGATTATTGGGCTTGATTTCCTTTCAATCCTCTTCGGTATGATGTCTCGGATGATGTAAATGCAGTCACAGTCGTTCAGTTTATTACCTGCAAGTTTGCACCTGTTACTTGCTGCTGCCTTCTGTGATTACCATACACAGTCCAATTTTTTTTATAACGCAGCTTGTATCTTCGATGCAGAGCCTGAATTGCTGCCAGCCGACAGGGGGCATTAACCAGCTTCTGAGGAAACTATTCAGAGCCAGCCAGTCTTCTTCTGTAAGTGCTTTCTTAGAACTCCCGCTTTCGTATGCAGTCCGTTGAAAAGCAAGTCCAGTATCCAGTTGCCTTATTATCTTTTTTGAACATTGTTGCCTTATTATCTGTTTTGTTTAGGTTCCCCGGCTGTACTAGGGAGATCTACGCAGGCGGTGATCCTTGTTTGTCCACGGTGCACCTTACCTGGCGATCCTTCACAGCCATGGTGAGTTACTTGTCCTCTCCTTCGTCCAGACCTTGTCATTCCTTGGACGCTATCGTCGCCGAATTTGGGTAGCCACCGAAACTGATTAGGCCAAATTGAAAAGGCGAATTTCCATTTCTAATGTTAAGTTGGCACATAAAGATTGGTGCAATTTTGAATGTGCTCTGTTTTTCATTACCGAAGCCGGTACTGCTACACTAACCTATGCAATGCACCTCAATATACCTATGCAATGCACCTCAATATACCTCATTACAAAATTCCTGTTTATTTTTTCTGGTTACTTACCAGAGCAAGTTTGGGAAGGTCCTGGAAGCTGATGTTAAAGTAGAGCTCAGACATTCTAGTTTGACACCATCACAGTTTGCGATCCATAATACTCCCTCCGTAAACTAATATAAGAGCGTTTAGAATACTAAAATAGGGATCTAAACGCTCTTATATTAGTTTACAGAGGGAGTACTACATAACTAGTGGGGGGAGGCGCGCTCTGCCCCACCAGCTAAACTGTTTTTTGTTTGTCCATCCTCTGACGAAGCTATGTGACACTTCCATTTGCAAGTTAAACTTATAAGCCATATAGTTGTATGATGTCTTCTTCTTATACCAGTCAAGGTAGTCCAAACAGGAGAAATGTAATAAGGTGACATCAATCTTGTGGGTCAAAGTACTTGAGTTAGAGTTACTCCTTTAGAAACACCTTTCATGCATTTAAGCGTTTGACGAAGGTAATATCGATGGTAGCAAATAGCTACCAAATGTGCTCATCGCTTGCTTTAGATTCTCATGCTAATTTTGTTGGTTCTAGTTTGGTCATGGTTAACGTTAACTATGCAATATCTGAGCACCATATGCATTTCTCCCTCGTGGACAGGTTTATCACTCTAGTTTCATTGATGATGACGGGATCACAAAAGCCTGTGGGTGTCCTTTGCTTCCACTAAAAACTCATATAAAGGGCCCGGCCCCAGCCGCGGATTCAGGTGCTGTTACAACATTATACAAATTTATAATGATGTACTTCCATTCCTGTACGACCATGTCGAACTGCTTATTAACGTTGATGCTATTACAGATAAGGCGGATATAGTTGATGAAGCGATAACTTTCTTCCGTGCAAATGTTTTCTTCAAAAACTTCCATGTCAAAAGCCCAGCAGACAAATTGCTCATCTATCTGACAGCTTACATCAATATTGCCCTGAAAAGACTAGAAACCTGCCGGACGCTGGCTGTCGGAACTAAGGCAATCATTAACCTGGGGTTGGAAAAAGTCCCTGTGCCTGGGGAACCAGGGTTTCCTTTCCCTGGACTTTTCACTCTCCCCCAATCTGGGGAGGAAGCAGGTATATATTGCTCCATCAACTAAAATTGCATATTTGCATGTGCATATGCTTTTAGTGAAAGTAAGTAGGAAGAGGATTTGTAGCACCTGGGTGCTCCACACCCCTGTATGAACATTGTGTTTAAGAAAATACCAGGAAATTAAAAAAAATCTGGGGTTTAAGGATATGAAACATGGGCGTCCAATCTACTTTTTTATGAAATTTTGTGAAAAAAATACCCGGAAAGGTATCCATGGCAAAAAAAAAAAACAATGTATAGAAAAAATCTGTTTGGATGGATTTTAGTTCAGACTTATTTTCTTCTTCACGGATACATTTCCTGGTATTATTCTACGAAACTTCATACGGGAGTAGATTGGGCACCCATTTTTGAGATCCCAAGATTTCAGATTTTTTTGAGTTTTCCTTGTGCACTCAGGTGCTCCTGTGTATTTCCCAAGTAACTAAGCTAACTCTTGTCTGCAGAAGTAATAAGTTGTTTGCTTGGTATTTCACGTATTTTACTTGTTGAGAGAGAAACAAGTACTCCCTCCTATCCGTATTACTTGTCGCTCAAACGGATGTATCTAGATGTATTTCAGTGCTAGATTGTTTGAGCAACAACTAATATGGATTGGAGGGAATAGTAGTATTCTATTCAAGCCTTAGGCTAGTTCAGCTATAAATTGGTAGACACGACCGAATCTAACAGCAGAATATTCTAAATCCCATGGATTGTGATCCTCTCTAATGCAGAACTGCTGAGGAATTATCTGAAGCAGATAAGGGAGGAAACGAGCGGGAGGCTGCTCAACTGCGCATACAGAGCTAACGGCACTCCAAACAAATGGTGGCTGGCTTTTGCAAAGAGGAAGTTCACGAACGTTGTCATCCTTTAGAGCGTAAGCGTATCAGCAACAGCTTAAGAGGCGTTCTTGTAAATCCTGATTGCACCTGCACATTTATTCCTCCGGTGATGTAAAGATTCTTTCTCTTGAAGTCTTCAAGTATACGATGCCTAAAACAGTTTCTTGCAATGCACCTGCCGTTATCGTGGCCCTCACTGGATGAATCCTTCATTTTCTTCCTGTGGGAATGCCCTGAAACTGGACCGGTTTTGCCGTCGATGCACTGTTATGCAGGTTGAATAATCTATATCAGTTACAGTTCTTACGCTTGGTATTGGCGCAAATAATTTACGTACGATGAACTGGCTAGTTAGCAAGTATTTATAGGGGCCAGGTTAATGACATATATTTAGTGAAAAACTGATTCTGTTACTGCGAATGGCCCGACAAGCGCATTTGGACCTTGTTCACTTTTACTTTCTTTTCTATGCAGCGACAGGTAGAACCCGATTCTTTGGAGCTGATCCAATCCTGCAATGGTGTAGTAGTAGAAGTTTGGAGCCCCTATGCGGCGATCTTGGCCGACTGTTTCCAGCGTGCTAAGTAGATAAGTGCCATCTCCTTTAAACACCGCACCAGGGATGCAATCATATTTAATAGCAAAGGGCCCATGCGTTGCAATGGATGAAAAAAAAATCATAATCTCCAATGGCCATGACCATATTTTGCTGCATCACCGAGATACACTATCACTCTCAATTTCGTTAAATCATGAACTTTTTTAAACTCATGAAAATATTTCAAATTGTGAATATTTTCAAATTTCGAAACACTTCTACAAATTTTTGAACATTTACGAAAATCAAGAATATTTTTGAATTCATGAAAATTTTATAGTATTTGCAACAGTTTTTAATTGTGAATTTTTTTGAAACAATTTTCTTCAATCCGCGAACAGTTTTTGAATTTTTAGGATATTTTTCCATTCATGAACATTTTTTGAATTGGCAAAATTTTATTAAGTTTCATTAAAATTTTCTAATACATGAAGTTTAAAAAATCATGAACATTTTTTAAAAAAAATTCAAACATTTTTTGAATAAGCAATTTTTTTTTTACAAAATCAAGAGCATTTTTTGAATCCACAAACATTTTATGATTTATTAAACATTTTATATCAAATCCTCAGTTTTTTAAAATTTCAGACCTTTTTTGAAGTTTCAAATTATTTAAGGTAGAAAAACAGAAAAAAAATAAAAAAATGAAAAATGAAATTCTAAAAATAGGCTGACCAGACATGGGCGGGCCCAAACAGGCGCACCGCCTCTTCTCGCAGCGCACAGAGCGCGGTATAGATGGTCCCTACTGCATGGGCCAGCCCAAGCGGGGGATTCCCATGTATGAAACATTTTTTTTATCACTTATAGGTGGCATTGATGGGTGATATTTTGCAATTTTAGGGGCAATTTCCGTGACGTACCGCCAGAAGCAATAGCCCCTTTATTATTATTAGGTAAAGTGATATAGAAGGTTCTCTCAAACAGATTAAAGATGTTGCTACCAGAGATAATTTCATTGACCCAGAGTGCATTCGTACTAGTAGACTTATTACTGACGAGGGGTCTAGGGCTGTGAAAAACTGAAACACTATGCCTGAGGAGAACCGCACTGTGATTCTCACCCTCATATATCACGCCGAAACACTATACCTAATACATCTAATTGTTTCATGTGTGTACCTCACAATATTTGTTTTTGTGATGGCAGCCACCAGTTTATCCTCCTTGGGGAAGGGGAGGAAAGGAGAGGGAGACGTAATCTGGATATGCCTGGCATATGCTCCCCAACGGGAAGCTTCTCTTTTAGCTAGCGGTGCTGTGCCGCGCTGCATCCTGCATTTAAATGTGCCATTGATTCTAGCTTGGATACTTGTATCGACCTGGTTGTGTCATGTCAAAGCCAAATCACTTTCCAATATTCTTTGT
Source organism: Aegilops umbellulata (assembly GCA_032464435.1). Classification (NCBI taxonomy): domain Eukaryota; kingdom Viridiplantae; phylum Streptophyta; class Magnoliopsida; order Poales; family Poaceae; genus Aegilops; species Aegilops umbellulata. Next base: position 432,812,350 of record CP136059.1, on the reverse strand, counting down.
TTGTTAATTGTTATTCTCCATTTATGCCTAAATTTCTTCATAAACGTCTCGTGCGGTTTGGATGACATTTAATATAGATTGAAATACATGGCATAGAGTCTTGATTTCGTGCAAGACTTGAAGTAAACAAGATAGCAGATGAGATACAACTCGATCCTTTCACTGAATTGAAGTCAAACTGTTTTTCGATAAAGGGGATTTTATTGACTTGAACGCCGCTTCTGGGCGATACAACCACCCTGTGGTAAGTTAAGGTTTGGGCTGGACACTCGATCTCCTCAAGAAAGGAAACATTGATGATGTTTCTTATTGCTATTCGAGTATTAGTACGAGTGAGCAGAGCGCTTATCATTGTATGTAGAAAAAGATGGAAATGGTCACGAACTCACCATCACATCACACTCCGTGGACCATGGTCCATGGCATCCTGCTAGTGGAGCGGGAGAAAGGTTGTGCGAGATCGATTGATCTTCTGCCTAGCGTGTGGACGGCAGCACATTCTCCTCCTGATCCATGCTTGATTCCCCTCTACAAGCTTTCTCTCGTGTGCATCGAGAGAGCTTTCTCACAAAGAAGGAATCACGAAAATCCAAGCCCGAAACAGAAAGGGCATCCAATCTAATCTGATATCAGAATAAAGCAGTATTATTCTTCTCTTTTTCTTTGGCATTTCGTTTCAGCGAACCTTTTTCTTTCCTCCTCCTTTTGGCCTCGATCCACGGCATCAGTTGCAAATGCGATGAAAGGAGCATGTGCTCAATGGATATGCCGTTTTGGGTAGCGCATAAATACACCCCGCGCCGTCGGTTCTCCTCCTCTAACCAACCAACACCAACACATCATCAACAATAGCTGCTAGAACAGGAAGGAACCCATGTCGGTGGCGGTGGTTACAAAGGGAGATTAGATGTACGATGTACTCCCTCCGTCCGAAAAAACTTGTCATCAAAATGGATGAAAAGAGATATATCTAGAACTAAAATACATTTAGATACATCCCCTCTTATCCATTTTGATGACAAGTATTTCCGGACGGAGGGAGTATGTGTGTGAGTGTGAAGGTGCATTGCAGGGCAACTGCTCCATTGGCAGAGGGATGGATGTGGATTACCCCTCCTACGTTGCTGTTTTATCTGTCTGCCAAAGGAGATTTGCCCCGCGATTCACCACCACTTGTCTGTGCCTCGCTGCATATTGTTGATCTCCTGACCAGAAGGTATGCATTGTATGCGTATGAAAAAGCATTTGGCTGACTTGATGACTTCTCCGCTTGCGTCCCCCGGCAGCAGAGGGAGGAAGAACCGTGTCAAGCCAGCGCCCTTTCGGACGACCTGCTGCTCCTCTTGGGCCTGCCTCCGCTATGCAGCAGCACAGCGTCCTCTCCCGCTGGTGGCGTGGCCTCTAGGACCGACTCCGTCCACCGCCTCGGTATCACACAATTGTCTGACTATAACTTGGTTTATATTCTCTGGAATAATTATATCTAGCATCTTCTCAAATTCAGTCAAACTAATTGAATGACATTATTTTTTACTCGATCATCACTAAAGTTTGAAATAGCGACCTCCCTATAGCGTTTTGAGGGGCATCATGCTAAACAACACCATGTACAATTTAGCACATTCTATGGCTGCCGCTATGGAATATTTTCCTTAGCTAGCTATTTAAAATTTTGGTCCTTACTGAGAAGCGAATTATTGTTGATGCTGATTTTTGTCTCTTGGTATGTGTTGCATTGTACTCCCTCCGTTCGGAATTACTTGTCTCGAAAATGGATGTATCTAGAACTAAAATACATCTAGATACATCCATTTCTGCGACAAATAATTCCGAACGGAGGGAGTATTTGCCAGCAGCAACAATCTTTGCTCATGTAATGCCTCTGCATTAGCATGCATGTACCGTATCAAGCATGTCAATCAAGATTGTTTGTGGACATGATTTTCATCCTCCAGATAGTGGATTCATGTTGTACATTGACAAGATCATCATTTCCGACGATGGCCAACTCCTTATAACACCATTTGGTTCCAATAATTTGCCTGGTTTGCTGCACCAGTAAGCTGAGCAGCACGTACTCTTAGTTATATTCAACTGTCGAAGTGATGGAAGTAAACTGAACATCCTCTGCAGATTTATCTAGTTCTGTTGAAGAAACACATAGTGTCGACATTTAGAACCGGTGCTTAGCAGAATCAGTAGGAGCACATGACTAGAGAGAAAGGTTGGCCTAATACAATATATCACATCCATGATGGATTGGCATGGCAACAACTCAACAATTCACTTAAGTTCATCGGTTAAAGCAACCAAGCAAAATTACTCCTGAAACTATGCAAAATGTATGGAGTTTCCCAGCATGGGAAAGGATGATCTTGCCAATGCGAACCAAAGAATTTGCAGATGAAAGGATGAGAATCATGTCAGTGATAATTTTGGTAGCCATGCTTGAACCCTGAGGAAGAGGCAAATTGAAACAAGCTCTGGTCAATAATTCAATATAGTGTATAGTGGTTACGTCAGCAAAGATTGTTGTCTATGTTTTTAAAGCGTCCCTAAGGCGACGCCTAGGCGTCGAAGCGCTCCCCCTCCGCTTTGGAAAATCGACCGCTTTGGGCGCCTAGGCGTCCAAAGCGCCCGCCTAGGCGTCGCCTAGGCGCCAAAGCGCCCCCCTCCCTAAGGCGGTAAGGCGTCGCCTTAAAAACATAGATTGTTGCCAACTGGCAAATAGTAAATAGCAAGCTACTCTCTCTGTCCCATAATATAAGAGCGTTTTTGACACTACACTAGTATAAAAAATGCTCTTATATTATGGGACGGAGGGAGTAATTCTTAAAACAGAATTTAACAGGAAATTATAGTTTATACCAAACCCGAAGGCCCGTAAAATTCAGATGAGACAACTAGTTCGCTTCAGCTAATTTAGAAACCCATTTTGGCTACTGAATGCATATACAAAGCAGAACAGAAGGCCGTGAGTAACAGAGGATTGCATAGAACAAAAAGAGCAACCATGGTAAGGGAGCCTGTGCTAAAGAGATCAAACTAATTACTGCCAATTCCGTACTAATATAGATGTGAGGATGTGTGCGCATAGGTTAAGCAGTAAGATATCATATTGAGCTAATTACAGGGATACACATGTGCAGCCAGACTTTGTAATTGGCATGTCTATGTTCAGAACTTGAAAAGCATAAGCACTAACTTAAGTTGGCTTTAGGCTTCAACACAACCTACAAGGATTAACAGAGCATGCAAAACATATACTTACCAGAGCAAAGATAAACATGGCATTGCACGGAAGGATACGCCTTGAAGATTTCGTTTATTATTGTGCGTCCATCTTTCCTCGACCACACATCACGTGACAGTTTCAAAGTCATTTTTTTAAGTGCCGGTGAACACCCGAGCATCAATTTTAAGAAATCAAACTCATGACCCACCCCTTCAAAGCCAGTGATTTCCACTTCTTGGAGATGAGTAAAAGAGACAGTTTGGGATCTCCAGTCCATGGGCTGACATGGACAATTTGGTAGGCATCCTTCCCTCACCTAAAACCAAAAAGAAATGTGAATTACTACACAATGTACATTACTGAGGTACGTAATCAGAGCTGAGAATTACCCGTGTTCTCCATAGGACGAGCTTAAGCCTCCGCACAGCTGGACGAATCCGATTCATTCCAAGGAGAAGAAACACAATTGCTCCAAAAACATGCCCAACTGTTTCGAGATGAAGCTCCAGAGCAGAGAAGGCAACAACCATATGCTTCACTATCTCTTGCGTGAAGCTGGTCGCTCCACCGGGGAAATTTGACCGGAACTGAAAAGTAATTGAAGGATACTTATATAGATAATAAACTTATGGTTACTCAATCGCTGGTAAACTGAGAGCATGAGAGGAGACATACTATGGAGGCATGAATCTGCAGCGAAGGGAGCTGTCCTTGGCTCTCTGATGTCTCCAGCGTCACCTGCTCAAGCTCCCAGAGACCGAACGTAACAGACCCTGCCCTGTAGCAGCAGTGCCATGAGACCTTCTCCACCATTGGAGCCAAGACGGAGATGCTGACCTCCGTGGCTATCAGGGACATGGACAATTGCTTGAGCGCGGGGGCGACGATGTCGACGCGGTGTGTCAGCCCGCTCTCGCGGTCCACGGCCAGCTCCTGCAGCGACGCCGAGTTGACCCTCAAGTCGCCTTGGTCAAACAAGAAGCCGCCAAGCCGGAGAGTGCGCAGGCGCGGGCAGTGGCGGAGCAGGGCGTCGAGGTGGGCGTGGGCGATGCCGCACGACAGGGACAGCGCCTCCAGCGCCGGGAACTCGGCGCCGTCGGGCACGCGAAGGATGAGGAGGAAGATTCGCAGCGCGATGGAGGTGGCGCGGGGCAAGCAAGGCAGGTCGACGACGAGGGAGCCGGTGACCAGGTCGGAGGGGAGGTCGAAGACGAGCTCCTCCGGCTCGAGCCGCGCGGCGGCGCGGAGCAGCGAGTTGGCGCGGGTGGTGCCGACGCGGATCAGCGAGTTGGCGCCGGCGGCGCCGCCGCGGAGCGGCAACTTGCCGCGGGCGGTGTCGGCGCGGCGCTCCTTGGGGACGCGGATCTCGAGGAGCGAGACCGCGGGAGACAGGCGGCCGAGCGCGGCTTCGAGCCTGTGGAGGGCGACGCCGCGGAAGACGATCTCGCGGAGGCGGGCCGCGAGGCCGCGCCACCGGCGCGAGATGAGGCCGGTGCGCGCGGCGGCGCGGGCGCAGCGGAGGCGGGCGAGGACGAGGAGGAGCAGGTCGTCGGGGAGGGCGCTGATGCGGTCCGCTCCGGCGCGCAGCCGGGCGGAACGCCGGCGAAACTCCATTGACGCCCAGATCTCAGTGAATAGGCGAGGCACTTTTTTTTTGCGACTATATTACTGTAACTCTTTTATTTTCTTTTCTTTTAAAGCTTCGCTCCGCCGGGTTTTATTCATTTATTAGCGGCAGATAGGCGAGGCGAACACCTCCTCTCAACGTTCTCTTTTGTTAATTTTTTTTCTGCGGCTATTTATTGTAACTCTTTTCTTTCAATCACCAAGTTTTCTGAATTGCCTTTGGAATCTCCATGACCGCGTCTCCCTCCTCCCTACCCAATCTCTCCAGTAAACACCACCGTCCTCGTGCAAAATACGGCGCCAGCGAGATCTCAGAGGCGAGGAGTGCGAGGCTCCGCTCGCTCGACCGCTCAGGCCCTGGGATCGGGTTGGGGATCGCTCTAAATAGCGATTCCGATCAGATTCGGGATGAGCGGGATGCCGAGGGAGCGGAGGTCGTCAACGGAAGACCTAGAAGCGCTTCTGAAAACGGCGAACAGGCTGGAGAAGGCGGCGGAGCGGGCGACGGAGAAGGCGAGGGATGCGAAGTTGGCCCTCGTCGAGCGGATTATGGCAAGGGCGACGGAGGAGGAAACAGAGAGGTTGTTCCGCTTGGGCTCAGCACTAGAGCCGGATCAGGTGCTGGATTGGGCGGCGGAGGAAGCGTCATCAACATCGAGGACTCAGAGGGCGCGGTGGCGCCCATTCCGGCGAGACCCCTGGTGAGCGCAAGGCAGCTGAATGAGGTGATGATTGGGGGGGGGGGGTCTCGGTCTCACTGGGGCGGAGAGAGCCGCCCACAGGCACTCCTCATCTTCCTTCCCCTTTCCGCGCAACGCCGGCGAGGCTTGCTCGCCGTCGGCCTGTGTCGGTGAGTGGTCAAGTTGGAGAGGCTGACCGGTGGGCCATGAGAAACAACCCGAAGGCGCAAAAGGCAGATGGTGACAAGTGTTTTCATCAGCGGAAAGCGGGTTTCAGGAAGCCGCCTTCTCAGGACGAAGAGGAGCTGGTGGAGATATTTGGTCAGCTCTGGTCGGTGCCGTCCCCAAGCAAAGTTAGGGTTCCTCCGACGTCAGGGGGGCTGGTCCGGATCCGCAAAGACCTCTTCCTCTCCAAAAAATTCACCCCAGCAGATTGTTATCCGACGAGAGAGAGTGGGAAGCAGGTTGGTGTGAAGAAGATCAGCTTCTCGAGAGACTTGTGGCGTGGTGGTACAGATCGGGCGACCTACGCGCAAGTGGTCAAAGGAATGGCTGGCAGCAAGGGAGGAGGACGCCGAGGTGGGGGGAGTGGTGCTGGCCGCGGAGAGCTCCGCCTGGTCGGCCAGACACACCCCCAGGCCTTTGGGCAGCTCCCGATCCAGGCAGGGGACATGAATCCACAAGGGCTGCCGCCAATGCAGCAGATGCTCCCAGGTAATTTCCAGAATCTGCATCAATTTGGGGGAGTGGGTAATCTGCCAGGGTTGCCGCCTTGGCAGGGGATGCAATTTCCCCAATACAGCCAGTGGCCGCAGCAATATCTGCCCAATATGCCTGTAGTGCAACAACAACAGCAAGAGATGCCTCTTATGCATCAACAGCAACAACTTATGCAGTATGGGCACCCCTCTGAGCATAATCACACTGGCAATCGGACACAAGGTTTTGGGGAAGGGCAATCCAGCACCCAGCAACAAAATTCTCAGAACCAGCAAAGAAGGAAAACAAGAGCTTCAACTCCCAGAAAAGTGCAGCAAGGGAAGTCTGGAAGTGAAAAGGCTGACAGTTCTCAGAGCAGAAATGAAGAAGTTGTGATCAATTATAATCCAAAACTAAGAGATGTCATTTGTTACAACTGTGGAGAGCCAGCTCACTTTGTGGGAACTTGTCCAGTGCCCAAAAAGTGTTTCATATGTCACAAAGCAGGGCACCATATGGACAATTGCCTGGAATGGTGCAAGCCACAAGCTACTGCACAATATTATGGCAGTGCTAATGCAGGGTTAGGCTTCTTCCACATAGAATCTGATGACAAGGAGGCTGTTAATTGGCTGAACATGTCTAATGTGTGTGTTGCTGTCATTGAGGAAGGATCTATCACATCACAAGAACTAAAAATCAATTTCTCTGACATCTGGAAGACTAATTGGCCCTGGCAAGTGAGGCAGTTGACTGAGAAAAGGTTCCTAGTCAGGTTCCCTCCCCACAAGAAGGTGAAATATTTGGTTGAGCTTCCCTCCATCAACCTCAAGAAGAAAGGTGTTATTGTCTCCTTTGATAAATGGGATGGTAAAGAGGAAGCATATGCTGAATTGCAAGAGGTGTGGGTGACCATGATTGGGATTCCTGTCAACAAGCTGACTTGGAAGGTGATATCTCAAATTACCTGTATACTGGGCATTTTGATAAATGTTGATTGGCATGAAATATTCAGGAGCTTCTATGAAAAAGTTAAGGTCCAGGTGGCTGTGAGGGACATCTCTAAGATCCCAACAGAAAGGCTGGTGGAAATTGACAAGGAATTATTTCTTATTTCATTCCTTGTTGACACTGCGCCAATCTCTGGCAATGGAAACCAAAGCACTAGTGGTGGTGAAAAGACAGATGATGATATGCTGGAAGGTAATCCTGAAAAAGATATGCATATGCAAGACCCAAAGGATGTGGGAGCTGACAAAGACAAAAACAACAAACCCAATTATGGAGGACCAGTTCAGAACACTCAGAAAGCCCCTGCTAGGTCCAGAACACCTTTGGAACTAGTGCATTCACTGGAAGAATGGGTGCAAAGTGCTATACTTGGACTGAAAGCTGAACCTAGCAAGAAGATAGAATTGAAGAAGAAGAAACTTGTAAATAACATTGCTGTTCAGCTGCTGGAGCAATTTGATGAGGAGTCCGATGGAGATGGTACCACTTTGGAGGAGCCAAGACCACAAAAATCCAAATGGGGGCCTATGGTGGCACCCAGGGTGAGTAACAGGATCAAAAAAGATGGGAGAAATGCTATACAGAAGGCTGAGGACCTTAGAAGACTCAAAGATTTGGAGGTCCCTAAAGGTAATAAGAATTATAATTCCTTTTCTGCTTTTAATGATGAAGATTTACTGCTCAAAGCTAGAAAAGCAGGTTTGAAATTAGGTGAGAATGATATGGTTATTTCTCAAAACATACAAGTCATGAAGCAAGTGGAGGAAAGCAGGCTATCTGCATTTAAAGACACTCACCCTGAGTGTTTCCTCCCTGTTAATCTAGACTTGCAACCTGATGATTTTGGAGTAGATTTGGTAGAGAGTTCAGCCCCAGGATGTGGTCACATTAGTGAGCACCCTGTAGACGCCCCTACCTGGGCAGAGGTTGTCTCTAGTAGGAAGAGTAGCTGTAAAAAACTAGATTTCAATAATGGTAGTAAGTCTATTTTGGAATGCTAGAGGTTTGAATAAACCGGAGAAACTCAAGGCAGTGGGTAAGCTCATTAGAGACACCCATGCAGACTTGATTGGTTTTTCTGAAACTAAGAAAGAGTCCTTTAATGACTTTCAAATTACCTGTTTAGATCCACAGAGTAAATACTCTTGGCAATGGTTGCCTACTGTGGGCACTGCTGGGGGTGTAATTGTGGGGATCAACACAGACAATTTTGAGGTGGTCTCTACAGATATTTTAGATTTCTCTATTTCATGCATCCTTAAAGATAAAAAGAATAAGGTGGAATGGAGATTTATTTCTGTTTATGGGCCAACTTATGACAGACTCAAACTAGAGTTCTTAAATGAGTTACACAATATTCTTGACACATGGTTGGGACCCACAATTATAGGGGGTGACTTTAACCTGGTCAGAAGTAGTGATGAGAAAAGTACTGGTGTTATTAACATGCATTGGGTGACCTTGTTCAATGACTGGGTTAACAAATATGGCGTGATTGAGCTTAAATATTCTAGTAGAAAATTTACTTGGGCCAATACCAGGATAATCTGGTTATGGCCAACATTGATAAAGTTTTCATGTCCACATGCTGGGAAGCTATCTTCCCAGCTGTTCAACTTAAAGCTCTTCCTAGAGTGGGTAGTGATCACACCCCCCCTAGTGGTGGACACTGGGGCTATCCAACCACCAAAAAACAAACAATTTAGGTTTGAAAAATGGTGGTTAGGGGTAGAAGGTTTTGAAGACATGGTGAAGAAATGTTGGAATTCTCCATGCTCTATCAAGGACCCTATGAATAGGTGGCAGTATAAAATTAGACTACTTAGGAGAGTATGTAAATGATGGAATGCCAATTATGAGGCTACCCAGAATAGAGAGAAACAACAGCTGGTTGCTGAATATAATATTTTAGATATATAATCTGAGAGTAAAATCCTCTCCCCTCCTTCTAAAAGTAAGATGGACAAGATTGCCTCTGAGCTCCAAAAAATATGGAGACTAGAGGAAATCAAGTCCAGACAGAGATCCAGGGATAGAAACATTTTAGAGGGAGGAAGAAACACTGCTTACTTTCATGCTATTGCTAACGATAGGAGGAGGAAGAAGCAGATAGACCTGCTTGTGGGACCAGATGGCCCTATAGAATCAACTAGTGATATGATGGATATTGCTGTTGATTACTACAAAACCCTATTTGGCAAGGAAGAAACCCTAGATATTTCTTTGGATGAAGATTTTTGGGACCCTTCTGAAAGAGTCTCTGAGGATCAAAATAAGATCCTGGAAACTGATATCACTGAAGGGGATGTGAGGAAGGCAGTTTTTGGATCCTATCCTGAAGGGGCTCCTGGCCCTGATGGTTTTCCTTTCCTTTTCTACCAACATTTCTGGTCAACCATTAAGGATGACCTTATGTTGTTGGTGGAGGCTTGGAATCAGGGGTATTTAGATTTATATAGATTGAATTTTTCTTTGTTAACTCTCATCCCAAAGGAACCTGGGGCTGACACCATTCAAAAATTTAGACCAATTGCTTTGTCCAATTGTAGTTTTAAAATTTTTGCTAAGTGTTTGGCCAATCAACTAGGTGACATTGGTGATGAAATTATTTCACAAAACCAAACTGCTTTTATTAAAGGCAGGTTTATTGTTGAAAGTGTGGTGACAGCTCATGAAATTATTCATGATGCTGTGACACAGGACAAAGAAGGGTTTGTCTTTAAGTTAGACTATGAGAAGGCATATGATAGAGTTAGTAAAGAGTTCCTTTTGAAAGTTATGTATCAAAGGGGTTTTAGCCCCAAGTGGATGAGGAAAGTTGAATCCATTTTATACAAAGGTTCAGTGGGAGTTAGGATTAATGATTGTAACAGTGAGTTTTTTGAGACTTTTAAAGGTGTGAGATAGGGTGACCCTGCTTCCCCTCTGCTCTTTAACTTAGTCGTAGATGTGTTTAGTAGGATGCTTAATAAAGCAGCAAAAAGTGATATGTTGACTGGGTTGATGACCAATCTATTTCCACAGGGGGTAACAAGTCTGCAATATGCAGATGATACCCTCCTCTTTATTGATAACAACCTGGTCTCAGCTAGAAATTTAAAATGGCTCCTATCCTGCTTTGAACATATGTCTGGGCTTAGAATAAACTTTCATAAATGTGATCTAATCCCTATTAATGTCCAAGAGGGGGAAGCCCATAAGGTAGCTCAAGCCCTGTCCTGTGGTTTGGGATCCTTTCCTCTCAAATACTTGGGTTTTCCCCTTCATTACACCAAGTTGAGGAGAGAAGACCTACAACCAGTGGTTGATAAGGTGTTGAAGAGGACTGCTGGTTGGAGAGGTAGACTATTAGGTTATGAAAAGAAGTTGGTTCTAGTTCAATCTTGTTTAGCTAGTATTCCCACCTATCTGATGAGCATGATTAAATTCCCCAAATGGGATGTCAATTTGATCAACTCATAGATGGCTCACTGCTTTTGGGACAATTATGAGGGTCACCATAAGTACCATCTTGCCAACTGGGGTTTGGTGACCCAGAAAAAACAATATGGGGGATTAGGGATTCCAAATATTGCTGAAATGAACTTAAGTCTACTAGCCTCTTGGGTTTATAAATTTTATAATGGTGATAGCAAGATGTGGAAGCAGATTGTTGACTATAAATATAGAGCCAATAATCCCAATATATTCTCTTGCCCTGATTCTAACTCTTCCCCTTTTTGGAAAGGGGTGTTATGGGTTGCTAAAGCAGCCAAGCAAGGGTATCAATGGAAGGTGGGCAATGGGAATAGAGTTAAATTTTGGGAAGATCATTGGTTTGGGTCCTGTAGCTTGGCTATTCAGTTTTGGGAATTGTATAGTATTGCTAATGAGCATAATCAAGCTATTGCTGACCTTTGGGATGGTAGTAACCTTAAGATCATTTTTAGGAGATGTATTGATAATAGATTGCTTCTCCTGTGGTATGACCTGCTGAATATTGTGCAATCTGTTACTTTCAATGATGATGAGGATGCATTAATCTGGAAGCTAGAGGCTGGTGGTGTTTATTCTATTAGATCTATGTATGCCATGGTCAATTTTAGGGGCATTAGCCCAGTTCATATTCCTGACATTTGGAAAATTCATGTCCCTCCCAATATCCACATTTTTTTATGGCTGCTTGCTCATAACAAAATATTGGTTAGGGAGAACCTTGCTAAGAGACAAAACTTAAATGATTTGACTTGCTTGTTCTGCTCTGATGGTGAGAATATAAATCACTTATTCTTTGAATGTGTGATAGCCATGGAAATTTGGAGAAATATCCATTCCATTTTAGGTTACTCACATCTGCCTGCCCTTAATAAAGTGGCAGAAATGTGGAGTAGACATAATAACTTGCAAGCTGAAGATCTGGTTATTTCAGCTACTCTCTGGGCTATCTGGAGATGCAGAAATGACTTGTGTTTTAATAACACAATTTGGATGGGTGTGCAGGTGGTTCTGAGAAAAATTGCAGGATACTGCAGCATCTGGAAGATCCGGTGCAAAGAGGTGGCAAGAGAGCGCGTGGAGGAGATTACTGTAGCTATCTGGGAGGCTGCAAGAAAACCACCGCTGCTGCTCTGGCCAGAGCCAGGCTGAAGAGGAACGAACTATGGCTGCAATACTCCATGCAAAAGATGGGAGGCTGGGTGGACATGGGAGTTAATTAGTAGTTAGACCTTGTGTCCCTACTGTGGTTGGAAAGTGGCCAGTCCAATTTCTATTAATTGAACCTTTTCTTGCCTGGTAGTTTCAGCAGTCTTAGTGTTTTTAAAATTCTCAGGATGTTTGTGCCGGAGAGATGTTTCAATCTCCTCCCGCGGTCCGTAATTGATTTTGCACTCTGTGGTTTCGTTTCTCTTAATGGAAATGGAGCCGGGGCAAGAGCCCTTTTCATCAAAAGAACGTAAGAGAGAAACATGACAAATTAACTAATTGGAACTGCCGTGCAGAGGCTTGAAGCCTAGACTTAGAGATCAAGGGCAGGATGCTAGATACAATATCGTCATGAAGCTGGCAGTTATTGGAGGTGCTCCCGGGATTTCATCTCTCAATGTGGTGCATCAATCCATGGTTAGGGCTTGGAGAGACAACTATCAGGGCATATCTCAGCTTTCAAGGTACACATTTGTTGCTCATTTTCAGTCATTGGAAGCAGCCATGTTTGTGTTTACTCGTCAGCCTTGGATTATGAGTTCAGATAACCTTTTGATTGAGCTCGTGGATCCAGAGGACCATAACAAAGATATTCATGATTATAAATTTGATACTATCTTTGTTACGGTTTGGATTTATGGTGTTCCATCTCGCTTTCATTCTCAAGAGCTCTTAAAAAAGATTTTAGCTAGTTTGGGCCAAGATTCAAAATTTCATCCTTTCAGTCAAGCTATGTTTTATGCTAACTCTGAATACATGTGGGGCACCATCAAGATGGCAGCAGCTAATCCTGTTCGTGACAAAATATGGGTTTCATTTGCTGAAGATTTGGCTAACTAGGTCTATCTATTCTATGAAACAATTTGTCGTATTTGCACCTTTTGTGGAGTGATGTTTCATAGTGCGCATCACTGTCCACCTAGAAACAATCTTCTGATTTCCAGGCAGCGATTGCACATTGATCTGGATCAAATTCCTTCAGTTAGATTGGGACAATGGATGAATAAGGCAGAGCTCATCCCTATGAATGTTGATGCTGAGAGACAAGAGCCTCAAGTTGCTTTCTTAACTTTTCTAAATCCTCAGTTGATCAGACTGCAGCAGCAATCTATGGAGGATTCTAAAGGGAAAACTAAAGTCAGTTCTGAGGAAGAATGCAGAGATGTTGGTCCTAAGGAGTCGTCATTAAGGAAAATTAACAAGCAAATTTAGATGTTACAGCAGGGTAATTCATCTAAAGAAGCAAGTAAGCAGCGGGTTCAGGAAAGAGTTCCTCCGTCTCAACTTCAACAGAGCACTGTTCACAGTCAAAGCGGTGAACACAATCTTCTAGCATCAACAGTTCCACCTACTGCAGTTATTTCTGAGGCAGACATAAGGTGGTGCAATAAAGTGGGAGACCCGGCTCAGCCTGACCCGGCTCAGCCGGGGGACGCAAACCAGTCTGGTCGTTTGTCTCAGCTTCTTATGGACCTCCCGTACACTCCTGGAGAAGAGATGAATATTCTCAGACATAATTATGGGCCAGTGTTGGGCTAGTAGGCTTCTCAGCACATTCAGCTTCAGCAGGGTCAGTCTGGTACTTTCATTCAGTCCACTCTAGTTATCCTCCCGTCTTCAACCCTGGATACCTCTCGTCAGCATGAACCTGCAAATCCTATTCTGCCTGCTCAGTCTGCTCCTCTCAATCCGCAGTACTACGCTTCCACTGCAATTCCTGCCAATATGGAGAATAATAGATTTAGTGGGAAAGGAATCATTAGTCCTTCTCTTCATCCCAACTCCTCTTCTCCTCCAAGACTCAGCCCCAAGCACCCCCTTGCTCTTCTTCCAGATCCTCCTTTGCCTCCGCTGAAGACGCTTGAGCTCATTGGGGAAGAAGATGGCGCAGCTGGCTCTCAGGGATGCCCGTCGGTCGACCGATTTGCTGCGGGCCCAATCCGAGCCACATCTGAGGCAGCTCCACCTCCCGGCTCTGGTTCGGGCTTACTCGGACCGCCACCAATCGGAGTCGCCCCTCTCCCTTGCGACCGGTGCGAGTCCCATGGGTGCCTCTCCTCAGCGCTCCGGAGGATCTGCAACTGCTGCCCGTGCCGGTGCTTCCCAAACAAGAATCAAGCCAGTTTCCCCTGCTGCAGGAGATGCATCTGGCTCGGGGCGCCGCCGTCGATTTGGAGTTAGCAAATGGGATGTTCCCCCAGCTAGGAGACCTGGAGGTATGCGTCCCATTTTCAACCAGTTTCCTCGCCGTAGCTATGGTGCTACCACTTGGCACCGTGATAGTGGCACCGGTTAGGTGGGCTATAGCAGTGTGTTGTGCAGAGGCAGCAGCAAACCTGTGGCAATTGTAGGTCTCGGGGCTGTTACGGATCAGAGCAGATTTTCTTTGGCAGAAGGCAATGACGCAGGAGCAAGCCATGATCTGTGGCCGATCAGGATGCCTTCAAACTCTCTTAGTGCAGATGCAGACAACTCCTACCAAGGTCCTATCTCTCCTCCTAGAACTGATCGCCTCCACCATTTGGGTTTGGATGTTGGTGGTTGCACACATGGCAGCCGAGCTCAAACCACAATGGAAGATCAAGATAACATTAGCTCCACTGGCCAAGGTGACACGGTTGATATTCGCAGCGGTCAGGAGACAGGTGATATGGAGCTCAGTGACCACAAGGGGGGAGGAATGGCTCACTCAGTTTCTTGGGATGCGGCGCATGGCCCTAACGCGCCTCATGCGCCATGAAGGCCATTGCTTGGAACTGCCGAGGTATGGGCAGGGGCCTTGGCAGTGAGCGCATGCTTTACCTTGCTAATCTGATGCGGTCCACTAATGTTCGGGTAACCTTTGTTTCAGAGATTAAATCCTCCAAAGTCCATTCAGTTGATCTTGTTAATAGGTTTGATGTTTCTAATGCTTTTGTTGTTCCTTCTAGAGGTGCCTCGGGTGGTCTTTGGCTTATGTGGACTAATGAGCTCAAAGTTTCTGTTCATACCGCTGCTTTTCACTATATCTTAGCTAATGTAGTCCATGTAGCTTCTGGGGTCAACTTTTGCCTCATTTGTATATACGGTGACCCGTATCATAGGCAGACTAATGCCATGTGGGACCAAGTGGCTGCTTTTGTATATGATAATCTAGGTAAACCCATGATATGTATGGGAGACTTGAATGATATCCTGTATGATGTTGATGGTTGTAATGGTAATATTAACTACTATCGGATGCATGCTTTCCGATCCTTGGTTAAAAATTGTGGCTTGTTTGACATTGGCTGTAGTGGTCCTGCTTATACTTGGCGTGGTAGGCAGAATACTTCTAATCCTATACATAGACGCCTCGATCGTTGCTTGGTTAATTCTGATTGGTGCTCTTATTATCCTAATACCAAAGTTTTGAACCTTCCCATCATTCTCAGTGATCATGCTCCTATTTTAATTTCTACTAAGAGTAAATTTGTGAAACCTAAGCAAACTTTCAAATTTGAGAATTGGTGGCTCATGGAGAAAGACTTTCAGTCTTTTGCCAAAAAAACTTGGAATGCTAGTTCTTTCCCTTCTTTTGCATCAAAATCATCTTCTTTGGGAAGTTCTTTAAAAATTTGGCGCAAGAAGAAAGAACCCCTTCAGCACAACCTAGCAGATTTGGAGGCCCGGATTAATGAGTTACAACAGTTTCCTCTTCATCAGCAAAACCAGGTTTTGGAAAACTCTCTCACTGCTAGGTATGAGCAAACTCTCACTCAGCTTAATCAATTCTAGCTATAAGCAACGTATCAAGAAGAATTGGGCAGTTAAGGGTGATCGTAATACTAAATTTTTTCACCAAGTTGTTCTTAAATGTAGAAAGAGAAATACTATTTGTCCAATCGAAGATGAGCATGACATGATCCATTTCAAACTTGCGGCCATCATGCACACTTTTGTTAACTATTTTAGGCACATTTTCTCTTCTTCTAATGACAACATGGACATGCCTTTCCCTCTCACCCAATGGTCTAATGATAATGACAATCCTACTTATTCTGTCCCTGATAAAGATGAGGTTTTTCAGATTCTTAAGGACATGCAACTCAATGCTTCTCCAGGGCCAGATGGCTTCAATGTGGAATTTTATTTAGCTACTTGGGATTGGATTGGAGATGAGGTAACTCAGCTTGTGTCTAACTTTTATTCTACTGCCACTCTTCCTTCTCATATTAATGACACCAATATTGCTCTCATCCCTAAAAAGTTGGTTCCTCTCGTGCCCATGGATTATAGGCCTATTAGTCTTTGTAATGTGCTCTATAAAATCATTGCTAAATCTTTGGCCAATCGGCTCAAACCTCACCTTCCAGATTTTATTGACCCTGCTCAGCAAGCTTTTATTGAGGGTAGAAGGATTAGTGACAATATTATTATTGCTCAAGAGATTGCTCACTCTTTTTCTCTCAAATCTTGGAAACATGATGCTTTCATGCTTAAGATTGATCTTGCTAAGGCTTTTGATCGCCTTGAATGGAATATTATTGTATACACTCTGTCATGTAAAGGGCTGCATGGTCAATTCATTAATTTGGTCTATGCATGCATTTCTTCTCCCACGTTCTCTGTGCTCATTAATGGCTAGCCTTCTCAAAAGTTTAAAAGTTTCCGTGGAATTCGACAAGGCTGTCCTATGTCTCCTTACTTATTCGTCCTTGCTATTAATGAACTTTCAATCATGCTCAATGAAGCTTTGCAGGCCAGTCATTTAAGGGGAATTTCTCTTGGTCCAAATGTCCTTCTGTGCATTCCCTCCTTTTTGCAGATGATCTTTTGGTATGTGGGCAAGCTACTTGTCAGGAAGCTCAGACTATGGCTAACTTGATTCAACACTTTTGTGATCTTTCTGGTCAAACCCCTAATTGGAATAAATTTGCCATCTCTTTTTAGTTCTCATGTGTCTCAGGCCATTATCAATGACATTAAGTCTATTTTTCCTGTGGCTAATCTTGATGCTAATTTCACTCATTTGGGTCACCCTATTATTTTGCCTGCTAAAAATAGAGGTGTAGCTTACAACTTTGTGTTAGATAAATTTATAAATAAGCTTCCTTCTTACAAGGCTAACATGCTTTCCCATGCTGCTCGTCTTGAACTTATTCGCTCTGTCTTCTCAACTATCCCGGTTTACTACATGGCTAATATTTTGTTCTCGAAGAAGTTCATTGCCAAAATTACTACTATCATTAGGAATTTTTGGTGGATAGGTGTGTGAGAAACAGATTCTAGGAGGATTCTTTTTCTCAGAGCTTGGAAGGATATCACCAGTTCTAAGGCAGAAGGTGGACTAGGCATCAGAAATTTAAAAGCAATAAACGAAAGCCTAATTCTTGTTGCGTCCTGGAGGTTAGCTAAAGACCCATCTTCTCATTTATATCGTGTTCTTCAGGCTAAATACTTTCCTACTACTATTATTTGGAAGGCCACTGTTGCCCCTCCTAAGTCTACTTTTTGGGCTTCTATTTTAAAAATGCTTCCCAAACTGAAAGATCATGCTTTCTATCAGCTTACTAAAGGAAACATCTCTTTGTGGAGTATGCCTTGGTGTCATTTTTGGAATTCCATTCATGATTTTCTTATTCCTCAACAAGCAGGTTTTATTTATCCTTCTTTGGTTAGAGATCTTTGGCTGCCTGGGCAAAAAAATTGGAATCATCAACTTATTTTCACTTTATTTCAGCAGCCTCTTGCTTCTCAAATAATCAACATTGATATCATTGAGGATAACAATGAAGATTTGCTCTGTTGGCCCTTGGCTCCTAATAGGATTTGTTCTTCTAAAGCTTCCTACAACCTTTGTTTGCAAGCCATTCACTCTCATCCTAGAACTGCTCCTCTTCAGGTTTCTCTTGAGTTAAAAACTTTCTCAAAGTCATTTGGAAGGAGAAAAATTTGTTGCCTAAAGTCCAAACTTTTGCTTGGAGGCTTCTTAGTAAAGCTTTGCCGACAGGTATGAGAGCAGGCCGTTTTCCACTCATATTTCTCAGACTTGTTGTAGGTGTGCCCAACAAGAGGATGAATTTCATCTCTTCTTTCTTTGTGATTTTGCTAGAGCTACCTGGTTTTCTGCTCCTTGGTTTCTCAGATCCGATTCTCTTGTTCAGGGCCATAATTCAATGCACTCTATTCTCATTCATCTGGTTTCCATGGGGCATCCTTATGCTTCCTTGCAAAATGTTTTGAACTTTTTATGGTGTATCTGGAAAGCTAGAAATGATTTCTTGTTTGAAAGAAAAAGATGTCTTCCTTACAAAGTGCATATTGCTGCTGCTCATATTGACATTGCATTGCATGAGGAATTTTCCCTCCCTTCTAATAATCAGATTTGTGCTAAAAACCATCTTGAGGCTCAGGTTGTTCCTAAACAAGGGCAGACTCTTAAATCTGATATGTTGATTAATGGTACTAAAATCTTTTCTGATGCAACCTTTAGATCTTCAAAAATTCCAGGTCTTGCTCAAGGGGAAGTGAAGACAGGTGTAGGAGTTTACTTTTGCACTCCTTCTACTCAGAGAGAAATTAACATTCAGGTTCAAGCTTCAGCGCCTCCCACTTCTACTCCTATTTAAGCAGAAGCAGTTGCTCTTGCATATGCATCTCATTTGGCAGCCAGTCTTAGTGTGCAACAACCAACATTTTTAACTGATTGTCTCTCTCTAGCTTCATTTATGGCATCTAGGAAGATAGCCCATTCGGCTGCCCCTTGGAACATCATAAAAGAACTGGCTTCCTTTGTTACATCTACTCCTCATCTTAACTCTCAAGTATTTCATATTTCCAGGAGCCCGAATGGAGTTGCTCATAACCTTGCTCAGCAGGTTTATCAGTCTGTGTGTGGTCCTATTCTGGATTGTTCCTCTCACTCTCATGCTTCCGATGACTGTCCAGTGTCTGCCATTTTGGGTGATTTTAATTTTTCAGGTTTTCAGGTGCACAAAGTGTATTGTTTCTAGCAGCAGGATGGATTCTTGTTCAGGCAGCTCTTCTCTCCTTTCTGCTACTAGTTCAGGCCTGCATCTCAACATCAGACAGTCGTTTATTACTGAATTCTACGAAGAGCTTAGCTTGCTGGTGGCCATCAGTCACGTTTTGTGTTAAGCTTGGCTGATGCTGCTTCTCTTGTTTGCTTCTCAGTTCATGTGTATCACATCTGTTCTAGATGTCGTTCATCTGGTTGACATTTGGTCAACCTATCTTTGCTAGCTTTTAACAGCTCCTGTTCTTTGGCTGTTTCCCTTTTCCATATCTCTATTCAAGCCATATGTATTCTCTCTTGTACTGTTGTTATGAGCTATTAATGATATTGGGCACCTTTTGGTGCCTTGTTCTGTTCAAAAAAAAAACTTATCCACCTCAATTTTTTCGGCCATTAGCTTATCATTTAACCAAGTCGCCACCTAACAATATGCATCACATAAAAGGGATGCATGTTTGTTCAACAGATGTGCGTCCAAACTAAACCGCACAAAATGCCTATTAATATCATCCAAGGAGTCATACAATTCAATGGTAGATTTCTCATTCTCCCCATTGAATGGCTTATCGAAGTACTTCTGTCATCTATGCTTAATCTTCTCGTCCTTCATCAGGAGTTGGTATGCTTCATCGTTGATGCATTTGACTTGATCGACATCCCTCTTCGTCCTCTCGTGGATCTTGGCCATCTTATATATGTCCTTTTAGCCTTCCTTCGTGTCTAAGCGCTCGCAGATGTCCTCATACACCTGACCCCTTACTTCACTCACACCTCGCTTTGCGACCTTATTTGCCACCTTCTAGTTCTCTATGTTGTCTGCACTCCTATTTAGGTAAAGTCGTCTGAAAAAATCTTTTTTCTCTTTAATATCCTTCTGGACATTATCATTCCGTCACGAGGTATCTTTAGCTTCGCTTCTACTTCCCTTGGATACTCCAAACTCCTCTGAGGCCACCTTATGAATGCAATTCGTCATTTTCATCCATATACTGCCTGCATGACCTCCTTCCTCCCAAGGGTCCTCCTTAATGACCCTCCCCTTGAACGCCTGACCTACCTCCCCCTTAAGCTGTCACCACATCATTTTAGCGATTTTGGCATGCTTATCGCTAGACATGAATTCAAAACCAGAAGTCAGCCACCACAAGCTTATGCTGAGGGACAACACTCTCTCAAAGTATCAACTTACAATCTAGGCGAGCACGTGTGTCTTACCTTCTTGAGAGGATGAAATCAATCTGGCTAGAGTGTTGACCACTACTAAAAGTCACTAGATGTGATTCTCTCTTTTTAAAGAGGGTGTTAGCTACAATCACGGCGTGGGCTAGAGTAGATCTTAAGACATCTCCTCCTTGATTCTTGATGCAGTAGCCAAAGCCCCGTACACCCATTCAAAACTTGTGTTATATGTACACACATGGTTATTAATGTCTCCTTCTATGAAGAGCTTCTCGCCAAAAGGTATACTCCTAACCATGTCTTCTAGGCATACTCCTAACCATGTCTTCTAGGCCTTCCCAGAACTCCTTCTTGGTGTTCTCATTATGGCCTACTTCCGGGGCATTCATGTCAATAACATTGAAAACAAAGAGCATCTCCAGCCGTTCAACCCCCCAGGGCGCCGAAAAAGAGCGGCCTAGGGGCGAACCGGCGCTAGATTGGCCCCTGGGGCGACCTAGCTCCCAGCCACGCCCCCAGGCGCCGTCCCCCAGCCGCGGCAAATTCAAACATAGTCATTCCCGCGCACAAAATAGACGCCACAAATCCGGCGATCAAGCGGCCACAAGTTCGGCGATTGGATGAAAAGTTCGGCGTACAAAAAGCAGAAACGACGCGCGTGCGCATCAGACGGCGAGGTCGGCCTCCGGCATTGGCGGAGTCGGCGTGCGCGGGCTTGGTGGGGTCTTTGTGCTTGGTCGCGTCGGCGTGGCTTCTGTGCTACGGGGAGTCTCGGCGGCATCATCGCTCGGGCTTGGCGGGGGCGTGGGCGGCGTCCTCGAGGGAAGTTGGTTCAGGATGAGGCCACGCTCCGCCTGCCATTTGTTGCACGCCCTCTGGATACGCCCCCAATGGTTCGCCATCGCCTTGGAGCTGCGCTGCATGTAGACGCCTTTGAAGTAGGGGTCGACGAGCTCGCACTCGTCGAACTCGGCCTTGATGCGGTCCTAGTACGTCTCAATGCTCTGGTTCGTGCCGGTGGTCCGGTCGAGGAAGACGACTTTCCATGCTTCGGCGAGGCATTCCTCCTCCTTGGACACCCACTTGATGCGCGGCTCGCCTGACCTGGCCGCCCGCTTCTTCTTCTTGCGCCCCTTCGCCGGAACAGGCGCCGGCTCCTCCTCCTCCTCCTCCTCCTCCTCCTCCTCATCCTCATCCTCCTCCTCCTGCTCCTGCTCCTCCTACTCGTCCTCGCCATAGACGTAGCCGAGATCGCCGTCCATGCCGCCGCTGAGATCCACCGTCTCGTCCTGGGTGACGAACCCGGGAGACGCAGCGGCCGCGACCGAACCTGCCGCGATGATGTCGTCCATGTCGGCCTCGGTCTCGTCGGTGTCCCCGAGGTGCGAGAAGGGCAGCGCGCCACGGCGGAGTGGGGGCGTCGGGTAGGAAGCGTAGGCGGGCGGCGAGTAGTTGTATGGAGGGTACTGCACGCCGGCGAAGGCGGGCGAGGCCGTGCGCTGGGTTGGGTGTCCATGGAGGAAGGTGACGTTTGGGTTGAACCCACCGTGCGCGTCCCCGTCGGCGTAGCCCGGCGAGGGCGATCCCCATGGCTGCGGGGACGGAGAGCCGATGCGTTGCTGGCCCCAGGGCGCGTACTGGGCGTGGCTGCTGGGTGGATTCATCATCCCCGCGCGAGTCGCCTCGGCCTCGGCTTGGTCCGCCGAAGCGGTAGCCGCAGCCGCGCGCGCCGCGTTGTCACGAACCTTCTTGGCGATGGCCCTGTTCCGCCGGTCGGCGGTGACAGCCTCCCCTCGCTGAACTTCCGCCCTCCACTTGGCGTTTGGCATGCCCGATGGTTTGGACGGCGGCACCCTCGGCTTCCTCTGCTTCGGCTGGGCGACGGAGGTGGTCGCGCTTGCCGCCGGGCGGGGGACGACGTACTTCTTCGGTGGCATGGCGGCCGGCTGGGAGGCGAGCGGGAGGGAGATTGGCGGGAGGAAAGGAGAAAATGGGAGGAAAGTGGGGGAAAGCGGGAAGAAACGGTGGGAATAGGCGCTGGACTCGCCGACAGAGCGGACCCACACGCCCTTTTCGCTTGTGCTGGTGTCCCGGGCGCCCCCAGGGCGCCGGGTTCTTCCTGGGTCCGCCGGCACCAGTTTCGGCCCGAGCCGGCGAAAAACGGGCTTCTGGGGGGCGACTGGGCCGTTTTTTCGGCGCCGGCGCGGCAAAAACGCCTAGGGAGGGCCTGTTGGGGGCGCGGCTGGAGATGCTCTAAGTCCCCAACTACTTGACCAGGATAATCAGGTACCCACGCCTCTTGACGTCTATCACTCCATACTTGAGATTTTTGTTGATCAAGATGCCTACTTCATTTATGTATCAATCGTTCCCGTGTACCACAGTTTGAAACCAGTATCCTCCACCTCCTTCGCCTTCTGTCCCCTCCATATGGTTTCTTGAATGCAAAGATATCAACACCTCTCCTCACCGCTTTATCAACTACCTAAGCGGATCCTCCTAGGCTCGCTTCCTTACCCTTCGCACTCGTCGAGTCAAATGCGAAGACTCCTACTTATTTTCCACTACACCTGGGTGCCGATGTAGCACGCCACTAAGGATGTGAAAACCCGATCCTTACTCACTTGTCATCGTATTCAGATCAAGATACCGCGTGCCACCAGGGGTGACGGCCCGGCCCTTGCCCATTTGACAATACACCCTGGTTCCGATATGGCGTGTCGCTGAGAGGGTTAGGATTTTCTTTTGGGTTTCATCTCCGTAACGGTGCGTGAGTTTTTAGGTAGGCAGAGTTATTTTACGTTTTCGGTTCGCCACCACAAAGTTTTGGTGAAGATAACCAATTCCTTTTGTCTAGTAGAATACTGAATCACCACCGATCATTTGACCAAAATTGCCAAGCTGACTACCAAGTTTTTCGATCAACCCCTCGACTCCTCACAACATAGGTAGTCTGGCATTTATATTCACCATAGGCATTAGAAGTTTGCGACTCTAGCATCAGCACACTTCTATAAACTGTACAAAGTGACCAAAGGAAGGAATAGCCATATTCGCCAAAGGAATAGACTTAACAAGTACAGATGCATCTTTGCTCGTCATACATGGTGCAATATTTTTATAGAAGAGATGAACAGAGGTCAATTGCCAAGTTAAGAGAGTGATCTAACCAGAGAGCTTATTTTGGTGATCTAGCCATCAAAATATAGGAGCTATGAAGCGAACATTCTCTGCTGCTAAATGTACTTTTAGAGAAGAAATACAGCAAATCAAAATGAAATGAAACATGGCTGACCCTTTCACAAATAAACATGGTTTGTGGCTATGAGCACAATAACTTCGACACTTTGACACCTCGATTTATCAGTTCATACAACCAAGGAAAATTCTGAAACTAGATAATATATATGGAGTTGTCCACAGAAGATGTTCTTGGTTAAATGCACCACAAATTCGCAAATGTACGGATGAGAATCAGGTGGACGGTGCATTTTGGCTGCCATGCTTTAACCCTACAAAGGAGATGAATCAAATCTGGCTCCGATCAGTATATTAAGAACATGCAAATTTAGAATCATTACATGAGCAGAGATTGTTAACGCTGGCAAATAGACCCGAACAAAAGTAAAAATAACATGCTAGCTGTTGAACAAAATTTACTGAAACTAAAATATTATACCAAGCCCGATGGCCAGTGAAATTCTCGAAGGGCCCTAGGCCGGTCTTTATTAGATACAAAAGAGGGTACAACCAGATGCCATCAGGCTAGGCGATCTAGCGCCGATGGCGCACTCCAGCTAACAGAGCAGGCGCTCTGACCCAAGGTGGAGCAGAGTAAAAGAGAAGAAGAAGATGATGAAACAAAGTACAAGTAACCGCCTCAGTCGGAGATGTCAGCCACACATCCAGCTGCCCTCCACACAGCAATATCATCACGGATCAGATCGAGGACGCTGTTGGCTGTGCTGGTCGTGTGCTGGAAAATTCTTGCGTTCCGCTCCTTCCAGATCCTCCAATGTACCAGGATAGCAATGGTGTCGAAATCACGCCTGTTCGCCTTGGGGATGCTCTTCCTTGCACACAACCACCAGTTCTCTGTGGTGTTGCAAGAGTCATCTGGAATGGAGAAGTGTGCCCCCGTCCATTGCCTGAAAATGCTCCAAAGGTGCTGCGTATATCTGCAGTGCACGAAGAGATGTGTGCAGTCCTCCGGTTCCGATAAGCACAGAGGGCAAGTAGAATTGGAGCGGCCAACCTCTACGCAGCAGGTTGTCTGCCGTGAGGCAGCGTCTGTGCACAACCAGCCACATGAAGAATCGACAGCGGGGCATCGCCTTTGACTTCCAAATAGGTTTGTAGCATGGAAAACGAATGCCAGCCATGAAGAACATCCGATATGCACTGCTGACAGAGAAACACTGGTTCTCCGTTCGCCTCCAGATCGAGCGATCATAAGCTTCAGGAGTTAGCACCGCGGCCTGCGAAATGTCCCAGATTTCAAGGTATTGCGCAAGTGCCTGAACAGAGAGACCTCCCCTAATGTCTCGGATCCAGGCCTGGTTGTGCAGCCCCTCCTTGACAGATCGCCCGGAGTCGCTCACAAAAGAGAAAAGGGCCGGAGCAGCATCGACGACTGAACGCCCATCAGGTAGCCAGTTGTTTGTCCAGAATTTCGTAGTCTCACCGTTGCCCAGTGAAACAACGCATGCTGCCTTAAAAATTGCCCCGACCTCCTCTCAGTGGAGTCCGGCAAGCCATGCCAGGGCCTTACCTCTGTAGCCCATCTGAGCTAAGGCCACCGGCATCGCAAGGCCAGCCCGAAGAGTCTGAGGTTGGCCAAACCGAGACCACCCAACTCCTTGGGCCTACAGACTCGTGTCCATGGTAGTAAGCAATGCCCTCCGTTTATTTCCTCCTCTCCTTTCCAGACAAAACATCGGCATCTTCGTTCAATAACCTTAATCGCCCACACCGGCAGTGGGAGCACGGACATAAAATGGAGAGGGAGGGCCATGAGGACTGAGCTGGTAAGAGCCAGACGCCCGCGACGACCAACAGCTTCGGCTTCCAGCCTTTCATCTTGTGAAATTCATATGAGGCATCAGTTAAGATAAGAACTCTTTCTTGATTACGAAACACATAAAAACTAAGGGTGTGATCAGCGGAGAAGATGATTGCAAACAACAAAAGGGAAGCTAAGGTAAGGAATCCTACATAAAAGGAATTCAAAACAGTTGTCACCTACTACACGTTTCAAGAACACAATTGACACAGTAGATGATTGCAAAAAACAAAAGGGAAACTAAGGTAAGGAATCCTACATATAGATATGTTCTCTTCGGCTCAGGTTTTCTTTTCCACCCAAACAGTTTTTTTTAGAAAAGGAGGATGACCTTACAAAGTAGTACAACAATATGATTGTATCCGCCATCTTGATAACATCTGCCGCTACTCCAATCCATATGATGAAGGGGTGCAAGCTGGGTCAAATACCCACACCTCTCACCTAAGCCTAACATCTAAAGCCGGAGGCCCCGACCGAGCCACATACCGGGTCCGGGGTCACAAACCGGTCCGACACACTTACATGTGTCGTCGTCGCCATCTTCCACTGGTCCATCTTCAGAGCAGATTGAGGTGCCAACCTTGGCAGGTACCTCCGCCATCGACGCCACCATGACGCCAAACGACGACCTCCACCTACGCGAGTCTATCTCCAAGCAACAGACGCAGATCCATGCTAGAATAGGGTCGCACCACCGCCGTCGCCCACCACCCACAAGCGCCCAAACAGTAAGGCAATTGTTGCCCTACTGGATACTTTTATTTGCCAAACAAGCTAACTTATCCATCCATCAACCAGAGCCGCCCCTCCAAAAAGCTAGGGTACTCTGCCTCCCGCCGGCGCCGGCGCCGGTCCGTCCCGTCTCCGGTGGCCTTAGGGCCATGGCGGCGGAGTGGATCTCGCCCCTTGCCGGTGGGAGGGCTTCGTTTTTAGATATTTTTTTGATCTTTGTTAAGGTTTGTGCCATGCTCAGGAAGGCGAGACGGCGGCGGCTCCCTGAAGATGGAATAAAGGTCTTCCCGCCTAGCCCCCGTTCCAGTGATGCGTCCAGCATCATCGGTGGGCGTGTGGAGTTGTGTCTCCGGCTAATCTGTCCTTGGTGGATTTGCTCGGATCTGTTCGTCGTTCGTCTTCGTTCGTGTGTCTTCAGGTTGGATCCTTTTAATCCACACTCTTCATCTGCGGCGGTTGCTGTTCTGGCGCGTTGATTCTATGGGGCCTTAGCACGACGACTTCCTGACTGTCTACTACAGCGACGCTCCAGCGGCGCACCTTCTGTTGTGTTTGTGTCGAATATTGCGTACTAGTTGGGTTACGCTTGGACTTGGTGTTGTAGTGTGGGTAGGATACTTGTAGTGTCGGAGTCGGACACGTTGTACCCTTGGCCTCTTATATATGAGGAGGCACCCCACGTTGTAACCCATGACGACTAGATAGCGACAGGTTCGCAAGGGGGTGCTGGCGGCTTGTGCCGGCGCCCGGGTGGCCGGTGTTGCGGTATTTCGGGGAGGAGCGCCCGTAGTCATTGCCCCGGGGAGTAGGCGAGTTCGCCGAACCTCGTTAACAAATCTCGGTGTCGTCATTGTCTGTGATTGCTTGTTCCTCGGTGGATCGACTGCGTACCTCGGATTTATTCTAACAAGTGGTATCATGAGCAAGGTTTAAGATTGAGGTGGATCGTGTTGATCTAGAGGTGAAAATATCGCAGAAGAATTATTTGTCGGCGAGATCGGAAGAATCGGCGTGCTGTTCGATCGCGTGGGCGCCGAGCTGACGTATTCGGAGTCGGCAAGTTTGGATGCGGCTTGTGGCAACGATGGGCAAGTGGGGTCCAATGGGCACACGGTCAGCAGCCCAGGCGGTGGAAGGACGCGTGCAGGCTGAGGACTTGATCGGACGCTGAGCTTACAGATTCTAGCGATAGTTGTGCAATCGGAAACTACAAGCGGACAGAGATTTTGTTGGGAGACCAAAAACAGGACCGAGTCCTGGTGGGACTCGTGTACGAGGCGGACGTCTGCGCGCAGTTAAAAGCAGCGGCAGGACAGGTCCTCGTGACGAGAAATAAGCATCAGATCCCATCGGCAGAAAAGGCCATCGCTGGTTGTGCTATCCATCGGAATTAGCAAGGCAAGGCAAAGCAAATTAGCTCAGCATCAGGAGTTGAGCCAGGACAGGAGCTATACACGTGAAGAGATCTTTTGGTTGGAAGTGCTAGTAGTACGTGGAGGACCGGAGGTTCAGTTGCGTACTTTGGGGCATCGCGTGCAAAGCTAATAATTTTTCGCAGGGTCAGCCGTACAAAGAACCATGGCGCCATCGGGTACCAGGTTTGAGGTGGAGAAGTTCAACGGAACTGGAAGCTTTGGGTTATGGCAGACAAGGGTGAAAAATTTGTTGGCACAACAGGGATGCTTGAAGGCGTTGTTGCAGGAAGCCAAGCCAGCTAAGATGGAGGCTGATGACTGGCAGGAGTTACAGTTGAAAGTAGCCGGGACTATACGGTTGTGTCTGTCGGACCAGGTTATTTATCATGTGATGGATGAGAATTCGCCGAGGAAGATCTGGGAGAAGCTGGAAAGTCAGTTTATGTCCAAGACTGCGACGACCAAGGTGTATCTGAAGCAAAAGTTGTATGGGATGAGGATGCAGGAGGGGTCAGATCTTGTGGAGTATATGAACGCCTTTAATCAAGTCGTGACGGATCTAGCACGCTTGGGTGCGACGGTTGACGACGAGGATAGGGCAATTCTGCTTCTTTGTTCATTGCCATCATCCTATGACCATTTGATCACTACTTTGACGCACGGCAAGGAGACCGTCAAGAATGAGGATATTACTGCGGCATTGCTATCTTATGATATGAGAAAGAAGAACGCGGTGGAAGTCTCTCATGGTGAAGGTTTGCTAGTCAAGGGTGAGCAGTGGCGGAAGGGATATGAGGCTGGGAAGAACAAGAAAAAGAAAAAGAATATACAGTGTCACAAGTGTAAGCAGTGGGGACATATGAGAAAGGACTGTCCAGAACTCAATGGTGGGGCCAGTGCTAATAAGGCAACTCAGGGTGATGACTCAGACAACAGTAGTGATGTTCTCATAGTATCAGACAGGCGGTCAACCAAAAGTGAAGCGTGGATGTTGGATTCAGCTTGCTCTTTTCATGCGACACCCAACAGGGAGTGGTTCTCTTCGTACAAGTCTGGTGAGTTTGGTTTAGCCTATGTGGGCGATAACACAGGTTATCGTGTTGCTGGAGTAGGTGACATCAAAATCAAGATGTTTGACCGAGTTGAGCGGATGCTTCGGGGAGTCAGGCATGTGCCAGGGCTAAAGAGGAATCTAATTTCGCTTGGTGTTCTTCATGATGGTGGTATGGTATTCCGTTGTGATCGGGATAGAAAGACCATGAGAATCATGGAAGATGAGGTGACCGTGATGATTGGAGCGAGGACGGCTTCGCATCTTTACAAGTTGCAAGGGAGCACTATTGCAGGTGGAGTCACGGAGAGTGGAGTTGCGGGAGTAGCAGCGGGGTCTCACGGCGGCGGCGGGTCTGGGGCAGACTCGTCGAGTAGCTCTCAGTAAGCTACAAAGAAGACAACACAAGTCCGGAGTACATGAAAGTTTGACGCATGGACAAATTCAATGTGGTGGAGAATATTCGCCAAGGTGGAGTTTGTTGTGTTTGTGTCGAATATTGTGTACTAGTTGGGTTACGCTTGGACTTGGTGTTGTAGTGTGGGTAGGATACTTGTAGTGTCGGAGTCGGACACGTTGTACCCTTGGCCTCTTATATATGAGGAGGCACCCCACGTTGTAACCCATGACGACTAGATAGCGACAGGTTCGCAAGGGGGTGCTGGCGGCTTGTGCCGGCGCCCGGGTGGCCGGTGTTGCGGTATCTCGGGGAGGAGCGCCCGTAGTCATTGCCCCGGGGAGTAGGCGAGTTCGCCGAACCTCGTTAACAAATCTCGGTGTCGTCATTGTCTGTGATTGCTTGTTCCTCGGTGGATCGACTGCGTACCTCGGATTTATTCTAACACCTTCGGCTCGCTTCAGTGCTTGTAGTCGTCGCTAGGTGGTCTATGGATATGGATGTAATTTTTATTATTTCTAGTATTCGTTGTACTACCATGATTGAAGATGAATAGATTGGAATTTTTCCCCGCAAAAATGATAATAATTACAAGTTCTTTCTTTTTTGCGGGTGAAATAATTACAGGTTCAAAAAGAAAGGGAAAAAAAGAAAAAAGAACATGCTATCAGGGCTGCAAAGGCGGCAACTCAAAGATTGAGCTCAAGATTACGCTCGGTTAACTAGCAATAAATAAATCTTATCAATGGCCGATTCCTGGAATCGATGCCCTCTGTCTGGTCAATTGTTGACCAGCAGAGGAGTATACACTCTCAGATAAACACAAAGCAGGATCACACACACCGTTGATGCTAATGTTTGGGTACATCAACATGTTTGGTTATATACACATATATCCAAATGAAATACCAGCAAAGAGTGCACGCAAGACGCAACAAATGCGCGAGTTTGTTCAAGAAAATTATGACTGAAACCTGTGACAGGAACTCTTACCACTAGCTTTGCAAAGTGACCGCTGCATCTTCAGGTCATAGGTTGAAGAAACAGAAGAGACCGAAAGCAACCATCGAGTTCAGAGGGTGAACAGATCAGAAAGCTAATTTGGTTCATATAAATATATAGAGAACTGTAGAGTGAACATCTACTGCTGCACAATCTAGTTTTGGTGAAAAAAAAACAGTGCATCGTCAAAATGAAACAGCGTGACAAGCAATTGAAACCATAGGCTTAACCGGTCACTACGTTGAGTACATTAACTTCGATAGCTGAATCCTGAATGGCACATGACCTTTCAGGAATTAAGTAAGATAATCAGGTGCACCACTTACAGTCATACATAAAGCTTCAGTACACTGAAAGAACAACACCTAAGATAAGATAATCGGTTGAAGCAACAGAGCTAAATCCTAAGACATAACCATGGAAATCATGCTGAGGGGCAATTTGGCTGCCGAGCATTAATCCTTCAGAGGAGGTCAATTGAAATAAGCTCTGATTCGTAATCTGCAAACATAGACTCATTGCATGAGTAAATTTGCTGCCGTTGTCAGATAAAACGCAATACATAGTAAAGGCAGAGAAAAAAAATACCAAAGTACTGCCCGAACAGAATTTTACATAGGAACTATCTTTATGGACAGTGAACTTCAGATGGGAAGGGGACAACTAACTTTATGTAACCTAGAAACTATATTCTTGCTACTGAATACAGATGCAGAATACAAGGGCATAATCAGCAATTTGATACAGAAAATTGCATGAAAAGGGCAACTAAGGTAAGGAAGCCCGCATAAAAACATTTAACCCATTTATTGCCCACTACTCCATTAAGATTCTATTTGATAAAGATATGAGGGTTTGCCCACACAAATTCACTAGTAAGCATACTTAGCTACTCCCTCCGTCCCATAATGTAAGACGCTTTTTTGACACTAGTGTAGTGTTAAAAAACGTCCTACATTATGGGACAGAGGGAGTAATAACCAGGATACATATGCATCAGATAATTGGCCTATCCATGCCACATTTGAACCACACTAGAGATTCTGCACGACATGATAAAACTAATGGCCTGGCTTCAAGTTTTGATGAAACTTACGAGCATTAGTAGTTATGTCTTTATTGCATCTAAAGCATGATAATCAGTCATGCCGAACATACTAACCAGAGCTAGGATAAACATAAAGTTTCACAGAAGAATCAGCCTTGAAGATGTTGTATATGTTTGTGCATCCATTGTCGCTTGATGAGGCCTCATTTGACAGCTTCACAGTCACTCTTTTAAGCAATGGAGCACATTTGAATATCAGTTTCAAGAAATCAATCTCATGATCGTCTCCTCCAAAGCCGTCGATCTCCAATTCTTCTAGAGCAGCCAAGGAGATAGTTTGGGATCTCCAACCCGTGGACTCACATGGACATTGTGGTGAGCATGTTTCTTCCACCTAAAAAAAATTATATGTGGTTAATACACAATGCATTATTGCGGTATATGTCATCAGAGCAGAGAATTACCTCTGATCTCTGTAGGACAACCTTAAGCCTCTGCATAGCACTACAAATCTGATTCATCCCAAGGAGATGAAATGTGAATGCTCCAAACACATGTCCATTTGTTGTGAGATGTAGCTCCAAAGCAGAAAACTCAGCTACCATATGCTTCTCTATCTCCGGTGTACTGATGTCCTCTTCATCGAGAGAAATATAGAAGTGCTGAAAAAATAATTTGGTAGAATATATATCATCCACAAATTTAGTTTAATCAGAGCTTGCAGTAAATTGGGCAGGAGAAGGGACGCACAGCACTAGCATGAATTTGCAGAGAAGGGAGATGTCCTTGTCCCTCTGTCGTCTGTAGAGTCAGCTGCTGGATTGCCCAAAGATTGAAGTCAACAGACACCGTGCTGAAGTCGCAGTGCCACCGGACCTTCTTCACCATGGGTGCCAAGATGGAAATGCTGCCTCTCGGGGCCGAGAAGGACATGGTCAATTGCTCAAGCACGGGGGCAACGATGCTGATACGCTGTATCCATCCGTGGCCCTGAGGTGTATCCAGGAGAAGCTCCTCCAGCGACGCCGAGTTGACCGTGAGGTCGCGCTTATCGAAATAAACATCGATGAGGAGGAGCCTGCGCAAGCGCGGGCAGCAGGAGAGCAGGTTGTCGATGTCGACAGTGCAGGACGAGAGGGACAGCGTCTCGAGTGCGGTGAACTCGAAGCCGGCCGGCACGGAGCGGACGACGGAGGAAAGATTCAGCACGATGGAGGTGGCGCGGTGGAAGACGGGCAGATCTACGACGAGGGTACTATTGCGTTCGAGCCCCAGCAGCTCGAAGACACACTCCTCCGGCTCGAGCCGCGCGGCGGCGCGGAGCAGGGAGTTGAAGCTGGCTCCGTTGGCCCGCTGCTCCTTGGGGACGTGCCTGCGCTGCTCGGGGACGCGGATGCGGATGAGGGAAACCGCGGGCGGGGGAAGGGGGAAGCGGGCGAGCACCTGTTCGAGCGAGGGGAACGGGACGTCGCGGAAGGCGATCTGGCGGAGGCGGCCCCAGAGGCTGCGCCACCGGCGGGAGAGGACGGCGGTGCGCGCGGCGGCGCTGACGCAGGGGAGGCGGGCGAGGACGAGGAGGAGCAGGTCGTCGGGGAGAGCGCTGATGAGATCCGGGCCGCCGCCGAGGGCTAGCACCTCAGCGGAACGCCGGCGAGGCCCCCATGCCGGCTGCATCGAAGCTCCGGAAACCCCCACCTTTCCCCTCCGACCGAATTACTGTAGATACCAGTGGAATGGAGTGGAACATGGTTGCAGTGACCACGGGTAGGCAGTAGTAATAGGCACAAGGCGACCTCAAATTTCTAGCTTGTTCATCTTTGTCTTTTTTCCTTTAGCTTGTTCATCTTTGTCTTTTTTCCTTCTAATAAATACTTCCTCCCGTCCGAAAATACTTGTCATCAAATTAGACAAAAAGAGGTGTATCTAAAACTAAAATACATCTAAATACATTTTTTTTATTCATATTGATGACAAGTATTTCCGGACGGAGACTCAGCCAGGCTTGTTTGCAAATTTCTAGCTTGTTCAACAGGTGTGGATACCACGTGATAACACCCATTACATGCTCCGATGCTATAATTTTTCTAAAATAATAACATTCAAGAAATTCTTAAAGAAATTATGAGTGTCCACAAGACATATGTCTATAACCCCTAAAAAATCAGATCAAAATTCTAAATATAAATTGTGAAAGAAAAAAGTCCATTTTACTATCCTGAATAAATTTGATGGTTCACGTAACCCCCTGATGTTTTTTTTCGGTTCCCTTACTCGCCCCCTCAACCATCCCATATCGGTCAAATAACATCCTTGAGATAGGATGTTGACCTGAACATGGTCAAAGGCGGTCTTTGACCTGCGGGTGGGTCCCTTACAGCTAGACAACCTTACTGACTACTGGGCCCTGTCAATGTTGACTGTTCCAAGTCAAACTTGACACACGAGGCCCACATCTCGGTTGCGCAGAGACAAAAATGGGATTAATTTAGCCCTAATTGCATCATTTACATAGGGGCCTCACATGTCAGTGTTTCAGACTAAACTTAATCATCATAAACTAATGATGCCACGTCGACACGGCTGGGGATAACCGCCGGCGACGTCAAATCACGGCGGTGTCCCACCAGAGGCCACAATAGTGGCGTTGGAGATTACCAGGGTGTAGCCCGCGCTCGCACGCGTCCATACTTGCTCGTGGGAGGCTGTGGGGTGGCCAGAAGCAGGCAAGCTGCGGATCTGAGCGACGGCAGAGCCACAGCTCCAACGACATCGATGTTACAGCCAGAACCCGAGAAACTAGGCTGGTGTGTTGAATCTACGAAACAAGGGGAGCACGATAGGTAGCAGAACGACACAAGGGGAGCTCGTAACAAGGAGCACGTCGGCCATGGAGGACGGTGTCGTTCATCTCATGTGGACGATGGCTACAACAAGAGTTCGAGCTCTAGAGGAGGGAGGAAACTAGGAGCTCAGCGCGAGTCTAATGGTGGCGAAGGCTAGGTCGGGGCTCGTTTGTGCGCGGCAAATCGGTCGCCGGCGTCCAGCGGTTGCATTTGGAGAAGACAACTTGATTGGGTCGGCTCCGGGCTTCGGGGATCGAATGCTTTGGTGTAGAGGACTGCGTGAGATGTTGGAGGCTTGGGACGAGGTGGTTTGGCGAGGGGTGGCTGGTGGCTACGTCACGGCGGGCAACGCTCTATGTTCTTCTCTGCGGTGCTCGAGTATGAGAGATAGGGGGAAGAATGAGTTGCCAGAGAGGGCAAATAAGGGAGGAGGGTGAACATGGCGGTAGAGGGCAGAGGAGGGAGAGTGTGGCAGTGAATGACGAAGGAGGGAGAAAGTAGAGCGTGGCGGCGGCAGCGAGCACATATGCCGCGTGCTTGAGGAAGACGATAGCCAAACACGCTACGACATGGCCCACTAGTCAACAAACCACTTTGACCTTGGCCATGTCAGCAAAACCGCCTGCAAACCACCAATGATGATTTTTGAACGGTATTGATAAGATTAGGGGGTTAAGTGAACCAGAAAAAATTTCAGGGGGTTATCCAGGTAACCCATTTTCTTCAGAGGGGTAAAATGGACTTTTTCGGTTGTAGATGAATGTCTTATGAACATCCTAGAAAAATTTAGAAATTTTTAAACAACAAAATGTGATTTTTTAAAAGTGGTATCATGGTAGCATATAAAGGGAGGTATCACCTGATATTTTCCTGGTTCATTAGAGTGATTTTTTCGCATTCGTAAATAATATGACCATTTGCATTTGATTATTTTTTTACAACTTAGCACAAATTCTACATGTAAGCTTAAAATCTATGTCCTGACCCATGATATTTTACATTTGACCTTGGCCACCTACTCATCGTGACCGGGGTGAGGCCTCTTTTCCGTCGCTGGCGCACCCTGGTCTGCAGTGCCGCTCTCTGTATTATCGAAGACAGCAAGCTCCGCTTCGGCACGTTTGAGGTTCCCGACCTCCGCCTTTAAGGCATTCTTGGCTTCCCCGTAGATCATGAGGCCCCCCGTTGGGTCGGGCATCTTAAGCTTCATGTTGGGGTAGCATGGTGTCGCCATGTATTTGAAGAAAGTGGTTTGCACGAGGACAGTGTTGTAATGTCTGTTAAAGGAGACCACTTCGAAGTACAGGGTTCTGGCCCAAAAATTATCTCGGAGTCGAAGATGACTTCCAGGTTAATCTGGTCAATGAGCTCTGCCTTCTCTTTGGGTACAATGTCATGGAAGTGGGTTGGGGACAGGCGAAGGCTGGTTAACGGGAGGCCCATTTTGCGCATCATATCAACATAAATAATGTTGAAATCGCTACCACCATCCATGAGTAGTCAGCTGCCACCCGCCAATTATCAGGTCAAGGACGAGTGTAGATTTTTCAGGGTTGGGGATGAACTCTTGGTGGTTAGCTTTGCCACAGGAGCGAGAGGATCCTAGGGGACTTATGGAACTGGAGGGAGCGAGTTGGGGTGGCTGTTGTGCGGGGGTTGCACAGGGTCCACAAGAGTGCCCTTGTCGACCATTGGGGGTCAAGAGCATGCTCTGGTGTAGGAAGCACTATTAGGGAAAACCTTATACGCAGAAGTTTATCAGTAGCGATGGACAAGAACATGCGCTACTGCTACTTACAAGTAGCGTGTTGTGTGTAAGCCCGCTGCTATTATATATGTAGCAGTAGCGCGTCCCAGGTAAAAAGCGCTACTACTATAATTGCCACACCGTTGCCGGCAGGCTAGGTACAGTAGTAGCACTCTTTCTAGAACACGCTACTGCTATTGGTCTTAGCAGTAGCGCTCTTTCTGGAACACGCTGCTGCTATTGGTCTTAGCAGTAGTGCTCTTCTTGGGACCGCGCTACTTCTATGGGTGACTTACACCAAATTTTCCTCCCCCGCGCCCCGACCATCTTCTTCCTCCCCTCACTCCCCGCTGTCTCACTCCTTCACCATCGCCCCAATGCCGTCGCCACCGTCCTCCCTCCTCCTTCCTCGGTAAGCCCTCCTCCCTCCTCTCCCTCCTCCTCCCACCATGCCCTCCTCGCTCCTCCTTCGGCCGCCCCTCCTCCTCCTCCTCCTCTCTCCTCCCTCCTCCTCCGGCCACCCCCTTCTCCCACCGCCTTCCTCCCCTCCTCCTCTCTCCTTCCTCCTCCTCCTCCCTCCCTCCCCCTCCTCCCCCTCCTCCCCCTCCCTCCCCCCTCCTCCTCTCTCCTCCCTCCTCCTCTCCTCCTCCTTCCCCCACCCCCTGCTCCCTCCTCCCTCCCTCATCTCTCCTCACTCTGTTCTTGCATAGAGTAGATTTTTTTAAGTAAATTAGTAAAAATTCAAAGTAGCTAGGTTAACTAGTTTAATTAGGTTAACTAGCTAGGTTAACTAACTAGGTTATTTATAGTAAGTGCTTAAAAGAACTAGTTTATTTATAGCAAGTGCTAAATAGAACTAGTTTATTTACGGGTCTTTTACATCTGTGTCCCTAACTTGAACCCACTACTTAGATTTGCCCCTAATTTCGAAGCCTGCTCAAATTTGCCCCTCCGCTATTATGTGCCCTTACAGAAATGCCCTTCTGTGCCGTTTCCATTAGGTCAAAGGGCTTTGACCGTTTTCTGGATGTTAGTAGGACATTTTGCCCCTGCCTCCATGTGCCACTTACATGTGGGACCCAGTCAGAAAAAAACTCTTATCTCTCTCTCACCCTTTTTCTCACACACTTACATGTGGGCCCCAAAGAAAATAGAGACATAAAAAATCCATCCCACCTCTCTCCCCTACCTCACGACCTCTCTGTCTCACCTCCGGCGAGTGCCGACAGCCTAGACTGTGCACCATCGGCACCAGCTCCCCACGCGCCGTAGCCCTCCCTCCATTCTATCCTCTCCCTCCCTCTCCCTAGACTATGCCCTGGACCGGCAGCGTGCTCCAGTGACCAAATCCACGGCGACGATGGACGAAATCGCAACTCCAGCGACCAACTTATTGGCGGAGAGTACAATTCGGACGAGTGCACTGAGTCGCGCCAGTGGTACCAACAGATCATGCAGCGGTGGTCGGAATCGACCGTAGCGATGAGCTAGGCGGCGGCCAACGGCGGTGCTCGATGGACTCGAGTAGGCGGCCATGGATCCAGTGGTTTAGGGGGCTGGGCGACATCTTAGGGGCACCACGAGCACGACTGAGACATTGATTTGTGGTTTAGCAGCACAGGGGCGGCGAATCGACAATGGCGCTCCGGCGGCCGCAGACGAGCACTACAAAAAAAGACACATCCGTGACATTCTGGGCTGAACGAAATTTTTTCTGTCATACATATGACACTTCTATGACGATAATTGTGACAAAACCCGGTATCATCATATATGTGGTGGGCTCCTACTTCTATGACAAAAAATCATGACATAAAATGGGCTTTTCGTCCTGGGCGGGCCGGAGACGCAGCTGCATGACATTCTTTGGGCCGTCCGTGATGGAAAAAACCGTGGCAGAAGTGAGGGGGAGGAAAATTTCGGGGAGTTCCCGGTTACGGTGGGAGGTGGGGGGCCGAGCGATGCGCATTTCTCTCGTACACGTACGCGCGTGTGTGCGAGGCGTTGGCTCTAACTGAACCCGAGCGAGGCATTGGGCTCTAACTGAAC
Source organism: Aegilops umbellulata (assembly GCA_032464435.1). Lineage (NCBI taxonomy): Eukaryota > Viridiplantae > Streptophyta > Magnoliopsida > Poales > Poaceae > Aegilops > Aegilops umbellulata. The sequence goes on along the minus strand of CP136059.1, from coordinate 432,774,891 downwards.
CCGAGCGATTGCACTGCAGGCTACGCGTCACTGAACCCGAGCGATCGATCGATGGCGGTTAACTCAACCCGATCGAGCGATTCCTTCGCTACTGCTGCTAACTGAAGTCGATCGATTGGATGAACAGTGAGCATTGCGGGGCGGGGGGGGGGGGGGGGGGGGGTTGGATGAACAGTTCTCGGTGGGGGTGGATGAACAGGACCCCGTGGTGTTGCCTCTGGATGAACAGGACCCCGATCGATCGAGCCGGTTGGGGCTGGATGAACAGGACCCCGTAGAGGGCTGGATGAACAGGACCACCCAGTGGAGGGCAGGATGAACAGTAGACGATGGAGGGGTGCCCGTGGAGGGGTGGTTGAATAGGACCCCGTGGTGTGGAGGGCTGGATGAACAGTAGACGGTGGAGGGGTGGTTGAACAGTAGCCGGTGGAGTAGCGCGCGGTGGAGGCTGGATGAACAGGAGCTCGTGGAGGCTGGAGGAGGTCGACAGTGGATGAACAGTAGCTCGTGGAGGCTGGAGGGGGTCGACGGTGGAGATGAACAGTATCCCGTGGAGTCCCGTTTTGCGGTACGCCACACCCCTCCCGATGAACAGGACCCCCGTTTCGGCCGTAGCGCTCCAACACAAGTCCGTTTCCTCCGTTTTGCGGTACGCCAGACCCCTCCCGATCAACAGGACCCCGTTCCGAACGTAGGAGGTCTGTTTCCTCCGTTATGCGGTACGCCAGGCCTCGTTTCCATCGCCTGTTCCGTCCAGCCCTCCCGATGAACACGACCAGGCATTCCGTTCCGACCCAACCGGGTGGCTCCCACGCGTTCCGTTGCCTCCCGATGAACACGACGCATTCCGTTGCCTCCCGATGAACACTACGCATTCCGTTGCCTCCCCATGAACACGACGCATTCCGCTGCCTCCCCATGAACACGACGATGACGCTGTTTCTTGCACCCTAGCCGCCTCTACTACGACACGTGCGCGCCTCTACATCCACCAGTATATATGTACGTACACGTTCGCGACCAGAATGACAACGCTACGTACGCTTCGACCAGGTGGGTCCCGACTGTCAGGCACTTCCTTGCATGCGAAGATGTAGCTGGTGGGTCCTAGCAGTCAGGGGCAAACATTTTTTTCACAAAATACGGTGGCCCGTCCAGTGGGTCCCCGCTGTCAGGTGGAGGAATAATTATTTTGCACGTAATAAGGAGGCACTTCCTTGCTGCGGCCGTGGACCCAGCTGTCAGCCTCTTCATGTATAGTCCACGTCCGATAGAAGCCATTCCTTCACCACGTTGACCACGTCGTGCCGAGAGCACCAGGGCGGTGGACGACGGCGAGGCCTACGAAGGGGACGGCGAGGCCTAGGAAGGGGACGACGCGGAGCTGGGGAAGACGCGACAGTGGATGCCCACGCGTAGTGGAGTACGAGGGCACTGGTTCGCTGCAGTGTGAGGCTGCCGTCGCCGCAGAGTAACAGGAGGTGTGGGTGAGTAGAGGGATGGCCTGGCCAGCAGTGGGAGTAGTAGGGGGCGGTGAGGCCTCCGCCGCATCGCAACCGACCACGGGAGGCAGGAGCACGAGGCACGATCGGCGCTGGTTTGGGCGGCTGGAGCAAGAAGACCAGAGGTTGAAGAAGCACTACGGCCGTTGGATGGACATCGTACGGTCACTGGAGTTAGAATTGTGTATATTAACTAAGTTGACAAAGCCCTCCGTCCCCGTCAACTTAGTAGGCCCACAAGTCAGCCTGCCACTATACTGGGTCCTAGCGAACAGGGGGAGTATTCATTTTTTTGTGCGTAATAAGGAGGCACTTCTTTGCGTGCGAAGATATAGCTGGTAGGTCCGAGCTGTCAGCGGGGGTAACTTTTTTTCGCGAAATACAGAGGCCCTTTCGGTGGGTCCCTGATGTCAGGTGGAGGAATCATTATTTTGCGCGTAATAAGGAGGCATTTCCTTGCATGCGGCCGTGGACCCAACTGTCGGCCTCTCCACGTACAGTCCACTTCAGATGCATGTCGGTCGTTGACCACGTTGACTAGGCCGCGCCGAGAGCACCAGGGTGGTGGACGACGGCGAGGCCTAGGAAGGGAACGACACGGAGGCAGGTAAGACTCGACAGTTGTTTCCCACGCGGAGGGGAGTACGACTGTACGAGGGTTTACTGGTTCGTCTGCCATCGCCGGAGAATAACAGCAGGTGTGGGTGAGTAGAGGGATGGCTAGGACAGCGATGGGAGTACGGTGGGACGGTGAGGCCTGAGCGGCAGCACAGCCGACCGCGGGGAGGAGGGAGCAGGCAGTCCCGCCGGCGCTTGTTTGAGCGGCTGGAGCAGGAAGAGCAGAGATTGAAGAAGCACGACGGTTTTTTGATGGACATCCAACAGTCACTGCTTGTGCGTCAACCTTTTTTTAGGAAAGCCTCAAATATGTGGAAAACATCATACAACCCATCTGCCATTATTTCTAATAATTTACAGTGCATTTGCTAATTCCTAAGGTTTTTTTGGAGCCCATATTCTTTTTGTTAACATTACAACCCATATTGTGGCCATGGTTAAAAAATTAACGAAATTTTGCATATTTCGGTGCGGTCCGAACTGTTTTTAATCCTGAAATTTCTACTCACATTCAAACTGATTTTAAAAATAAATGTGTATCAATATAAAATCCAACAAATTCTCCACGCATAAAAATTAATGTAATTTAAAATATCGAAATGAAAAAAATATATTTTAAACTAATTGTCGGTTTGATGTGTTTTAAAAATGTACAACCCATTTCTCATTACTGATGGGCCATTTTCTCGGCCAGCCGAATGAAGCTCTCCTCGTCTTGAAAGATTTGCAGCCCAACAGGCCTGACAAAGCGACTTACTTGGCAAATCACAAAAAAACTGGGCTGTGGCCGTGGACCCAGCTGTCAGCCTCTCCACGTACACTACTCTTCCGATGGAAGTAGGTCGTTGACCGCATTGACCACGCCGCGCCGAGAGCACCAAGGCGGTGGACGACGGCGAGGCCTAGGAAGGGGACGACGCGGAGCCGGGGAAGACGCGGCAGTGGATGCCCACGCGGAGAGGAGTACGAGGGTTCACTGGTTCGGCTGCGGCGTGAGGCTGCCGTCGCCACAGAAAAACAGGGGGTATGGGTGAGTAGAGGGATAGCATGGGCCAGCGGTGGGAGTAGTAGGGGGCGGTGAGGCCTCCGCGGCATCACAGCCGGTCACGAGAGGCAGGAGCACGCGGCACGACCGGCGCAGCTTTGGGTGGCTGGAGCAAGAAGACCAGAGATTGAAGAAGCACTATGGCCGTTGGATGGACATCGTAGGGTCACTGGAGCTAGAATCGTTCATATTGACTAAGTTGACAAAGCCCTCCGTCCTCGTCAACTTAGTAGGCCCACAAGTCAGCCACCCACTATGGTGGGTCCCAGCTAGCAGGGGGTATTCATTTTTTTGGTGCGTAATAAGGAGGCACTTCCTTGCGTGCGAAGATATAGCTGGTGGGTCCGACCTGTCAGCGGGGGGAATGTTTTTTAGTCCATTTGGTGGGCTGGGTGAAACAATGATGTAGCATCTATGCATCCCGTTTAAATCCCATTTGCATTTTTCTCGAAATCCGCGGACTTGCTGGGCTGGGTGAAAATATCATGTTGGGCTAGACGGAGAAATGTTATAAAAACATAAACACATGATTGCACGTCAGTAAAATCTTTGCAAACTTATGTACGCAATTACTAGGAGTTAACTTGCCAAGTTATATATAAACAATTATTATTATTATTTTGTAAGAACTTTCAACTTACGAAATAAAATATCATTTTAATTTGATGAGTTAATAGTACGTGGGGTATTATTATTTTTTAGGCTAGACGTGGGACAGTTGAGTTGGTTCTAGGAGAAAGTACTGGGAGAAAACTCAGTTTACATCGAAAAAGAAAGTGGGAGAAAATTTAGAGACCTGCTGGGTCCACCTGAGGAGGGGAATATGTTGGGAGGAAGGAGATTCAAAGCACGGCAGCCGAGTGAACTAGTTTTTTTTACGGACAAGTGAACTAGTTTACATACATAAGCAAATAACCACTAAAAAAGCAATTAGGTTAATGGGTTCTTAAAGGAAATATTTCAGACAAAACAGATAATTACGACACATAGGCTAAGGCATGAAACACTCAGATGATAAAGGTGCTTATAAACAGATAAAGTACAACATCTAGACCTTCCTGGCATGCTTGATCATGACGCTGCGGCTGTATGTGTACTCGTCGGTTACGGGAAGCAGACACGCCTTCATGTCCAAGATCTGCCTGTACATGTCGTAGCATGTGTATGCGTCCTTGGACGCGTAGGTTATGTAGGCTAGATTCAGAGGTACCTCCCACGTGTTCAGGTCGTCTTCTTTCATGTTGGCGTATCAGGGGTCGATGATGGTCTCAGCGAGGTCAACCACATAGTCCGTCTCCTGCCCGTTGCTGATGATCTTGTATTGCTTCTGGATGTCGACAAGCTTGTTGCACCAGATGGCTAAATCGTCACGTTCTTCCTTCTCTCCACCATAGCGAAGGTGCAGTCGGCGCTGCCGATTAAATGGGCGAATGCTCCAGAACCTGGTGCAGCCATAGGACTGAGGTGAGGGAGAGCTTCACCGAGTCCGTATCGTTGGTGTACATCACATTCAACTTGGTGCAGCCATAGGACTGAACGGCGAACTCAAAGGGGAACTCCTTGCTGAAGTCCATATCCAGCAGGCTCACCCATCGGATCGCCATTGGAGTCTCTTCGAGTGAACGAGTGTGTAGGCGGCAGCAACAGTTCGTTTTTCAGCTCCCGGGGAACTGGATTCAACAATAAGCTGAGTGTGTACAGGCGACAACAGTTACTACCCCTCCCTCGTCCGCTGCACGCCCGGCAGAAGATGCACCCTCGGCCACACGTCGGTTCACGAGCGGGTCTGTATTGGTAGTAATAACACGAGTTAGTGGTCACTTTACTTAAATTTAATTAGCTCTAATAGAAATTTATACTTAAAACAAGCAATGCATTCGCTCGTTCTATCAGTGCCACAGGATCAGCATGCACAACAATTAGAATTATTATTCTCAGGACGCACACGATCAGCACATTTGCCGCACTTTCACAAAGATAATACTACCAAGTTTGAACTGTTTGTTATGGTTGTTGTCCTCTGCATCATCATGCCGTGTTTCCCAGCTTGCAAGATTCAGAACCAACAAATAAGATCCAAATAATAAGTACAACAAAGATGGCTACACATCTCATTGATTCCCGACTTGCAAGATTCAGAACCAGCAAATAAGATTCAAATAATAAGTACAACAAAGATGCCTATACATCTCACTGATTCCTAACTTGCAAGATTCAGAACCAACCCATTAGAGCCTTTTGATAAAGTGAATATCGGGATTGAATCCATCTTGGCTAGCCATGTCATACAATCGAAGAACTTGGCGAATGCTCTTGACCGTCACAACATCTGTAGTTGAGTATTCCTGTTTTCATAGCACAAACCAGGAGAGCATGATTTCACTTTAATAGTGGCCTCCTTTACTCAACCTGCACCTCCACTCAGATGAAGCCTGCCTTGAGTTCCATGATTCAATTCATGCGCCTTTTTCTGCAGTTCACCTGAAATGAAGCAAAGATTGCATCATTCAGCTAGCAAGAAGTACTTGCTCTCGTGAGCTGGCAGGTTCTTCTTTAGTAGTTGCGCTAAAATTGAGGAACATTAAGGTTGGCTATCCGGCTCATGTAAGGTGCAACTATAATTCTCTTGTCCTTTTGTGCAGTTCCACTAAAATAAAGTGCCATTGTGGTGACAGTGACAGCTCATCTTGCAAAGGCTAATAAAATGTTGCACGAGATTACCAGCAGAACTAGACGGAGATTTTGGAAACTCCAATCACCATTTTGTGCAGTTCTACCAAAATTGAGAGATGTTGCCCACGTGACATTTTAGTTGAACTGCACAAGACACTCATTCCAAAAAAAGTGTTTTGTGCAGTTCACCAAAAGGTCACAATAGCAACAAGGTGAAATGGACATCCCTATCTGCACAAAAAGATAGAAAGTAAACAGTTGCTGGTCAATAAGAATATACGAAACATATACAAAATGAAAAGAAGCATATTAATTATGTTCATGGCAATCGCGCAAGGACAGTTGAAATTTTAAAACGTCAGCAATGCTTCATGTTACTAGAAGCATTACGATCAACAATGAGATTCCTCAAATATGGGATTACTTTAATGGTGGCATTGCTTGTTTACCAGACACAGTAAATCAACAGTAGCTAAAGAGTTGGTTTAAGGGCATGGGACCGTGGGGACACCAGGACACTCAGCAGCGTAAAGGAGCAACTTACTTATCATACTGGGGAAAACAGCAGGAGTGCCATTTGTAACACAGTTTAATTGCATCTTATCACTGGAGGCATTAGATTAACAATAACACTGGTTAGACATGTCCCTAAGGTAACAGTGTGATCACTTCATTTTACATGCGCCCTTACATTAACAACAACAAAAGGTTGGTATAAGGACATGCGACAGTGGATGCATCAGCACAATGTACCTACAAGGAGGCATAAAGTGGTGATGCCGAGTTTGTTCATGCTATGTGAGGGCAGCAAACCTAATCCTGGAGACCTTGTACTATGTGAGGGCAGCAAATCCGGAGACTTTTACTATGTGAGGGTAGCAAATCTAATCCTGGAGACCTTTTACTATGTGAGGGTAGCAAATCTAATCCTGAGACCTTTTACTATGTGAGGGCAGCAAATCTAATCTTGAGACCTTTTACTATGTGAGGGCAGCAAATCTAATCCTGGAGACCTTTTACTATGTCATGGCAGCAAATCTAATCCTGGACATACTCTGTTAACTTGTCCACCAGCCGCCACTTTCTATCCTTTTTTAACCAATAATAGATCTGTTCTCTTATCCAGTTTGTACTGCGTTTTCCCATTATCTCCCTTTTCAACCAAGTGACCGGTTGGGTATCCGGTCTCTACTACTTTCACCATATTATTTCCTCTTTGAATCAAGTCCTAGATTCATGCCACAACTTTCCCCCTTTCTTCGTTGTTTGAACAAAGCCCTAGATTCAAATGCATGAAGTAGCTTTACCTCTAATAATACTAAAAAATTAGGTGGCTTTGGAAGAGCTGATGGGAGTAGAAAAAGATGCACATGCAGACACGTGGGGAGCTGGGGCAGTAGAGCAAGGCCGCTTTCGAAGAACTTATACCTGAGGGTCGCCCGGATGTTGGCGGCGGCAGGCCGGATCTGCGGACAATACGACAGGGAGGAAGAAGGGTCGGAGGACCTCCCGAGTCGGCGCTGTGTCAGAGAGAACGACACGGGAAGAGGATGGGGCCCCTCCGGCAACTGTGGGTTTCCTCCTTCGGCGGCGATGACCGCGTGAACGATGCACCTTTTAGTCCTCTACACACACCGGCCGAAGGGATCCGGCCAGATCTGTGACCAGCGGTGAGCAGTGAGAAAATGTCGCTACCGTTGTCTTGTTTATATCTGGAGATGATGAGAGAATGAAGAGAGCAACCCTAGTAAAGCAAGCGCTCAGGCCCCTGCGTCCATATATAGTGGAGTGATTATCTTTTTTCTCTCCACAACAAGCGTTTCAATTTGTGTACGTGGCATTAAAGAAAAGAAACTCTCTATTTAAGGTGACTACTGTACGACTCCTACTTACTACTACTAGTAGTACTATAGTATTGTTCACTTGTGCTCCCCGCCCCTCCATTCATTGAACAACCCCACGGGTGAATAAACATACAATACTTACTGTATTTATATAGAACGAACAAGCTCGAACTATTTTCGTGTAGTTAAAAGTTGAGGGCGGGGCTTTTCCCGGGCAGTACGCGCGGCAGTTTTCGGGTAGGCGGTTTGACAGAGAGGCGAGGAGGGTGAGCGAGTGGGGCTGTGCGATTTGATGGCGTGTTACTGCTAGAAAGACTTGTGATATGACCACTCACTATAGTCATGAATTACTGGCGCTCCGACCGGGGTGATGCCCCCCTTCCGTTCCGCGCTCTAATCTGGTGCATGACACGTCGACCCGGATGCTGGCTCTCCCACATGTCGGATTAGTAAGAAGGAGCAAACAATGATGCGGTATATACTAGTACTATACTACTCCCTCCATTCCTAAATATAAGTCTTTGGAGATATTTCACTATAGACCACATACGGAGAAAAATGAGTGAATCTACACATAAAATGCATCTATATACATCCGTATGTGGTCCACAGTGAAATATCTATGAAGACTTATATTTAGGAATGGATGGAGTACTACTCATGTCGTGGTTTTGTCACGGCAGATGTCCTCTTCAAAGGACTTAGTCGTGGAGCCATCGCAACGGGTTAGCTTAAAGGGGTTAAAGCGGACACAGGGACGCAAGGGATTTTATACTAGTTCGGCCCCTTCGATGAAGGTAAAAGCCTACGTCTAGTTGTGATGGAATTGATGGGGTTTCGAGGGTTAGGGATCAAACAAGCTTCGCCTAAGCCTCGAGTTGTGTTTGTTGTCCCTTGAACCGCCGCCGGGTCGCCCCCTTATATACATGGGTGACGCCCGTCGGTTTACAGAATCCCAACACCGGCTCATAGACGTGTCCGGGTTGGTCTCTACTTACTCCTAACTTACAATGCAAGTTTACATATCAACGCCGGTGTATGGCTGCACGGCTTAAACCGACTATGGGCCTTAGGCCCTCCTCTGCCTTCTTGGGCTTTAACATATCTAACTATTGGCGAAATTAACCCGGCCCAGACAGGCCGGTTTACTCCCAGTAGTAATATCCCCAACATTAGGCCCCAGATTGATTTGAACAGGTTCATGTCAATCCTTAGCAAAAAAAATCTTCATCTTCAACATCTTCTTGTAATTGCTGAACTGCCATGATATCATCTTCTCTGGCTGTCATAAACCGGAGTGACGTCACCTGTCATAAAGACACTATCCATGATACCTTTTTTGTTTAATAGATCTGCGACAATCGAGGCGACAACTCCGTTTCCAAACCCGTGGCTCCTGGATTCTCGCGCCTATCAAATATCCCTTTCCTTATAAATAGGACGGAAGGGTCATTTCCTTTCTTCCCTTCTGTGCCCTTCTATTTCGTCTTCCTCGAGCCGCCCAGTCCCGGAGCTCCGCCGCCGCCGTCACCTTCTGCATCGACCTTGGCCGCTGCATCAACCTGAGCGCACCAGAGCACCGCGGCGATCTTCCGCGTCTTCCTCATCTTCGGTAAGTCTTCCGCTCCTTTCAACACAGATCTGTTCTAGGGTTTCATGCTTCTTCTAGTGTTCATCGCCTGTCTCGTGTTCATACAATAGTTCATAGATGCATCTGTGAATCCTTGCTCTGTGTAGCGGTAGTTTTTAGCATCCGCTTTCAGTTTTATACCTCAAGACCATAGATCCACATGTACCTCTGCCCATTGATTCAGTACTGGTCTGTTTTGAACCTTTGAATATTTTCTTGATTTTCTGAACATACTTTAGATCCAATGCTGCTGCAAAATCTTGTGAAATCTGTTTCTGCCTGCTCATCTATCCGCAATCTCAACTGTCTCCATGTTTAAATCAGGCGGTTTAACTCTGTATAAAAAACTTACCAAACTGGTACATACCATTAGTCCCCTTGTTGAACTGCCAGAGTTCCTTAACCAGACACTGCCGCTTCACAAAACTCCGGTTCAGAAATAACTGCCTCCGGGTTAACAATGTATGCCCTAGTGCATGTTTGTCCAACATATTATTAAGCCAGAATTGCTGCCTTTGTAGATCACGTCATGGCTAAACAAGTGTACGAGTGCAACTGGGTTCCTTCTCGCGTGACTGAGACTTAGTTGAACAATTTAGTTAAAACTGGCGTTTTGAGTAGTAAAGAGGCTATCCATTGGAGGGTTCCCGGTACAGAATGTCCTCCCACACCTTGAGAGGGAGAGGTTGTTGTTTTCACCGATCATCTAGGCCGGGGCTTCAATCCTCCCGGTTCAAAATTTTACCAGGATGTCTTAGCCAATTTCCAACTCCATCCGCAAGATACTGGCCCAAATTTTGTAACCAACATATGCCACTTCCAAGTGCTGTGTGAGGTATTCTTTCAAGAAGAACCCACGGTTGAATTATTCAGAGAGTGCTTCCACCTAAACCGCCGCATAGAGTTTACCGATGGTTCCAATACAGAATTAGGTGGTATGGCGATTCAGAAAAGGAAAGAGGTCACCTATCCTCATGCCAAACTGCACAGTCATCCCAAAGAGTGGAACCAAACATGGTTCTACTGCAAAGACACCCGTCCTTCTGATGAAAATCCTTTACCGGGTTACCGTCCACAACGGCTTAGCAACACGAACCCCTTTCCACAAAGGTTGACTGCCAAAGAGAGAAGCACCTATGCTCCTCAATTATCCAAGCTCAGGGCCTTTATGGCTAACGGTTTAACAGGGGTTGACCTTGCTCGCTGTTGGATATCTTGGAGCATACTGCCCCTTAGCCAGCGCTCCCGTTTGATGTGCGAGTATATTGGCAGTACCAGCGACCCGCTGCGACACATTGACATCCAGCTCACAGATGAAGAAGTCACTGAAGCTGTGAAGAAAATATTGAACGAACCGGAGGCCGTCTGTGCTCGAACCGGCCTGCTTCCCTTTTGTGCCACCAACAAACCGCCAGCTGTAAGATTCATACTTTACTTTTTATTGAATCTGTCCTTGCTCGATCTACCCATTACTTAACATCAACAATTTTTTAAACAGGGTGATGATCCGTTTTGGAGCAAAAATCTTCCACAGGAGAAACCAGAGAAGCCAGAGAAATCGGAGAGGCCAACCCGGCCTAAAACCAGAGTTGTTAAGAGGCCAGCAAATAGGAAGAAAACCACTGCATCTTCTGACCCGGCAATTGACGATGATGTGGGCAATCCGGACCTTGAGGTAGAGCTTGATTCACTTGGCTTATTTTTCACACGCCTTATTGATAATGATTATTGCCAGGATGACACCGAAGTCAGTCGTGCTGAAGCTGTAGAGGTAATTGTTCTCTCCTCCGATTCAGACCCTTTGCCTTCACAAAAAATCCATCGGGCAAACCGGAAAGTTAAATTTTCTGATCCTCTTGCTTACTTGGACCCAAACTTTCTTATGAAGACTCAACAGCATGAAGCTCGCCGCACAACTCGGCACAGCGGCCAGGTAGTTACCTCCGCCGGTTTACCGAACAGACCGGTTCGGAAACGCCATTCAGAGGTCTCTAACTCTCTTGTCCATACTTGTCCTAAAGCGGGCTGTTTTTGTCAACCTCTTAATCCGTCTGACTCCGATTATCAGGGCACTTCCCATTCATCGTGTGGCGAGTCATTAGCCACCCAGCTGCCGCCACTCAAAACTGTACTTGGGTGAGTCTTATGATGTTTCTGATGTATTACATTATAACATATGCTGTATTGATCCTATTATTTCTTTCAGGGCCAAACCGAGGCCCAGCAAGAAGGCTTGTCTGGACAAAGCGGCTGAAGAAGGGGCTGAACCGGAAATGGACAGAACACCAGGTCCTGAAGCAGCCATCCGTGAGGATGTGCCGAACGACCCACCACCGCAAGACGATGATTTTATTGCTGAAGAAAGACATGTTGATGCATCCGGTCCTGTTGACCAGCCCACAAGCCCCATCCGGGTTGAAAAATCCACCAGTCCTTCCAAGCCTGCTGATAAGCCGACAGTCCCAGTGCAAACCGGCACCGCAGGAGATGATGAAGTTATTATTACAGGCATTGGTCGCACCGAGCCAGGCAACCCCATTGCTTTGTCCAGACACACTGCCAAAGAGGAGTTTACTGCTATTGGCAAAGGCAAATGGAATGCCGATCTGGCAACCTATGCCGCTCTGAACGCCCAAGAACTTCATTCCGGCTTCCTGAACCGGCTATACATCAGCCATGACTATGAAGCCGGTCTGGTTAATATGACGAAAGAGAAATATGAGGTAACCTCCCATTGCTTTTCTGCTTTTGTACTTTTATTCTGTTAACTCCCTAGCCCCCAAGGGCCGGTTTAAAATCTCAATTTAAACCGGGTCTTGCCAAGGGAAACTTCATTGTTTCTGAATTTGCTGATGTAGCCCGCAAGGGCCGGTTCAACTTTAGGGTAGTTAAACCGAGACTTTTAGATAATAAAGAACGTAGCATCAATACTTATTGAGCAAATAGTCATTAGCCCCCAAGTGCCAAGTTGAGTACTTGTATTGAGCTTGGGACTTTTCAAACAATTGTAAGATGAAGAGCAAATATGCATTAGCCCCCAAGTACCAAGGGCATAACTTGTTATGTGGTTGGTACTTCAAGTTTTGCACTGTTATCTGAATCATATTACCGTCTTTATGCAGGCCGAGCTGAACAAAAGAGAAAACCAGATCGCCGATCTGCAAGAAAACCTGAAATCCCAGCAAGCTGAAACCTCCAAAGCCAAAGAGGAGTTAACCACCGCTTTAAGCACCATGGAGCAGCTTAAGGAGGGCTTCAAGAAGGAGCGGGCGGACTGGGGCACTGAGAAGGCCTCTTTAACCAAATGAGCAGAAAATGCTGAAGCTGCACTTAAACCGGTAGTAGACGAATTGAACAGCATAAAGCGACAAGTGCATGCCATGACCGTTGCTATCTTTGGTAAGCCGGATTGATTTCTGGATTGGCTTGATCCTCTTATAGAGATGCCGGTTTGTTAATCCTTTGTCATATTTCAGGAACACGCATTAGTCACTTGGGGTCAGATGTGCGGAAGAAACTGAAAGCCGCCTACACATTGATCAAGCAACTGTATACTGGTGCACAGCGGATCATTTCTACTGCATCCCACAACAATCCGGCACCCACTTTGATTCAGGACACTCTTAAGAGATTGTCGATGCTTCCTGCCCGGGTTGAAGAACTGAAGAAATCTGCTGCTCGAACCGACGCTATCAATGCCTTAATCCGGGCCAAAGCATGGGTACCAGATTTCGATCCTGTTGAAGCGGCCCAGGGCTATCCCAGCTTGAAGGAAGCTGGGTCAGAGTTTAGTCAAGCGGATCTGCGAGCAATAAACCGGGAGGTGCGTCCTCTAGCTTGTCAATTGGTTGAAGAGGCAGACTTGTCTCATTATCAAGCCCAATATGATGACCAAAACAAGCGAGTATCTGCACCAATTCCTAAAGCGGAAAATCTCATCCCTCCAATCCGTAAGCATACTTACGCTCCCGATATTGAACCGTCGTTGCTGATCCATGATGAAGCTGTCTTTCAAGCATTAATGGGAATCGACTGGACAACTGTGGATTTCCAGCCGCTGGGTAGAGAAGCAGAGGGTGAAGCGGCGCGGGATGACCCACAACCATCAGGCCAGGCTGATGACCAAGCTTGAACCGGAAGCCGGTTCAAATTGCTTCTCCTTTATGTTCTGCGAAGAAACAATGATTTTATTTTGGCACCGTGCTGCCTTGTAATAGACTAGCCGATACTCTTGATTTTGTTATGCCTTCGTGCATAAGTATTGCAACTTGTGCTTCCTTTGGGTGATTAAATTTCCAAAGTATTTTCTGCAATCAAGAAATCTTAAATTGCCACCGCGGTTGTACCGTCAGGCGGATTATGAGGTCTGCATATCAAAATATCTGAAATTTAAACATATGATCAAATCGTTGTGATACATAATACCTGCCATCGTTGGGCATGAAGTTGGCTTGGCCAATCTTGAAGCGGAGGTTTATAAACCCACACTGTTGGAGGAGATAGCAGCTCCTGTATATATATAATGCCGGTTTACCATGCAAACCGTGCCGGGTTATGATAAACACCGTGTTACTCCGTAATAGGATGTTAACAAAAAATCAAACCGGGCAAATAGTCTCCGGATTTAAAAATTTACCGTGTTCCATCAAGTGACAGTTGAACCGGTTAAAAGTATGTCGGTTTAAAAACACAACAACAAAAAATAAATATTTATCAAAGAAAATTTCAAACAAAGGCAATGATAGGATCATTTGCAAAAAGAGGCTATTGAGCCGATCAAGTGGCGTTACCATGGTCGGACACGACCAAGCCCCCGATAGGCGTAGCTATGGTTCAAGTCAGCCAGGTCCCCAAATGAAACAGTGGCATTATGCCGATCAAGAGGTGTGGCGGTGGTTCGGGTTCGACCAAGCCCCCAAGTGATTCTGTGGCCTTAGGCCGATCAAGAGGCGTGATTGGTTCAGACGTGAACAAGTCCCCAAGTGATCTGGTGGCTTTCGTCTATCAAAAGGTGTTGCATTGGTTCGGACACGACCAAGCCCCCAAGTGATATGAAGTTTTGAGAAACTAACTCAAGGGGTAAACCGGAGGCCGTTTTAAGACAGAACAACTCCATGTAACCACTCATGATGTAAAAAGAAAACAGATACCCCGCTTTAGCTGAGGCTCTGGTTTATTGCATTAATCATAATATATATATTGTCATAATATGTACATAAGTAGAGCCAATGGCTCAGGTATAATAAGGCCGAAGATGAGCTATGTTCTACGGCCTGTTGGTCTCCTCCTCTGATGTACGTGAATCTTTATGCTCTCGAATATCGATCAGATAGTATGACCCGTTGTGCAGATTCTTGCTGACCACGAAAGGTCCCTCCCAAGGTGGGGATAACTTGTGCTTATCAGTTTGGTCTTGAATGAGCCGGAGTACCAAATCTCCTTCTTGAAAGGTTCTGGTTCTAACTCGACGACTGTGATTGCGACAGAGATCTTGCTGGTAAATCACCGAACGGGCAGCCGCTATGTCTCGATCTTCATCCAACAAGTCCAGAGCATCTTGTCATGCTACCTCGTTGTCCGCTTCAACATAAGCCGCTACACGGGGAGAATCATGACGTATGTCACTGGGGAGAACCGCCTCCGCTCCATAGACCATGAAGAACGACGTATATCCAGTTGATCTGTTGGGTGTGGTGTTAATGCTCCATAACACAGATGGTAATTCTTCAACCCAACAACCCGGCATTCGTTGCAAAGGAACCATAAGTTGGGGTTTGATGCCTCGCAAGATCTCCTGATTAGCCCTCTCTGCTTGACCATTGGACTAGGGGTGAGCCACTGATGAAACGTTAAGCCGGATGTGCTCACGTTGGCAGAACTCCTTCATAGCACCTTTGGACAGGTTGGTACCATTATCAGTGATGATGCTGTGTGGAAATCCAAACCGGAAAATCACCTTTTTGATGAATTGAACCGTCGTGGCCGCATCACATTTACTAACGGGCTCTGCCTCCACCCACTTTGTAGACTTGTCAACCGCCACCAAAAGGTGGGTCTTCTTGTCCTTGGATTTTTTGAAAGGCCCAACCATATCCAGCCCCCAGAGAGCTGGAGGAAATGCCCGGCTCGACCGAGGTAGTTGGACGAACCAGCGTAAGCTGGCGAGCCTCGTACTGCGCCGCTAACTCGGCCTCCCTACGCGCTCGGGCCCGGTCGACCACTTCCTGAGCATCACCAACACCACCCGCCGGGTTGTTACCACGGGGTATTTCACGGTTTCGTGCATTACTTGATACAGTCGGTTCATCCATATGCCCGCTATAGCTCCGGCTTGGACGAGGGGTAGAATGAATTCGGTCACGACTGTATGAGTATGCTTCCTGCTGGACCAAAGCTGTCCGAAGAAGCTCCTTAACCCGGCGTGTTTCCACCGCCTGCGGCGAATCACCTTCAATTGGGATGGCCTCCAGCCGTGCAGCAGCAGCAACAAGGTTATCCATCAGGGTTGAATAGTGACCTGGGGGTGTCGGGACAGCTTGAGGCACAATAGCGTATTGACAAGGCGGATCCATCATGCGCGGGTGAACCGGCGCACCCGTCCCTGGTGCTTCCGCCCGGTTTACCACCGGCGGGTTGCTGGTTCCTGCTCCCGGGGTGTTGAAGAGATCTCTAGCTTCGAAAACTTGAGGCAAACGAGACCGGTATTTCCGCTTCAGGACCTCATGGGATGCATTCTGATCTAGCATAAGTCGGTAAGCTTGCGCATCCAAAGCGGCCCGCTCTGCGGTCATCCTGGTATTCTCAGCTGCTAGGTCAGTTTTGGCTTGGGTGATCTGATCCCTCACTTTTGCAATTTCCGCGTCGTGGGCGTTCTGATCCGCCGGATTAGCCTCTGCCATGAGCGTAGCCAATGCATCAAACAGATCAGATAAGACTTGAGCCGGCGGGTGCACAGGGCCTCCTGTCCCGGCTGCCGTTGCCGTTCCTAATCCAGATATCATTGCTGCTGCGGTCGAAGAGTGGATCACTGCTTGTGTCCCGGCCATGAATATTCCGACCCGGTTTGGCAGATCCGAGGGGTCCGGAATACTGTCGCCGTCGGAACAGCCCCCAATCCGGCCATCTTGTAGCTGATACAGAGATTCGGTTTCTCTGGTTGATGATTCATCGCAGGAATAAACGACGGTCTCACCACCAGATTCTGATCCCTCCTCCTGACTTCCTCCATAGATCACTCCCACGAAGGCACGCTTTACGGCCGGTTTAACCTAGGCAGATCGCGCACGCTGAGCCGTCTCGACGAGGTCGGTGAAGATGTTCGGCTCAGGACCCGGTTCACCGATCGTGCCAATGAAGACGTGTATGCCACCAAAGGGGACCCGGTACCCGTACTCGATTGAGCCGGCTTCGGGGCCCCTTCCTGCATCGTGGATGTAGAGCTTGCCGCGACGACTCTTGGTCATCCGGCCCACAGTGTAGCCCTTGAGTCCTTCGAAGTTGCCCTCCAAGAACTTGAAACCATCGTGCGATAGCCCCACGGTGGGCGCCAACTGTCGTGGTTTTGTCACGGCAGATGTCCTCTTCAAAGGACTTAGTCATGGAGCCATCGCAACGGGTTAGCTTAAAGGGGTTAAAGCGGACACAGGGACGCAAGGGATTTTATACTAGGTCGGCCCCTTCGATGAAGGTAAAAGCCTACGTCTAGTTGTGATGGAATTGATGGGGTTTCGAGGGTTAGGGAGCAAACAAGCTTCGCCTAAGCCTCGAGTTGTGTTTGTTGTCCCTTGAACCGCCGCCGTGTCGCCCCCTTATATACATGGGTGACGCCCGTCGGTCTACAGAATCCCAACACCGGCTCATAGACGTGTCCGGGTTGGTCTCTACTTACTCCTAACTTACAATGCAAGTTTACATATCAACGCCGGTTTATGGCTGCAAGGCTTAAACCAACTATGGGCCTTAGGCCCTCCTCTGCCTTCTTAGGCTTTAACATATCTAACTATTGGCGAAATTAACCCAGCCCAGACATGCCGGTTTACTCCCAGTAGTAATATCCCCAACAACTCAGGTCGGAGGAGTGCGAACCACGCAGCCCAGTGAACCAGCAGTGCAAACCATGGTAGCCCCGTGAACCAGCAGTAGAAAACAATGTGGTGATATGGCCATAAAAAACAATGTGCTACGGTCCACACTGTAGCAAGTACAATAACACTCCTCTTTGTTTGGATCCCTGAGTTAGAGCTAGTTTGGGTTGAAATAGGCTCAAATTATCGAAACAAGAGGGGTTAGTTTGAGCTAGTTTGCTCTAACCCAGCTAAAAAAACTAGCCCGGTGGAGAGGTTCTAATTGGGTTAGTTATCCTCGGGCCCACTAGAAGAGAACTAAAAAAATCTTCCCTGCCCGCACCAGATCGCTCCCCCCACCTATCACACGACTCCTCTCTGTTCCCCATAGGGTCGCTCGCCCTCTCTCTCCTCCGGCCGCCCTCTCCTTCCGGCCTCCGCCGCCCTACTCCGGCCACCCTCTCCCTCTGGCCTTCGAAGGTCGCCCCGCTCCCCCTTCACCAGTCGTTTTTCTCCCTCCTTCGTGTGCGGAGGCGGCGCATCTACCAGGGAGGTCACGAGAGGGGTGAGTTTGTTCGTTCCTTCTCTGTCTCACGGCCATATCAGTGATCTTGCTTGCTCTAGCGCTAATTCTGATTTGGAAAAGTAGATCCTGATCAAACATGGTATAGGTTTGTGGTGCACGCATGGAATTGTTTGATGCTGCTTGAGGAGGTAATAAATCTTTCTAGAGGCCCAAAGATTCAGGTCACCTTTCTAGGTATTTCAATTTCAGGCTTGCATTATTTCTAGAGGCCCAAAGATTCAGTTAACCTTTCTAGGTATTTCAATTTTAGGCTTGCATTATTTCTAGAGGCCCAAAGATTCAGTTCACCTTTCTAGGCATTTCAGTTACAGGCTTGCATTATTTCTAGAGGCCCAAAGATTAAGTTCCCAGTCGGCGGCAAGCGGCCCAACTACCCATGTCGGTGTCGACGTCAACTCGCAAGGGCCGGCGTCAGAGGGGTTCCCGGGGCTTGGGCTCTACAGAGCCTTCCTCCAGAGCGATTGGAGAGCTCCTCCCTCGGTGCATGAGGGGCTCCAGGCTCCCTCCCTATCATGAATGACTTCCGTGATGAGTTAGCTCATTCTTTGTTTCATGAAGTGTTTTTTTATTTTGTGAAGCTTGATTGACGACTTGTATGTTTAAGTGGGATATCTCATTTGTATGGACAAAGTAAAAATTATCATGTTTTGCATGCTTGATTTGTATAGATGGTTTGTTTATGTCAATTGTGAGCGGGAGGAGGCCACAGAAGAGCCGGCCACACCAAGAGGGTGCTTGGATCCAAGGGACTTATTTTAGTCTGACTAAAAATTAGTCTCTTTAAAAGGCTAAAAGTTCCAAGCACCCCTGACTAAAGAGGGGCTAAAACTAGTCTTGAGACTAAAAAAATTTAGTCAGGGGTACCCCTACTAAAATGTGGATTAGTCATCTCTCTCCTTGTTTAACTCCTCTCCTTTAACATAGGCGAGTTCTGGATTGGAGGGTTTGGAGGGTAATAAATGCTCATTAACTTGATTTTAGTCTCTTTAGTATTTGGATCCAAGCATGGGTGAGGCTAGCAAGTTTTAGTCTCACTACTTTTAGTCATGGAACTAAAACGTATCCAAGCACCCTCCAAATCCGGCAGGAAATAGGGTCCAAAGTAGTCAAATGATTAAGATAGAGCATTTATTGTCAATCTAACCCTACCATCCATACACCTCTTTGGTTTAGAGTTAGTTCAGGGTTAGAATCTAACTCTAACCTCTAACTGAGTTAGAGTTCTCCTCGTCTTGGTTCATCGCCATCATACTTTCCCCATTCCTGTGTTTTCAGTATCCTGCGAATCAAAGAGGCCCTTTTTTGCGGGAAAAATCAAAGAGGCCCTTAGACTGGTTTCGGTCAGGTCATTTTTTATAAACGTGTTATGTCCAAAATTTAATGAATGTGCTCCGGTTTCCATGAAAATAATCCGGTTTCATGTAGTAATTCATACATTTATTTATTCTTCTGCGGGGGGTTTGCATGAAATTCGTGAGGTCTGAAATGTAAAGTACCCCGGCATATGCTCCGAGTCGTGCATGCACTACGACCCAGATGCTCTATGTCCCACATGTCGGCGAATGGGAGCACGTGGAAATAGCCTAGGAGTACATATAGGAGGATAAATGCGTGAAATGATATGTACTGTGAAGTGTAGCCGCGGTTCGAAAAGGAGAACTAAAGTGATGACAGCTATAGGTCGCACGCACCCAACTAGTGGTACTAGACATACGACTAATTTTTCCCTCAAAAAAGAAAAAAAAGAGGCATGAGTGCTCAGTACTCCTATTCTATAAACACGAGTCCCATCTGACAACAGCGTCCGTGCTACAGCTAGATCTCCTCCCTCATTTCTCTCTTCTAATTCTAAACTCGGCCGACGCCCGGTGGGTGGGGTGGGTTTGCTCAACTGCGGCTGCACCTCACAATGAAAACGTTACGACTGGAATAAAAATGCCATATGCTCCGTCCGTTCATAAATATAAGCCTTTTTAGATACTATTTCAAATGGAATACAACATACAAATGTATGTAGACATAGTTTAGAGTGTAGATTCACTCATTTTGTTCGGTATGTAGTAGTCACTTGCTGGAATCTTTAGAAAGACTTATATTTGGGAACGAAGGGAGTACTATACTAATATAACATTAAGGCCACGAGGCGATGCAGTGCTGGTTATAGGAGGCAAGAAGAAGAGATGCATCCATCGACGACGTCGACCTCCTCGACTCAGGGCGCCGGCCCACCGAACGGCGCCTAAGTAGCAGCGGCTTTCGTGGCCAGGTCGACGTGCTTCTGAACAATGGCGTCCAAAGATTCCAGCCGCTGGAAGAAGACCAACGTATTTCTATCCTTGCTTGCCTTGTAGTGGCCTATGTAGACGATTTCCTCGTAGACGTGGATGTGCAGGTCGACGGTTTCTTGCATGGCGAGGCGCTGCGCGGCGAGCGCGGCCTCGAGGTGCACATTCTTTGTCGCGACCTCCGGCACCTGGAGGGCCACCAGGGCTTGAAAGAGTTCGTCACCATGGAGGCCGATGAGGGTGGCAGGCAATGAGGAGCCTGGGCGCGCGGGCTGGAGCAGTACGACAAGGTCATCCGCGCGCTTCTGGACGGCGGTGAACTTGCGGATGGAGTTGACCATCATGTCGTCCATGCGAGAGGCGAAGCCAGCGTAGGCGAGGGCTACGATGCCTGCTGTCGCCAGCATTGTCTGGAAACACTGCGCGGTGCAGGGCCGCAGGCCGGCGCCTTGGATGATTTGGCACAGCCGACTGCCGCTCGCGTCCATCGCCTCCATAGGTGCTTGTGGCTTTTGGTCACTTGGTCTTGGATTGGAGTGAGCAGTGTTGCGCAGAGACTTGGGAGTAGATGGATTGGAGTGGTGGGGCGCCTTTATTATATGAGAGTCCAAACTCTGTTGCATTCACATCGTGCTGGCTCTATTCTGCTTCTCCAATTAATTCCCTCGGCATGTAATTGAGGATGCATCATTGACCGTTCAATGACTCGGGAACCGCTACCCTCTCCCTCCTTGGCATTCAAGCACCTATGGACCCGTCGACGACTAGGTGCCTATGGTGACTTCGTAAATTTCAAGATGATAGTGCCGTGCGTGTGTGCGTTCATAGGGGTGAGTGTATGCGCGTGTATATGAGCGCTTGCGTCTGTACTGTGTAAAAAAATGTAAATGCGTGTCAAAAAGAGACTAGTCAGTATACTCAATATTGTGCACGTTGAAGAGGAAAACGATAGAACTAGTACGTATTTATTTACGGTGCAGATTCACTCATTTTGCTCCATATGTACTCCGTCTCGGTGTAGTCTAGTCACTTGTTAAAATCTCTAGAAGGGCAAATACTCTTTTCTGGTTTACAAGGCTATACTAGCAAGTAGTTGTACGTACTAGTACAACAGTGGGCTCACATAGCAATTTTGTCTCATGCAAGAGCCTGGCTATATGCATGCTCCAATGTTCACAACTGCAACGTTCAGTTTGCGCTTGGCTCTTCGCCTCTTCGAGAAGACGAACATTGATGTTACTACTACTGCTTCTACAGTGTCGAATCCACTGTTGCATGTCCGTCCACCGCGAGCGGGACGGATAGCTTGTTGTAGAAGTACTACTAAGCAAAAGCATGTCCTCGTTTGCGAGCAACCGCGCGCATGGGTGAGGGAGAAGGCGTGTAGTAAAATCAAGCTTCTCCTCATTGTACGAGTTGACGCGACACATCATAGCACTGGCCCCACATGCTTGCCTCTAAACTTGGTTGAAAGACCCGCAGTATACAATATATTTGCTACAACCTCTAACATTTACCCACCAAAAATTAAAATATATGTGGCCGTATGCATCGTTCTGATGCAAGAGGCCGGGGAGTCCCCCCTTTAAAAAAAACAAAATTGAAATATATATTCCTGTCTTGACCACATGAGCGTGCAAACTATAATCACCAGGGTGTCAAGTAGGGCCAGAAGACTATTTTATTTTTTTAAAAAAACTTCAAGACGGCCACATAGCATGGAGCCGACCCCAACGATTTTAAGCTTACAGACACGGTACACGCTATCTAGACTACTCTACACATGAAACTGCCACACGAGCGTCCGGGCTGCGCTTGGCTCTTCGCCTCTTCGGGAAGTCGAACAATGATGGAGTACTACTGCACTGGAGGAGTACTACAGTACGCTTCTGGCCATCTGACACCGATTGAACTGCTGCATGTCCACCGCGTGCGGGAGGGAGAGCGTGTAGCGAAAGCTTCTCCTAGTCTTGCCAGCCACCACGCTCATGGGCGAGGGAGGGACGCTCCTGCCTTTGCGTGTATGACAGGTGGGCCCAGCAGGTGCGTGGCCAACCTGTCATACAGCCAAAGGCAGGTGCAGTTAAGTCGGCGAGGGAGAGGATAATCAAACTTCTCATTGATGTACGCGTTGACGCGACACATCAAAGCACTGCACTCGATATATTTCAATAATTTGCGTTTACCGATGCATTAGTTACAACACATGCATGCATGCCATGACTCTCCTTTTGATACTTGCATGTGTTGATTTAATTCACCTTGAAGTAGTATAAAATATGTGATGGTAAAGCTTTCTAATACCCCGGCCCAAGTCGAGAGATGGTTGTGCACGAGGAGGGCGAGATCATGCAGACTGAACAGGACCCGACAATGGAGCTCTCTAAGGTCTCGATGGACCTCACCGTGCTCCACTGCCCCTTGTGCCTCCGCCCCTTGACGCCTCCAGTGTATGAGGTTAGAATACACCTCGTCCGTTCGGCTGATTGAGCAAGGTGCAGGTTTCTTGATTGATGTGTTGTTCGATTGATTTCTGCAGTGCAAGGGAGGGCACCTGGCCTGCGCGGACTGCCGCGTCGAGCGCCCCGGGAACCAGCGGCAGTGCCAGAAGTGCGAGCGCGGTGGTGGCTTCGACGTGCGGAACACTGCGGTGGACTCCGTCCTTTCGTCGGTGAGGGTGGAGTGCCCGCACGAAGGCTATGGGCTCTACGTCACTTACCACAAGCTCGCCGGTCACCAGAGCGTGTGTCCGCTCGCGCCCTGCAAATGCCCCATGCCTGTCTGCGGCTACGAAGGCCCGCCGCCGGCGCTCTACCAGCACATCAGCACCGCGCATCGCATGCTCGTGCACAGGATCCAGTATGGCAAGGCGCGTTTTTCTTGGTCGGCGGCGTGCTCGACATCGGCGCGCCTATCATCGTGTCGGTCGTCTGCATCAGAGCGGGGGCGTCCCCACTGCCGCACTATGTGGCCAAGATGTGGGGGAACGGCCTGCCGGGGGAGCCCAAAGGCACGACTGACGCCGTCAAGGTGGAAATGGAGGTGACAAGCAGCAAGGATCCCGGCGACGTCGACGTGCAGGAGCTGACCTTCTTGACAGTTCCGCCCAAGCTGCTGGCCGGGGCTAAGCTTGTGTCCCTCCGCATTCAGATTGACAAGCTCACGTCCTAAATGTTTCTACAGTGCCTTCTGTTTATCTTAGTAATATGCTAATATAGGGATTACCTTGGTCTACTTTAGCTTAAGAAATGGTGGGTTTTGGCGGCGATAAAAAATTGTGTTCATCAATGCATTAATTGCAATGCATGCATGCATAAAGTACATGCATTGGTGAATTTTCTCTTAATACTTGCATGCAATGATTTAATGCACCTTGGAATCTGAACATGTGTTGTGGAACAACCAAATTGAGCCTTATAAAATGGAAAAACTAAAATTTTGAGATAAGCCCTATAAAACCGGAAAGGAGAGAGTAGAAAAAGAAGTACTCCATCCGGGAATAGTGCCGCACTTTGAAACTTGAACCGTCAATAAATTTTGAGCTTGCGTCTTGTCAAATTCCAAATTACTCCACGCTATATTGAATTGCAAACCTGTTCACACCGATCACAACCTAAACGGTTTCCCACTTGGGAGCGTATTAGTACTCGGTTATAAATACGGACTAGTATGCCAAGATGACTGTGCATTCCTCCTCAACTCCTCATCCACAAAAACAAACAAGCCATTTCAGCATCCTTCCCTTGCATCTGCCATGGCCAACATGAGTTCTGGGTCGAGAGATTGCAACCAAGGAGAGGCGAGCAAGGAAGCAGAAGCACGAGAGATGTCCAGCCTCGCTGTGAGAGCAGCTGACATGTCCCGCCGCGCGGAAGTAGCAGCACAGAGGTCCCGCCGCACCGCTGAAGCAGCACGGAGGTCCCGCCGCGCCGTCGATGCAGCAGACTGGTCCGGCCGCACCGCAGAAGCAGCAGAGATGTCCCGCCACGCCACGAATGCAGCAGAGATGTCCCACCACGCCGCGGCGGCCTGGGAAAATTTCTCGGGGGCAAGCGACAACTGTTACATGCGCATGCATGCGATCATCCATAGCCAGATGGAGCAGATCTCCAGCTGGGCGAGGTTGCAGGACGACATGAAAGCCTCGTTTGAACAGGCTATCGGCGTACTAAGGGAGGGCAACGAGAGGCTCCAGGCCGAGCGTGACCTGCTGAGGGAGAAGATCGTCCGAAGTGCAGACCAGCAGGAGGAGACCAGTGCCTTGTTGAAGAGGACCGGCATCATCGTCAAGAAACTTATGGACGAGAATGACATGCTCCGCAACGAGGGCCAAAGGCTGGTGGAGGAATCCGTGGGTGTTCTCAAGCAGCGTCTTGAGGGCACGAAAGAGCTCATCGCCGCTCGCCGCGGAGACTAGTTCCCACGGCCTGTAGCAACGCATCAAGAAAGTAGAGATCAGCGAGCCAGATCCTTGTCTTCCTTCTTCTTTTGCCCTTGTGTATTTCGGGTGTAGCCGCATGTGCCTTTTTTAATTATATTTCTAATTATGTAAGACAATTAATCATCCTTATCTTTTTGTGGAAGATCAATGTTGCGAGGCTGGAATGAAGAAAACTCTTGTTGTGGCGACCCTGGCGTTGCTGTTCTTCTAGTTGCTGCTGGGCTTCCTTTAGTTTCCTGGTTTCTTTTGATGTAATAATCGGTTTAGGATGTGGATTGTGTCGTCGGTTGTGAAATGTTGGGTTCTAGCGCAGATGTTTGGCCTTTGTTGGCCTCTTGGGATGTTGCGATTTCAATCTGGTAGCTTTTAGTCCTTCGTGTTAGGCTGGAGTTGTGCTGAAATTCTTGTGAATTGTGGTGGTTTTCAGTAATGAAAATCGGAAGGGACAAGCCCTTCTTCGATCAATTTTTTTAAATCTTCCTTATATATTCATCAGTCTTGCTATAAGTCGTAGTAGATGCTATATAGGTCCGTCGGATCTTACATCAAGATCCGTGCTTCAGATTTTCTTTTTCTCTCCTAAATCTCAGTCCAGTGAGACATAGCCACGCCATTAAACAGAGGCTCGGCCGCCATTAATGGAGACCTTGGGAGAGAGGTGGACGACAGATGGAGGTCAAAGGGCTCTCGTCCCGATAAGCATGCGCAGGGGTCTAATCGCATGCCTCTCATACTCAAATAGCTACCCTGCACGGCGCCTCCTAGCTAATAAAAAATGGGGACGCGTGGCGGCACGTAAATGGTACTAGTAAGTAGAACGCCCACGGTTTCAACAATACTTGTGTTTCCGATTGTAACGTGACAACACTTGTTCCAAAATGACTTTGTTGATTGTTAATGTGTGCGCCCTCGCAAATCGGACTGCAAATTTACCACAGCATGTTGGTTCCATGTCATGGCACCAAGCCAAGTTTCATTATTTTCATGCGTGTTTTGGATTTACAGGAATTAAAAAACTAAGTTTCTCAATGTTTCCAACCCAGCCACAACGCCCAGAATTTTGAATTTCATTCCCATTTCTTGCATGGAACCTAGAAATTTACCCGAGGACACACATGTGATTTTTCAACCTACTTTGGTGCACGAGAGCATGTGCTTGTAGTTCAAATTTGACTTATGCACATTAAATGACCAGAAACTCAATTAATGTATAAAAACGACAAACGAACCCGGAATAATTCCAAAATTTAGCAGGGCAATAATGTAGTTCTATGTTGCCTTTGCTAAGAAACTCAAGGGGGGTAGCGTATATCGTTTCACACTCAAAGGTGGCACGTTCCCTCTTAGAACCACGAGCTTCCAAATCTGCCCAATTTTTTACCACAACATGTTAGTGCCATGACATGACACCATGCCAAGTTTCATGATTTCCGGGCGAGTTTTGGATTTACATGAATTTAAAATCAAAGTTTCTCAATGTTCTCGGCCGAGTCATGACGCCCAGATGTTTGAATTTCATTCTCATTTCTTCCATGGGACCTAGAAATTCAACCAAGGACACACATGTGATTTTTCAACCCACTTTGGTGCACCGGAGCATGTGCATGCAATTCATATTTAGATTATGCACATTAAAAGTCCAGAAACTCAATTAATGTATAAAAAGGCCAAATGAACCCGAAATCATTCCAAAATTTAATAGGGCACTCATATAGTTCTATGTTGCCTCTGTAAATAAAATCAGGGGGGAGGCAACGTATATGGTTTCACACACAAAGGTGACACGTTCCCTCTCAGAACCACGAGGCTTGTTGAGAGAATCTCCGGTTTTGCAAGAGGACCAAAACTTGTCCCAATTCAGCCAAATATTATACGTATGAAAATAGGGTTTAGATTATTCCAAACATCTCGCTACCTAGACCAATAATGCACTATGATTTGAATTCAACATAAAATGGATACAAATATTTGAATTGGAGAGTGTATGGTACATGTAGTTCATAGTGAAATATGATTACTGCTGTATGTATGTTTTTTGTTATCAAGATAATATTTAAATTATCGTATAACTTGACAACAATCGTATTCAAATAAGGAAAATTGATTCAAATTTAGTCCATATGGTAGACGACAATATATATGTTCACATGGTGGAGTAAAATGTTCATATATGATGGATGATCAAAATGTACGACTACATCAATGATAAACCGCAAGGTCACCTAACGATATATTTGAATTCAACATAACATAGATTCAAAAATTGAAATTCGAGATCATGGCATCTGTAATCATATAAAAAGGGACATTACTCTTTCTTTGGTGGGAATTGATTTGTTTTTTGTTGTTGTTGAGGGAAGTGCGAATCGATTTGGTACTGTGCAGGGTAATCTTGTTCTCCTGATTTTTTTACATTTTTCTTGTAGTTTTTTCAATGGCATCAATAGCAATATAGTAAAAGGGGACATGACTCTCTTGTGTCTTGTATGAATTGTTTTTTACACATTAAGTTTGTTTTGCTGAACAAGGAATCCGCACCTTGTTATCCCAAAATTTTCAAGCTCGAGTATCTTTTGTCTCACCTGCTTTGAAAGTCCCGCTTCTTCAACCCGCGTCGCGCCTTGTTATCCCAAAATTTGGACGCGCGGGAGAACTCCCTCCTCATACGAAATCGCTCCCGCAGCCCAGACACGTGAAATCCCCCTTCCA
The DNA here is from genome assembly GCA_032464435.1 of Aegilops umbellulata. Classification (NCBI taxonomy): domain Eukaryota; kingdom Viridiplantae; phylum Streptophyta; class Magnoliopsida; order Poales; family Poaceae; genus Aegilops; species Aegilops umbellulata. The sequence goes on along the minus strand of CP136059.1, from coordinate 432,747,495 downwards.
CCCCTCAGCCGGAAATGAAGCTCCACGTCACGGTGTCAAAACCGGTGGGGGTACGCTGGTAACTTACCCTATATTTCGGACAAGCGCGTCCCTAAGCTTGGCTCCCTCCTCCCCCTTCGCCTCCCATTCGTACACCGAGGCCGCCAAAACCCGCGAAACCCCACGCTCCTCCTTCGGCCTCCCGACCGCCGCCCAGCTGGAGACTCTTCCCCGACTACGTCGTCCACCGCAGCAGCTCGCCGTCCCTCATCCACCGCACCGGATGAGGATCTGTTGTCGATCTCGTCGTCCCGCCGGATCAACCGCCCCGTCCTCCACCTCCAAGGAGCTGCCCCGACGTTCGCCTCGTCTATCGCGCCACCTCAATCCCCACAACGCCGTCTTGACCTGCCCCATCAGAACCGCAACACCCTCACCAATTCCTCCGATGAAGCCGAGGCCAACTCGGCGCAACCAAGGAGGTTCTGCACTCACCGCTGCATTTTATCTTTTATTCGATCTCACGGGGCTACCGGTGCTTGATACCGAGCAGACATGGCGTATCTCCATCGACGGCGCCGTTGCCGGCCACATCATCCACGGCGTCTCTCCCCCATGTCGTTGCTTCCTCGGCGGCGACTTCCACAACGGCACTAGCTGCAGCTGCTCCGGCTCTTGCTTGCGCTGCGGCTCTGTTCTTGCTGTTGGTCACGCTGCTGCACTGCTCCTGCTTTCGTTCGTGCTACTGCTCTGCTCTTGCTCTCGCTTGCGCTGCTGCTGCTGCACGACCTTCGGCAGCTACAGGAGTTGCTCCTTTAGCACTTGCTCGCAATGCTACTGCACGACTTGCTCTCTTCTAGTGCGTCCCCTGCTCGAGCATCTGCTGATTTAGATCACTGCTTCTCTGCTACTAGTGCTTGAACGCCCTAAACATCTATTGCAATACTCTGTTACTAGTTCAATCAGTTTCGACAGTAAAATTCAGTTTCGACTGTGAAGTTCATTTTCTTCAGTTAAGTTCAGAGTGAACAGTACTTACAACATCTGTCGGAGTGGCCGTGGCGCGGCTGATGCGTTTTACATCTAGCACTTTTTGGTGATGTATTTTACATCATCTATTGCAGATGATATTAGGGCCCCACTTCAGATTAACGTTGTCTGTCTTGTCATGCTTCAGCCTCATCTCCGTACACCTTAGCGGAGCTGCTTCAACGACGGAACCGTCCATCACAGCGGAGCAGTACCCTCGGCGCTGTTTCCAGAGGCCTCGGATCTTCTTCCCCACTTCCGACAGTCACACCAGCATCATCACCATCCTCCACGTCCAACCCAATGATGCTGAGGTCCACAAGGCTATGCCAAAGAGGTTGTACACTCGTTGCATCACTTTGTTTCTCCATTCCTCTGTTCTTCTCATGTGAGCCAAACACACAGGTTGACTGAAATCCTATGTTTCCCAATGCTCTGTTTTGCACGTGCATTCCTATCCTATTCCTGTGTTTTTCCTGTCCCTACGTTTATAGAATCCTCCAATTCTAAGGAGCCCTTATAGATTTACTTCATTTTCAGATAGGCGTCAAAGAAAACTCTGTGTGTTATAACCTGCTCCTGCCGTGCCGTCATCCACCCCACCCGAGGTGCACCATCGACAGAAGCGTTCACTGCAGCGGAGATCCCCCTGCAGACTTCCTTTCGCCGCCTCAGATCATCTTCCCCGTTGCCGACAGCCACGCCAACCGCATTACCATCACCGACTGAGCAGATGAACCTGAGGACTACACAGTTCCGGAAGAGAGGTCGCAGTCTTTCATGTTTGCTTACGTGATACATCGGTTATTATTACCTGCTACTTTATCGTTCAATCTTGAGTTTTGAATTGCCCATGGGTCTCATATCGAGCCAACAACGAATAGTATCTGTCTACTATCTGGTTCATCTGGGGTCTTCTATATGGTTCATGTTGGGTGGGCAACAAACAATAGATGATCCATTGCCTATCTTTTTAAACCGAAGCTATAATCTACCTGGTATCATTAGTTTTGGATCCATCCACTCGTTTGCTACCATCAGTCTTGATTTTTGCATGCACCCCTTAGGCCTTAAAAAATCTAACTATTTTTTTTATTATGCATGTCAGATATTGTACATAATCGTACTGAACATGTAGAGAAAAAGAGAAGACCGTTGCGTGCGAATATAATGTCATGCAGACGTCGCTCCATGGTGGGCGAAGTGCCCCCCTCCTGCATTTCCAGATTGTATTCCAGAGGAAGATAACTGTTCAGATGGAGATTCAGAAGGAGCCGACCACGCCTGTTTACCACCTGAGGTGTTTTCTCTAACCTGACATGCTGATGTTGGTCATATCATGCATATGGCGCCTTGCATTGCTTACATTATACATCTTATATGTCATCAGCTTAGTTTTGATTTGCTTTGTGTGAATGCCACCTGTTTGGTTTCTATATCATACTCCCCCATTCCTAAATATTTGTCTTTTTAGAGATTTCAACAAGTGACTGCATACGGAACAAAATGAGTGAATCTACACTCTAAAATATGTCTTTATACATCCGTATGTGGTAGTCCATTTGAAATCTTTAAAAAGACAAATATTTAGGAATGGAGGGAGTATATGGGAATTATGCGATGCCATCTTCTTTAGCCAGGCATCATATATACGTGAATCATGCAATGCTATCCTGTTTAGCCAGTCATCGTATATGTGAATTGTATCGTGCCATATTTTTTCCATAATGTATTCCATTTGTCAACAATGTTTATACATTCATCTACTCTTCCTGTGCATCAGCCATTTGAGTTGGTCATGGGAAAATCTGGAGTGAAAACAAGGTCTTCTGAGCAGTCAGTGCTACCTGTCGATGCAGATTTTTGGCTGGTTACAGATAGCTCCTCAGAGGAGGATTCAGAGAGAGATGACCCCCCCGAGGTGCATGCTCTAACTTGGCTGGGTTATATTGCTCATATCTTGCATATCTTGCATTGCCATGCCATCTGCTTAGATTAGACATGCTTTGTGTGAATGCCTCCTGTTTGCTTTCTATATCAGATATGTGAATTATGCAATGCCATGTTTTTCAACCAGTTATCATATATGTGAATTATGCACCGCATGGAGCCAGGCATCATATATGTGAATTATCTCATGCCATCTTTTTTTTTCATTACGTATTCCATTTGTCGACAATCTGTGTATATTGAACTACTCTTCATGTGTATCAGCGATTTAAGCCGGTTATGGAAAAATCTGGAGTGAAAACAAGGTCTTCAGAGCAGGCAATGGTACCTGTTGAAGCATATATCTCGATGGTTACAGGGAGCTCCTCAGAGGAGGATTCAGAGATAGATGACCAGTCCTATATCCCACCTGAGGTGTATGCTCTAAGTTGCAATGTTTATATTTCTCATATGATGCATATGGTGTCTTGCATTGCTTAGTTTAGACATCATATGCACACTATTGAATTCTATCTGCTTAGTTTAGAGATCATACATGCGAGTGCCAGTTGCTTAGTATATGAATCAATTATGTCAATTATATCATGCCATCCTGTATACTTAGACAACATGTATGTGAATTATTTCATCCCAACCTATTTTAGAAAGACATCATATAGTTTTGTCATATCATCCTGTTTAGGTACTCATCATATGTTGAATTATGCCATTATATCCTGTTAAGTTATCCATCATATATCTGAAACTGTGTCATGCTATCCTGTTTAGTTAGGCATCATATATGTGAAATTGTGTCATGATGTCCTGTTTGGTTAGACAACATACATGTGAATTACCACATCTGTCTATCATACAATGTCTGTACGTTCAATTTCTTTTCTTGTTTATCAGCCATTTGAATTGGAGGGGGAGATGGCATTATCTAAGGGAGCAAAAACCCATTCTTCACAAAAGACAGTGCTACCCGTTGATGCAGATAGAACCATGGTTGTACTGGCCCACAAACTAGCCCCACCACACATAATCGAGACTCTTCCAGATTGCACACTTACACCATTGGGCAGAGAACCAGCTACAACCCATCTAACCGCAACCCCAGCGGATAGTAACCCACTTATAGTTGACAAAGCACCATGTCCACCACAGAGTACCCCCACACGAGCAGTTTGTAAAGCTAATGCAGTGCCCAAAGCACGAAGACCACCACAGCTAACCCAAACTCCACATTTAAAGCAGAAGAACAACTGTTCTTAGGTCAGATTCCGTAGCTATGATCCATACTCCTTTGCTATTGCATCACTGTATTTACTCATACCGACTACTTTCGAATTTGAAGGATCCAATTGAAACTCCAATGGCGCAACAGGTATGTTTTAAACCTATTTCTTTAATTGGATTGCTGTTCTAATTTCTTGCTCTATGTTGATTTCAGTTTAAGTTGCATAAACAGTTATGTTCTCATGTGGTGCACATTACAAGTGCTGCCAATGCTGTGTAGTTTCTCACACTTATATTCTGTCTATGCTGCTGTGTCTGAAAAATATATGAGTTGAACTGTGTCTCTATCTTGATTAGGGAACATAAACTAGAATGATATGGACAATACAGTGACCATAGTACATAGATATATGTTTGTTTCATGCTGTTATCCTGTCCACCTTACTACTGAACCGGATTACCAAAATGAGTTTCTCATATTACAAGCTAAACCTGTGATGTGTCTGCTTGTTTCTCTTGTAGTATGCAAACAGAATATTGGAGAAGAGCACCCCACTATGCAATGGTAGAGAAAGTAATGCAGATAAGGTTCAAGATAGTGAGACAACCCTGTTAGTCTACAAGAAAGGTGATAAAAATGATCTTGTAGACAGTGAGAAAACCCCACAGTCCTGCGTTGATGTAGTGTTTGAGTTACTGGCCAGTACCGCTGGCACAAGCTCTTCGAACTCGCTGCCTGAATCACTTCGGCTTCTTCAGTCTCAGCTACAAGCTGAAAGGCTTCAGTCAGCTGTGCTGCGGCAAGAAGCCAAAGGACTGAGGAAGTCCCTGCAGAATTCAGATGCGTACTTTCTTGTGCAACAGCAAGCGCTGGAGGATTTAAGCGCCAAACAAGAGAAAGTTAATAAGCTTGCTAAGCATCTTGCCAGCATGATGGGTACCCAGGATATTGTTTCTTGAGCTCTTCTGAAGTGGTTTCAGTTCTGGACTTGTTTTGCTGCGGTGTTTATATGCTGCTGTGTTCCCTATATTTGCACTGGTGGCGAACTTTGATGCCCAGTGGATGTAATATGTGTAATAGCCATGATAGCCTAGCATAAGTTGCTTGCTTATTTATTTCCTTGTTGTCTTGTTTATTTGTTTGCTTGTAGTCAGTGCAGTTCTTTTTCCGCGGTTTGCTAGTGGCTGCAATAACCTATTTTTTAAAACTAGGCAACAATAACCATGGGCTAATATTTACTGTAGTGACACTGGGCCTCCTACGGGCCGTAGAAACAATGGGCCTTCTACGGGCTGTAGAAATAGTAGGCCTTCTATGGGCTGTAGAAACAATGGGCCTTCTACGGGCCGTATCATCAATGGGCCTTATATGGGCCATATGATCGATTGGCCAAACATGGGCCAATAACATGCCTCATTATGGCCGTAAACGGGCTAGAGTTGGAATCGTCCGTTCATGGGCCGACCATAATGGGCCATCGTTAATAGGCCGTATTTGATGACGCTATGAAAACGGCCCAACGAATTAACGGACCACAAACGGGCCGACTGTAACCACGGGCTGAATTTGGCCCACAAGCAAAAAATGACAGTAACGGGCCGTAAGTAAACGAATGCTGGAAATGAGCCCAAGAATAAATGGGCTATGAGAAGGCCGAAAGATAACATGGGCTGGAAACGGCCCAATGGAATAACGGGCCGTTAATGGGTATAAAGTGATACACTGTTCATTACGGACCAGTTTCACCACGGGCCGTTAATGGGTGTAAAGTGGTACACTGTTCATTACGGTCCAGTTTCACCACGGGCCGTTAATAGGCCAAGAGTTACATAGAGCCTCATATGGGCCGAAAGACGTCATGGGCCATACATGGGCCGGAAGTGAAAATGGGCTGGAATCATATTGAATAGCCCAGATGACGCTACTAGGCTTAATTCAGATAGGGCGTAACGGGCCTTGGGTTAGCGGGCTGTAAATGGGCTATATGCGAACATGTCGTTAACAGGCTTTCCATGGGCCGGCCCGCCACCTTTTGACCAAGTCAAACGGGCCAGCCTTTTCACAGGAATGGGCCTCTGTTGGGCCATGCCACGTGTTGACGTATCATAGGCGCCTATCTGACCCACTAACGAGCTGACACGTGTTTCGCCCGGCCAATAAGAATTTTACACGTGGAAATTTCCCATTGGTCGGGGCTGTTAACGGGTTATCGGATCCAAAACCCGACCCGATAGCTTAACGACATTCCGTTACGGTGGATGCCACGTGTCGGTCACCCTTGACGAAAGCACTTCTGTGACGCGCGATTTATCGTCATGGAAGTGGACACTTCCGTGATGATAATTTTGGTAATGTCATGGAACACTTCTACGACAGCACATGTATGACTATCTTGATTCTGTCATAAATTTGTAATGGATGTACATGCATGACAAAAAAGCGACCTGCTGTGACAAAAACGTATCATCACGGAAGTGTATTTTTTTGTAGTGGAGGAAGACGGTCGATCTGGTCATGTTTGCGAGGTCCTGCTCGAGCTTCTCCTAGGAGTAGACAAAGTCGAGGCATGCGCGTCTCCTGGATAGCTTTTCAGCCGTCTGTGAGGACGATGGCTGCAGCAACGGCGAAGCTCACGGCGACGGCCGCCTAGGGTGCGGCTGAGGGGATGAGAGCGAGCGGGGGAAGGAAGGGAAAGTTAGCTAGGGTTTCCCAGGGGCCTGCAAGCGTCGCTAAGTATCCCTACTCGAGCTACTACGGCAACAGCTGTCGAACAGCGGGCGACGGTGGCGCACGCCGGCGCGTGCAGTCGATGAGCTAAGGAAGATGACGACTTGGGGAGATGGGTGGGCCTGGCGCTATCCACATGGGCCGAAGTGCACATTGAACTTGGGCCAAAAGGTAAGCACTCTTTTTCTTCTCTTTAATCTTTGATTTGTTTTTTTTTTCAGGGGTAAAAATGTCCAACAAACGCCTCATAGATGGTAAAATCCCTTTGACCGAACGGAAACAGAATGGAAGGGCATTTCTGTAAGGTCACTTAACGGCAAAGGGGCAAATTTGAGCAGGCTTCGAAATTAGGCGAAATCTGAGTAGGTGGTTCAAGTTGGGGATAGAAATGCAAATGACCATTTATTTATGGTAAGTGCTTAATAGAATTAGTTTATTTATAGTAAGTGCTTAATAGAATTAGTTTATTTATAGTAAGTGGTTAATATATTTTGTTTATATTTTGTTTATGAAGAAATCATGTTTGCCCCTGCCTCATCCCCGCAGTCGTCCCCATCGTAGACCCGTTAAGACCTCTAGGTGAGAATAGCAAAATGATAATGTCTTGTAAATGTCGAGGATGAAAATGCTAGTGCTATATAGTTGCCATGTCATTGATGTCGATGATGATGCATTCTGAATATAGAGGATGTCTTGGTGTTCTTGTTTGCAATGTGCCGCCGAGTGGCCTATGTTTTGCCGGAATGTTGATTCGTTTCTGTCCTGGCAAATTTCAGGCGCTCGATATGTCCTGTCTTTAGCAAGGTCATGCCGAAATTTTCATGAATTTTAGCATGACTTGTGCTACAATGTAGGGCATATCGTGTGCTTGTGATTTGCCAGAACGGGAATTCAATGATATTTCGGCAAAACATAGGGCATTTTTTCTATGTCACTGCTCGATATATGGAACGGGTTGACTTTAGGTATGTTTCGGCTCCTTGTGTGGCTTTCAGTGAGGGAGAGTGTCCACCATATATATATTTGAGGGAGGATGAATGCCGACTGTTGTCGTGGAGGTCGCTTCTCCTTCCTTTCCTTTTTCTAGATATTTGTAATGCACTAGGGAAAGGAGGAGTAGCGACCATCACCGACGGTCACAATATCAGAGAGGGAGTGCCCACCATATACGTGAGATGAGAGTTTAGGAAGGAAGACTCGACAGACCTAAATTCAACCTGTTGCATATTGAGTAATAGTGATATGTGTGTTGAGTTTCCTGGTAGTTGCTTTTGATCAATTTTTGATTAATGTTTCAACTATGAACATAGGAAATGTCTGACAACGAAAAGGATTTCGGTATGTGCGAATACTGCGAAGACGAGCGCGGCCTGTGCGACAGGCCTGACCTAGTTGGTGGTAGGCACTTCAGCATCAAGCTGGATGAGACCTTCGAAGTGGATACAGTAAGTCACAACGATGAGTATTTTTTCGTAATTAAGCATGACTTCTGCTTCTTTTGCTTCAACTTATAATTTTAATTTTTTTACTATTTACTAGTGTATCCCCTGCCATGCAAGAATTTATGTCTTGGATAAGGTTGGTTTCAGTCCTATGTAAACTATGGAGGTAAAGAGAGTTCACTTGAGGACCGAGCATGGTTATACTTTTGTCGCCAAATTATACAGTGCAGACACCTACACGGCTACACCTATTTTGAATGCAAACATTGGAGAGCACTATGCAATGCTTATGCATTTGAGCCTGATATGCTTATCACCTTTGATATTCCGGAAAATGATATTGAAGGTAATATCGACATCTGGGTCGATGTGCAGACACCTCCAATTCTACCATTATGTGAGTTTCTCAACCATATTTATTAAGTAATTTATATTATTTATTTAAAAATAGTTGACAACTACTTTCTATTGACAGCTTATTTCCATTCAAGAAACATGTCCGGCGCTTGGTAGACATGACTTACTACTGTCCCAAGCCTGAACTAAACTGCGAGGAGATAAGTCATTATGTTTCATGGCCTGAGGATCTTGATACTGCCAAGACATGTTATTTTCCTGGACTTCAAAATATTAGTACTCAAAATGTGCGACCACTAGATGCGTATTGAACTACGGTCACATCTATTTAGGAAAGATGGTAAGATTTTTACTATTTGTCCTCAGTGCATCTTTTGCATACATTATTTTTAAGCTAAACTTCATTGCTAAGTATGTTACTATGATGTTCTTCAACAGGGACTCCCGATGATAGTTGTGCCTCATTGGATCGAGGCTAAAGGTCGCATGAAAATGGTTAGCTTACGGCCTAGACATCCTACATTGCACATGAGTGCATTCAGGATTTCTCAAAGCGAGCAAGTCTTAATAGTCAAAGACTGGAGCAAAATTGTGAAGAATCGCAGGGAAGTACTAGGGGCGGCAATCAGAAGCACATCCCATAATTAGGAGACAGGTTCATGTGCATGCTCCAATATGATGAAGCGGGAGTGCTACACATGTTCTATGCTATTTTACCTGAGAGAGAGCAGCATGAGTGATTAGCTAGCTGGAATGAGTTTGAAGATGATAATGTGCTACACTATGATTATGATGATTAAATAGCTAGTTGGTGGTAATGACTATGATGATTATTATTACCTAGTGTTGGTGGTGATTAGATAGCTACACTATGACTATGATGATTAAATAGTGTTGGTGGTAATGACTATGATGATTATTAGCTAGTGTTGCTGGTGATGATATGGTGCGAGAGTATTTACATTAATATGATGATGATGTTGATCATGATTATCATGATGATTTGTTATTATGATCATGATTAGTTATTATATCATAGGTGGAAGGAATGCAGATTAGATTCATGTGGATGGATCAAAAGTGACCAAAAGTTGAATTAGTAGGATCATCGTCCTAATTCAACTTTTGATTCATCCAAATGAATCTAATTCATGTTTCTTCCTCACAACGATATATTAATTCATCATGGACATAATGATATAATTACCTGTTAATTAGTACTATATCAAAATTTGTATAACGGTGTATAAATACATTAAAAATAAAAAATAGAATAGTGGTAGTGCGGGGCACGAAAAACGCTACTACTAGTTAGATTAGCAGTAGTGCTTGTATGGAAAGCGCTAATGCTAAGTAGCTATAACATTAGCGAGGGTAGGAACACGCTACTTCTAAGTGTTAGCTGTAGCGTCGTATCAGTAGCGCGGTACCCCGCACTACTGATAGCCCTCAGACCCGTGCTACTGCCAGGCTTTTCCCTAGTAGTGAAGAGAAGGAAGAGAGGGCGCGAGAAGTCTTCTCTGCTTCACACGCGTGCTGGGTAACCAAGGTAGGCTGGGGTGAGTGGGCGCTGGGCGCAGCAATTGGCCAGCGTGGCCGGCGGGAGAGCACGGGTGGTGCGGGCTAAGGCTGGTCAATGGAAGATCCTTTAGTACGAATTTCGAGAGTGCCTTTAACTATTAATAAGATTAATAGTATATGAGATGTACAATGTGAAAATTATATCAATGGAAGTTCCTTTAGGTACGAATTTTATGGTATGTTTTGTGTCACTTGCATGTCATTGAAAGTGCAATCATGCCCTTAATCTTGTTTTGATGTTGATGACAACATACATATATGAGACTAATCATGTTTCTCAAGTATATCTCAGGATTAAGTATCAAGGGCGTGTGCGGATCACAACTAGGGTCAAATGCATATCATTCAAATATCGAAGATACAAGAAAATAGCTCTGGTTTACGGCTTTGTTTCTTGAGTATAGGGATCCTGCACTATTAAGAGGGGATCGTTGGATCTAGTGAAAGATTTGCTCAAAACCCACAAACTCTATTTTCACCGTCCGTCCGGTACTCTACGGACGTCCGATCCCTCACAGCTGACCGGACGTCCGGTTCTCCATGGCCGTCTGGTGTTTCTTCACAGAACGATATTTATGGATATCCGGGCCTCTCTGGACGTCCGGTTGCCAGGCGTCCGTTTTTCTCCGGAAACCGACACCTTCTCAACAGAACATGATTTATGGATTTCTGGTTTCTCTGGACGCTCGGTCTCTGGACGACCGGCACATCTCGGACGTCTGATGGCTATGTACTATGTCGTGGCATGTGGATTCCCAGCGACCGGACGACCGATGGTTGTCGGACGTCTGAACATATTTGTGCCACCGGATGTCCGGTCCTGTCCGGATGTCCGATCTCTATAGTGCACTGAAGTGGCTCAAACGGTTACTTTTCCACTTCCACTATATATAGCCTTCTTCCTTCCACGGGATAAGGTTGACCATTCACTTTGAAGCTTTCTAAGAACACATCTCACACCCTCTCTTGCCTCCCTACACCAAATCCTAGATTCTCAAGGGATTTGGGAACATTTGAGAGAAGTTCTCCAATCAAGTGATAGATCCACTCCTCCCCCTTCTTTGCACTAAAGGAATTTGTGATTTGAGCAAGTCTTGAGATTTTCTCCATCATTCTTGTTACTCTTCGAGGTTGGAGACTCCTAGGCGGTAGGATTCATTCAGAGAGGAATCAACCATTGTGATTACCCCCGGAAAGTTTGTGAGGGTTCGGAGACCACCCCAAGGTCTACCACTAGTGGTTGAGAAATGCCTTCATGGTGTTGTATCAAAGGGAGAATAGGGTGAGCCTTCGTGGCGTTGGTGTGCCTTCGTGGTAACATCCACCTCTCTAACGGTGACGTAGCTTCCCTCCAAGGAATTGAACATCGGCATATATCCTCGTCTCCCGGAGTTGCGGTTATTCCTAACCCTAACTCTCTACTTGTGGTTACTTGTCTCTTAGCACTTACTTATATCATATTGTGCTTTCTTACTTACATACTTGTGTTACTTGGTTATCTTGCTTAGCTCTTAGCATCACCTGCAATTGTTAGGCTCACTTTCATACTTCGCACTATTGCCTAAAATTGCTAAGTAATAATTAAAATTTGTAATTGTACCTATTCACCCCCCTGTAGGTCCATCTCGATCCTTTCAGTCTTATGTTAGTATCAAAGTTAGCCTCGAAAAACACATTAGACTCTACATAGATGGATACAGGGAGTATGATACTCCAATTGTGACAAACCTAAGGAGGCAGGGGGAGGGGACCGATCGTCTGGCATGTTCCAGACATCGAGAGGCATTGGCGGGTGCGCGGGAGAGGGTCGAGGTGGTCGGGAGCTCGGAATGGGTCCTGCTACAGTACCCTAGAGCACTGTAGTGTGCTCCAGAGCATGCAAATGGCCGACATAGGGGTTTTTAAAAGGATGGAAGCCTATCTGTACTTGATCACAACATGTTTGAACAATGTCGATGAGGTAGAGGAGCTATGGGAGCCTCGTAGAAAACGAAAATGAAAGAGAAAGGGAGGCTTGCCATTGCTGAACAGGGAGGAAATTGGAGGGTTTTATCCCTTGCAATCATTGAGCTTGAGCTAGGAAAATTTACTAGAGTAAACTAGATAGGTGCGGAAGCTGTGGTAAAAATTTGGGCAAGACGGAATTGTTTTTGAGGTCAAAACAGTGATGTTAAGAATGTTGTAGGAAGAGTTGTAGACCTATTTGAACTAATCTCTCCTTAGAGAAATTTCACATGCATGAAGAGGGAGGGGAAATGAAGCTATAGGCATTTTGTGGAATTTTCTGAAGAGTTTGCACATAGAAAATATTCAAACCCTAGGTTTGGACAGATATTGTTTTTGGATGATTTTCTCAATATAATGAACATGACCATGTGGTGAAACTCACATGTATGGATAACATATATCCTATGAGCTTTCTTAAAGTCTCTCAAATAGTTTTGAAACAGAAAAATATGTTTAACCTATTAAAGACCATTTCTGGCCTTAACAAAAAAGCCTTTAAATAAAATACTACAATAGTTTTAAAATACTATTTTCTGGTTTTGGGAAATATTATAACTAATGGGATTCAAATATAATTGTTGAATTTTTTCATGAGCGCAAATTAAGTACATGCAGTTCAAGGCTTATTTCAAGGGTTTTGGAAAACCTAAATTAAAGAAATCTTTCTGACATTTTATGACCTATATACATGTCATGATGATTAGGAAAAACTTCATCTCAAGGGGTGGATGTATGAGAGTAGGCGAATTCATATGAAGATGAGCACAGTCAAACAACAAAAAATTCAAATCAAATCAAAGATCCAATCAACACAGAAGTTTTTTTGGGTCCAATTTCTTGAGCTTTCATTATTATAGTGATGTGGTACAAAACACTATGTGTGACACATACCCGCGTACCCGCATACCATATACTAGTTCCTTCCAAGAGGTAGGTCCCATGTGTCATTCATTAAAGGAAAGAAAACTAGCCGTTTTACCCTAGGCAGCCCAAAATCCCCTCCCCTTACCCATGTGCATTATCTTGTTTAAATGTTTTGCTTTTATTATTTGAACCCATGATTTTGTCCCTAATTTTGTTGATCTTATTATATAGTCTACTTCGGGCGTGTTCGGATGTCCTCTAGCTTCACAAAACTTCACATATCCAACTTCTCTTCGCGACTTCTAACTCCAGGCAGCGATCTCAGATGTGTTTGGCTGCATCAGCAGCTTCTCCAGCGTTGCGGCCCGTCTAGGAGAGTTGTGGCCTTGTACGATGCAGACTGGGCAAGCTAGAGGCAGCCCAATTAGGGCCTATAGGTGCACAGCAAGGCGAAGGAGATCGCTCCTATAGCGATAGGTTCTATTTGTCGAGCGTACTCAGCGAACCTGTATCTTTAGCGGTGGCAGGATGTTCTAAATAGGGTGAACTCCAACTTTTCCAATCCGTGGAGTTGGGCCTTCCTCGCTCCGGATTTTTCCACTAGGATCGACCATAGCTTCGCGAAGGATATCAGAACACACCCTCTATCATTTCGAAGTAGGGGTTGCAGAAGTAGCTTCAATAAGAAAAATAGAGAAAATCATGCCCTCTGCTTTGTCTTGTAATTGGAGAAAATAAGAAAGAACTGATGTGAATGTTTACTTCACTTACACACTACTCATCCATGAATTTAACTGGACATTGTTTAGTGTCATCTAGTCCATGATTATTGCTATCCACTTTGGAAAATTAATACTCCTACCATTTTCTTATTCCATCTAAAATGTTGATGTATATATGCTAAAATGCAGTGTATATTGATACATCTCCAACGTATCTATAATTTTTTATTGCTCCATGCTATATTATCTACTGTTTTGGACCATATTGGGCTTTATTTTCCCTTTTATATTACTTTTGGGACTAACCTATTAACCGGAGGCCCAGCCCAGAATTGTTTTTTTTGCCTATTTTGGTGTTTCGAAGAAACGGAATATCAAACGGAATCCAAACGGAATGAAACCTTCGGGAACGTGATTTTCTCAACAAATATGATCCACGAGACTTGGACCCTCCATCAAGAAAGCCACAAGGCGGTCACGACGGTGGAGGGCGCCCCCTAGGGCGCGCCCCCTGCCTCGTGGGCCCCTCGAAGCTCCACCGACGTACTCCTTCCTCCTATATATACCTACGTACCCCCAAACGATCAGATACGGAGCCAAAAACCTAATTCCACCGCCGCAACCTTCTGTACCCACGAGATCCCATCTTGGGGCCTATTCCGGAGCTCCACCGGAAGGGGAATCCACCATGGAGGGCTTCTACATCAACACCATAGCCTCTCTGATGAAGTGTGAGTAGTTTACCTCAGACCTTCGGGTCCATAGTTAGTAGCTAGATGGTTTCTTCTCTCTTTTTGGATCTCAATACAATGTTCTCCCCCTCTCTTGTGGAGATCTATTCGATGTAATCTTCTTTTTGTGGTGTGTTTGTTGAGCGATGAATTGTGGGTTTATGATCAAGATTATCTATGAACAATATTTGAACCTTCTCTGAATTCTTTTATGTATGATTGGTTATCTTTGCAAGTCTCTTCGAATTATCAGTTTGGTTTGGCCTACTAGATTGGTTTTTCTTGCAATGGGAGAAGTGCTTAGCTTTGGGTTCAATCTTGCGGTGTCCTTTCCTAGTGACCGTAGGGGCAGCAAGGCACCTATTGTATTGTTGCCATCGAGGATAACAAGATGGGGTATTTATCATATTGCATGAATTTATTCCTCTACATCATGTCATCTTGCTTAAGGCGTTACTCTGTTTTCTTGAACTTAATACTCTAGATGCATGCTGGATAGCGGTCGATGAGTGGAGTAATAGTAGTAGATGCAGGCAGGAGTCGGTCTACTTGTCTCGGATGTGATGCCTATATACATGATCATACCTAGAGATTCTCATAACTATGCTCAATTCTGTCAATTGCTCAATAGTAATTTGTTCACCCACCGTAGAATACTTATGCTCTTGACAGAAGCCACTAGTGAAATCTATGGCCCCGGGGTCTATTCTCATCATATCAATCTCCATCACTTTATTATTGCTTTGCTTTTTTACTTTGCCTTTTTATTTTTACTTTGCATCTCCATACCAAAAATATTATCTATCATCTCTATCAGATCTCACTCTCGTAAGTGACCGTGAAGGGCTTGACAACCCCTAATCGCGTTGGTTGCGTTGAGCTATTTGTTTTGTGTAGGTACGAGGGGCTCGCGCGTAGCCTCCTATTGGATTGATACCTTGGTTCTCAAAAACTGAGGGAAATACTTACTCTACTCTACTGCATCACCCTTTCCTCTTCAAGGAAATCCAACGCAGTGCTCAAGAGGTAGAAGGAAGATTTTTGGCGCCGTTGCCGGAGAGTCTACGCAAAACTCAACATACCAAGTACCCATCACAATCCCTTATCTCTCGCATTACATTATTTGCCTTTTGCCTCTCGGTTTCCTCTCCCCACTTCACCCTTGCCGTTTTATTGGCCCCTCTTCCGTTCGTCCTTCTCGTTTGCTTGTGTTGCCATGTGCCTTCTATTTGCTTGCATCTTTGCTTGCTAAAAATCTATGGATATGGATCCACTTAAAGTGTTCTACTTGGATCATCTTTGATCCTTATGCACTCGTGCTGAAACCCCAACTAGCCTAGTTGATGGGAAATCTTTAGATGAGCATGCTCATTTTGTGTGTCACCGTTTGTCAGAAAAAGGGAAACTCTTATGGAGTCAAATAAACAGATTGGTGTGTTATGCTTGGAATCTTTGTGAAATTCATGATTTTACTTGTTGCTCTAAGAACCCTAAAAAACACCTTCCCTACCTATGTGAGTTTAATGAAAATGAAATCTTATCTTCTTATGCAAAGGGTGTTTATAGTTACTGTGATATCAAACAAATTGAAGAATTTGTTGCTTTTAAGGGTGCTTATGAAGTTGCTTCTTTGATTGAAAAGTATGATATTACTCTCTACGAATCTGAAAATTTTGACATACTTAAATATTGCTATGAAAACTATGCTCATAATGCCTATGTCAAAGAATTTATTGAGAGAATAACCGTTGCTTTGGAAGGAAATAATGATATGCATGAATCTATAGATAATGATGATTCCCATGATTTGATTGAAATATCCCTTGATGAACATGATGCTTGCTATTCTTGTGGCCATATTTATGAAGATGAATTTGCTATAGTTCCATATGTTAAACATGAGATCGTTGCTATTGCACCCATACTTGGTAGTTCCTTCGATGAAAAGCATGATTGCAATGATTTTACTATAAATTCTCTTGATGTCAATTATGCTAATAATATGCAAAACCCTAAGCTTGGGGATGCTAGTTTTGCTATGTCTATTACTTGTTGCAATGATCATGATTGGGGTGAGTCTTCTTTTGATCTTGAAAATTTATTTAAGCCCCACAATGAATATGAGATTGATAATAGTGTTTGCAATAATATTGAAAGTGGGTTTGGAAGAGTGTCAACTTTAGATCCCACATATTTGGAGAATATTCAATCTTATGAAATTTTTGATAAAAGTGGGTTTGGAGAGGTTGACTTTAGTTAATATTAATCCCACTATTTTGGAAGAGTATCAACTTTTAATGCATGTGGATCGTGTTGAAAATATTTATTGTGATAGCTATTTTGTTGAATTTGCTTATGATCCCACATGTAATTATTATGAGAGAGGAAAATATGATAATAAATTACCTCTCGTTATGTTGAGATTGCTATTGTTTCTTTCCACTTCCTTGCATATGCTAGTTTTTGGTTGCTATGATTTGTTTGCCTATAAGATGCCTATGCATAGGAATGTTAGACTTAGATGTGTTTGTCGCGTGTTTCATGATGCTCTGTTTGTGCTTCAATTCTTGTCTTTCATGTGAGCATGGTTGAAATCTTATGCCTAGCTAGGGGCGTTAAACGATGGCGCTTGTTGGGAGGCAACCCAATTTTATTTTTAGTTTTTTTGTTTCTGTTTCTGTTTAGGAATAAATAATCCATCTACCTTCTATTTAGATGTGGTCTTTTAATTAGTGTTTGTGCCAAGTTAAACCTATAGGATCTTTTTGGATGATAGTTATTTGATCTTGTTGTAATTTCCAGAAACTTTCTGTTCACGAAAACAATTATTAAAAATCACCAGAACGTGATAAAATAGTGATTCCAATTGCTTATGATAAATAACCAAATTTCCTAGGCAGTCCTATTTTGTCTGATTTTCTGGAGTTCCAGAAGTTTGCTTTAGTTACAGATTACTACAGACTGTTCTGTTTTTGACAGATTCTGTTTTTCATGTGTTGTTTGCTTATTTTGATGAATCTATGGCTAGTAAAATAGTTTATAATACATAGAGAAGTTGGAATACAGTAGGTTTAACACCAATATAAATAAAGAATGAGTTCATTACAGTACCTTGAAGTGTTCTTTTGTTTTGTTTCGCTAACGGAGCTCACGAGATTTCGGTTCAGTTTTGTGTTGTGAAGTTTTCAAGTTTTGGGTGAAATCTTTTGATGG
Organism: Aegilops umbellulata; assembly: GCA_032464435.1. Classification (NCBI taxonomy): domain Eukaryota; kingdom Viridiplantae; phylum Streptophyta; class Magnoliopsida; order Poales; family Poaceae; genus Aegilops; species Aegilops umbellulata. The sequence goes on along the minus strand of CP136059.1, from coordinate 432,729,674 downwards.
ATTATGGAACAAGGAGTGGCAAGAGCCTAATCTTGGGGATGCCCATGGCACCCCCAAGATAATCCAAGGACACCAAAAAGTCAAAGTTTGGGGATGCCCCCGGAAGGCATCCCCTCTTTCGTCTACTTCCATCGGTAATTTTACTTGGAGCTATATTTTTATTCACCACATGATATATGTTTTGCTTGGAGCATCTTGTATGATTTGAGTCTTTGCTTTTTAGTTTACCACAATCATTCTTGCTGCACACACCTTTTGAGAGAGCCATACATGAATTGGAATTTGTTAGAATAATCTATGTGTTTCACTTATATCTTTTGAGCTTTATAGTTTTGCTCTAGTGCTTCACTTATATCTTTTAGAGCACGGTGGTGGATTTGTTTTATAGAAACTATTGATCTCTCATGCTTCACTTAGATTATTTTGAGAGTCTTAAATAGCATGGTAATTTGCTTAATAATAATAATATGCTTGGTATTCAAGATTTGTAAAACTTTCTTTTGAGTGCGTTGAATACTAAGAAAAGTTTGATGCTTGATAATTGTTTTGAGACATGAAGATGGTTATATTAGAGTCATGCTAGTTGATTAGTTGTGAATTTGAGGAATACTTATGTTAAAGTTTGTGATTCCCGTAGCATGCATGTATGGTGAACCATTATGTGATGAAGTCGGAGCATGATTTATTTATTGATTGTCTTCCTTATGAGTGGCGGTCGGGGACGAGCGATGGTCTTTTCCTACCAATCTACCCCCCTAGGAGCATGCGCGTAATACTTTGCATTGATAACTTCTAAATTTTTGCAATAAATATATGAGTTCTTTATGACTAATGTTGAGTCCATGGATTATACGCATTTCCCCATCCTTCCACCATTGCTAGCCTCTCTAATACCGCGCACCTTTCGCCGGTACCATACACCCACCATATACCTTCCTCAAAATAGCCACCATACCTACCTATCATGGCATTTCCATAGCCATTCCGAGATATATTGCCATGCAACTTTCCACCGTTCCGTTTATTATGACACGCTCCATCATTGTCATATTGCTAGCATGATCATGTAGTTGACATTGTATTTGTGGCAAAGCCATCATTCATAATTCACTACTAGGAAAAGGCCTACTAATGGCGCACCTAATTTGGCCATTAATGGCGCATTAGTGGTGCGCCATTAGTGCCACGCCATTAGTATATTTTACTAATGGCGCACCACTGGTGCGCCATTAGTATCTGGTATACTAATGGCGGACCTCAGATGCGCCATTAGTATATACAACAGTGCGCCATTAGTATGCCTCCCAGGGGGCCATGTATACTCAGGTGCTTTGGCATACTAATGGCGCACAACAACAAGATGCGCCATTAGTAACTTCGGCATACTAATGGCGCACTGTTTAATGATGCGCCATTAGTATCCCTTGGCATACTAATGGCGCACTGTGATGTGATCCGCCATTAGTATGAATATTAGGTTTTTTTATTTTTTAATTTTCTGTTTTTTGCACAGGTTACAAAATGTATAATTGGACAAAATATAGACAACACACATCAACAACAGATTCATCGAATACAATAGAAGATTAGTCTCTGAATACAATTCATCATATTAGTCTCCGAATACAATTCATCATATTAGTCTCCGAATTGAAAAGACCGAACAAAGATAGAACATTATATTACAAGTCTCGAGACCGCGAGTAGTGAGTTTGTCTTCACATTACAAGTCGATATCGATCATCTAAACTACCATCACATAGAAGAGAGCTGCGGTCATCACGATGAGCATCATCATGATGAAACTCGTCTTCATCCGGTTCCTCCAACGCTCCCTCCCCTCTCCCGCTAGATAGCGGGCGTATCTAGATTCGGCCTCGGCCCTAGTGGTGTACCCTTTGTAATTGTTACCGCTGAATCGGTGAACATGTCTCCAACACTCCTCCCAGTCGCCGTAGACTCCGGGAACCTTACCCTTGTACACGACATACGACGGCATCGCTATGCACTAGCCAAACGAAACGTTAGTACCAATTCACAGACAATACATAAGCAATATATAAGTATGCAACAGAACGATCGGAAGAGAAAAGCAAGACATTAATAGCATCGATTACATCTAAGTTGAACGACTCTTGAAACCAAAGAGACATACTACAAGTTCATTAAAGTTTAATTACAACATGAGCCAATCGATGTTTCAGAACTAGACACAGCATCACTGCTTTTGACTCGACTCAAGGGACCGGAATGTGGATGAAGCCGCTGTCTATCGTGGGCGTCGAGCTCGGCTAATGTCGAGGTACCGCCAACAGCAGGCGTGCAGTTGACGGAGGGGCCGCTTGCTGCAGAGGTGTCGGCCGGCGTACACCCGGGTGCATTAAGCTCCCGTGCCGGCGTCGGAGACACCAATGCCGCCTCCGCCGGAGACACCAATGGCCCCGCCATTGCGTTCTGCGAGTTGCTGGCCGTGAAGCTAGGAATCGGGGGCGGCCCCTGTTGGCTGCCCGCAATCCACGCACTCAACCCCTCGATCAAGGTAGGCACAATGGCGGTGATCGTCGCTCCGAGTTGTTGTTGCACTTGCTCTTGGACAATCTCCGGAATCCGCGCCACCTGTGCCTTGAGTTCTTGAACCTCGCGCGCTTGGCTTTCCGAGCTGGTCTTTTTCTCCTTTCGCCCACCAGTGTTATAGTATGACGACCATTTTGTCGACAAGCCTTTGCCGGCCACACGACCAGCTGACGTCGGCTTACTGAGCTTATCCTTGTTCTTCATTACATTCAACGCCCTATTTAGAGTGGTGTCCCAAGGGTTGCTCTTAGTCGACCCCGCGCTACTGCTTTCAGTCGCCTGCGGAAGGAATGTGAACCATTTAGAAATTTGGCTTCATTAATTAGAATGCAACCATATGGAGCTAATTACGCGGGGGTGTATTCCTTACCAGAACAAGCTCAAGCGCTCTGGTCTTCGGATTCGTGGTAAGCTCCTTTGTTTTCGGGTCCTTCTTGTACCGGGCCCTGACAAAGTTCCTGGTCTGCTTGTCACCGTATTTATCGAAGAGGGGCGGTAGGCCTTGCTCGGCACGGTCCGCCTCCTCCTTGTCTCATATAGGCTCCGCCACTCTGTAACCGCCGGGACCGAGTGTGTGTTCCCCTAAGTTCAGCTCCTGCATTTCTTTCCCCCACTTACTTGCTTCGGAGTTTGCGGTGCTCGAGCAATTGATCTTGAAGTCGTTGTAGTCATCTTCGGTGATCGAAGGATTTTTCTCCTTGATCTTCTCATAACTCTCACCTTTCTCGATCATTCTCTTCACATTGCTTTTCCAAGTAGACAGGGCCTTGCTCATCTTCGTGAGGGCAGCATTGTTCACTTTATTCCCTTTGAGGCTTGTGTTTTCAAATTCAGCGGGGAACTTGTATCGTTCGTGCAGCTTCGTGAAGAGAAGGTTGCGCAAATTCCCTCGGTCAGGATGCCTCAGGTTCTCGGTGTTGATCGAGATGGTGCTCCGGAGAATGCACCCGAGCTGAAGCGAGTACCCCTTGACTATTCATTCGGGCGCCGTTGGATTCCCGTCGGAGTCCACTTCAGTAACTTCCTCCTTGAGGGTGCGGAGCACGGTCGGGCGTCGGTCCTTCCGTTGCCTCTTCGGTTGGCTGCCATCTGTGCGTGCGCCGCCATCATCAGTGGTGGCATCCTCGGCGGCACCATCAGTGGTGGCATTAGTGGGGTCATCCTCGGCGGTACCATCAGTGGTCTTAGGATCAGTGGGGAAGGCGGCGTCCTCATACAAGTGAGGTTGTTCCTCCATCTCCTGGGACAGCTCCCAGAATGCCTTGCCGCCCGAACCCCCGGCCTCATCGTTGTTGGCCATGTTTCTCTCTAAATAGGAACAAAGTTTGGTCAAAAAGCTGGTTATTGTCAAGGAACAAGATCATGGTCTCATCATTTAGGGTTTGTCGACACCGAGGCATCCTAAAAGCTAAGCTTTTATCATTGAGGGTTTTTCGACGCCGAGGCACCCTAAAAGCCTAAGCTTTCATCATTTTGGTTTTTATCGACACCGAGGCACCCTAAAAGCCAAGGTTGTATAATTAATGGTTTGTCGACACCGAGGCATCCTAAAAGCTAAGCTGGGAAGGAGAATTCTAAGTTGGGCCTAATCACTTGGATCTATTGCCGCCTATGGTTTAATGCAGTTAGAATAAAGGGGCACTTGATCCTACTTAATTAACTACTAAGATACCCCGGCCCATGCATTAGTCACAAGTACCCCATATGTCCTATTTTTAGCAAAGTCATGCTAAAATTCATGGAAAATTTCAGCATGACCTTTGCTGAAAATAGGACATATGGAGTACCCGAATTTGCCGGAACGGAAGTTAATCGACATTCCAGCAAACTCAAGGGCCTCTCGGGTGGACAAGGCAAAAAAGGCCTCCATCACAACATGGAAAATACATTGGCATGTGAAGAGGTGAAACAATATATGCATCTCCAAGCAGTATCATTCAACATTTTGGACAAACCACTACAAGCAATACTGGATCAGATACAAGAAGAATGTGAGAAAATGCAGACAAATACTAACAGATTGAGGTGTTTAACTTGTGGTGCTCTCTGTGCTATTAACATTTCAAGTCAAAACCTTTTCTGGTTAGTAAGTGTTTCTTGAGCATATGTATGTAGTAAGTGTTTCTGCTGTCAGTGTTTCAGAACACATATTTTAGCTACCTAGTACCAGTGCTATTACCCAGCAGTTAATTAGCTTTTGCTTTTGCTTTTCAGTGCCAAATTCTAGCTAGTACCAGCAAATTAACATCTAGCAGCAATCATTTTCAAATATATATACACTGGACATTTTAATATTAACCTAAGGAAAAATGAATAGTTAGGTTAATTACCCATTGTTAGTTATTCAGTCTGATGCTTTGTTCTACACTTTGATGCAAATTAGTATATAGAAGAAGCTATTTACTAGCAGTACCATATATAAAAGACATTCAGTCTGATGCTATTTACTAGCAGTACTAGCAGTTTTTCTTCTTCTTCAATAACTGTATTGGCCATCAGACTGTATTGGCCATATATAAAAGACATTCAGTCTGATGCTATTTACTAGCAGTAGTAGCAGTTTTTTTCTTCTTCATTAACTGTACTAGCAGTTTTTTTCTTCTTCATTAACTGTATTAGCTATTTACTAGCAGTACTAGCACTTGGATCATATGCTAATGCTACATTGATACATCATCATGTTGGGTAATATTAAACCCAAGCAACTTTATAATCAACCCAAGATACATCAACTACTGCACTGTCCTGCCTAATAAAAACAGTCATGCCAGCATATAGTATATAAATCTGAATTTGTGTTTACAAGAAGAGTGCCCATTGCAATGTAAACCTGAGAACACAACTCACCTCAAGTGCAGGATATAGCAGACACCTACTTCTTCAGTCAAGTGCAGTAAAAGACCGTTTGCAGAACCTGTTTAGTCAGAGTTGAACATTAGAATCCATACTATGCTCTACTATGCTTGTAAAGGAACACTATGACCTCCCTACCATTTGAGTAAGCTGAAGCTTGGCTTCAACTACTGACATCACCAAATAAAATTCAGATAAAGAGTAAGGTCCTAGAACTCACAAATTATTTGATGATTAATAACCTAGTACATGAAGGCACGAACAGAACAATACTAGGTAGATGAAGAACATGTATAATGTCCCAATTAGTACTCCGCACACGATGAATTACAAACAAATAGAAGGAACCCAATTGCTATGAATACCATTGCATAGAGGAGTATCAAGTTCAAGCTAAAAATCGCAACTGTAGGGAAGGAAGAGGACAAACTCTGATGAACTCGCAGGAACCCTAATGGATCTAAAAGAAGAAGGAGGAGAACTTACTTGGGCTGATGAACGGCGGTGGTGCGTGGATGAGATCTGGTCAAATCAGGCTGATGCAGCGACCGTTGTGGAGGAGAGGCGGCGTCGAGGCAGCGGTGCAGCGGCGGCGGGGCGGCGTCGAGGTGGCGGGGCGGCGACGTCGAGGCGTCGAGGCGGCGTCGAGGCGTCGAGGCGGTGTCGGGGCGTCGAGGCGGCGTCGGGGCGTCAAGGCGGCGTCGAGGCGTCAAGGCGGCGTCGGGGCGGCGGGGCAGCGGCGCCGGGAGAGGAGAGGGGAAGGGGATCGAGGGCGAGGGCGAGGGAGAGAGAGGGGATAGGTTTGGGCCGGGGAGGAAATATGGATGGGGGCGGCACAATACTAATGGCGCACCACCCCTCGGTGCGCCATAAGTACATCCATACTAATGGCGCACCTCACCCTGGTGCGCCATTAGTATTTTTTTTATTTCTGCTCGAGCCAACAGGTTATCTTCCACCTGACCTGATCCACGTCAAGTTCCCTCTACTAGCTCGATTGGTCAGCAGCCAGTTCTCACACCAGGAGGTCTTGGGTTCGATTCCCAGGCTCCACAATTTTTTTATGCATTTAAAATGCTGTTTGATACTTATTTGTGTTTAAATATGTTCAAACTTGTTTAAATCATATTAGTAATATTTTTTTATAAGACAATAATAATTTTTTAAAAATATCATCAAACAGTAATGCTGGTGGAGCGGGGGAGGGTGCGGGGGGTGCGGGGGGTCGGCGGCGGCGGTTGAGTAGGGGAGGGGTGCGGGGGGTCGGCGGCGGCAGTTGAGTAGGGGAATCGAGGGTGCGAGGGGTCGGCGGCGGCGGCCGGTGGACCGGGGGGTGCTCGGCGGCGAGGGGGACCGGATCTGGTGAGGTGGGATAGCGATCGAGATGGAGGGGGATCGAGATCGAGTGTCCATGAAATTTAAAAATATTCATGATCGTTCAAAAAGTTCCCATGAAATACAATCGAGAAATGAAGGCTACGATTTAAATACAATCGATCTTAGCTAGCTATCTGTTCACAATCTTCTTGCCCTTCTTTTTCGCAAATGGAGTTCTTCTGTGGAACGGACGTCCTTTAGGTAGGGTGGTCCTGCTTCTTCTTGTGGTGTATGCTGCTACTTCATCATCGTCGTCATGTTCGATCCTCGGGTTGCCGTACTTGTCGAAGTCTTGCTCATTGGCTACTCCATCCATTCCGATGATCTTCCTTTTGCCTCTCCTCACGACAACACGACTGGGCTTTGACGGGTTGGTAATGAAGAAGCATTGGTCAACTTGGGAAGCCAGTACCCATGGCTCATTTTTCGCGGTGACGTTTGCGCCCGCGGTCTTGGATTTGGCTTCGGGTATAACCATGGTGGTGAAATACCGGTCTTCTTTTAGGACGCTCTTCGCCCATCTGACACGGAACATCGGGACCTTCTCTCCAGCGTAGCTCAGCTCCCAGATCTCCTCGATCCTTCCGTAGTATCTGTCCTTGTCATTACCGGTGTAGGATTCCATCGTTACCCCGGAGTTCTGATAACCATCGCTCTTTATGTCCTTGGCCTCGGTGTAGAATGTGTAGTCATTGATATCGTACGCCTCATAGGTCATCAGGTTGTGCTCGGCGCCCTGTGACAAGGCGGATATGAGTTGTTCTTCCGCGGAAGAATCCTCATGTAAAGGGTACGACAGAAGCTTCTGCTTGAACCAACGCGTGAAACATGAGTTGTGATCTTTGATTATATCTCCGTCCGTCCTCTATTGGCCTCGGTCATTGTACGTCTCAATAAAGGTTTTGTGCTCTACCACCCAAGGATCGACCACGTCTATGTGTTGTAGCGCGACTAGGTTTGCTCTTTCAAAGTCGGCGAGTCGACCCTCGAAGTCGACATGCATTTCGCAGCGACCCTCATGGTGACCCCATCCAGCGAGCCTGCCGAGGTGCCTGTTGGGCAGACCAACGGGGTTCTCGATGCCTAGAAAATTCGTGTAGTAGGAGATGCACTATTCAGTCAGAAAGCCCCTGGCTATGCTTCCCTCTGGACGTGACATGTTGCGAGCGTATCCTTTGATGACACCATTCATCCTTTCGAACGGCATCATGCTGTGCAGGAACGTCGGCCCGAGTTGGATGATATCGTCCACTATATGGACCAGCAGATGCACCATAACGTCAAACAATGCGGGCGGGAAGTACATCTCAAGCTCGCATAGTATCACCATGATCTCTTCCTGTAGCCTTCTGAGTTGCCTCACGCCAATAGACTTCCGAGAGATGACGTCGAAAAAGTTGCATAGGCCAAATAGGGTTTCACGGACGTGCGCGTCCATGATCCCACGGATTGCAACTGGAAGTATCTGCGTCATCAGCACGTGACAGTCGTGAGACTTCATCCTGCTGAACTTCAGCTTCGCTGGGTCTAGGTATCTGCTTATCTTCCCCGCGTAACCGTAAGGAAGTTTTACTCCTACGAGGCAGGTGAAAAACTGCTCGATCTCCTCCTGACTTAGAGTGAAGCACGCGGGAGGGTAGTCATTTCCGGTCTTCTTGGCCTTTTTGCCTTTGCGACGACTTTCCGTGTCCTGCTTGAAGTTCAACGCTTGCCACTGGCTCGCATCCGTAGGGTGACTCAGCATCTTGTCTTTTTTATCTATCTCCGGATCATTTGCGTCATCTTCTCGCTCCTTCTCCTCCCTATCCGCGTGCCAATGTAGGAGCTTTGCTACCTTAGGGTCCGCGAAATACCGCTGCAGACGAGGAGTGATCGGAAAGTACCACACCACTTTTCGAGGAGCTTGCTTCCTCTTCTTGTATCGAGTGACGCCGCACACCAGACATATGGTAGACTCCACGTGCTCGTCCCGATAAATGATGCAATTGTTCATGCACACATGGTATTTCACGTGCGGTAAATCCAGAGGACACACGATTTTCTTCGCCTCCTCCAAACTGGTCGGGCACTTGTTCCCCTTGGGAAGACGTTCGTGCCAGAATGACATGTTCTCATCGAAGCATGCGCCGGTCTTTTTGTGTTTTACCTTCATCTCCAGAGCCATGAGCGTTACTTTCAGGCGGGTATACTCGGGCCTGCATCCTTCATACAATGGAGTAACCACGTCTAACTCAAGTTGATCCATCTTGGCTTTCTCTCGGGCGGTAGCTCTTGCGTTATCCGTCTGCTTGAGAAGCCCATCGATGGTCCAGTGTCGTCTGCTCTGCCGGCATCATCATCTTCATGATCATGCCCGTCGTCTGCTCCGACATCTTCCTCATCATCATGTCCTGCATCTTCTACATGATGACTGTGTGCAGCATCACCGTCGTGATCATCTCCTGGGGATTCTTCGTCTTCTCGCCCGCCCGAGCCGCGGTGGTTTTCTTGCTGCCCTTCCTTATTTCTTGCCCGACCCCCATGGACGACTTCGTAGTCATCTTCATCACCTTGCCACCGATAGCCATCCATGAAACCACGCAAGAGCAGGTGGTCCCGCACCTGCCCGGAATCCGGGTCCGCAATAAGTCTCTTCAGCTTGCATCTTCGACACGGACATCTTATCTCCGTCTCATTCTTTTGAAGCATCTCGGCCTTCGCGGACCTCAAAAACCTATTCACGATGCCTTCAGTCATCGTGCGGACCATGGTCACCTGCGGGGTAGAGCAAAACGATATTTTAGAACCAAGAAAAAATTTGGCATGACTTTCCCTAAAAATAGGACCAAAAAGAATGCCTAATGCCAAAATTCTCGCCGAAACGGAAATGAATCAACATTCCGGGAAAATATTGGCAACTATCGCATTTCAAATACCGGTACACCTCCAAAGACAAACACATATGCAACACCACAAACATATGCAACACCACGAACATACATAGATCTAGCTAGGCCATAAAAAGTGCATGTGCACATTGTTGTAGGGAGAACAACATAAATATAGCTTCCCCCCTTACTTACCTATCAAAACAAGGTAATTTAACCACTTAATTTGAATGAATCTATGGTGGAAATGAGGTGAAAAAGAGGAGGCACCCGAGACAAGGAGGAGGTGGAGAGAATGAAGTGGGGAGAAAGTGAGTGTGGGTAGGAGAGGCTGTCCAAAATATCTTGTTGCTGCCCACTTACTAATGGCGCACCAACTCTAAATGCGCCATTAGTAATCCAGGTTACTAATGGTGCACCTTCTGGTGGTGCGCCATTAGTAGTTTTGCAAAAAAAACATACTAATGGCGCACTGTTCCACAGTGCGCCATTACTAGTTTAAACTAGTAATGGCGCACGGTGGAACAGTGCCATTAGTAGTTTTGCAAAAAAAAGGAATAAAAAATATAATAAAAAAAACAACATTAGTGGCGCACTTTCTGACAGGTGCGACTAGTAATGGCGCACTAGTTCAATTTTTTTGATACTAATGGCGCACCGTGGGCCAGGTGCGCCATTAGTAGTTTCAACTCTAATGGTGTATCAGAAGGTGGTGCGCCATTAGTATATACTAATGGCGCACCGCTTGTCTGGTGCGCCATTAGTGTCAATCCCATCTACAGCCCTTTTTCTGTAGTGATTCTTTCATACATGTCACTCTTGATTCATTGCATATCCCGGTACACCGCCGGAGGCATTCATATAGAGTCATATTTTGTTCTAAGTTTTGAGTTGTAATTGTTGAGTTGTAAGAAAAATAAAAGTGTGATGATCATCATTTTTAGAGCATTGTCCCAAGTGAGGAAAGGATGATGGAGACTATGATTCCCCCACAAGTCGGGATGAGACTCCGGACAAAAAAAAGAGGCCATAGAAAAAAGAGAAAAGGCCCAAATAAAAAAAGAAATGAGAGAAAAAGAGAGAAGGGACAATGTTACTATCCTTTTACCACACTTGTGCTTCAAAGTAGCACCATGATCTTCATGATAGAGAGTCTCTCATTTTGTCACTTTCATATACTAGTGGGAATTTTACATTATAGAACTTGGCTTGTATATTCCAATGATGGGCTTCCTCAAAATGCCCTAGGTCTTCGTGAGCAAGCGAGTTGGATGCACACCCACTTAGTTTCTTTCGTTGAGTTTTCATATACTTATAGCTCTAGTGCATTCGCTGCATGGCAATCCCTACTCACTCACATTGATATCTATTGATGGGCATATCCATAGCCCGTTGATACGCCTAGTTGATGTGAGACTATCTTCCCCTCTTTTTGTCTTCTCCACAACCACCATTCTATTCCACATATAGTGCTATATCCATGGCTCACGCTCATGTATTGCGTGAAGATTGAAAAAGTTTTGAAAATGTCAAAAGTATGAAACAATTGCTTGGCTTGTCATCGGGGTTGTGCATGATTTAAATACTTTGTGTGGTGTAGATTGAGCATAGCTAGACTATAAGATTTTGTAGGGATAACTTTCTTTGGCCATGATATTTTGAGAAGACATAATTGCTTTGTTAGTATGCTTGAAGTATTATTTTTTTATGTCGTTATGAACTTTTGTCTTCAATCTTTTGGATCTAAATATTCATACCACAATTAAGAAGAATTACATTTAAATTATGCCAAGTAGCACTCCGTATCAAAAATTCTCTTTTTATCAATTACCTACTTGAGGACGAGCAGGAATTAAGCTTGGGGATGCCTGATACTTCTCCAACGTATCTATAATTTTTGATTGCTCCATGCTATATTATCTACTGTTTTGGACCATATTGGGCTTTATTTTCCACTTTTATATTACTTTTGGGACTAACCTATTAACCGGAGGCCTAGCCCAGAATTGCTGTTTTTTTGCCTATTTTAGTGTTTCGAAGAAACGGAATATCGAACGGAGTCCAAACGGAATGAAACCTTCGGGAACATGATTTTCTCAACAAATATGATCCAGGAGACTTGGACCCTCCGTCAAGAAAGCCACGAGGCGGTCACGAGGGTGGAGAGCGCCACCCTCCTAGGGCGCGCCCCCTGCCTCGTGGCCCCCTCGAAGCTCCACCGACGTACTCCATCCTCCTATATATACCTATGTACCCCCAAACGATAAGATACGAAGCCAAAAACCTAATTCCACCGCCGCAACCTTCTATACCCACGAGATCCCTTCTTGGGGACTGTTCCGGAGCTCCGCCGGAAGGGGAATCCACCACGGAGGGCTTCTACATCAACACCATAGCCTCTCCGATGAAGTGTGAGTAGTTTACCTCAGACCTTCGGGTCCATAGTTAGTAGCTAGATGGCTTCTTCTCTCTTTTTGGATCTCAATACAATGTTCTCCCCCTCTCTCGCGGAGATCTATTCGATGTAATCTTCTTTTTGCGATGTGTTTGTTGAGACCGATGAATTGTGGGTTTATGATCAAGATTATCTATGAACAATATTTGAATCTTCTCTGTATTCTTTTATGTATGATTGGTTATCTTTGCAAGTCTCTTCGAATTATCAGTTTGGTTTGGCCTACTAGATTGGTTTTTCTTGTAATGGGAGAAGTGCTTAGCTTTGGGTTCAATCTTGAGCTGTCCTTTCCCAGTGACAGTAGGGGTAGCAAGACACGTATTGTATTGTTGCCATCGAGGATAACAAGATGGGGTATTTATCATATTGCATGAATTTATTCCTCTACATCATGTCATCTTGCTTAAGGCATTACTCTATTTTCTTGAACTTAATACTCTAGATGCATGCTGGATAGCGGTCGATGAGTTGAGTAATAGTAGTAGATGCAGGGAGGAGTCGGTCTACTTGTCTCGGATGTGATGCCTATATACATGATCATACCTAGATATTCTCATAACTATGCTCAATTCTGTCAATTGCTCAACAGTAATTTGTTCACCCACCGTAGAATACTTATGCTCGTGAGAGAAGCCACTAGTGAAATCTATGGCCCCCGGGTCTATTCTCATCATATCAATCTCGATCACTTTATTATTGCTTTGCTTTTTTACTTTGCCTTTTTATTTTTACTTTGCATCTCCATACCAAAAATACCAAAAATATTATTTATCATCCCTATCAGATCTCACTCTCGTAAGTGACCGTGAAGGGCTTGACAACCCCTAATCGCGTTGGTTGCGTTGAGCTATTTGTTTTGTCTAGGTACGAGGGACTCACGCGTAGCCTCCTACTGGATTGATACCTTGGTTCTAAAAAACTGAGGGAAATACTTACTCTACTCTGCTGCATCACCCTTTCCTCTTCAAGGAAATCCAACCCAGTGCTCAAGAGGTAGTATATATATATATATATATATATATATATATATATATATATATATATATATATATATATATATATATATATATATACGGAAATGCTATAAAATACATTGTGATGTGTGAATTGGATAAGGTGACCGAGATAAGTATTTTTACCCATGGGTATTTTCCGCACCCGGCAAGATATGGGCAACAGTTTAAAATCCGAGGTGCGGGTAGGTGTCCGAGTTTGGAAAAAAAATATTGGGATGGCTACGGGTTTGGACGACCATTACCGGTTTACCATCACCCAAACCCGGCGGGTGCTTAGGTTGAGGAATACTTAGGGCTGGAGCAGTAAGGAACCACAGAGAGGTGGTGATCGTTGTCGTTTTGGGTACAACATGTCAATTTTTTATCACATCAGAGAAGGAGTATACGCCTCAGATCAACATAAGTAGGATCATGCACACCATTATCAAAAAAGGGTTTTCCCCATTTTGTATTAAAAAACAACCAACACCGATCACATATAAATTATTGGAGCAAGTAGCATAACAAGCCTAAATGAAAAGAGAAAGAACAAAGAAGAAGAAACAAATGGCAACAACAACTACAGCTCGACAAAGCATGGATGACCCGCTGATACGTCTCCAACATATCTATAATTTATGAAGTATTAATGCCATATTAACAACAATTTTATATGGTTTTGGTATAATTTGCATGGAACTAACCTGGACAGACATTGTTTTCAGCAGAACTACCGTGCTGTTGTTTTTTGTGCAGAAATGAAAGTTCTCCAAATGAGCTGAAACTTTTTGACAATTTTTTTGGAACAAAAGAGGCACTAGAAGCTTCATGGGGGGGGGGCAGAAGTTGAAGGAGGTGAGCACAACCCACCAGGGCGCGCTGGGGGCCCAACCTGTGTGCAGGTGTATCGTGCTCACCTCGAGGCCCATCTTCGCGTGAAACCAACGCCAAAAAATCCTATAAATACAGAAACCCCCAGAAATAACCCTAGATCAGAAGTTTCGCCACTGCAAGCCTCTGTAGCCATGAAAACCCAATCCAGACCTTATTCCGGCACCCTGCCAGAGGGGGAAATCATCACCGGTGGCCATCTTCATCATCCCAGTGGCCACCATGATGAGGAGGGAGTAGTCCACCCTCGGGCCGAGGGTTTGTACCAGTAGCTGTTTAATCTCTCCCTCTCTCGCGCGCGTTCTTGAGATGTCATGATCTTGATGTAGCACGGGCTTTGTTAATATAGTTGGATCATATGGTGTTTTCCTCTCTCTGTCTTGTTGTGAATTGAGTTTTCCCTTTGAGATTTCGTTCTTATCGGATTGAATACTTTTATGGATTTGAGAACACTTAATGTATGTCTTGCTATGAATACCCATGGTGACAATGGGGTATCATATTGATTCACTTGATATATATTTTGGCACTCAACTCGCGGATTCCCGAGGTGACATTAGGGTAATCTATGCACAGGGGTTGATGCACGTTCTTGTCTTTGTTTCTCCGGTGGAAATCTTGTGGCACTCTTTGAGGTTCTTTGTGTTGCATTGAGTATTATGAATATGGAATTATTTGGTGTTATCTTAGTACGAACTCTTGATAAATTGATCGGAAAGGATAACTTGGTGTTATTTTAGTACGAACTCTGGATAGATCGATCAGAAAGGATAAATTGGTGTTATTTTAGTACAAACTCTGGATAGATCGATCAAAACGGATAACTTGGTGTTATTTTAGTACGAACACTTGGATAGATCGATCGGAAAGAATAGCTTCGAGGTGGTTTCGTACCCTACCAACAATTTCTTCTTATGTTCTCCGCTAGATCAAAACTTTGGAGTGATTCTTCATCGCACATTGAGGGATGGTTATACGATCCAATTATATTAGCATTGTTGAGAAATTGCACTAGCGGAAGTATGGACCCTAGGCCTTGTTTTCAAGCATTGCAATACCATTTGTGCTCCGTTTTACCAATTGCTACCTTGTTGTTTTTTTATTTCCTGATTATAAAAATATATTTCTACCATCCATATTACACTTTTATCACCATCTCTTCAGTGAACTAGTGCACCTATACAATTTGCCACTGTATTGGGTGTGTTGGGGACACACGAGATTTCTTGTATTTGGTCGGAGGGTTGCTTGAGAGAGACCATCTTCATCCTACACCTCCCACGGATGATAAACCTTAGGTCATCCACTTGAGGGAAAATTGCGACTTTCCTAATTGATGAATATCCAAGAAGGACGATATAATAAAAACTTCCATATAGATCGTTGGATATGATGAGTTTGATTCCTTGCAAAAGTTTTGCGATATGGAGATAATAATATGTGAGTTATGTTGGTGAGTAATTGTGCTTTAGTAGGAATATTGGTGTTAAGGTTTGTGATTCCCTATGCAAGCACGAAAGTCAATAGTTGTGCAATCAAATTACATCCTACTTGTGGTGCATTATTTTGGTGTTAGTTATGCTTAATGCTCGTTTATGCGAATTTTTGTTTCTTGGTTGGTTGCTTCTCAATCTATTTGCTAGCCTTTCCGTGTACTAAGTAGAAATACTACTTGTGCATCCAAAATCGTTAAACCTAGTTTTGCCATATGAGTCCACCATACCTACCTATATGCGGTGTTTCCGTGTTGTTCCAAGTAAATTTGTATGTGCCAACTCTAATTTTCAAAATAAAATTCCTTTTTGTGTGCCTATACAGCTCATGAAGCGGCAGGGGGTGGCCAATATTTTCCATGCTACATGCGTTATTCTCCAGATGAGTATCTATTCATTTGTCATTGCACGAGAGTGTGGCAAAGGTAATTGACCGCTCTCTGACTATAGCACCAGAAAAGCCCCTGTCTGCTAGGACTACATCGGCATTTCCCCCAAAGAGGAAGGGATGATGCAGCACATCGACGGTAGGTATTTCCCTTAGTGAAGAAACCAAGTTTATCGAACCAGTAGGAGAACCAAGCAACACAACGTAAACAACACCTGCACACAAATAATAACACCTCGCAACCCGACGTGTTAAAGGGGTTGTCAATCCCTTTCGGGTAACGGTGCCAGAAATTGGTAATAGATTGAAATAATGGATCGCAAATAAAATAAAGTGCAGCAAAGTATTTTTGTATTTTTGGTTTAATAGGTCTGAATAAAAATGCAAAGGAAAAGTAGATCGCAAGAAAATATATGAGAAAGAAGACGAGGGGGCCGTAGGTTTCACTAGTGGCTTCGCTCGAGAAAGATAGAAAACGGTGGGTGAACAAATTACTGTTGGGCAATTGATAGAATCTCAAATAATTATGACGATATCCAGGCAATGATCCTCACGTACAAGATTAGTAGACCGACTCCTGCCTGCATCTACTACTATTACTCCACACAGCGACCGCTATCCAGCATGCATCTATTGTATTAAGTTCATGGAGAAACGAAGTAATGCAATAAGAACGATGACATGATATAGACAAGATCTGTTTACCTATTGTGTTAGATATAGATCCCATCTTTTTATCCTTAGTAGCAACGATACATACATGTCGGTTCCCTTTCTGTCACTGGGATCAAGCACCATAAGATCGAACCCACTACCGGGCACCTCTTCCCATTGCAAGATAAATAGATCAAGTTGGCCAAACAAAACCCAAATATCGGAGAAGAAATACGAGGCTATAAGAGATCATGCATACAAGAGATCAAAGAAACTCAAATAACTTTCATGGATATAAAAAGATATGACTGATCATAAACTCAAAGTTCATCAGATCCCAACAAACACACCGCAAAAAGAGTTACATCATATGGATCTCCAAGAGACCATTGTATTGAGAATTCAGCGAGAGAAAGAGAAAGCCATCTAGCTACTAATTACGGACCCGAAGGTCCACAAAGAACTACTCACGCATCATCGGAGAGGCACCAATGGAGGTGGTGAACCCCATCCGAGATGGTGTCTAGATTGGATTTGGTGGTTCTGGACTCTGCGGTGGTTGGATGAATATTTCGTCGACGCTTCTAGGGTTCTGGTATTTTTGGGGTATTTATAGAGCAAAGTGGTGGTCCGGGGGGCACCCGAGGTGGGCACAACTCACCAGGACGCGCCTGGGCCTCCTAGCGCGCCCTGGTGTGTGTCCCCTCCTCGGGACTCCCCCCAGGTGCAACCAGGGCCCAACATGTTCCTTCTGGTCCATAAAAAATCTCCGTAAAATTTCATGGCATTTGTACTCCGTCTGATATTGATTTTCTGCGATGTAAAAACACGGAAAAACAGGAACTGGCACTTGGCACTATGTTAATAGGTTAGTACCAGAAAATGATATAAGATGATTATAAAACATCCAAGATTGATAATATAACAGCATGGAACA
The DNA here is from genome assembly GCA_032464435.1 of Aegilops umbellulata. Taxonomy (NCBI): domain Eukaryota; kingdom Viridiplantae; phylum Streptophyta; class Magnoliopsida; order Poales; family Poaceae; genus Aegilops; species Aegilops umbellulata. The sequence goes on along the minus strand of CP136059.1, from coordinate 432,712,190 downwards.
ATAAAAAATTATAGATACGTTGGAGACGTATTAGTAATAGGGATGCCCAATCCCGGAATGCAAAAAAAATATAATTTGTCAAATAATAAATTCCTTGGAAAGTGTTGGTATGGAAGGCACCCGTGGATACGGCTAGCCATGGATTGTGAAATAATTATGGAAAAAGGAATAAACTTTATTTTATGTTTGGGAACTGCCTATGATGTATCTAGCATGGAAAGTATTGGGAACTACTCGGTCGTTTTCTTTGACGGGAAAAGCATGCCTCTCAAAATATTTTTTCTCTCAACTTAAGCTTTGCGCTCTGGCACCTCTACAAATCTCCGCTTCCCTCTTCAAAGGGCCTATATATTTACTTTATGCAATTTTTTATTTGAGTCTCCATCTTGTCTTATAAAGCACCAACTAGGGAGCACTATGATCATACCTGTGGATGTAGCTAATATTCAAGTGTGTTTCATGAATGGATCAATGATTGAGCATAATGGGCTAGGGATAGCTTTCTTTATCGTTGATATTTTGAAAGACATGGTTGCTAGTTAGTATGCTTGAGTATTGATGTCTTCATGTCAAATTATAGACTATTGCTTTGAATCATTCATGTCCAAATGTCCATGCTACAAAAGAAAGAGTATATGATGGATATGATAGGTAGAATTCCACAACAAAAATTCCGCTTTCAATTGCTACTTTATCATGATGAGTTTTATGAGAAAAAGTTGTTGTTATGATGCTAGGAAAAGTGATTGAAATTATCATTGATCAAACTTATGCACTATGCTAGCATTCACACTTCATAAATTATTTATTTTATCATTTACCTACTCGAGGATGAGTAGGAATTTAGCTTGGGGATGTTGATACATCTCCAAAGTATCTATAATTTATGAAGTATTTATGCCATGTTTACAACAATTTTATATTGTTTTGGTATGATTTGCATGAAACTAACCCGGACTGACGCTTTTTTCCAGCAGAACTATCGTGGTGGTGTTTTTTGTGCAGAAATGGAAGTTCCCCAAATGAGCTAAAACTTTTTGACGATTTTTTTTGGAACAAAAGAGGCACTATCCCGCCAGAGCGCGTCGGGGGCCCAACCCATGTGTAGGTGTATCGTGCTCACCTCGAGGCCCATCTTCACATGAAACCAACGCCAAAAAATCCTATAAATACAGAAACCCCCAGAAATAACCCTAGATCGGAAGTTCCGCCGCCGCAAGCCTTTGTAGCCATGAAAAACCAATCTAGACCCTGTTCCGGCACCCTGCCGGAGGGGGAAATCATCACCAGTGGCCATCTTCATCATCCTGGCGCCCACCATGATGAGGAGGGAGTACTCCACCCTCGAGGCTGAGGGTTTCCAGCAGCAGCTATGTGTTTAATCTCTCTCTGTCGCTCGTGTTCTTGAGATGTCATGATCTTGATGTATCGTGGGCTTTGTTAATATAGTTGGATCATATGGTGTTTTCCCCTCTCTATCTTGTTGTGAACTGAGTTTTCCCTTTGAGATTTCGTTCTTATCGGATTGAATACTTTTATGGATTTGAGAACACTTAATGTATGTCTTGCTATGAATACCCGTGATGACAATGGGGTATCATATTGATTCACTTGATATATATTTTGGCACTCAACTCGCGGATACCCGAGGTGACATTGGGGTAATATATGCATATGGGTTGATGCACGTTCTTGTCTTTGTTTCTCCGGTGGAAATCTTGTGGCACTCTTTGAGGTTCTTTGTGTTGCATTGAGTATTATGAATCTGAAATTATTTGGTGTTATCTTAGTACGAACTCTTGATAAATCGATCGGAAAGGATAACTTGGTATTATTTTAGTATGAACTCTGGATAGATCGATCGGAAAGGACAACTTGGTGTTATTTTAATACGAACTCTGGATAGATCGATCAGAAAGGATAACTTGGTGTTATTTTAGTACAAACTCTTGGATAGATCGATCGAAAAGAATAGTTTCGAGGTGGTTTCGTACCCTACCAACAATTTCTTATTATGTTCGCCGCTAGATATGAACTTCGGAGTGATTCTTCATCGCACGTTGAGGATGGCTATATGATCCAATTATATTATCATTGTTGAGAGATTGCACTAGCGAAAGTATGGACACTAGGCCTTGTTTTCAAGCATTGTAATACCGTTGTGCTCAGTTTTACCGATTTCTACTTTGCTGTTTTTTATTTTCAGATTATAAAAATATATTTCTACCATCCATATTACACTTTTATTATCATCTCGAACTAGTGCACCTAAGCAATTTGCCATTGTATGGCTGTGTTGCAGACACAAGATATTTCTTGTATTTGGTTGCATGGTTGCTTGAGAGAGACCATCTTCATCCTACGCCTCCCACGAATTGATAAACCTTAGGTCATCCACTTGAGGGAAAATTGCTACTGTCCTGCAAAACTCTGCGCTTGAAGGCCAACACGAGTCTACAAGAATAAAGTTGCGTAGTAGACATCACCCGTCACAGTTGCGCCCTCCGGGATCAACCCACCACAGACCAAGGCTTCGATCCGCCGCGTACCAAGCAGCGCCTCCAAGAAGGGATGCGACGCCGACGACGCTGCTGCTCGGACGTGTCCTAGAGTTTCCCCCGACGCACAGAAGATAGTGGGGGATAGATACCTCTAACACCTTCCAGGAAGGGATGGCGGCACCCGCAGGTGTCACCGCATTAGAGCCAGAAGAGCCGACAAGGGATTTTTCCCACACTCCAAACCCCACTGCCCAATCGGGCCGAAGCCAACTAGCCACCTCGACCCCCACTAGCATGCGCCACCGCGGTCTTGACGCCACCCACACCACCTCACTGAGATCACCACCATGAGGCCAAGAGGAAGTAGAGAGATGCAGTAGGCGACAGGAGCCGCGTGGGAGGGAACTACCTCCACCATCGTCGTGCGGTAGGCCCATGCCTCCGGCACCGTTGTGGTCGCCATCCGGACGCGGCAGCAGGGCATACCAGGTCACCCCTGGCCCGACCAGACCGAAATCGGGCCCGCAAAGCCCCCCGGTCATGCTACAGCAGGGCAGTACTAGCGCCTCCAGCATCCACCCGCCCATCACCACCCACCCCCCCTCGCCTCCCGGAAGCCACACTAACGATCCTCCCGGCCGTTGGCTCGCCTAGACCTAGATGGGGCCCAAAGGGCCTAGATCTGGGCCAAGCGGGCGCGGCCGCGTCACCCCACCGCCCAGCACGCCTGAGAGACCCTCCGCCACACCGGACCGCCGCCGCCTAGGAGGCCGCACCGCCTTGCGTCAGCGCAGCCCGATAGGGGAATGGCCAGCGGGGCCACTGCCAGCGTCGGGCCAAGCCCCGTGCCAGACGCCAACAACGGCGGCAAGGAGGGAGGGAATGGGGAGGGCTCGGGGAGGAGGCACCGGGGGCGCGGCCGCGGGCGACGCGGTCACGAGGAGAGAGGCATGCACACCATTGATGCTTTTATTTGCGTACATCCACATGTTCGATTTCGTAGACATATATGAAATGCCAGCAAACAATATGACTGAAACTTGTGACGGAACTCTTACCATCCATCAGATAGATTGCAGTAGCTGAGAAAACAGAGGGGACCGAAAGCAACTCTCAAGTTCAGAAGGTGAACACACCGGAAAGCTGATCCCGTGCATATAAAGATAAAGGACTGCAGAGTGAACATCAACTGCTGAACAATCTACGTTGGTGAAAACACAGTGCAACCATAGCAATTGAAACCATAGGTTTAACTGGTGACTAGGTTGAGTACATCAAATTCGATAGCTGAATGACACAGGACCATTCAGGAATAACTATAACGGTGCACCACTTACAGTCATACATAAAGCTTCAGTACAGTGACAAAACAACACCTAGATAATCGGTTGAAGCAACAAAGCAAAATAATATGACCAGGTAACAGAGTTGGTCATCGTTGTAAAGGATGAGCTTGTCGATGCCCGCCATGGATCCAGACCTAACCATGGAAATTATCCTGAGGGGCAATTTTGCCAGCCGAGCATTAATCCTGCAGAGGAGGCACATTGAAATAAGCTCCGGTTAGGATTGTAATGTGCTCCAAACATAGAGTCATTGTATGAGTAAATTTGCTGCCGTTGGTAGACAACGAAATACATAGTAAAAGCAGAAATATACCAAAGTGCTCCTCGAACAGAATTGAACCTAGACACCATATTTATGGACAGTGAAATTCAGATGGGACAACCAACTCTATGTAACCTAGAAACTACTCCCTCCGTTCCTCCTAAATGTAAGTCTTTTAGAGATTCCACTACAAACTACACACGAATGTATGTAGACATATTTTAGAGTGTAGATTCACTCATTTTGCTCCATATGTAGTCCATATTGGAATCTCTAAAAAGACTTATATTTACAAACGGGACGAGTATCTTTTTGCTACTAAATACAGATGCAACATCGATACAGAAGATTGCATAAAACGGCCTACTAAGGAAGGTAATCTGCATAAAAACATTCAAACCGTTTATTGCCCACTACACCATTAAGCTTCTGCTCCCTCTAACAAAATGTAATAGGTTTTTTATGCCCTATGCCTTCTTCGTTCGGTAGATCCGGTCGAGGTGGTTTTCTGTTCAGAATAGGTAATTCCTTCACTTCAGTTGCACTAGTGGATTGAATAACCTTTTCTTTAGTTCTAACAAAGTGCATGCTTCTTGCTTTGATCTCCGCTACGCCTAGGACGTTGTCTGGGCCGAGAGCAACCAAAAAATGTCTTATATTTTGGCACAAAGGGAGTATTTGATAAAGATATGAGGGTTTGCCCACACAAATATGTATCAGATAATTGGCCTATCCATGCCACATTTGAACCACATTAGAGATTTTGCACGACATGAAAAAACAAACGGCTTGACTTTAGGTTTCAACGAAACTTATGAGGATTGGTAGTTATGTCCTTGTTGCATCTTGAAGCATGCTAATCAGGAATGCAAAACATACTCACCGGAGCTAAGATAAAAATAGACTTCCACAGAAGAACAAGCCTTGAAGATGTTATATAATTTTGTCCATCCATAGTTACTTGGTGAGGCCTCGTCTGACAGCTGGACAATCATTCTTTTGAGCATTGGCGCACATTTACATATCAGCTTCAAGAAATCAAGTTCATGATCATCTCCTCCGAAGCCATTGATCTCCACTTCTTCGAGAGCAGTCAAGGATATGGTGTTTGATCTCCAGCCCTCAGGTTCACAAGCACAATCAAATGGGCATTCTTCATTCACCTAAAGGCAAAAAATTATATGTGAACTATTTACTAGAGAATATAATATTGGGGGAGAGAAACAGAGTGGAAAATTACCATTGTTTTCTCTAGGGTGATCTTGAGCCTCTGCGTAGCACGACGAATTCGATTCATCCCTAGGAGATGAAAGACGAGTGCTCCAAAACCATGTCTGTTTGTTGCGAGACGTAGCTCCAAAACAGAAAACTTGACAATCATATGCTTCACTATCTCCTCTGTAAAGGCGTCCATTTTACCGTGAAAAAAAGACAGTCTCTGAAAAAACAATTTGGCAGTATCAATGTGCAGAAAAATCATAATCGGAGAATGCAGAAAATTGAGCAGGAGAAGGGACGAACGGCGCAAGCGTCAATGTGCAGCGAATGGAGCTGTCCTTGTCCCTCTGCCGTAATTAGTGCCACCTGCTGGAGTCGCCAAAGATCAAACATAACATGCACCCTGAAGTAGCAGTGCCACCAAACCATCTTCACCATGGGTGCCAAGACGGAAATGTCATCCGGAGTGGAAAAGGACATGATTAATTGCTTAAGCGCGGGGGTTTCGATGTCGATAGTTTCTATCTGCTCGGCATGGCCCTCCAGGAGAAGCTCCTGCAGCGACGCCGATTTGACCGTCAGGTCGCCCTTGTTGAAAGAAACCCAGGCGAGGTAGAGCTTTCGCAGGCGCGGGCAGCAGGAGAGCAAGCGGTCAATGGCAACGGTGCAGTACGAGAGGGACAGCGTCTCGAGTGCGGCAAACTCGGCGCCGGCTGGCACGCGGAGGAAGACGTAGCGAAGGTTCAGCACGATGGAGGTGGCGCGTTGGAAACAAGGCAGGTTGACGACGAGGGAGCCGTGGATTAACCCCGAATCGGAGGGGATCTCAAAGACGAACTTCTCCGGCTCGAGCAGCGCCGCTGCGCAGAGCAGCGACTTGACGCTGGCCTCGTCGGCGCGCTGCTCCTTGGGGACGGGGGGGCCGCGGATGTGGATGAGGGAAACCGCGGGCGGGGGGAGAGGGAAGCGGCCGAGCACCGCTTCGATTGAGCGGAACGGGACGTCGCTGAAGACGATCTGACGGAGGCGGGGCCAGAGGCCGCGCCAGCGGCGGGAGAGGACGCCGGTGCGCGCGGCGGCGCTGGCGCAGGGGAGGCGGGCGAGGATGAGGAGGAGCAGGTCTTCGGGGAGCGCACTGATGAGATCCGGTCCGCCTCCTTCAAAGGATAGCAGCCGGGGGGAACGCCGGCGAACCCCACATCACCGCTGCATCTCTCGTAGCTCTAGAAAAACCCCAACTTTCCCCTCCCACCAAATTAGCTGCCAATGGAGTAACCACGGGTAGGCAGTGAGCCAGCGACTACTGTCCTCCTTGTCCTTGTATTTACTGAGGAAGGGGTTAAATGGGGGAGTTGTCGACCGGGGCGCGAGGGGACGCATGCATTGCTGCCATTACTGCGAGCTCTCGGAAATGACAACAACGCCGACTCGTTTCACAAATCCGAGGGGCTGTTTGGTTTCTAGACACATTTTGCCACACTTTACCACATCTCATTTTAGTCAAGTTTGACTAAGTTAGGTGGGTGTTTGGTTCTACTACACCTAAGGCAAGAATTTTATAATGAGCAGTGAACTTCATATATCATAGACACAAAAAGTATGGCAAGATTCTCTTAGGCAAACCAAAGTATGACTAACAATTTGAACGACTCAAGTAAGACAAGTGTGGCAAAAATAATGTGATCATATATGGCAAAGATAGTCACAATCTAAACAGCCCCCGAATTTAATTGGAAGTGCATATTTTTGACCGTAAGCAAACTTGTGCCACTAATAACTTTTCCTAAATGCTGCAAAGTGCAGCTGCACGATCAGGTGATCGCGAGCGCACGCGCTAGGCGACAAAATTAGTCCGTTGTCTGCAACAAATGCCTTATCCAGTGGAAAGTGTGAAGGATACGTATGTACATGCATGTGCCGACGTCAACTATTTAATATGTATCAATCTTTTAAAAAGCTACAACTTTTGAACCGAGTGTCAGAACGAAGAACCGTTTTCACCGCTGGGTTCCTCGTGACGAGCTCTTCAAAACTAGATCTCATATGAATATATTTTAATGATTTTTTTGAAAAGCAACTTTGATGCTAGATGAAGCAACTTTAGTGCTAAATACGAGTAACTCTAATGGTAGATGAATTGCACCGTGTGTATAACTAATTTCGCCTAGTAGCCATCTAGTTAGTTTTGTGCAACAATGTAATAGGTGTTCACCATGATTTCTAAGTTGCATGCATTGGAAAATAAGTTGTGAATTGTTTAGTTGTCTATCATATTGTGAAAGTTTCTTACCGTAGAGTGGAAACTTGTCTAACATGGCTTCTAAGTTGTCTACCTCACAAACCATGTGTGGATGGGTGTGGTACTATGTCACTATGAAGTTGCCTATGAGTGATCCTCAATTTCTTACAATACTATGAAAGTTGTCCATCAAGGGACCTAAGTTGCCTACAATATCGAACATTTTTGTGGGATCTAAGTCATCTATCATGATTTCAAATTTTAAACTATGTGTAGATGGGTGGTACGAAATTCGTATGCTTTCCTTTTCTAGGGGAGTCTACCTGTTAACACTACTGAGCACACTGGTGTTGGCTAGCCAGGTCATGACGAGCTCTTCAAAACTAAACCCACATGGATATGTTTTGATGATTTTTATTTCTTTCAGAAAGCAACTTAGATGCTAGATGAGACAACTTTAGTGCTAAACAGAAGCAACTCCACTCCAATTTAAAGTAACTAATTAGCAACAATGAGCAACTAACTAGTACTCCCTCCGTTCCAAAATAAGTGACTCAAGATTGTACTAACTTTGTACTAAAGCTAGTATAAACTTGAGTCACTTATTTTGGGACGGAGGGAGTAATGGAGAATAACTTTGAGCAGAGGTAGACAACATCATATCACCTTTATAAGCAACTTTCTTTCTATCAGAGACAACTTTAGTGCTAAAAATCGGCAACTTCACTACACTTCCTGTCCTAATTAATTTTTGCTAACATTCTTCTAACTTCCTCACCGGTACTTCTAAGTTGCATATTGTTCATGCTTGTATGTCATTGTTTCTAAACTGCCTATAATATTAAGAAGTCGTCTACCATTGATACTCTTGTGTCTGCTATTCCTAACTATGATAGGAAAGTTGGTGGTCAATTTTGGCAACTTTAGAGTGTTTGCAGGCAACTTAGAAAAACAATGATAAACCACTTCACAATATTATAGGCAACTATTTTTGCAAAGTTAGGCAACTGAGCAGCAATGATAGGCAACTAATTATCAATAGTAGGCAACTAATTATCAATAGTAGGCAACTAGCACAGTACAAAAAGGGCCATTTGTCACGGTTCATAAGGGCCATCTGTCCCGGTAGGGGAACTGGGACTAAAGTGTCGTTACTAATGCCCTAGGCCTTTAGTCCCGGTTCTTATACGAACCGGGACAGATGGGCCTCCACGTGGCCGCCCGACGAGCCCAGGCAGGAGGCCCTTTAGTCCCGGTTGGTGGCACCAACCGGGACCAATAGTCATCCACGCGTCAGTTGTTCAGGGGCTAGGGTTTTTGTTCTTTTTTATGAAAGGGGGGGGGGTGGATTTGGGGGTTTTGTATGGTTAATTAAGGTGTTTCATATATTGTGTTAGGTAGCTAATTAATTAATAGAGAGAAGTGTCCTCTCTTATCTTCGTGATTGGTCGACGCTACGTACTATACGCATAGAGAGGACCTCGACACACTAGCTAGTAAGAAAATGAAGGAAACCATTAAGTACAGAAGTTCGTCATGCATACCGAGAGAAGTGATCGACCTCTCCTTCTCCGAGAGATTGGCCGAACAACAAGTTTTCGTATTATCTATCCGACGCTACTGGCTACATACATATACAATATGTAAGATATCTTACAATCCCCTAGCATTTGAACTCAAGTTCCACATGGTATTCTCCGACTTTATTGATGACTGATACGTCCATTTTGCATCATGCTTTGATATTCATATTTATCACATTATGGGCTGTTATTGCACATTATGTCACAATACTTATGCCTTTTTCCTCTTATTTTACAAGGTTTACATGAAGAGGGAGAATGCCGGCAGCTGGAATTCTGGGCTGGAAAAGGAGCAAATATTAGAGACATATTCTGCGCAACTCCAAAATTCCTGAAACTCCACGGAAGTTATTTTTGGACAATATAAAGAATACTGAGCAAAGAAAATACCAGAGGGGGCCCACACCCTGGCCACCAGGGTGGGGGCGCGCCCTACCCCCTAGGCGCGCCTCCCTACCTCGTGGGCCCCCCTGGTGGCCCTCCGGTGCCCATCTTCTCCTATATGAAGTCTTTTGTCCGAGAAAAATCAGAAGCAAGCTTACGGGACGAGACTCCGCCGCCACAAGGCGGAACCTTGGCGGAACCAATCTAGGGCTCCGACGGAGCTGTTCTGCCGGGGAAACTTCCTTCCGGGAGGGGGAAATCATCACCAACGATCCTGTCATCGGGAGAGGGTCAATCTTCATCAACATCTTCACCAGCACCATCTCCTCTCAAACCCTAGTTCATCTCTTGTATCCAATTCTTGTCTCTAAGTCTGAGATTGGTACCTGTAGGTTGCTAGTAGTGTTGATTACTCCTTGTAGTTGATGTTAATTGGTTTACTTGGTGGAAGATTATATGTTCAGATCCTATATGCATATTAATACCCCTCTGATTATGAACATGAATATGATTTGTGAGTAGTTATGTTTGTTCCTAAGGACATGGGAGAAGTCTTGCTATTAGTAGTCATGTGAATTTGGTATTCGTTCGATATTTTGATGAGACTTATGTTGTCTCTCCTCTAGTGGTGTCATGTGAACGTTGACTACATGACACTTCACCATCATTTGGGCCTAGAGGAAGGCATTGGGAAGTAATAAGTAGATGATGGGTTGCTAGAGTGACAGAAGCTTAAACCCTAGTTTATGCGTTGCTTCGTAAGGGGCTTATTTGGATCCATATGTTTCATGCTATGGTTAGGTTTACCTTAATACTTCGTTTGTAGTTGCGGATGCTTGCATTAGGAGTTAATCATAAGTGGGATGCTCGTCCAAGTAAGGGCAGCGCCCAAGCACCGGTCCACCCACATATCAGATTATCAAAGTACCGAACGCGAATCATATGAGCGTGATGAAAACTAGCTTGATGATAATTCCCATGTGTCCTCGGGAGCGTTTTCCTTTATATAAGAAGTTGTCCAGGCTTGTCCTTTGCTACAAAAAGGATTGGGCCACCTTGCTGCACCTTATTTACTTTTATTACTTGTTGCTCGTTACCATTTACCTTATTACAAAACTATATGTTACCGATAATTTCAGTGCTTGCAGAGAATACCTTACTAAAAACCGCTTGTCATTTCCTTCTGCTCCTCTTTGGGTTCGACACTCTTACTTATTGAAAGGACTACGATAGATCCCCTATACTTGTGGGTCATCAATGACGTGGTCAAGAAAGAATCCTGCCATTTCCTCTTGAATTGCTTTCATGCGATCTTGTTCTAGGAGTTCATTCCGCATCTGCCACAACTAATTTGAAGAAGGGGGTCAATACATATATATGAATGAAACTCAACAGAAATGATGGTGTAATAAAATGAAATTGTGAATATTATTGCTTACGCACCTCATATTGTCTTTTAGAGTAGCCCCGTTTATTTTTGCAAGTCGCGTTGTAGATGAACTCGCACACGTAGTATCCACAGTAATCATTCCCTTGTTCCGGACACAAGCACTTTACGAGAAATAGAGGTCAATCAAACTGATAATGAAGCATTATAAATGGCATTGATGAAAGTAGCTAGAATCAATGGGAGATGCGCGGAACTAGCTAGCTAGTAGTACTTACTTTCGGATATTTATATCGCAGCTCCTTCGGCAGTCCCGGAGCTTCTGCGGTGAAATTTTTCCAAACCCTGCAAGACAAAGAAAATAATTATTACTTGAGATATCAGGAAATGAACAAAAAGTTGCCGATATGGTGCGATAATGATCTGTTGCACTTACTAGTTGATAATTTTAGTCATGTCCGCATAGGTCTCGGGATCTTTTCGTCTCGAGTATAAGACGGTTACTACTCCCTGGTCAAGCTTAATCTCCAGGAGAATATAGTGGAAGCTGCGCACGCCTGTATAACTCATCAATTACAGTACTATAACCTCGCTCGAGTAATAAGGGAAACCGAATATGCACAAGACAGTAACACTCACTTGAAGTTGTAAGGAAAGAGTATGGTATCTTTGTTTTGATTTATTACCAATGATTTGAGCAAGTTGGCCTCGACATCTTTGGCGCTCTTTTTAACCTGAAATTCATCTATGAGATTTGGGTTAATGAACCCAATATCATACATTTCTGCTTTTCTGCACTCGATGATCTTCAATCTGCATAATATAGTGAGGATAGTTATAGATACATGCAATGAAAGAGTTGAGCTATATATAGAGACTTAATGACAGAAGGAGTACGACGCGCCGGAGCAGCCGGGGCGGCGGCGGGTCTCTTCCGCCCTTGCTGGCGAGGCGGGGAAGGCGGAGGCTAGCTACTCGGGCACGTCGGCGCTGGCGGAGAAGGAGGCGGAGTGCCGCCACGCACCGGAGAAGGAGGCTGAGTGCCCTGATCACTCGCCGGAGGAGTAGGCGGAGGCGGAGTGCCCTGACTCGCCGGAGGAGGACGAGGAGGCGGAGGCGTCCAGTTCGGAAGGTTGACGAGCTCCTTCCTCCATAGGCATGGAGTCTTCAGACAAGAACCCAACCGAGTCTCCCCGTCACCCGTAGGGTGGTCAAGCTGGAGGTCCTCAAATCCTTCTGTGTTTCATCCGCCATCACCCTAGCATATACTTCTGGAATCGGCCGGCAGTGAAAAGTTGCGCCAGGTTCAGGAGGTGCAACAGAGCCAATGCTACCTCTTGAGCACTGCGTTAGATTTCCTTGAAGAGGAAAGGATGATGCAGCAAAGTAGCGTAAGTATTTCCCTCAGTTTTTGAGAACCAAGGTATCAATCCCGTAGGAGGCTACGCGCGAGTCCCTCGTACCTACACAAAACAAATAACTCCTCGCAACCAACGCGATAAGGGGTTGTCAATCCCTTCACGGTCACTTACGAGAGTGAGATCTGATAGATATGATAGATAATATTTTTGGTATAAAGATCCAAAGTAAAATAAAATAGCAAAGTAAAAAAGCAAAGGCAATAATAAAGTGATGGAAGATTAATATGATGAAGATAGACCCGGGGGGCATAGATTTCACTAGTGGTGTAACGCCAACGATGCGGCTATATCTCTCACGTGTCGAGGCACAACTTAGAGGCATAACTACATTGTAGGTTTTGTCGCAAGAAGGGTCATCTTCACACAATCCCATGTAATGAACAAGAATGGGATAAAGAGAGTTGGCTTACAATCGCCACTTCACACAATACATAAATTAAACATACATCATTCAGAGTACACACATAGTCCGACTACGCACAAACAAATGAAAAGGAAGATAACCCAACTGCTAAGTCCCCGATCGTCCCAACTGGGCTCCACTACTGATCTACAAGAAACAAAACATAGTAACGACCAAGTTCCTCGTCGAACTCCCACTTGAGCTAGGTTGCGTCACCTGCACTGGTATCGACGACACCTGCAACTGTTTGGAAGTATCTGTGAGTCACGAGGACTCACCAATCTCACACCCGCGAGATCAAGACTATTTAAGCTTATAGGAAGGATGGGGTAAAGAGGTGGAGCTGCAGCAAGCACTAAGCAAATATGGTGGCTAACATACGCAAAAGAGAGCAAGAAGAGAAGAAACGCACTATCGTGAAGCTAGAAGTGATCAAGAAGTGATCCTGACACTACTTACGTTCATACATAACACAAGACCGTGTTCATTTCCCGGACTCCACTGAGAAGAGACCATCACGGCTACACACGCGGTTGATGTATTTTAATTAAGTCAAGTGTCAAGTTCTCTACAACCGGACATTAACAAATTCCCATCCGCCACATAACCGCGGGCACAACTTTCGAAAGATAATACCCTGCAAGGGTGTCCCAACTTAGCCCATCATAAGCTCTCGTGGTCAACGAAGGATATTCCTTTTCCCGGGAAGACCCGATCAGTCTCGGAATCCCGGTTATAAGACATTTCGACAATGGTAAAACAAGACTAGCAAATCCGCCCGAATGTCCCGACAAATCCCGATAGGAGCTGCACATATCTCGTTCTCAGGGCACACCGGACGGACTACAACCCTCCGGTTTATATAGACACCAGATAGGGTTAGGGTTACACAGAGTCGGTTACAATGGTAGGAGATCTTGAATATCCGCACGCCTAGCTTGCCTTCCACGCCAAGAAAAGATCCTTCCGGACACGGGACAAAGTCTTCAATCTTGTATCTTCATAGTCCTGGAGTCCGGCTGAAGGTATAGTCCGGCTATTCGAACACCCCCTAATCCAGGACTCCCTCAGTAGCCCCCGAACCAGGCTTCAATGACGACGAGTCCGGCGCGCAGATTGTCTTCGGCATTGCAAGGCGGGTTCTCCTTCAAACTTTGTGTACCTGCGGGTATAACGTCCGATTTTTATAATGCAGCGCTCCTTGGCTTTCATGCCTAATAATGGCCGCCTTCCACGTGTCAAACGAATGCGAAAAGCCGGGGCAGTTTTACATCCAAGCCCCTAGCCGTATAAACGAGCCGCCTATCTAACAGGATGAGGATTCAGATCCAAACCACACCTCCCCCTTCTGCGAGAGATCATCAGAGCGTCTCCAGCAAAGATCCATTCCAACATGGCCAGCCGCCGTAGCTCCTCCTCTCGCCCTTCCAGTCCTATCCCTGGAGACTGGGAGAGTTGTTCCATCCCGCATAGCGAATTAGTGTCGCTCCAAGCCAAGGGATTTCTCCCTCAAGCCTATATGGTCTCGGTCCGAGCCGGACTCACCACTTATCAAGGCGGAAAACAAGCGGAGAACTCACCTAGTCCCTCTAAAGGGGAGCGGGTGTGCTTGTTCCCTTATCTAATAAGGGGACTGGGATTTCCAATTCATCCCTTTCTCCGCGGGCTTCTGGAGTTCTATGGCCTCCAGCTGCACCACCTTACGCCCGGCTCCGTGTTACACATCGCGGGCTTCGTTGCTCTTTGCGAGATAATTTTAGGCGTCGAGGCTCATTTCGCGCTGTGGAAGAAGATATTCTGCCTGTTGCCCCATTCCCAAGAGGGGTCCATATATCAAGTGGGCGGAGCCGAAGTATGGCGCATCGCCGGGACTGGATACCCGTCCGGAACCCCGAAGAAGGCGTCCGAGGACTGGCCTTCAGAATGGTTTTACATAGACGACGTCCCCCTGCCGGACCCTATCCGGGCCGGTCTCCCTGAGTTCAACAATGCTCCCCTGAAGAAACGCCTGAGCTGGCGCCCTCGGAGCTCTCAGAGAGAGAATGACAGAGACGTCCTTTACTTAATGGGCCGGATTAAGCTACTGGCTCATTCCGGACTAACCATGATTAAAGTCATGGCCATATGCATTATGCGGGGGGTGCAGCCGCTCCAATACAGAAGCCACCCCATGTGGGATTTCAACGGGGAAGATGACGCCACCCGTCACAGCCGTAAAGGGCCGGACTCGCCTACCGCCCTAATGAAGATCTTATCCTCTTTGTACAAGGGAGAAGAAGAGGAATTCCTCCGCGTCGACCCGCAGGGCGGATTTTCCATGTATAATCCTTCGAATTGGGTAAGCGGACAGTCGTGCTTCCCTGTTCATTTTACATTCCCATGATTAAATAGGCAGTCTAATGACTTCAACGCAGGACCTACGTCAGGAGGTAAAAAACATAAACAACCGTCCTCCATAGCCAGAGGACCCAGAACGGTCCCTTGATCCGGACTCCGAAGAGGATCCGGACTTAGCGGTGGAGTTTATCGACGGAGTGTTTTATCAGCTAAGAAAGGACGATACCTTGGTAGCTATTATAGCTGATTACCCAGGGTTAATCCCGGCCTCCCAGGTGATAAATGCCGGAGCTTTACCCCCTTAAGAGGGATTCCGTTTTCACGGGCTTGGTTGTTCTGACAGCAACCGTGCTTTGTAGGGTAGATTCCGAGGCGGGAAGCCGACCCCGCTGCAGCTAGCCGGCGGGGGGCCGCAGGGCCCCATGGGGCAAAAAGGAACGTAGTCCGGACTGAGGTGCCAGAGCAAAGGTATGGCGTACCCTCTCTTTTCCCCTGGTGTTTTACTCCTCCATGGTATATTAACATTCGTGCCATCTTCAGGACGAAGAGACCTCGCCGGACTATATCCGGAGAGGTTGCCAATCGCGCCTCCACCAGCCAGACTCCAACGCCCGGCCCGGAAGCGGAGGCCCGCGCAAGGCACGCACCGGACGCTCCTCCATCAGAGGATGCGGACAGGCTGTCTGCCACCCATTCTGAGGTGGAGAGTGCCATGAACCATAGGCGTCGCCAGACAGTCCTTCGCGACGCTTGTTTCTCCCAGGAGGCTTTAGATGCCTTCAATTCGGGAGACGCGTACCTCCGTGCCGCTCAAAATGGTTTAGCCAGAGCCACGGAGCAGTATGTAAAAGACATACGGGTAAGAAAATTTTGGTAAATATAGATATGCCAGTAGCCCCCGAGACTTGAAGCAGTGGAAATAACTGATTCGAGAATCATATAACATACAGTTTCTTACCGAGAAGAACACCGCGCTGTCCCAGGAGCTGGAAAGGTGCAGGGCCCAACTAGAGGCCGCACTAACGGCAGCAGGGGGGGTCTAAAGAGACCCCTGCAGCTAAACAATACACCAGAATATTTAGTATTGTGCGGATTTAAGTGCCAATCTGACAAATGGTATTGCAGATGGCGCCGGACTCGATCCGGACAAGCAACAGCTTCTACGCCGGTTAAAGGCTGGTGAAAGCGTGCTAACAAAGGTGAGGCGGGAGAAGAATGATCTCCAGGATGCCAACACCAGGCTGGATGTTGAACTAAAAGATGTTCGTGGCCAGTTGTCGGACTCCAATAAGGAGAATCAGCGACTTCGGCGCGGCATTTTTAGTAAGTGCTTAAGCGAACTCTTGAAAAAGGAGTTCGGCGAGGAAGACGACTAACAGAGTTATGTCTGTAGGTATGCTGACAGGTCGTCCTGCAGAGGAGATGCCCGGTTCAACGGGCGATCTTCTTCCCGAACTCTCGCAACTGCACGAACGAGTTCGGCAGGCGATGCGAGGTATTGCCCAAGCCTTGTGGCCTGCCCACTCCATACCTGAGGGCCTTGGAGAACTTGCGGAGAAGTTGAAGGGAGCTCGGCGGCGCTTCCGGTTGTGGAAGATATCCGCCTGCCGGCAGGGCGCTAGGGAGGCCTGGGCCATGGTGAAGACCCGCTTTACGAAGTCTGACCCCAATCACATGGCCGAGGTCGGACCGGTGGGGCCTGACGGGAAGGTGATCCCTGTGAGCTTAGTGTATGGCCAGGTAGAATTGGCCGCAAAGTATTCCCAACAGGACTGTAAATTAGACAGCCTGTTAGATGGTATAGAGGAGGAATACAATCAGTCGGGATGACTATGTAATTTATAATTGACATGTGTAATGCCTTCTAGCCGGTTTGTAGATCGTTTGTCGTTGCCGACCTTTTCGCTTCGACCTCGGGACCTGAAGGTCCGGAGTGTGTCCGAATACCATAACGGTTATATAAGAACCAAGGTATGCATGGAGACCAGGCGTAGGGGTCATTAGTGCTTTATCAGACAAGTGCCCAACTAGTTATGTTATATTACATGGTTAGTAAGAAACATCTTCCAGAGAGAATAGTTCCGTTAAGGGTTCATTTCACTGGGGTGGCGTGCCCTGAAGTGCACGTCCGGACTGCAAATGCAGGAAAACATCTGGGGGCATGTATACGTAAAAAAGGTTCGTCTTTAGTTCACCGACCGAATATTCCCTTAAGAACGCTAGCTTTCGGCTTCACCCAGTCTGAGGTACACATCCAGCTTATCCGACAGTAGCAATCGCAGAGGTGCTCCCTTTACCGCCTAGCCGAACAATCGGGAACGTAGGGGTAAGCACAGGAGTCAGGCAACCCAGCTTGGCCAAAACTTAAGTCATATCGATGCATATAATGGTGAAGAAAAGGTGCATGCGGAAGTCAGACGCATGCGTTGGGCGTGAAACCCATATAAACAAGCTTCTGTTAAAGAAGCCCCCAGGTTTAAGGAGCGCGGGTAGCGCGTCACATGATGAGCCTTTAAGGGCTATAAAAGGAAAGAGTGGGGGGAGACAAATAAAAACAGAAAAATATATATATATATGGACAGAGGAAGGAGACAAACCCAGAGTCCGGCGCTAGGCATAGAATCTTCGGAGACGTGCGACATTCCATGGGTTCGGCTCGAGTCGGTTATCCAACGCATCTCGCAGGCGGTACGCTCCACCAGTCAGGACTTGGTCAATTATGAAGGGACCTTCCCATTTGGGCTTGAGTTTGTCCTTTTTCTTATCCGGCAGGCGTAGAACTAGTTCGCCAACGTTGTATTTTTTGGCCCGTACTTCTCTGCTTTGATATCTTCGTGCCTGCTGTTGATAGGATGCGGAACGGGCTTTAGCCACGTCGCGCTCCTCCTGTAAGGCGTCCAGGTTGTCCTGCCGATCAAGCTTGGCTTCTATTTCTTCGTACATGCGCACTCGAGGTGAGTCATGAATTATGTCGCAGGGCAGAACTGCCTCTGCGCCGTACACCATAAAGAATGGTGTGAATCCGGTGGTACGATTCGACATGGTTCGCAGCCCCCAGAGTACGGAGTCGAGCTCCTCCACCCAGTGTGTATTAAATTCCTTGAGGGATCGCACTAGTCTGGGTTTTAATGCCGCTCATGATGAGACCATTTGCATGTTCGACCTGACCGTTAGTTTGTGGGTGATAGACAGAAGCATAGTCGAGCTTAATGCCCATGTTTTTGCACCACAGCTTTACTTCGTGGGAGGTGAAGTTTGTGCCGTTATCGGTGATAATGCTGTGAGGGACACCGTAACGGTGTACGACCCTGGATATGAAGTCTGTCACAGGTCCGGATTCGGCCGTCTTAACAGGCTTGGCTTCTATCCATTTGGTGAATTTATCCACCATGACCGATAAGTATTTTTTCTTGTGGGTTCCACCTTTAAGGGGTCCCACCATGTCAAGCCCCCAGACCACAAAAGGCCAAGTGATGGGGATATTTCGGAGGGCGTTGGGCAGCATATGGCTTTGGTTTGCAAAGAGCTGGCAACCGACGCATCGTTTGACTAAGTCATGAGCGTCTGCTCGGGCCGTCGGCTAATAAAAGCCCGTACGGAAAGCCTTGCTTACAAGGGACCGAGCTGCGGCGTGGTGGCCACCGAGTCCGGCATGAATTTCAGCCAACAGACTCCGCCCTTCCTCTTCGGAGATACATCTTTGAAGGACTCCTGTAGTGCTTTTCTTATATAGCTCCCCCTCGTGGACTTTATAGGATTTAGATCGCCGCACTATGCAGCGTGCCTCATTTTGGTCCTCTGGGAGTTCCTGCCTAGTAAGGTAGGCTAGGAATGGTTCTGTCCACGGGGCGATGGCCGCCATTATTACGTGGGCTGAAGGTGTGATTTCGGTGGCAGGGCCTTTGATTATGTCGGATTGTTCAGCGTCGGGTTGTGCGGTTGTGTCCGGACTGTTATCCGAGGGTTCCCCCTCCCATGCTACAGATGGCTTGAATAATCTTTCTAAGAAGATGTTGGGGGGGACTGCATCTCGTTTTTCTCCGATGCGTGCCAGGACGTCCGCTGCCTGATTATTTTCTCGGGCTATATGGTGAAACTCCAGTCCCTTGAACCGAACTGACATTTTTAGGACGGCATTGCAATAAGCTGCCATTTTTGGGTCTTTGGCGTCGAAGTCGCCATTTATTTGGGATATCGCGAGGTTTGAGTCCCCGTGTACTTCCAGGCGTTGAATGCCCATGGATACTGCCATCCGGAGACCATGTAGAAGGGCCTCGTATTTGGCTGCATTGTTGGAGTCCGTGTACATAATTTGGAGTACATATTGGACTGTGTCTCCTGTAGGGGACGTCAAAACGATGCCAGCCCCCAGTCCGGCCAACATTTTGGAGCCGTCGAAATGCATGATCCAGTTTGAATATGTGCCGTACTCTTTAGGGAGTTCGGCCTCTGTCCATTCGGTGACGAAGTCGGCTAGGACTTTGCGATTTAATGGCTCGCCGTGGTTTGTAGGTTATGTCGAACGGGAGGAGCTCTATGGCCCATTTTGCTATCCGGCCCGTTGCATCGCGGTTATTGATAATATCGTTGAGTGGTACTTCCGAGGCTACTGTTATAGAACACTCTTGAAAGTAGTGTCGTAGCTTCCGGGATGCCATAAACACCGCATATGCAATCTTTTGGTAATGCGGGTACCGTGATTTGCATGGTGTGAGGATAGTGGACACGTAGTAAACCGGCCTTTGAAGGGGGAGTTTGTGTCCATCCGTTGCCTGCTCGACGACGAGTACTGCGCTAACAACTTGATGAGTTGCGGCAATGTACAATAGCATGGGTTCGCCAGTGTTCGGCGCGGCCAGGACTGGGTTTGTTGCCAAGATGGCCTTTATTTCCTCGAGTCCAGCCGTGGCAGTGTCTGTCCACTCGAAGTGTTCGGTGCGCCTGAGGAGGCGGTAAAGGGGCAATGCCTTTTCTCCCAGGCGGGAGATAAAGCGGCTTAAAGCCGCCACGCATCCGGTGAGTTTCTGTATTTGTTTGAGTTCTTTTGGGACATCCAATTGTGACAAAGCTCGGATTTTAGCTTGGTTTGCCTCAATTCCTCTACTGGATACAATGAAGCCCAGGAGCTTTCCGGTGGAACGCCGAAAACGCATTTTTCCGGATTGAGCTTAATGTCGTATTTTCGGAGGTTGTCGAATGTAAGCCTCAAGTCATCTACTAGAGATTCGACATGTCTTGATTTAACGACCACATCATCTACATACGCCTCCACTGTTTTGCTGATCTGGTTTGCCAGGCATGTTTGAATCATGCGCTGATATGTTGCGCCGACGTTTTTTAGCCCAAAGGGCATTGTGTTGAAGCAAAATGGGCCGTATGGTGTGATGAATGCTGTTGCGGCTTGGTCTGATTCTGCCATCTTGATTTGATGGTAACCGGAGTATGCGTCGAGGAAGCACAGCGAATCGTGTCCTGCAGTGGCATCGATGATTTGATCTATTCGAGGGAGGGGGAAAGGATCCTTTGGGCAAGCCTTATTAAGGTCTTTGAAATCGACACATAGGCGCCAGGATTTGTCCTTCTTTGGTACCATCACTAGGTTTGCTAGCCAGTCCGGGTGTTTTATGTCTCTAATGAATCCGGCCTCCAATAACTTGGCTAGCTCCTCTCCCATAGCCTGTCTCTTTGGTTTGGAGAAACGCCGAAGGGCTTGTTTGACAGGTTTGAATCCTTTCTGGATATTTAGGCTGTGTTCGGCCAACCTGCGTGGGATTCCTGGCATGTCTGAAGGGTGCCAAGCGAAAATGTCCCAGTTCTCTCGTAGGAACTCTCGCAGTGCGGCGCCTACATCAGGGTTCAGTCTTGCCCCGATGGAGGCTGTTTTATTGGGGTCCGTTGGGTGGACCTGGAATTTGACTATTTCGTCCGCTGGTTTGAAGGATGTGGATTTGGATCTCTTATCGAGTATCACATCATCCCTATTGACCGTGGATCGCAGCGCAGTCAGTTCTTCGGCCGCTAAGGTTTCGGATCGTGCCTCGAGGGCCAATGCGGCTGTCTTGTTCTCGGCGTGGAGTGCTATGTCCGGATCACTAGCGAGAGTGATAATTCCGTTTGGCCTAGGCATCTTAAGCTTCATGTACCCGTAATGGGGTATAGCTTGGAAAACTGTGAAACCCTCCCGTCCTAGTATAGCGTGATATCCGGTTTTGAACGGGGCCACCTAGAACGTGATCTGTTCGGACCTGTAATTATCCGGCATGCCGAATACCACATCTAGTGTGATCTTTCCGGTGCAGCGCGCTTCCTGACTAGGGATTATTCCTCTAAAGGTTGTGCTGCTTCGCTCAATGCGGTTCTAGTCTATTTCCATCTTTTGGAGGGTTTCCTCGTAAATGAGGTTCAATCCGCTGCTTCCGTCCATGAGTACCTTTGCGAGGCGACAGCCGTCGACTATGGGACTGAGGACCAATGCGGCTGGTGCTCTGGCTGTTCGAAATTTAGGTTCGTCACTCGTGTTGAAGGTGATAGCAGTATTACTCCATGGGTTTATTGTCGCTACTTGATAGACTTCAGTGAGGCTGCGGAGTGTTCTTTTTCGCATGTTATTTGATGCGAAAGTCTTAAATACTGTGAGAACGGAACTGAAATTCTCGGGTTGGCTTCCTTCGACCTCTGGAATTAGTAGGTCCTCGCCAATTTTGGCCACCTGCCGGAGTATCCAACATGCCCTGAGGCTGTGAGTTGGGGTGGCGTCCTCTGCACTGTGAATCTTGCAGGGTCCATCTAGCCACTTTTCCAGTACGGTTCCATGCCCTCTAAAGGGTTTTGATTTTTTGGTATTTAGTCCGGGAGCCTTACTGTGGTGCGCCCTTTTAATTCAGACGGGATTGCTATTCAAGGCCGGATTATCCCAAAATTTTATTTCGGTTTCGCAAGCACTTTCCATCGCACAGTATTTTTGTACTATGGACGCCAAGTCAGCAAAGCGTGTAATATTACGACGACTTACGGCGTTGAGTATTCCCTTGTCCGTGCAGTTACTGCAAAAGATTGAAATTGCGTCTCCCTCGCGGCAGTCCTTTATCCTGTTCATAACCAGGAGGAATCTAGCCCAGTAATGATGTACTGTTTCTTCGGGCATTTGCCTGATTTGGGAAAGATTGCTTAAGATCGGGTGGGCGGGTGTCGTTGAATTTGAGACCTCGCCTAGTTTGCTGTTCGGAGGCCGAAGAACTTCCGGATTCTGAGATCCGGAGTCTTGGATGTTATCCGATTTGCCTGATTTTAAGCTCAGGTCTTGGATTGTATCCTCCCCTCTGCGGATATCCGGCATGGAGGGTTCGGGAATTTGGACGTAGCTAGTCCTTAAGATAGATGAAGGGTCGCCGCATTGTGTCTCCACCACAGCAACGTGGTGGGTGACTCGGGGAGAGTTAATTTCTCTTAGATCGGGTTTAAGCCCAACCTGGTCGTAATTTGTAGCGACACCCAGTGCGGCGATGCGATCCAGGAGCTCGTTTACAGAAGAGAGCTCCATCGGATCCAATTGCTCGGCGAGTTCTGAGCCGACGTGGAGGTTGCTTTCGATGACCCGGGAGGTCACCGTCGGCGCAACAGCCGAACAGGCGGTTGCGAGAAAACCACCTAGCCGGAGAGTTTGGCCGACAGCCAAGGCTCCTTTTGTAATGGCGCTGTCTTTAAAGACGGGAAGAGGCATCCTTCCTGATCGCGAGGCACAGAGGAACTCTCAATGAAAGCACCAATGTCGGTGTCAAAACCGGCGGATCTCGGGTAGGGGGTCTCGAACTGTGCGTCAAGGTCGGATGGTAACAGGAGACAAGGGACACTTTATTTTACCCAGGTTCGGGCCCTCTCGATGGAGGTAAAACCCTACTCCTGCTAGATTAATATTGATGATATGGGTAGTACAAGAGTAGATCTACCACGAGATCAAGGAGGCTAAACCCTAGAAGCTAGCCTATGGTATGATTGTGTATGATGATGGTTGTCCTACGGACTACAACCCTCCGGTTTATATAGACACCGGATAGGGTTAGGGTTACACAGAGTCGGTTATAATGGTAGGAGATCTTGAATATCCACACGCCTAGCTTGCCTTCCACGCCAAGAAAAGATCCTTCCAGACACGGGACGAAGTCTTCAAACTTGTATCTTCATAGTCCCGGAGTCCGGCTGAAGGTATAGTCTGGCTATCCGAACACCCCCTAATCCAGGACTCCCTCAACCGGTATGACGGAAACTAGGGCGGCAAGAGTGGAACAAAACACCAGGCATATGGCCGAGCCTTCCACCCTTTACCATGTAATAGATGCATTAATTAAATAAGAGATAATGTGATATCCCAAAATATCCATGTTCCAACATGGAACCAACTTCATCTTCACCTGCAACTAACAACGCTATAAGAGGGCTGAGCAAAAGCGGTACTTAGCCAAACAACGGTTTGCTAGGAAAGGATGATGTCGGTGTGAAAACCGGCGGATCTTGGGTAGGGGGTCCCGAACTGTGCGTCTACGCGGATGGTAACAGGAGACAAGGGACACGATGTGTTTACCCAGGTTCGGGCCCTCTCGATGGAGGTGAAACCCTACTCCTGCTTGATTAATATTGATGATATGGGTAGTGCAAGAGTAGATCTACCACGAGATCAAGGAGGCTAAACCCTAGAAACTAGCCTATGGTATGATTGTTGTTGTCCTACGGACTAAAACCCTTCGGTTTATATAGACACCAGAGAGGGCTAGGGTTACACAGAGTCGGTTACAATGGTAGGAGATCTACATATCCGTATCGCCAAGCTTGCCTTCCACGCCAAGGAAAGTCCCTTCCGGACACGGGACGAAGTCTTCAATTTTGTATCTTCATAGTCCAGGAGTCCGGCCGAAGGTATAGTCCGGCTATCCGGACACCCCCTAATCCAGGACTCCCTCAGTAGCCCCTGAACCAGGCTTCAATGACGATGAGTCCGGCGCGCAGATTGTCTTCGGCATTGCAAGGCGGGTTCCTCCTCCAAGTACTTCATAGAAGATTTTGAACACAAGGATAGTTTCCGGCTCTGCAAAATAAGTTTCCACATATTGCCATAGAGAGAATAATATTTACACAAATCTAATCTGCTGACGTATTCCATAGCATGACATCACACCACGACCAAGCCCTTATTCAAATCGTTTTATTGTCCCACCTTAGCGCGTTTTCATCCTCAACCTTCTCCAACCATGTCCGGAGCGGGAGGCAAGTGGATGGTCTCCTCCGTCACGGAGGGACACATTAAAAAGTTGAGGAAGGACGGATACTTGTCCAACGACATAACACACCAGCTTCCCGTAGAGGGGCAGCTCGGCCCCACCCCCGGGCCCCATGAGAGGGTGGTGTTCCTCCTCCATTTCCTCCATGGACTGGGCTTCCCTCTCCACCCATTTGTCCGGGGGCTCATGTTCTACTAGGGCCTGGATTTCCACGATCTAGCCCCGAACTTCATCCTCAACATCTGAGTGTTTATCGTCGTGTGCGAGGCCTTCCTCTGCATCCGTCCCCATTTCGGCCTATGGCTCAAGACTTTTAATGTCAAGCCAAAGGTGGTGCGCGGCAACCAGGTGGAGTGCGGAGGCGCCATGGTGGGCAAGAATCCCAACGTCCTATGGCTCGAGGGCTCCTTCGTGGAGACCCTAAAGGGGTGGCAATCGGGGTGGTTTTACATCACTGAGCCGCGCGACCCTGAATGGGTCGCAGCCCCCGAGTTCCGATCCGGACCCCCTACGCGGCTCACCTCCTGGAAATAGACGGGCCTGTCGTGGGGTAAAAAAGGAGAACTGACCGGACTCCAAACATGCGTCCAAACCCTGGTGGACAAGAAGCTCAAACTTGTCAATGTAGTCCAGATTATGCTCATCGGCCGGATCCTCCCGTGTAAACGACAGGCTTTCAACCAGTGGGAGTTCGACCTAGCGCATCACCAAACTCTGAGCAGGCTCTTCGACACGACGTACGAAGATGCCTGGAAGGCGCTATTCAAGGGTGCTGAGGCTCCCGCATCCGCTACCGAGGATCGCGGATTAAGCACGCTGCGTCACGCTAGTGCGGTAAGCTGTTTTTACCTTTTACAGGGTATTAGTTTTTCATAGTTTGACTCTATGCGGGATCTAAGCTCCCTTACCTTTGACATGATTGGCAGGAGACGTCCGGACAAATCAACTGTCCGGCTCCTTTGCCTGAAGACCCGGCGGACGCCCGCCTGTCAGGGCTGCTGGTTCCGGCACCCTATGTGGTGCCGGAGGAGAAGGCCAAGAAAAAGGCCAAGGGGACTCGAAAGAGTGCCCGGCGCCTGGTGGTGTCGTATTCATCGTCCGACGACTCCGAGACGCACTCCTCCCGTGAAGACGCGGAGGAGGAAGAAGAAGCCTCTCCCCCTCCAGCGGGGGGAGGAAAGAAAAGGAAGGCCGCCCCAACTGGGGAGGCCGAAGGGTCCAAGAAGGGGAAGACCCTTCCTCTGGACTACTCCACCAACACCGACGATGACGAAGAGGAGTGGCCGCATAGGGCCAAGCCCCTGGCGAAGTCGTAAGTATTCAAACACTAGAGTAATTCATAGCGTTCCTTTATTGCACAGCTTCCCCTGACGCTGAATAATTGTGTAGTCCGCCCAAAGGCCAGCTCGACGTGTCATCGAGCGGTTCCCTGGATTCGTCAGATGTGAATTCGCTTCCGACCGCTACCTCCCCCCGCCCTACGGACGACGCCGAGGTGGCGTCCCGACAGGTTCCAAGCCAGGAGGAGGTGGTCCTGGAGGCGCCGCAAGGCGACCTCCCAGACTCCAGGCGTAAAGGGGATAGAACCCCCAAGGGCTCCAAGTCTGGCCTTGAGCCGGACACCGCGCCAGAATCTTCAACGGTTCCAGACTGCGGCAGGCGACCTCCTTCCAAGAGGAGCAAGCCTACTGAGCCGATGGCCCCCGTCCAACCGGAGGCGCTGGACAATCTGCTGGAGGTGCTTAGCGGCGCCTCCATCGACGAGGAGCACCGTACTGTGATGAGTACGGTGATCCAGAAGGTTCAGTCCGCCAAGAGCGGACTGACTGAAGCTTGTGCCAGCCTTTTAACAGGCTTTGAGGTAAGTAAAGAATATGTAAAAATATTACTGCATAGACAGTAGCCCCTGATGCTCTGTTTGGCGTTTGGAAAGAAAAGCCGAATAAAGGATCTTATAACATTCGCAGGAGTCTAACAAGAGTAAATCAATATGCGTATGCAGGCTCCGCTGCTAGCACTACTAGAAAAAAGCTCATTAGTGGCGCACCACTTTTGGGTATTAGTGGCGCACCTCTGGTGCGCCACTATTACCACGCCACTAGTAATGTGTATTAGTGGCGCACCAGAGGTGCGCCATTACTAATCCAGATATCAGTGGCGCACCACCTGGTGCGCCATTGATATCCCCCCGGGTGCGCCACTGATAATGTATAGGGGTGGCCTGCTGGTGCGCCACTACTAAGTATAAGGGTGCGCCACTGATATTTTTTCAGAATTTTTTTTTTCAAATTTTATTCCAGAATTGCTACAGGTGCGCCACTGATATTGCTACAGGTGCGCCACTAGTAACAATTTTTTTTTTCAAATTTTTTTCCAGAATTTTTTTTTTCAATTTTTTTTCAATTTTGGCGGGAATTTTTTTTCCTTAATCTCGGGTCACTATGGCTTAATCTCGGGTCAATATGGCTTAATCTCGGGTCAAATCGCACTCCGTGGTCAAACTTCCCGGAAGGTCACCCATCCTACACTACTCCAGCCCAAGCACGCTTAACTTCTGAGTTCTATCCAACCCCAGCACCAGCTCACTTAGCAGGCACTTGTTGATATATCTATCATATCAATCCTATTAAACCTTGTTGATGTCTAGGAGTTTGTTCATGTTCATGAGTGTGATGAAATTTTGAAAAAATATTTCAAACTTCCCGGTCATTTTACATATCATATTTTGAATTTTTTTTAAAAAAACTATTTTTTAAAAAAAAACCATTTTTTTTTCAAAAAAACTATTTTTTTTTCAAAAAAAACATTTTTTCAAAAAAAACCATTTTTTTCCCAAAAAAATTTTTTTCAAAAAAAATATTTATTCCAAAAAAAAATAGTTTTTCAAAAAAAAAAATTCAAAAAAAGAACTATATTAGTGGCGCACCACACCCACGATGCGCCACTACTATTTTTGAATTTTTTTGAATTTTTTTGCCTCTAGATCTTAAAAGCCCCGTATCTTTTATTCGGTTAGGTTTTTGGGGATTCTAAGAATCTTCAACGGGTAGATCTTAAAAGCCCCGTAACTTTTCGAGTAGATTCTTTTTCATATAAAAAACTTTTTCATCGGAGTTCGTATGCAAAAGTTATGCCCATTTTACAAATTCTCGAGAGATTTTGCAAAAAAAGTCGAAATTCATGTTTGTAAATTTTGCTAACAACTAGACCACAAATCACATTGGAATCTTTTTTTTTTATTTTTTTGACATTTCTATCATTTTCCTTTATTTTTTTTAAACTGAAAAGGCGGTCCAGGGGGGGTGCATTTGGTGAAAATGCGTTAAATCTGAAAAATGATAGAAATGTTAGTAGTGGCGCACCGTGGCAGAGGTGCGCCATTACTAGTTAAAACTAGTAATGGCGCACCTCTGCAACGGTGCGCCACTACTACCTTTGAAAAAAAATTTAAAAAATAAAATGTTAGTAGTGGCGCACCGTGTGGAGGTGCGCCATTACTAGTTCAAACTAGTAATGGCGCACCTCCACACGGTGCGCCACTACTAACTTTGAAATTTTTTTTTTAAAAAAATGTTAGTAGTGGCGCACCGTGTGGAGGTGCGCCATTACTAGTTAAACTAGTAATGGCGCACCTCCACACGGTGCGCCACTAGTATGTCTGGGGAGGGGGGTGTGCACAGAACAAACTTACTAGTGGCGCACCACACACCAGGTGCGCCACTAGTAAAAAAATAGTAATGGCGCACCTGCTTATGGTGCGCCACTGCTATATAGCAGTGGCGCACCACATCCACGGTGCGCCACTAATAGTGATATTATGGATAGCCCTTTTTCTAGTAGTGTAGCGTCCGCCGCGCTGACTGCGGAGGTGGGCACGCTGAAGCAGAACCTCGAGCGGACCGAACAAGAGCTCGGCCTTGCCAAGCAGCAGCTCGAGGAGAAGGAAGGTAAGAGATACCTTATTTAAATATATAAAAGGTGCAATTGCAAAAAATGACAGGATTAACGTGGCTATTGTAGGGGCCACAACTAAGGTGGTGACCCTTAAGCAAGCGCTGTCCTCGGCCGAGAAGAGGGCGGCCACGGAGCGCACCGAGCGGGAGAAGTATGAGGCGCAGGTTGGCGAGGTGCGGCAAGAGCTCCAGGCTCTCATGAAAAAACATGAGAGTTTGGAGCTTGACTCGAAGATGCGAGAGTCCGAGCTCGCGGCGGCCATTGAAAATGCCAAGTCTGCCAAGGCCGAAGCCCAAAAGGCCCTCCAGGAGGTGGAGGCGATGAAAAAGATAGCGGCGGGTAAGGCATTCTTTATGCAAAGCAAACACGTGAAAGTGAGTTACTTGTTACTTACCCGAATCCGTAGCTCTCTAGGAGCATTCGCAGATTTGCCCCGTAGCATGTCGGATGCCGCCGCCTTCTACTGAGCCAAGGAGGGGAGCTCTACGGAGAAGGTGTTCTGGTCTCAGTATGCTGAGGCCGGACACCCGGTGCCCTTGAGCGACCAGCTGAAGCAGCTGGTCGAGCTCCATAAGGTGGCCGAACAGGCCATGAAGGGCCTCATAGTCCGGCTGTGGCCTGGGGATGCCATGCCTGGGAGCTACTTCGGGCTGGTGAGGCGGCTGATGGAGGCCTGTCCAAGGCTCGAAGTCATCAAGCGCTCTGTATGCATCGAGGGTGCCCGTAGGGTGCTTGCCCGTGCGAAGGTGCACTGGGGCAAGTTGGATGCTGAGAAGCTTGTGAAGGACGGGCCACCACCGGGCAAAGAGCATCGCAAGCTCGAGATGTATTATGAGGGCGTTCTGAAGGGTGAATGAATGTTCCAGGGATGTAATTTTTGAGTAAACTCGCTCGTTTTGTCCTGTGTCCTGAAAACTTGTTCATGTGCGCTAAGCAATGCTTTTTTGAATTTAAAATACTACCTTCTGTGCAGCCGTTTATCAAGTTTGAGATGGCGAATCGTCGGCTTCTGCCCCCATGCCTCTAGTGCTGGGGTGTTTGGGATAAACCTGAGCGCTCTTTTCCCCATTTTTTGGTCCTTCGAGGGAGGCTCTCAGCACGATGAACAAGGCAACCGGACTATAATGCTTGAACACTCTCACTTAGCCATAGAATTCTTTAATTTTAAATTTTGGCGAAGCCCCTAGTATTCGAAAGACCGAGTTCGGGGCGCTATCCACGCCTGGTCCGGACAAAGCCGACTCCTCGCTCTAAGAGGCATAAGTCTTTAGGGACTCAAAAACCTCTCAAACAGCGACCAGCTCGTGCCTCATCATGACGGTCAGTTTTAGCTTTCTCTACTGAGGTGCTTAGCCCAGCTCAACTGGGGCACAATCGCAGTAGTTCTCCTAGTGCTACCTTAGCCGATATAACGGAACTTAAGGTACCAAAACATAGGAGCTGGGCAAACCCAACTATTGACCCAAGACATGATTCGGAGCCGATGCATATAATACTATAAGGTCAGGGTGCCGCACTTGTGAAAGTGTTCAGACTTCTCACACCATATTGTGGGGCACTTAAGCCCCTGGCGTATTAGTTTTACTAAAGTGTACGGGTGCAACATGTCATTAATGAACATATATCCATAAAAGAGATTAATGCAATAATAGACAAAAGCTATGCATTGTTTATTTGAAAAAGCTACGGTCAAAGCAGAACGATACAAATAGTGCGTTAAGCAAAAGGTGGGACTATTTAACATGTCTTTTCCAGGGGCAGGCTGCGGAATGGTATTCCAAAAAAGGTATACTGCTCGTTAAAGAGACCACCTGGGAGTTCCATAATGCGACGTAGCTTTCTGCTTCCCTGGTTCTTGCATCATTTGTGCGGCAATTGTACTGCCGGTAAGGCCTTCCGAAGAATGGCGTCCTGAAAGTAAGAGAAAATGAAGAAATCGGCAGCCCCTAGTGCAGTTTAAGCCGTGTTTCGAGCGTGCCGTGATGGTGCCCCTCCCCCTGTGCCCATGGTATTTCCAGAGCGTAGTTATGTACGTGCACCACTGGTTTCGCAATTTCGCGAGGGCTGGGGTTGGGGACGCATTGCTACGCCTGCTCAAAACGTGCCAGGCGGTCTTGTTGTAGGTTACTCCGGGCGCGCTTGATGGTGTCCGGACGTTTAATGGCCGGACTGGCGAATTGCCTTGAGAGGCTGCTTTGTATTTCCGCTGCGAGAGCCGCCGTATGCTCCTCCGTTCGGAGAGAGCGTTCGGTGTTTCCATTGACCGTAATGACTCCTTGAGGGCCTGGCATCTTGATCTTAAGGTATGTGTAGTGCCGTACCGCATTGAACTTGGCAAATGCGGTTCGCCCGAGAAGTGCGTGATAGCCACTGCGGAACGGGAGTATGTCGAAGATTAACTCCTCGCTTCGGAAATTATCCGGAGATCCGAAGACCACTTCAAGTGTGACTGAGCCTATACAGTTGGCCTCTACACCTGGTATGACGCCTTTAAAGGTCGTTTTAGTGGGTTTAATCCTCGACGGATCGATGCCCATTTTACGCACTGTATCCGGGTAAAGCAGGTTCAGGCTGCTGCCGCCGTCCATAAGGACTCTAGTGAGGTGAAATCCGTCAATAATTGGGTCTAGAACCAATGCGGCGAATCCGCCATGACGGATGCTAGTGGGGTGGTCCCTTCAATCAAAAGTGATCGGGCAGGAGGACCATGGGTTGAACTTTGGGGCGACTGGCTCCATCGCGTATACGTCCCGTAGCGCATGCTTCCGCTCCCTCTTGGGGATGTGGGTTGCGTATATCATGTTCACCGTCCGCACTTGTGGGGGGAAGCCCTTCTGTCCACTACTGTTCGGCGGACGGGGCTCCTCCTCGTCGTCGCTATGTAGCCCCTTGTCTCTATTTTCGGCATTTAACTTGCCGGCCTGCTTGAACACCCAACAATCCCTGTTGGTGTGATTGGCTGGCTTTTCGGGGGTGCCATGTATCTAGCACGAGCAATCGAGTATTCGGTCCAAACTGGACGGGCCCGAAGTATTTCTTTTGAATGACTTTTTCCGCTGACCGGGTTTATAGCCTCTGAATCCGGCATTAACTGCTGTATCCTCAGCATTGTCGTTGTTAATGAGGCGCTTTTGCTTGTTGCGACGCGACATGCCACTGTTGTCCTTGGAATCTGAATTAACAGGACTCTTGGTCATGTTATTGCTATGAGCCAGCCAACTGTCTTCTCCCGCACAAAAGCGGGTCATGAGTGTCGTGAGGGCTGCCATAGATTTCGGCTTTTCCTGACCTAGGTGACGGGCAAGCCACTCGTCACGGATGTTATGCTTGAAGGCTGCTAGGGCCTCTGCGTCCGGACAGTTAACGATTTGATTTTTCTTTGTTAGGAACCGTGTCCAGAATTGTCTGGCCGATTCCTCTGGCTGCTGAATTATGTGGCTTAGGTCATCTGCGTCTTGTGGTCGCACATAGGTGCCCTGGAAATTGTCGAGGAATGCGGCTTCTAGGTCCTCCCAACAACCAATTGATTATGCTGGCAAGCTGTTAAGCCAATGCCGAGCTGGTCCTTTAAGTTTGAGTGGGAGGTATTTGATGGCGTGTAGATCATCGCCGCGGGCCATGTGGATATGAAGGAGATAATCCTCGATCCATACCGCAGGATCTATTGTGCCATCGTATGACTCGATGTTTACGGGTTTGAAACTCTCGGGGATTTGATGATCCATTACTTCATCTGTGAAGTATAGTGGGTGTGCGGCGCCTCTGTACTAGGCTATATCACGACGTAGCTCAAATGAGCTTTGTCTATTGTGTTCGG
This sequence comes from Aegilops umbellulata, assembly GCA_032464435.1. Taxonomy (NCBI): domain Eukaryota; kingdom Viridiplantae; phylum Streptophyta; class Magnoliopsida; order Poales; family Poaceae; genus Aegilops; species Aegilops umbellulata. Next base: position 432,680,066 of record CP136059.1, on the reverse strand, counting down.
CCCGGCCGGATTTACTGTATCCGGCGTGACGATTATCGTCTCGTGTCGTGGGGCACCCACGCGATCCGTTGAACGATCTTGTCTGCCTTGCCTTGTCCTCCAATATATCTCGTAGGTCTGGCGCATTTTCCCGTGCCTTGGTGTGTTTTGAGCGGCGCCGGGGTGCGGCTTGAGTGGAGGGCCGAGAGGCCTCTCTATCGTGGCCACGAGGTGGCCGGTCGGCCGTGTCATGCGCTGGTGATGTAGGTGCTTCCTCCTCTAATCGGGGTAGCAACCTGCGCTTTGGGTAGCTCTTGGAGGGGCATTCGAGTTCATACTCTTCGGCCGCAAGGACTTCAGTCCATCTGTCGGCTAGCAGGTCTTGATCAGCTCTAAGCTGTTGCTGTTTTTTCTTGATGCTGCTCGCCGTGGCCATAAGCTTGTGTTTGAAGCGCTCTTGTTCGACGGGATCCTTCGGCACGAAAAATTCATCGTCGTCGAGGCTTGCCTCGTCTTCGGAGGGAGGCATGTAATTATCATCCTCGACCTCTTTGTCTGCCGCTCTCTCATGAGGGCTGGCTTCTCCCTCCTCCTGTGTTGAATCTTGCTGGAGGGGGTTTTCTTTGGCACTATCCGGAGTGTTATTATCTCCTATCCCGGAATCACCGTTTTTTCTTTGGCGGGATTTAGAACGGCGCCACTAACAACGGCGCTTAGGCTGTTTCTTGGAGGGGTCATCCTCCGCTGTTCCATCGCCATCTCCTTCTTTTGGGGTGTCCACCATGTATATGTCATACGATGAGGTGGCTTTCCAGTGCCCTATAGGCGCTGGTTCTTGATCGTCTCCTGCATCGGCATCCATACCGTCGATGTCTTCGGAGTCGAAGTCGAGCATGTCGGTTAAATCGTCGACAGTGGCTACAAAGTGGGTGGTGGGTGGGCCTTGAATTTCTTCATCATCCGCATCCCAACCTTGCTGACCATAGTCCGGCCAGGGCTCACTTGATAAAGATAGAGACTTTAGTGAATTCAGAATATCGCCGAAAGGCGAGTGCTGAAAGATGTCCGCGGCGGTGAACTCCATAATCGGCGCCCAATCGGATTCGATCGGCAGGGGCGCGGAGGGCTCGGAGTCCGGAGCGGAGTCCGACTCCTTGGAGTCACAGGCTTCACAGAGGACAAGACCGGTGTTCGGCTCGATCGCCGTAGAGATTGCAGCCTCCGAGGCGGCGTCCAACCACCCGTCCTCGATCGTCACAGTTGGCTCCGAACTAAGGGTCGGAGCTGATCCGGGCACGGCCTCCAGGGCACTGTTCGGTGGCAGAGCTAAATCATGCATTTCGTGATAGTGCGGCGCGCTCGGCTGTGGCTCGAATCCGTCGAAGATCAAGTCCCCGCGGATGTCAGCCTTGTAGTTCATATTTCCAAATCTGACCTGATGGCCAAGGGCGTAGCTTTCGATCTGCTCCAGATGGCCAAGTGAATTGGCCCGCAGTGCGAAGCCGCCGAATACGAAGATCTGTCTGGGGAGAAAAGTCTCACCCTGGACATCGTCGTTGTTGATGATCGGAGGAGCCATCGGGCCTAAAAGCGACGACACAGAGGAACTCTCAGTGAAAGCACCAATGTCGGTGTCAAAACCGGCGGATCTCGGGTAGGGGGTCCCGAACTATACGTCTAGGCGGATGGTAACAGGAGACAAGGGACACGATGTTTTTACCCAGGTTCGGGGCCTCTCGATGGAGGTAAAACCCTACTCCTGCTTGATTAATATTGATGATATGGGTAGTACAAGAGTAGATCTACCACGAGATCAAGGAGGCTAAACCCTAGACGCTAGCCTATGGTATGATTGTTGTTGTCGTATGGACTAAAACCCTCCGGTTTATATAGACACCGGAGAGGGCAAGGGTTACACAGAGTCGGTTACAATGGTAGGAGATCTACATATCCGTATCGCCAAGTTTGCCTTCCACGCCAAGGAAAGTCCCTTCCGGACACGGGACGAAGTCTTCAATCTTGTATCTTCATAGTCCAGGAGTCCGGCCAAAGGTATAGTCCGGCTATCCGGACACCCCCTAATCCAGGACTCCCTCAGATGGTTAGAGGCTTGACATGGCAACATGGGAGGCATGATATAACAAGTGGTAGGTATCACGACATAGCAAAAGAGAGAGCAACTAGCAAGCAAAGATAGAAGTGATTTCGAGCACTACTAGAAAAAAGCTCATTAGTGGCGCACCACTTTTGGGTATTAGTGGCGCACCTCTGGTGCGCCACTATTACCACGCCACTAGTAATGTGTATTAGTGGCGCACCAGAGGTGCGCCATTACTAATCCAGATATCAGTGGCGCACCACCTGGTGCGCCATTGATATCCCCCCGGGTGCGCCACTGATAATGTATAGGGGTGGCCTGCTGGTGCGCCACTACTAAGTATAAGGGTGCGCCACTGATATTTTTTCAGAATTTTTTTTTCAAATTTTTTTTTCAAATTTTATTCCAAAATTGCTACAGGTGCGCCACTGATATTGCTACAGGTGCGCCACTAGTAACAATTTTTTTTTTTCAAATTTTTTTCCAGAATTTTTTTTTCAATTTTTTTTCAATTTTGGCGGGAATTTTTTTTCCTTAATCTCGGGTCACTATGGCTTAATCTCGGGTCAATATGGCTTAATCTCGGGTCAAATCGCACTCCGTGGTCAAACTTCCCGGAAGGTCACCCATCCTACACTACTCCAGCCCAAGCACGCTTAACTTCTGAGTTCTATCCAACCCCAGCACCAGCTCACTTAGCAGGCACTTGTTGATATATCTATCATATCAATCCTATTAAACCTTGTTGATGTCTAGGAGTTTGTTCATGTTCATGAGTGTGATGAAATTTTGAAAAAATATTTCAAACTTCTCGGTCATTTTACATATCATATTTTGAATTTTTTTTAAAAAAACTATTTTTTTTAAAAAAACCATTTTTTTTTCAAAAAAACTTTTTTTTTCAAAAAAAACATTTTTTCAAAAAAAACCATTTTTTTTCCCAAAAAATTTTTTTTCAAAAAAAAATATTTATTCCAAAAAAAATAGTTTTTCAAAAAAAAAAATTTCAAAAAAAGAACTATATTAGTGGCGCACCACACCCACGATGCGCCACTACTATTTTTGAATTTTTTTGAATTTTTTTGCCTCTAGATCTTAAAAGCCCCGTATCTTTTATTCGGTTAGGTTTTTGGGGATTCTAAGAATCTTCAACGGGTAGATCTTAAAAGCCCCGTAACTTTTCGAGTAGATTCTTTTTCATATAAAAAACTTTTTCATCGGAGTTCGTATGCAAAAGTTATGCCCATTTTACAAATTCTCGAGAGATTTTGCAAAAAAAGTCGAAATTCATGTTTGTAAATTTTGCTAACAACTAGACCACAAATCACATTGGAATCTTATTTTTTTTTTATTTTTTTGACATTTCTATCATTTTCCTTTATTTTTTTTAAACTGAAAAGGCGGTCCAGGGGGGTGCATTTGGTGAAAATGCGTTAAATCTGAAAAATGATAGAAATGTTAGTAGTGGCGCACCGTGGCAGAGGTGCGCCATTACTAGTTAAAACTAGTAATGGCGCACCTCTGCAACGGTGCGCCACTACTACCTTTGAAAAAAAAATTAAAAAATAAAATGTTAGTAGTGGCGCACCGTGTGGAGGTGCGCCATTACTAGTTCAAACTAGTAATGGCGCACCTCCACACGGTGCGCCACTACTAACTTTGAAATTTTTTTTTTAAAAAAAAATGTTAGTAGTGGCGCACCGTGTGGAGGTGCGCCATTACTAGTTAAACTAGTAATGGCGCACCTCCACACGGTGCGCCACTAGTATGTCTGGGGAGGGGGGTGTGCACAGAACAAACTTACTAGTGGCGCACCACACACCAGGTGCGCCACTAGTAAAAAAATAGTAATGGCGCACCTGCTTATGGTGCGCCACTGCTATATAGCAGTGGCGCACCACATCCACGGTGCGCCACTAATAGTGATATTACGGATAGCCCTTTTTCTAGTAGTGGAGGGTACAGTCATCTTGCCTGAAATCCCGCAAGGAAGAAGAACGAGTCCATGAAGAAGTCAAACGGACGTAGTCGAACGAATCCTCACAAGTCCGTAACGAAACCGAAGCTAACGAGAGAAGAAAACCGGAAAGAAGCAAACAACATAGTAAACACACAAGCATAAACATGGCATGATGCACAAAGAAGTATGATGCATGTCCGGTTTAAAAAAGGCATGGCATGGCAAAGTGCACAAACAATACTACAAGTTAAGTGAAGCTCAATATGCAACGAGTTGCATATTGACGAGACACCACATCAATTATTTAGTTCTCTCCCGTTTATGTACCCAACAATATTAACTATGGTTAAGCATGGCAAGAGGTGAAGCATAAGAAAACTAACTATTTAGGCAAGTTTAATTGAGGGCGGAAATAACAACAACAATTCCGGAAAATCCTCATGTACATATTTTAGATTTGGTACTGTTCTGTCCTAAAGCATATTTTAGAGTTGTTAAACATGCAAAGTATTGCTACCATGTTAATCTATGCATTTTTCTACCCCATTTACATGTAAATTTTATTTAAAATGGAGCTACGGTTATTTAGTTATGAAATAAATCATTTAGCATGGCATTTATGCAAAATAAATGTAAACAACAACTTAAACATTTTAAACATGGATGAGAGCAGCATATTATGAAACTAGATGAAATTCTAAGCATTTTTCATATATAAAACATTTTAAACCGATGCATGTTTATTTAGTAGTGAGCAATGCAAGTATAATGGCATTTCTGTTAATATGCAAAACAAAAGGGGACACAGACTGGGCCAACCACTGTCATTGACGAGGGGGCCCCGGGTGCTGAGGTGGCAGGAGCATGGGTGCAGGGAGGTGCATGTGTGGACAGGGAGGATGATGAGTGGGTCCCACTATCATATAGACCAAAATGGTAAAAATTGGGCACTTCAAATGTGGCCCGATGGGGATTCGAACCTGGGTCTGTAAGGTAAGTGGGAAAGGTTTCAACCATTGGGCCAGGATCGGGTGGTTCCAATAAGGATGCGGCCGAGCTGCTCTTAAATGGTTAGAGGGCCTGGCTTGGCTTCTTCTACGGGAACAGAGGAGATGGCATCGTCGCCGGCGAGCAACGGCAGCACGGCAGGACTCCGTATGCGGCGGCGGGCGTTGGCAGAGAGGGGGTTGTGTTCGAGATCGAGCATGCGTGTGCAAAGCTGCGGTTGCGGGTGCCCGAGGAAGAGCTAGTGCTTGACTCGGGCCGTCTCGGCGCTGCCGAACCAAGGCGATGGCGAGAAGGAATGCAGGATTGCGAGCGAGGCATGCGGGTGCGCGTGCGTGCGAGGAAACTGGCAAGGACGCGAGCATAGCGTGGAGTGCGTGGACACACCTACGGACAGAGAGCGAGGGGCCAATAGCTCATGTGCGACGTTTTTCATGCGAATTGGAAGGAGTGCGACGTTGTTGGAATGAATGGCCGAGATGCGACGTTTTAGAAGCAAACAATAGCTCCAATGCGACATGGCTCTGTTTAACCATGAAATGAAAAACACGAGGGGTTAGCGATTCGAGTTATGACACGCGGGACCTAGCAGTTACTCACATGCGGGTGGGACCCACAACTTATCCACGCCAGCATGCCCGTGCTCATCAGCGTGCCCCGACCCGAGCCAGCCACGAGCCCGAGCCAGCCCACCCCACCCCCCGCCCTCCATTGTTGCCCTGCCCCTTTCCTTTCCCACCTTCTTCTTCCTCTGCTCCGGCAACGAAGCGCGCCGCCGGCGAGTGATGTCTAGCTCGACTTCGGCCTCCCGCCAATCATGGACGTAGTATGGTCCACTGCCGTTGACAAGATGCCCCGATTGCCCGCGCATGGAGCCTCTGAAGCGTTTGACTTGTGTGAGGGAAGAAAATGGCAACCGTGGGAGCGAGTTTGTGAAATGATTGAGCAAGCCACAGCCGGGGCAGGTTAGATCTGTGTTCTTGACCAATCCTATGGTATAATTTCTCCCGATTTCTTTCTTTTTTCCTCGAATTAGGGCGGTGGATCTGGGTGGTGGATCTAGGATTCATGCGCCTCCGGCCCCCTGTTTTTCAGGTTCTGAAGAAATGTGGGCATTTTGAGTGGCTCGATGACTATGTTGAAAGGTTGAAATTGGAGGGATCAACCGAAACCCAAGAGCTCAATTTTTGGGGGTGGCTTGCCGTGGAACAAGCCCCCAATTTGGCGGACGGAGCCGACCCGATGATGCACAATGCAGAACTGAAGTGTGAATTGATGAAAATTGGCAAGCAACTAAAGCATCTGATCGATTTTTGAAGCAGCAAGCAAATATGATGGCCGGAGCATTTTATGGTTGTGTCATTGCTATGGGTTTATTTTACTTGATGTTCATCAATCGCTAGAATTTGTTAGAGTTTCAGTTAATCTGTCAACTAGTTTCAGGGGTGCCCAGTAGTTTGAGTTAGCCAGGGACCATTTGTTAGATGAATTTGAATTAGTGTGAAGCAAAACTTGCTTGAATTATTGTAATGATATTCTCAGGGGCCCTATTCAGTGTTCATGCTCTGTTTCCTCTGTTTTTGTTCTTCAGTTAACAGAGTACACACCCAAATTCAGTTTCTAGTAAAAAAACAAAACTGGGCTGCCGAATAGATGTTGGGCCATGAGAAAATGGGCCCTGAGAAAATAACCATGCCCAAGACCAGCCCAGCTGCGTAGGGGCACCAGCCCACCTCTAACTTCGGCAAATAAAATGGGGCCCAATAAAATGTTACTTGTCCTTTTATTTTGCCTTTTTCTTGCACTAAATTTTGTGATGGATCATTTTTTGATGCACTAAAGCTAAATGTTAATTGTTTTTATGCATGTCTACGGTTCCATGAACTAAATGAGTTGCATGCTTGCATGAAGTGCCCGAAGTAAATTAGTTTGCATTTCCTAGTTGCACCCATGTCCATAGTGGGTTTGCATGGGGCTCCTAGTTGCATGTCCATGGTTTGGCCAATATTTTGAAGATGTTGTGTGTGGTGATTGGGGTGTAGAAACCCGGGCCCGTAGCAACCCATAGCAATACACGAATAATAAGCAAAAACAACCCATAGCAATCCACAAATAATAGCACAAAACACACAATATATATAGTAGCATACCCAACGATTATATAGAAGCATAACGATTGCAACCCATAGTTCCACGATAGCCTTACAACTCCATGATAGCCTTACAACTTAAAATACTAATAAAACTTGATAATAGTAGCATAACGATTACAACTTAAAAAAACTAATACGATAGATCTAAGCTAGATAGATAGGGGGGCACCAAACGCGGGTTCTTCGGGTTCTTCTTCTCCTCCTCCTCCGGGGCCACCTCGCGCCTCGGGCGCCCTCGCTCATCCGGGCGCCGCCCTTCAATCCTCCCCCTCCCTGTGGTTGATGGGGTACGGGAGCGTGTGCATAACGCCATTGTTGGGGAAGGTGCCGTTGAAGTCGGTGAAGATATTGTAGGTTGGGAAAGCTATGAACTCACAACCAACCCAATACGCTCGCCCGAGGAGATGGAAAGCATCGAAAGGGTTAGTGAATGTGGCGAGGAGCCCAACCACAACGCCGTTGTGGTTGACGTCCTCAAGATGGTACATCCGAGGAGAGCCGGGGGTGAGGTGGCGGAAGCCGGCCGCAAGGAAGAACTCCGTTAACTCCCTTGCGCCCCTCCACCTCGAGATCGCCCAAACCCTAAGGGTTCTCTCTACATACACTCCGGCCGGGTAGAGCCTTTCCGGCGTGGTTGGGGGGAAGCGGTAGGTGGGGCCATTGTACTGCATGATGGCGGGGTGGCTCGAGGGCTCGATCGGGTTTGATGGAGAAGAAGGAAGAAGGAGGACAGAGGAGGCAGAGGGGGTGTGGATGAGGAGGGAGAGGAAGACGATAGTGCCCAGCTTAAATATCCCAAGTGCGACGTGGTTTCACCCCATAGAATTAATGGGCGGGCGGCGTTTGGTGGCGCCCCTTGAAAGTGTGTACACGAGCGTGGGAAACGAGCTGCGAGCCTTCTGTGCCACCGGTCGCGGGTCAAGGGGGATGGGTTCACGCACGCGTCTGTGCCGTCGTAGGTCAAGGGGACACGCTTGCCCCGGGTTCTCTGCGTGTGCCGCCCGTGCATTCATGCCATAGCCCATTAATTTGCACATCTTGCTAGGGCCTGGCTAGAGGGCAACGTTCGGTCGATGGGAGACGTGACAATAATGGATGCCTTCCCTTTCCCATCTTGTAACGGGCAGCACGCCGTTTGAACTGCATCGATACCCACATCGATACCCCATGCCAATATTGCGTCCTCAAAGAGGAGCACGCCATGTACAACGCGCCATGCAGCGCTGGCTTTTTGGTTGTCTTCATCGGGCTGCTGCATTGTGGCCGGGTGCATGCTTTGATGCGACGATGCATCGGTTGTAATGGTAGGCATGCGATAGCTCACTGCGTCCATAGGGGTGGCGGAGCAGGGCTACGTCGAGACCATGCATGCAAGCACGGGAGCAGCTCTGCGGGTGAGCATGCATGCTGCGGGTAGGCACAGGCACGCATGCAACGATGCAAAGGGCACTTCGTAGGCTTGGTCCATGCATCGCGTCAACTCTTGTCGTTGGATTCAAATGAACGGTCCTGATGCCCCAACGAGAGAGGCTGATGCAAAGCCCATTGATTCAACCAATCAACGCGTCTCATGCGGATCGATGCACACTGATTCAACCAATCAGGGCGTCTCATGCGGATCGATGCACATTGTAGCTAACCCTAGCGCCTGATCTCAACCGTCCACGCACAATGATCGATGACCCAGTAGTGTGCGGGGTTTTCAGTGGTTTTGAGAGGGGGTTTGAGGGGTTTTGGCAGGTTGAGCATAACTAATTCAAAAAAAATCAAAAATATATATAACTTGCGCACATAGTCTTATTATGTCGTATAGTAACGATAAAAATAAATAAATATGATTTACATACATTTTAATGAAAAATCCATCACAAAATTGTCATTCCTCGAACAATGTAGTATGGAGTTCAAGGGAGAGAGTAGTGGGCACCCGAGAGTATAGGTGGGGTTTTGAAAATGAAAATTGTGAAAACCTCACCAAAACTTCATTTTGGATTGACTAAGAAAGATCTTAACTTACTTATCTCATTTCCATGTTTTAAACTTGTTATATATATAATTTTCTATTAAACCTTGTTTTTCGCAAAAAAAAGAAAATAATAGAAAATTCATTCAATAAATAGTGAGGCTTTAGATTTACACTATATAGGTAGAATAGATGTGTAGAAAAATTATTTGTCTAGTTTAGACAAGGTGCAAAAAAACTTGCTTAAATATGAGGCCGTTTACCCTACCTTTGGAGGTCATTTGAGACACACTTTTCATGACTATGAGTTCAACTTACCAAAAGTGCTCAGAATGATTAGCAAACAAACATATTTCAGTTGAGGTACTTTAGATAGCATTAAAACATCAATACCCCATCCCTCATTCAAATTTGAGACCAAATTTGAATTTAAACTTGAATTTTATTTGGCTGGTTTAGACAAGGTACCAACAAACAAGTTCGAATAGAAATACGGGATACATAGTGACTACCAGTACGCACCAAGTTACAAATATTATTACATGCCCCAAATTTCCAAACTGTTCTCTCTTCTACCTCTTCCTACCACGTCGCGTGCCCTTCTTCGCCTTAGCACTTCTTGTTTTTGGTTCAACTACACACACAAGTTCACTGATCATCTTGGTTTTTTCACTGGTCTTTTCAACACCTCGCCAACACCCTCGTGATTAGTGTCTTCAGTCTCAATGTTAACAGCAGTTTCAGTTTCTTCGGTGTGTACCTCAACATGGGTTTCTTCAGTATGAACCTCGACACGCTCAGGTTCAGTTTCAACCTCGAGAGCAGTTTCTTCAGTCTGAACCTCGACACGCTCAGGTTCAGTTTCAACCTCGAGAGCAGTTTCTTCAGTCTGAATGTTGACTGCAGCAGGATTTTCTTCACTCTGCTCAGACCGAGGCACACTTCTCTTCTTTCTACCGCCTTGACTCTTGCTTTTTTTGTTCGCCAACACTGTTCAACAACAAGGGGCTGACTTGCTCGCTTCCTCCTGGCCATTGGGAAAATGTTATAGATATAGTAATTGGAAAAAAGCACCAAATCAAAACACAGACAAATAAACAAGAACATACTTTGGCTTATCAAGATCCCAGTCTGTGCCCAAGTTCCTGGCACAACTTGCATCTATTTTTGTTACCTTTTTGGGCCCTTTTTGGCTTTCCATCTTTATTTCCCTTCTTACTACTCCCACCTTTCTCAAAACATGCCTTGAATCTACTCTGTTTAGGCCTGCCAGCCTTTCTTTTCGTCAAGGGAGGACACATGGAAAATTCAATGTCCACTTCAGGCCACTGAGACTGATCTGTAAGTGCTGGAATTGGAGTAGCATATGCAGCTTTGAATCTTGCTACCGAATAATATTCATGCAAATATGGGTGCATGTTTATCTCCGGTTGGGATGCTAAGAAGAGAATGGCATGCTCACATGGTTTACCACTGTGTTGCCACTCGAGGCAAGTGCAATCATGCAATTTAGTGTTAACAACATGTCTCCTTCCAGTTTTGTTATCTCTAACTTCAGCACCCCAAGGTGAAGATTTTTCAACAAAAAAATGTGAAAGACATCTGCTCCTATTGACCACCTGTTGTACCACTGCTGGAAGCTTATCACCTTGCAGACAATCACCTATCCTTCTTCTCAATTCCCACAACCGCATGAGCATGATCCTGATTTGGTCAGCCATGTCATGCACAGGCAAATCTTTTAACTCCTTCACCTTGTTGTTGAAACTCTCTGCCAAATTGTTGTTGATGTGGTCACACTTGATGGCAGTGTTGAATGCTGACCTGTACCATAGCAAAGAATGGTAGGTGTTCAGCCATGGACCAAACTCATCACATGCTGCCATTATCTTATCAAGATGATATTTGTGTGTCTGTCTAGTGTAAGATCTTGCTGCTGGCCACATGCGCCCAAATTCTTCTCCTCTAATTTTTTTGATCAAATTCATCCACAAATGACCGAAGCACTCCCTCTGCTCAGCATGTGGGAAAACATTTTTCACTGAATTTTCAAGCCCCTTACATGCATATGTGTGTATAGCCAAAGGTGACACTGGCCCTAGGCATCTTTTCAACTGGATCATGAACCATGTCCATGAAGCCTCCGTTTCTGACTGAAACAAGCCAACAGCAATAGGAAACATCCAGTTGTGTCCATCTAGAGCATTGCATGTTGCCAACTGACCATTCCACTTGCCTGTCAAAAATGATGAGTCTATGCTCAAATATGGATGGCACCCTGCTTTGAACCCATCAATGCAAGGCTTCAAAGCCATAAAAAACTTGGAGAACTTGACTTCACCTTGGGCTGATACCTCTGTATCTATCTCCACAACACTGCCAGGTGACCTCTTTTCCACCTCTGCTTTGAAGTTGTAAAGCATCCTAAATGTATTTGCCCAATCACCATATAAATTTTTCATTGCCCTTTGTTTTGCCTTCCACACTGTGGTATATTTCAGTTTAATGGGGTACATCTTTTCCAAGTCTACTTTGAGTTTCTTCGCAGTAGTGTTTGGTGTTTTGGCAAAAATTGGGGTGATCTTTTCTGCAACCCAAAGTTGTGATGTCATGGTTTATACTCTCTGTGAACTTGTAATACAAGTATGTTGATTGGGGATTTGGTTAACCCTGACAGTACTTCCATTAGGTTGCAGTCTAGCAGATATGTACCACTTGGAAGGCTTCACACTACCATCAAATCCTCTGCACCTCGCATAAAACTTCTTTCTATCAGTCCAAACAGTCTTGGCACACATCCTAAACTCCTTCATGCTTGGGAACAACTTGCCTACTTCAATGACAGTGTTTTGTTTGTCATACACATGCACCAGCTCATCATCATGTGCATCATCTACTTCATCTGCAGCTTGTTCCATCAACTGTCCATCTACTTCTTCATCAGCATTAGCAGGCAAACTAGATTCACCCCACTCCTGCTTATCTCTGTAATCGAGTGGAATGCCAAAAAGTTTGGCCATCTCAATGTCAGGCATTGGTGCAATGACCAAATCAGTAGGCTAATCTAATTCAACTACATTCCAATCAACAGTTGCTGCAGTTTCAGTTTCAATTCCAGTCACCTGTCCCTCTTCGGCTATTACTGTAAGTTTAGTACACATGGGAATCAATGGCCTCTGTGTAGCCCAATCATCATCTACCATCTGCGCAGCCAATTGTGATGGCACATATCCAACCTTCGAAAAAATGTTCAGATCAACGAGCTCAGCAAAAAAATTAGCCCGTTTGCTTGTCCAGCCGTTTTGCTGATCGATTTCTTCAACAATATGTTCACCATCTTCTATTCTCACATACTCTCCTTTTCAATCATCAAACCTCAACAGTGATACTTCTTGCTCTGGACCCCAAACAACATTCTCCCCAATTTTTTCCACCCATTTCTTCACTGCCGTCTCTCCCATGTTCTGTAGAACTTGTGGATCAATCTCTGTAAACTCAACCTCCCATTAAACAATTGTGTCTCTCTCAATCTTCTGTATACTACCATCAACTAATTTTGCCTTTGATGGAAAGAAATTAACTGTCAATTCGAAGGTCCGAGCGGCAACATCCCCTCTGTCAGTGGCGGACAGTGTGAGCCTGTGAGAAAAAGCAGACGAGGCCACCCCCTAAATGCATGCAAAATTGGACCGGGGAGAGGCGCATTACCTATTCGAAGTTGAATCTGGCGGCTCCATCTCAGTATGCCCACGGGCTCCCCTCACAACCTATCGATTCCGCAAGCGAAAACAGAGGAAACGAGATGAGATCTACGGGTCCGAGAGAGGAACGGGAGGGCGCCTAGGGCTTGAATTCACTCACCATTTTCTGAGGACCAAGGCTCCGCCGCCATTGAGAACGAGGGCTCCGCCGTCGCCACCGAGAACGCAAGATCCGTCGCCACCGGAGAAGAAGGGGGCCAGAGTGGCGGGCCCGGCACGGTCGGGCGGTAGGGCACGGTCAGCTGTTTTGACGAACAATTAAGTTGGACCCACATGCCCTAACATAAAAGTGCGGGCTTGGTTGACGACCAATTTAACCACATTTAACAGCCATGTTGTGCGTGGGCTATTTACCTGCTCAAAATTGTCGCACCACAGCCATTCCCTCGAACAACGTCACACTCTTGCCAATTCACCTCAAATGTGTCGCACAGGAGCTATTGGCCTGAGAGCGAGGTGCTCTGTTTCATGCGCAAGACGAGGTTACAGCGACAAGTCTCTGACATGACATATCAAGGCTGAAAGGGAAGCAAACGACGTCGAGGGAGAGCGAGGAGGGGAGGCTGCTCACCGGGGTCCCATAGGACAAGACGAAGAGGCCGGAATCACGATGGCAGAGGTGCGAGGAGGCGCTGATTGTTAGACTGTATATATACGTAGTCTATGTATTAATATTGTAACATTGTATTGTACCCCTTGATACCTCTATATAAAGAGCCACACCCCGTTTAGGGTGTAGAGCAAGTTCCCAACATATTATGTTTTACATGGTATCAGACTAGGGTTTTGATGTCTTCCGCTGCTCCCGCCGCCGCCGGTGCGCCGAATCCCGTCGCTGCCACCGCCGCCGCGCCGGCCCTCACCCCTATGTCACCGTTCCTCGCTTCTCGGCCCCTTGCGTCGGCCTACGGGGCCCTGCCGCCGACCGAGTCCCCGATCGGATCAAACCCATCGGCCGTCTCCTCTGCTGAGTTCGCTGTGCCGCCGTCTCATGGCGTTGCCGTGCAACCGCCCTATGGCATCGTCGCGCAGACGCCCGGTGGCATCGCTCCTGCCGTGTATGGTGCGCCGCCGGTGGCCCAGGGCTCCCTTCAGCAGCCGGAGTCCTCCTGGCCCGTGGCGTCCTACGCGGCGCCGCATCATCACCAACCCTATGCGGCTCTCCCGTCGCATCACCACGGGCCACCGTTGGCGCCGATCTACTCCCCTCCACCACCGCAGCATCACTTCCGGGCGCAGCCACCGCAGCCCTATGTGCCGTCGCCGCATCAATCCTACTCCGCGCCATCCGGCTCGTGGCTGCACCGCTGCAACCATCCTACGGGGCCGCAGCGACCTACGGAGCCGACGCCCTCGTTCCCGGTGCTCCTGGCGTCTACTCGGCGGGTGATCCTCATCTCAAGACAGCCCCGTCGATGGGTCTTTACGCGCCACCGATGCATGCTCACGCCGCTCAGGTCATGGCGCCATCACCGTTTTACTTCTCGCATCTGTTGCCGGTGAAGCTCACGCTGGACAACTACCTGTCCTGGCGTGCCCAGGTGTTGGCTCTTCTGCGCAGTCGCTATCTGGAGGGCTATGTTGACGGATCCATCCCGTGTCCACCCACTCATAACCCGGCGTATCATACATGGGTGGCCCAGGATCAGGCCATTCTCTCTGCCATTCAGCCCTCGCTCACTCTGAGCGTCTCGTCGCTGGTCATCTTCGCTGCTACATCCCGGGAGGCGTGGGCGGCGCTTCACACCAGCTTCACCTCACAGTCTCAGGCGCGTACTCATTCTACACGCACCGAGATTGGTGAGACCAAGGTTGGTGACCTCAGCATCACGGACTACTTCAACAAGATGCGGGGTCTCGCCGACACATTGGCCTCAGTTGGCCAGTCTCTGCAGGATGAGGAGTTCACCACTTTCGTTCTTAACGGGCTCGGCGATGATTATGATAATCTCGTTGAGAATGTTCATGGCCGTGACAATCCACTTCCACCTCGTGAGATGTATGCCCGCCTCCTTGGCCGTGAACAGCGCATCAAGGCCCGCCGTGTCTCACTGGGTTTCGCCTCTGCCAACGCTGCAACTCACGGCAAACCTCAGCGGCTTTCATCTTCAGGGGGCAAGCAGGCACCATCTTCACAGCCGGCCCCGCGTGGCAATGCGCCATCCATCACGGGTGGCAACCGGCCGGTTGCTTGCTGCTCCTCCTGTGGTGCCCCGCAGGCTTGCCAGCTGTGTGGCCTGGAGCGCCACATTGCATCTCGCTGTCATCGTCGCTACAAGCAAGATTTTCTGGGCCTTGGCAACAATGGCAAAGGAAACGATAGGCAGGCTGCCGGCACCGTGACTACTCATGATCATGGTCGCACTCCGTCCTACTCCATTGATCCAACATGGTATATGGACACCGGCGCTACTAACCACCTCACCGGCGAGATGGGCAAGCTCTCTACTCAGGAGCCATATCATGGTCATGATCAGGTGCACACCGCCAACGGAGCAGGTATGCGCATCTCTCATGTTGGTCAGGCTTCTCTCCTTGCACACACTTTTTTGCAAACTACATCTTTCCAATGTCCTTCGTGTTCCCTCTGCTACGCGTAGTTTGTTGCCTATTCCTCAACTTACATGTGATAATAATGTCCTTGCTGAGTTTCACCCTTTACGTTTCTTTATCAAGGATCGGGACACGAGGGTCGTTCTGCTTAGCGGTCGTCTTCGCCATGGCTTGTACGCACTTGATGTATCGAGCACACCATCCATGCAGTCTTCTCCTCAGGCGTTCAGTGGTATTCGTGTGTCGCCTACGCACTAGCATGCGCGCCTTGGCCATCCTGCGGCTCCTATAGTTCGTCATGTGTTTCATCGTCATGAACTACCAGTTGTGTCCAATAAATCTGTTGAAACCGTCTGTGATGCCTGTTAGCAGGGCAAGAGTCACCAACTTCCGTTTTTAGAGTCTAGTCGTGTTGTGAAACATCCTCTCGAGCTTGTGTTTTGTGATATATGGGGTCATGCCCAGACGTCTGTTAGTGGCCACAATTATTATGTCAGTTTTATTGATCCTTATAGTCGGTTTACTTGGTTGTATCTTATTAAGCGCAAGTCTGATATGTTCGATGTTTTTATCCAGTTTCAAGCACATGTTGAGCGTCTCCTTAAGCAGAAAATCATCCATGTTCAATCTAACTGTGGCGGGGGGGGGGGGGTGAATACCACAACCTCAACTCTTTTTTTAACAAACTTGGGATTTCGCATCGTGTGTCCTGTCCTCATACACATCAGCAAAATGGAACTGCCGAACGTAAGCATCGTCATCTCGTTGAAACTGGCCTAACCTTGCTCGCTCATGCACCGTTCCGTTTCGGTTTTGGAGTGACGCTTTCTCCACAGCTTGTTTTCTCATAAATGGACAAAGGAAGGAGACAAACACAGAGTCCGGCGCTAGGCGTAGAATCTTCGGAGACGGGCTGCGTTCCATGAGTTCGGCTCGAGTCGGTTATCCGAGGCATCTCGCAGGCGGTACGCTCCACCAGTCAGGACTTGGTAGATTATGAAGGGACCTTTCCACTTGGGCTTGAGTTTGTCCTTTTTCTTGTCCGGCAGGCGTAGAACTAATTCGCCAACGTTGTAATTTTTGGCCCGCACTTCTCTGCTTTGATATCTTCGAGCCTGCTGTTGATAGAATGCGGAACGGGCTTTTGCCACGTCGCGCTCCTCCTCCAAGGCATCCAGACTGTCCTGCCGATCGAGCTCGGCTTCTCTTTCTTCGTACATGCGCACTCGAGGTGAGTCATGAATTATGTCGCAAGGCAGAACTGCCTCTGCGCCGTACACCATAAAGAATGGTGTGTATCCGGTGGTGCGATTCGGCGTGGTCCGCGGCCCCCAGAGTACGGAGTCGAGCTCCTCTACCCAGTGCATGTTAGATTCCTTAAGGGACCGCACAAGTCTGGGTTTGAGGCCGCTCATGATAAGACCATTTGCACGTTCGACCTGACCGTTAGTTTGTGGGTGATAGACGGAAGCATAATCGAGCTTGATGCCCATGTTTTTGCACCAGAGTTTTACCTCATCGGCCGTAAAGTTCGTGCCGTTATCAGTGATGATGCTGTGGGGGGCGCCGTAACGGTGTACGACCCCGGATATAAAGTCTATCACCGGTCCGGATTCGTCCGTCTTAACAGGCTTGGCCTCTATCCATTTGGTGAACTTGTCCACCATGACCACTAAGTATTTTTTATTGTGGGTTCCGCCTTTAAGGGGTCCAACCATGTCAAGCCCCCAGACCGCGAAGGGCTAGGTGATGGGGATAGTTTGGAGGGCGGTGGGTGGCATATGGCTTTGGTTTGCAAAAAGCTGGCAACCGACGCATCGTTGGACCAAGTCCTGAGCGTCTGCCCGGGCCATCGGCCAATAAAAGCCTGTACGGAAAGCCTTGCTTACAAGGGACCGAGTTGCAGCGTGATGATCACCGAGTCCGACATGTATTTCCGCCAGCAAGTTCCGCCCTTCCTCTTCGGAGATGCACCTTTGAAGGACTCCGGTAGTGCTTTTCTTATAAAGTTCTCCCTCGTGGACTTTATAGGCTTTAGATCGCCGCACTATGCAGCGTGCCTCGTTTTGGTCCTCTGGGAGTTCCTGCCTAGTAAGGTAGGCTAGGAATGGTTCTGTCCATGGGGCGATGATGGCCATTATTGCGTGGGCTGAAGTTCTAATTTCATTGGCGGAGCCTCCGATTATGTCAGATTGTTCGGCGACGGACAGTGTGGTTGGGTCCGGGCTAGTATTACCAAGTTCCCCTTCCCATACTACGGATGGCTTGAACAGCCTTTCCAAGAAGATGTTGGGGGGGGGGGTGACAGCATCGCGTTTTGCGCCGATGCGTGCCAGGACGTCTGCCGCCTGATTGTTTTCTCGGGCTATGTGGTGAAATTCGAGCCCTTCGAACCGAGCTGACATTCTTAGGATGGCGTTGCGGTAAGCTGCCATTTTTGGATCCTTGGCATCGAAGTCTCCATTTATTTGGGATATCGTGAGGTTTGAATCCCCGCGCACCTCTAGGCGTTGAATGCCCATGGATACTGCCATCCGGAGACCATGTAAAAGGGCCTCATATTCGGCTGCATTGTTGGAGTCCGTGTACATAATCTGGAGTACATATTGGACTGTGTCTCCTGTGGGGGATGTCAAAACGACGCCAGCCCCTAGACCGGCCAACATTTTGGAGCCGTCAAAATGCATGATCCAGTTTGAATATGTGCCGTACTCTTTAGGGAGTTCGGCCTCCGTCCATTCTGCGACGAAGTCGGCCAAAACTTGCGACTTGATAGCTCACCGTGGATTATAAGTTATGTCAAACGGGAGGAGCTCGATGGCCCATTTTGCAATCCGTCCCATTGCGTCGTGGTTGTTTATAATATCATTGAGTGGTACTTCCTATGCTACTATGATCGAACACTCTTGAAAGTAGTGTCGCAGCTTCCGGGATGCCATGAATACCGCATATGCAATCTTTTGATAATGTGGGTACCGTGATTTACATGGAGTGAGGATAGTGGACACGTAGTAAACCGGCTTTTGAAGGGGGAATTTGTGTCCGTCCGTTTCCCGCTCAACGACGAGTACTGCGCTGACAACTTGATGGTTTGCTGCAATGTACAATAGCATTGGTTCGCCGATGTTTGGCGCGGCCAGGACTGGGTTTGTTGCCAATATGGCTTTTATTTCATCGAGTCCGGCCGTGGCGGCATCCGTCCACTCGAAGTGTTCGGTGCGCCGAATGAGGAGATAGAGGGGTAGTGCCTTTTTCTCCCAAACGGGAGATAAAGCGGCTTTGAGCCGCCACGCATCCGGTTAACTTTTGTATTTGTTTGAGGTCCTTTGGGATATCCAATTGTGACAAAGCTCGGATCTTGGCTAGATTTGCTTCGATTCCTCTACCGGATACGATGAAGCCCAAGAGCTTTCCGGCTAGAACACCGAAAACGCATTTTTCCAGGTTTAGCTCGATGTCATATGTTCGGAGGTTATCAAATGTAAGTCTCAAGTCGTCTACTAGAGATTTGACATGTTTTTTTTTACGACCACATCATCCACGTATGCCTCCACTGTTTTGCCGATCTGGTTTGCCAGACATGTCTGAATCATGCGCTGATATGTTGCGCCAGCGTTTTTGAGCCCAAAAGGCATTGTGTTGAAGTAGAATGGGCCGTATGGGGTGATGAATGCCGTTGCGGCTTGGTCTGACTCTGCCATCTTGATTTGATGGTAGCCGGAGTATGCGTCGAGGAAACACAACGAATCATGTCCTGCAGTGGCGTCGATAATTTGATCGATGCGGGGGAGGGGGAAGGGATCCTTTGGGCAAGCCTTGTTAAGGTCTTTAAAATCAACACACAGGCGCCAGGATTTGTCCTTCTTTGGTACCATCACCAAGTTTGCTAGCCAGTCCGGATGTTTTATATATTTGATGAATCCGGCCTCCAGTAGCTTGGCTAGCTCCTATCCCATGGCCTGTCTCTTGGGTTCAGAGAAACGCCGAAGGGCTTGTTTGACAGGTTTGAATCCTTTTAGGATATTTAAGCTGTGTTCGGCCAGCCTGCGTGGGATTTCTGGCATGTCTGAAGGGTGCCAGGCAAAAATGTCCCAGTTCTCATGTAGGAACTCTCGCAGTGCAGCGTCTACATCAGGGTTTAATCGTGCCCCGATGGAAGCTATTTTATTGGGGTCCGTTGGATGGACCTGGAATTTGACTATTTCATCCGCTGGTTTAAAGGAGGTGGACTTGGATCTTTTGTCGAGTATCACATCGTCCCTGTTTACCGTGGAGTGGAGAGCAGTCAGTTCCTCAGCCGCGAGGGCTTCGTACGGTGCCTCGAGGGCCAATGCGGCTGTCTTGTTTTCGGCGCGGAGTGCTATGTCCGGATCACTAGCGAGAGTGATGATTCCGTTTGGCCCGGGCATCTTGAGCTTCATGTACCCGTAATGGGGTATTGCTTGGAAGATTGTAAACTCTTCCCGCCCAAGCAGAGCGTGGTATCCGCTAGTGAACGGGGCCACCTGGAATGTGACCTCTTCGGACCTATAATTATCCGGCGTGCCGAACACCACATCTAGTGTGATTTTTCCTGTACAGCGCGCTTCCCGACTGGGGATTATTCCTCTAAAGGTTGTGCTGCTTCGCTCAAGGCGGTTCCAGTCTATTTCCATTTTTTGGAGGGTTTCCTCATAAATAAGGTTCAATCCGCTGCCTCCGTCCATGAGTACCTTGGTGAGGTGAAAACCGTCCACTATTGGACTGAGGACCAATGCGGCTGGTGCTCGAGCTGTTCGGAATTTAGGTTCATCATTGGCATTAAAAGTAATAGCCGTGTCACTCCATGGGTTTGTTGTTGCTACTTGATAGACTTCAGTGAGGCTGCGGAGTGTTCTTTTTCGCATATTATTTGATGCAAAAGTCTCGAAGACTGTTAAGACTATACTGGA
This sequence comes from Aegilops umbellulata, assembly GCA_032464435.1. Taxonomy (NCBI): domain Eukaryota; kingdom Viridiplantae; phylum Streptophyta; class Magnoliopsida; order Poales; family Poaceae; genus Aegilops; species Aegilops umbellulata. The sequence continues at coordinate 432,659,663 of CP136059.1, read as the reverse complement.
GTCCCTGAGGTGGCTTTCTGCGGCCTCCGGAATTAGGAGATCTTCGCCCCTTTTGGCCACCTGCCGGATTATCCAACATGCTCTAAGGCTGTGAGTTGGTGTGGCGCCCTCTGTACTGTGAATTTTACAAGGTCCATTGAGCCATCCCTCCAGTACGGTTCCATGCCATGTAGAGGGTTTTGGTTTTTTGGTTTTTAACCCGGGTGTCTGATGATGATGCGCCCTTTTATTTCGGACGAGGTTTCTATTCAGGGCCGGATTGTCCCAAAATTTAATTTCGATTTTCCAGGCGCTTTCCATCGCACAGTACTTTTGTACTAAGGACGCCAAGTCAGCGAAGCGTGTAATATCACGACGACCTGTGGCATTGAGGATTCCCTTTTCCGTGCAATTATTGCAGAAGATTGAGATTGCGTCTTCCTCGCGGCAGTCCTTTATCTTGTTCATAACCAGGAGGAACCTTGCCCAGTAATGATGTACTGTTTCTTCAGGCTTTTGCTTGATTTGGGATAGATCGCATATGTTCGGGTGGGTGGGTGGAATTAAATCCGCAACCTCACCCAATCTGAGACTCAGAGGCCAAGGAGTTTCCGAACTCTGAAGTTTGGATCCTTGGATGTTGTCCAGTGAATCTGACCCGTTGCCTGATTCTAAGTTCAGGTCTTGAGTTACATCCTCCCTTCCGCGGGTATCCGGCTTGGAGGAACCGGGAATTCGGACGTAGCTAGTCCTTAAGATAGATGAAGGGTCGCCGCACTGTGCCTCTACTACGGCAACATGATGGGTGACTTGGGGAGAATTAATCTCTCTTAGATCGGGTTTAAGCCCAACCTGGTCATAATCCATAGTGACCCCCAAGGAGGCGATGCGATCCAAGAGCTCGTTTACGGAAGAGAGCTCCATTGGATCCAACTGCTCGACGAGTTCCGAGCTGACGTGAAGATTGCTTTTGATGACCCGAGAGGTCACCGTCGGCGCAACGGCCGAACAAGCGGTCATGAGGAAACCACCTAGCCGGAGAGTTTGGCCGACAGCCAAGGCTCCCTTAGTAACGGCGCCGTCTTTAAAGACGGGAAGAGGCATCCTTCCTGATTGCGACGACACAGGGGAACTCTCAATGAAAGCACCAATGTCGGTGTCAAAACCGGCGGATCTTGGGTAGGGGGTCCCGAACTATGCGTCTAGGCCGGATGGTAACAGGAGGCAAGGAACATGGTGTTTTACCCAGGTTCGGGCCCTCTCGATGGAGGTAAAACCCTACGTCCTGCTTGATTAATATTGATGATATGGGTAGTACAAGAGTAGATCTACCATGAGATCAAGGAGGCTAAACCCTAGAAGCTAGCCTATGGTATGATTGTCGTAAGTTGGAGTTGTCCTACTGACTAAAACCCTCCGGTTTATATAGACACCGGAGAAGGTTAGGGTTACACAAAGTCGGTTACAATGGTAGGAGATCTAAATATCCGCATCGCCAAGCTTGCCTTCCACACCAAGGAAAGTCCCATCCGGACACGGAACGAAGTCTTCAATCTTGTATCTTCATAGTCCTGGAGTCCGGCTGAAGGTATAGTTCGGCTACCCGGACAACCCCTAATCCCGGACTCCCTCAGTCCTGATTAACCCCTTTAAGCTTCCTAGTTGTGATGGCTCCACGACTAAGTCCTTGCAAGAGGACATCTGTCGTGACAATTCCACGACAGTTGGCGCCCACCGTGGGGCCAGCGCACGGTGGATTTGAGTTCTTGAAGGGCAGCTTCGAAGGGCTCAAGGGATACGCAGTCGACCGGATGACCAAGAGTCGTCGCGGCAAGATCTACATCGACGATGAAGGCTGGGGCCCCGATGCTGGCTCAATTGAGTACGGGTACTGGGTCCCCTTCGGCGGAATCCACGTCTTCATTGGCCGGATTGGTGAGCCAGGCCCTGAGCCGGACAACTGCGCCGACCACATCGAGACGGTGATAACCCACAAGTATAGGGGATCGCACCAGTTTTCGAGGGTAGAGTATTCAATCCAAATTTGTTGATTCGACACAAGGGGAGCCAAAGAATATTCTCAAGTATTAGCAGCTGAGTTGTCAATTCAACCACACCTGGAAACTTAATATCTCCAGCAAAGTGTTTAGTAGCAAAGCAATATGATAGTGGTGGCAACTGTAACAAAAGTAAAGACAGCAAAAGTAATGTTTTTGGTATTTTTGTAGTGATTGTAACAGTAGCAACGGAAAAGTAAATAAGCGTAAACCAGTATATGGAAAACTCGTAGGCACCGAATCAATGATGGTTAATTATACTGGATGTGGTTCTTCATGTAACAGTCATAACATAGGGTGACACAGAACTAGCTCCAGTTCATCAATATAATGTAGGCATGTATTCCGTAAATAGTCATACGTGCTTACGGAAAAGAACTTGCATGACATCTTTTGTCCTACCCTCCCGTGGCAGCGGGGTCCTATTGGAAACTAAGGGATATTAAGGACTCCTTTTAATAGAGAACCGGAACAAAGCATTAACACATAGTGAATACATGAACTCCTCAAACTATGGTCATCACCGGGAGTGGTCCCGATTATTGTCACTTCGGGGTTGCCGGATCATAACACATAGTAGGTGACTATAGACTTGCAAGATAGGATCTAGAACTCACATATATTCATGAAAACATAATAGGTTCAGATCTGAAATCATGGCACTCGGGCCCTAGTGACAAGCATTAAGCATAGCAAAGTCATAGCAACATCAATCTCAAAACATAGTGGATACTAGGGAGCAAACCCTAACAAAACTAACTCGATTACATGATAAATCTCATCCAACACATCACCGTCCAGCAAGCCTACGATGCAATTACTCACGCACGGCGGTGAGCATCATGAAATTGGTGATGGAGGATGGTTGATGATGACGACGGCGACGAATCCCCCTCTCCGGAGCCCCGAACGGACTCCAGATCAGCCCTCCCGAGAGAGATTAGGGTTTGGCGGCGGCTCCGTATCGTAAAACGTGATGAAACTTTCTCTCCGATTTTTTTCTCCCCGAAAGCCAATATATGGAGTTGGAGTTGGCGTCGGAGGGCATCCAGGGGGCCCACGAGGTAGGGGGGCGCGCCCAGGGGGGAGAGGCGCGCCCCCACCCTCGTGGACAAGGTGTGGGCCCCCTGGTCTTCATCATTGGCGAGGATTTTTTTATTATTTATTCTAAGATATTCCGTGGAGTTTCAGGTCATTCCGAGAACTTTTGTTTTCTGCACGTAAAACAACACCATGGCAATTCTGCTGAAAACAACGTCAGTCCGGGTTAGTTCCATTCAAATCATAAAAGTTAGAGTCCAAAACAAAGGCAAAAGTGTTTGGAAAAGTAGATACGATGGAGACGTATCAACTCCCCCAAGCTTAAACCCTTGCTTGTCCTCAAGCAATTCAGTTGACAAACTGAAAGAGAAAAAGAAAAACTTTTACAAACTCTGTTTGCTCTTGTTGTTGTAAACATGAAAAGCTAGCATTCAAGTTTCAGCAATTATTATGAACTAACCATACTCACAATAACACGTAGGTCTCACAATTACTCATATCAATAGCATAATCAGCTAGTGAGCCATAATAATAAAACTCGGATGACAACACTTTCTCAAAATAATCATAACATGATATAACAAAATGGTATCTCACTAGCCCTTTCTAAGACCGCTAGCGAGCCATAAAGGACTGACTAAACATTGTAATTCATGGTAAAAGAGATCCAGTCAAGTCATACCCAATATAAACCAATCATAATGAATGCAAACGACAGTGTGCTCTCCAGCGGGTGCTTTTTAATAAGAAGGATGATGACTCAACATAAAAGTAAATAGATAGGCCCTTCGCAGAGGGAAGCAGGGATTTGTAGAGGTGCGAGAGCTCGATTTTTGAAATAGAGATAAGTAATATTTTGAGCGGCATACTTTCATTGTCAACGGAACAACTTTGAGATGGCTGTATCTTCCATACTACATGCATTATAGGCAGTTCCCAAACAGAATGGTAAAGGTTTATACTCCCCCTCCTCCACAAGCATCAATCCATGGATTGCTCGAAACAATGAGTGCCTCCAACATTCAACGGGTCCCAGGGGAGTTTTGTTTAATTATTTTGATTTGCTTTGATCTTTTTGGATCATGGGACTGGGCATCCCAGTTACCGGCCCTTTCTCGTGAATGAGGATTGGAGTCCACTCCTCTTGAGAATAACCCACCTAGCATGGAAGATATAGGCAGCCATAGTTGCACATGAGCTGCTCGAGCATACAAAACAGAATTTCATTTGAAGGTTTCGAGTTTGGCACATACAAATTTACTTGGAATGGCAGGTAGATACTGCATATAGGAAGGTATAATGGACTCATATGGAACAACTTTGGGGTTTAAGGAGTTTGGATGCACAAGCAGTATTCCTGCTTAGTACAAGTGAAGGCTAGCAAAAGACTGGGAAGCGACCAACTGAGAGAGCGACAACAGTCGTAAACATGTATTAAAATTAATTCACACTGAATATAAGCATGAGTAGGATATAATCCACCATGAACATAAATATCATGAAGGCTATGTTGATTTGATTCAACTACATGTGTGAACATGTGCCAAGTCGAGTCACTCAATTCATTTAAAGGGGGATACCATCCTATCATACCACATCATAATCATCTCAATAGCATGTTGGCATGCAAGGTTAACCATTATAACTCATAGCTAATCAAGCATGGCACAAGCAACTATAATCTCTAAATGTCATTGCAAATATGTTTACTTCATAATAGCTGAATCAGGAACGATGACTCATCATATTTACAAAAACAAGAGAGGTCGAGTTCATACCAGCTTTTCTCATCCCAATGAGTCCATCATATATCATCATTATTGCCTTTCACTTGCACGACTGAACGGTGTATATAATAATAAGAGTGCATGTGCATTGGACTAAGCTGGAATCTGCAAGCATTCAACTCAAGAGAGAAGACAAGTAATATGGGCTCTAAGTTAAATAAACAATCATGCATATAAGAGCCACTAAGCATTTTCAATATAGTCTTCTCGACCCCCAAAGTAAGGAAAAGAAAAATAAAAACTATTTACATGGGAAAGCTCCCAACAAGCAAAAGAAGGACGGGAAATATTTTTGGGTTTTCTTTTTAATTCTACTACAAGCATGGAAAGTAGACTAATTAATTTTTTTGTTTTTTTCTTAAGGTCTATCAAACACACAAGAAGAAAGCTAGAAAAATAAATTTAAACTAACATGGATATTACAATGAAAGAGTATGAGCACCGACATCTAGCAATGAGTGTGTGTGAACATGAATGTAATGTCGGTGGGAAATACGTACTCCCCCAAGCTTAGGCTTTTGGCCTAAGTTGGTCTATTGCCAGGGATAACCTGGCTGATATCCGTAGGTGAAGCTGGGGTCGTACTGCGATGCAGCGGCTACCGCCTGCTGAGCAGTAGCACGGCGTCGGGCTGCTTCCACTCCCCTATCGTACTCATCTGCCTCCTCTCTGGTAATAATATATCTTCCTCTCGCCTGAAAATCAAAGAAGGTAGGAGCAGGAAGAGCAACACGGACCACACGCCGTCTGTCAAAGATTAGTCGATACTGGTAAGGTGGTCCAGTCCTCTCAATGAACTAGTGGGAAAACATAGGATCAAGATCTAAATAAGAAGTGGGAAACTCCACATCACCCTCACGAATGTCTACATCAAGAAAAATAGCTAAGCGGGTTGCATAAATTCCTCCAAAGAAATGTCCGTTACATCTATTAAGATGCAGCCTACGAGCTGCAATGGCTCCCATATGATAAGCTTGGTCCCCTAACACAGCACTTCTGAGAATGCTGAGATTAGGGGCACACATGTGACATGCTTCATCCTTAGCAGTTATACATCTACCAATGAAAAGAGCAAAATAATGTATAGCAGGAAAGTGAATGCTCCCTATAGTGGCCTGTGCTATATCTCTAGATTCCCCCACAGTTATTCTAGCAAGAAAATCTCTATATTCAGATTTAGGGGGATCCCTGATACTACCCCAAGATGGAAGTTTGCATGCACGAGTGAAATCCTCTAAGTCCATGGTATAAGACTTGTCATAAAGGTCAAACATGACTGAAGGAGAATTACGCGAAGATGAATAATCAAACCTCCCCACAAATGAACTTGTGAGATAACGATACTGGGAGCATTTATCAGCTTCAAAGTCCTCAAGACCGGCATTACGCACATATGCGTAAAATTCTTCTTTAATTCCCACTTGATTCATAAAATTTTCCGAAGGCCATTCACAGGGCCTCACGAGCGCGTCTCTTGGTGGTTCCTCATCACCATCATGCATTGCAAGTCTGGGACCTTGCTTCCTTGAAGAACCACCTTGGAACATCCTCCTAAGCATATTGTTTTCTCTGAAAATAATTCTGAAATTTTTGGTAACTTCAAACAAAAGTGAACCAACTTCAATAAGATAGATAGCAACTACTCATACAAGTGCCTAGAGCATATACCAAGCATTAGAACTACTTGGAACCATATAAATTTGACATGCAAACTCAAGAACATGGTCACCTATGCAGCACAAATTTGCAATGAATAAAGCACTAGAACAAAAACTAATTGGACGAATGGAGGAGTCACATACCATTGAACAATCTCCCCAAGCAGTTTTGCGAGAGGTGCTTTGAGCAAGGAGATCGAAAATCGCAGCAAAAGTTGCTGGAACACGAGCTTGAGTTGGTTTTTTGGGTTTGTGTGAGGCAGAGGAAGAAGATGGGTGCAGGAATAAGTGGAGGAGGGCCACCGTCGGCCCACGAGGCAGGGGGCGCGCCCAGGGGGGTAGGGCGCGCCCTCCACCCTAGTGACCAGGTGGCAGCTCCCCCCGCGGTAATTTTTGCACTAAAAATCCTTAAATATTCCCGAAAAAATCATATTAAATTGGCATGGCATTCTGAGGACTTTTATTTTCGGGATATTTTTATATTGCACGGATAAGTCAGGAAACAGACAAAAAATACTATTTTACTTTATTTCTACTAAAGAACAAAAAATATAAAGAGGGTACAGAAGGTTGTGCTTCTAGTTTCATCCATCTCATGCTCATCAAAAAGAATCCACTAACAAGGTTGATCAAGTCTTGTTAACAAACTCATTCCGATAATCATGGAACCAGAGAAACTTTGAATAACACTATGTTACCTCAACGGGGATATGGACATCCCCAACAATAAGTATATCATATTTCTTTTTGACAGTAGGAAGAGGAAATTCAAAACCTCCAAATATAATCGATGGAATTTTTCCAATAGAGTTGATACTATAAACTTGAGGTTGTTTCCTCGGAAAGTGCACCGTATGCTCATTACCATTAACATGAAAAGTGACATTGTCTTTGTTGCAATCAATAACAGCCCCTGCAGTATTAAGGAAAGGTCTTCCAAGAATAATAGACATACTATCTGAAGGAAATATGCCCTAGAGGCAATAATAAAGTTATTATTTATTTCCTTATTTCATGATAAATGTTTATTATTCATGCTAGAATTGTATTAACCGGAAACATAATACATGTGTGAATACATAGACAAACAAGAGTTTCACTAGTATGCCTCTACTTGACTAGCTCATTAATCAAAGATGGTTATATTTCCTAACCATAGACAAAGAGTTGTTATTTGATTAATGGGATCACATCATTAGATGAATGATCTGATTGACTTGACCCATTCCGTTAGCTTAGCACTTGATCATTTAGTTTGTTGCTATTGCTTTCTTCATGACTTATACATGTTCCTATGACTATGAGATTATGCAACTCCCGTTTACCGGAGGAACACTTTGTGTGCTACCAAACGTCACAACATAACTGGGTGATTATAAAGGTGCTCTACAGGTGTCTCCGAAGGTACTTGTTGGGTTGGCGTATTTCGAGATTAGGATTTGTCACTCCGAATGTCGGAGAGGTATCTCTGGCCCTCTTGGTAATGCACATCAATTAAGCCTTGCAAGCATTGCAACTAATGTGTTAGTTGCGGGATGATGTATTATGGAACGAGTAAAGAGACTTGCCGATAACGAGATTGAACTAGGTATAGGATACCGACGATCGAATCTCGGGCAAGTAACATACCGATGACAAAGGGAACAACGTATGTTGTTATGCGGTCTGACCGATAAAGATCTTCGTAGAATATGTAGGAACCAATATGAGCATCCAGGTTCCGCTATTGGTTATTGACCGGAGACGTGTCTCGGTCATGTCTACATTGTTCTCGAACCGTAGGGTCCGCACGCTTAAGGTTTCGATGACAGTTATATAATGAGTTTATGAGTTTTGATGTACCGAAGGAGTTCGGAGTCCCGGATGAGATCGGGGACATGACGAGGAGTCTCGAAATGGTCGAGACATAAAGATCGATATATTGGACGACTATATTCGGACATCGGAAAGGTTCTGAGTGGTTCGGGTATTTTTCGGAGTACCGGTGAGTTACGGGAATACGGGGAAGAGTATTGGGCCTTAATGGCCTTTAGTGGGAAGGAGCCAGGAGGTGGCGCGCGCCCCTCCCAAGCCCAGTCCGAATTGGACAAGGGGTTTGGGGCGTGGCCCCCCTCTCCCTTCCTTCTCCACTTCCCTCCTTTCCCCCCTTCTCCTAGTTGGACTAGGAAAGAAGGAGTCCTACTCCCGGTGGGAGTAGGACTCCCCTTGGCGTGCCCTCCTCCTAGGGCCGGCCTCGTCCTCCCTTGCTCCTTTATATACGGGGGCAAGGGGGCACCCCATAGACACACAAGTTGATCTTCGTGATCGTTCCTTAGCCGTGTGCGGTGCCCCCCTCCACGATATTACACCTCGGTCATATTGTAGCGGTGCTTAGGCGAAGGCCTGCGACAGTTGAACATCAAGATCGTCACCACGCCGTCGTGCTGACGGAACTCCTCCCCGAAGTTTTGCTGGATCGGAGCCCGGGGAGCGTCAGCGAGCTGAACGTGTGCCAAGAACTCGGAGGTGCCGGAGTAACGGTGCTTGGATCGGTTGGACCGGGAAGACGTACGACTACTTCCTCTATGTTGCGTCAACGCTTCCGCTTCGGTCTACGACGGTACGTAGACAACACTCTCCCCTCTCGTTGCTATGCATCACCATGATCTTGCCTGTGCATAGGAATATTTTTGAAATTACTACGTCCCCCAACAGTGGTATCAGAGCCTAGGTTTTATGGTTTGATGTTATATGCACGAGTAGAACACAAGTGAGTTGTGGGCGATATAAGTCATACTGCTTACCAGCATGTCATACTTTGGTTCGGCGGTATTGTTGGATGAAGCGGCCCGGACCGACATTACGCGTACGCTTACGCTAGACTGGTTCTACCACCGTGCTTTGCACACAGGTTGCTAGCGGGTGTCAGTTTCTCCAACTTTAGTTGAACTGAGTGTGGCTACGCCCGGTCCTTGCTAAGGTTAAAACAGCACCAACTTGACAAACTATCCTTGTGGTTTTGATGCGTAGGTGAGATTGGTTCTTGCTTAAGCCCGTAGCAGCCACGTAAAACTTGCAACAAACAAAGTAGAGGACGTCTAACTTGTTTTTGTAGGGCATGTTGTGATGTGATATGGTCAAGACATGATGCTAAATTTTATTGGATGAGATGATCATGTTTTGTAACCGAGTTATCGGCAACTGGCAGGAGCCATATGGTTGTCGCTTTATTGTATGCAATGCAATCGCCCTGTAATGGTTTACTTTATCACTAAGCGGTAGCGATAGTCGTAGAAGCATAAGGTTGGCGAAACGACAATGATGCTAAGATGGAGATCAAGGTGTCGCGCCGGTGACGATGGCAATCGTGGAGGTACTTCGGAGATGGAGATCACAAGCACACGATGATGATGGCCATATCATATCACTTATATTGATTGCATGTGATGTTTATCTTTTATGCATCTTATCTTGCTTTGATTGACGGTAGCATTATAAGATGATCTCTCACTAAATTTCAAGATAAAAGTGTTCTCCCTGAGTATGCACCGTTGCCAAAGTTCGTCGTGCCCAGACACCACGTGATGATCGGGTGTGATAAGCTCTACGTCCATCTACAACGGGTGCAAGCCAGTTTTGCACACGCAGAATACTCAGGTTAAACTTGAGGAGCCTAGCATATGCAGATATGGCCTCGGAACACTGAGACCGAAAGGTCGAGCGTGAATCATATAGTAGATATGATCAACATAGTGATGTTCACCATTGAAAACTACTCCATTTCACGTGATGATCGGTTATGGTTTAGTTGATTTGGATCACGTGATCACTTAGAGGATTAGAGGGATGTCTATCTAAGTGGGAGTTCTTAAGTAATATGATTAATTGAACTTAAATTTATCATGAACTTAGTCCTGGTAGTATTAGCATATCTATGTTGTAGATCAATAGCTCGCGTTGTTGCTTCCCTGTGTTTATTTTGATATGTTCCTAGAGAAAATTGTGTTGAAAGATGTTAGTAGCAATGATGCGGATTGGATCCGTGATCTGAGGTTTATCCTCATTGCTGCACAGAAGAATTATGTCCTTGATGCACCGCTAGGTGACAGACCTATTGCAGGAGCAGATGTAGACGTTATGAACGTTTGGCTAGCTCAATGTGATGACTACTTTATAGTTTAGTGCACCATGCTTAACGGCTTAGAATCGGGACTTCAAAGACGTTTTGAACATCATGGACCATATGAGATGTTCTAGGAGTTGAAGTTAATATTTCTATCAAATACCCGAGTTGAGAGATATGAAGTCTCCAACAAGTTCTATAGCTAAAAGATGGAAGAGAATCGCTCAAGCAGTGAGCATGTGCTCAGATTGTCTGGGTACTACAATCGCTTGAATCAAGTGGGAGTTAATATATCGGATAAGATAGTGATTGACAGAATTCTCTAGTCACCATCACCAAGTTAGTAGAACTCCATGATGAACTATAGTATGCAAGGGATAACGGAAACGATTCCCAAGCTCTTCGTGATGCTGAAATCGACGAAGGTAGAAATAAAAAAACATCAAGTGTTGATGGTTGACAAGATCACTAGTTTCAAGAAAAGGGCAAAGGGAAGAAGGGGAACTTCAAGAAGAACGGCAAGCGAGTTGCTGCTCAAGTGAAGAAGCCCAAGTCTGGTCCTAAGCCTGAGACTAAGTGCTTCTACTGCAAAGGAACTGGTCACTGGAAGCGGAACTGCCCCAAGTATTTGGCGGATAAGAAGGATGGCAAAGTGAACAAAGGTATATTCGATATACATGTTATTGATGTGTACTTTACTAGTGTTTATAGCAACCCCTAAGTATTTGATACTAGTTCAGTTGCTATGATTAGTAACTCGAAACGGGAGTTGCAGAATGAACAGAGACTAGTTAAGGGTGAAGTGACGATGTGTGTTGGAAGTGGTTCCAAGATTGATATGATCATCATCGCACACTCCCTATACTTTCAGGATTAGTGTTGAACCTAAATAAGTGTTATTTGGTGTTTACGTTGAGCATGAATATGATTTGATCATGTTTATGGAAATACGGTTATTCATTTAAGTAAGAGAATAAATTGTTGTTCTGTTTACATGAATAAAACCTTCTATGGTCATACACACCAACGAAAATGGTTTGTTGGATCTCGATCAAAGTGATACACATATTCATAATATTGAAGCCAAAAGATGCAAAGTTAATAATGATAGTGCAATTTATTTGTGGCACTGCCGTTTAAGTCATATTGGTGTAAAGCGCATGAAGAAACTCCATGCTGATGGGATTTTGGAATCACTTGATGCTTGCGAACCATGTCTCTTGGGCAAGATGACTAAAACGCTGTTCTCCGGAACAATGGAGCAAGCCACAGATTTGTTGGAAATCATACATACTGATGTATGTGGTCCAATGAATATTAAGGCTTGCAGCGGGTATCATTATTTTCTGACTTTCACAGATGATTTAAGCAGATATGGGTATATCTACTTAATGAAATAGAAGTCTGAAACATTTGAAAAGTTCATATAATTTCAGAGTGAAGTGGAAAATCATCGTAACAAGAAAATAAAGTTTCTACGATCTGATCATGGAGAAGAGTATTTGAGTTACGAGTTTGGTCTTCAGTTAAAACAATGTGAAATAGTTTCACTACTCACGCCACCTGGAACACCACAGCATAATGGTGTGTCCGAACGTCATAACCGTACTTTATTGGATATAGTGCAATCTATGATGTTTCTTACCGATTTACCACTATCGTTTTTGGGGTCATGCATTAGAGACAGCTGCATTCACGTTAAAAAGGGGCACCATCTAAGTCGGTTGAGACGACACAATATGAACTATGGTTTGGCAAGAAACCAAAGTTGTCGTTTCTTAAAATTTGGGGTTGCGATGCTTATAAGAAGAAGCTTCATCATGATAAGCTCGAACCCAAATCGGAGAAATGTGTCTTCATAGGATACCCAAAGGAGACAGTTGGGTACACCTTCTATCACAGATCCGAAGGCAAGACATTCGTTGCTAAGAAAGGATACTTTCTAGAGAAGGAGTTTCTCTCGAAAGAAGTGAGTGGGAGGAAAGTAGAACTTGATAAGGTAATTGTACCTTCTCCCTTATTGGAAAGTAGTTCATCACAGAAATCTGTTCCTGTGACTACTACACCAATTAGTGAGGAAGCTAATGATGATGATCATGTAACTTCAGATCAAGTTACTACCGAATCTCGTAGGTAAACCAGAGTGAGATCCGCACCTGAGTGGTACGGTAATCCTGTTCTGGAAGTCATGTTACTAGACCATGACGAACTTGCGAACTATGAGGAAGCGATGATGAGCCCAGATTCCGCGAAATGGTTTGAGGCCATGAAATCTAAGATATGATCCATGTATGAGAACAAAGTATGGACTTTGATGGATTTGCCCGATGATCGGCAAGCCATAGAAAATAAATGGATCTTCAAGAGGAAGACAGACGCTGATAGTAGTGTCACTATCTACAAAGCTAGAATTGTCGCAAAATGTTTTCGACAAGTTCAAGGTGTTGACTACGATGAGAGTTTCTCACTCGTATCTATGCTTAAGTCTGTCCGAATCATGTTAGCAATTGCCGCATTTTATGAAATCTGGCAAATGGATAAACAAAACTGCATTCCTCAATGGATTTATTAAAGAAGAGTTGTATACGATGCAACTAGAAGGATTTGTCGATCCTAAAGGTGTTAACAAAATATGCAAGCTCCAGCGATCCATCTATGGACTGGTGCAAGCATCTCGGAGTTGGAATATACTCTTTGATAAAGATGATCAAAACATATAGTTTTATACAGACTTGCGGTAAAGCCTGTATTTACAAGAAAGTGAGTGGGAGCACTACCGCAATTATGATAAGTATATGGAAATGACATATTGTTGATCGGAAATAATGTAGAATTATTCTGCAAAGCATAAAGGAGTATTTGAAAGGAGGTTTTCGAAGAAGGACCTCGGTGAAGCTGCTTACATATTGAGCATCAAGATCTATAGAGATAGATCAAAACGCTTGATAAGTTTTTTCAATGAGTACATACCTTGACAAGATTTTGAAGTAGTTCAAAATGGAACAGTCAAAGAAAGAGTTCTTGCCTGTGTTACAAGGTGTGAAATTGAGTAAGACTCAAAACCCGACCATGGCAGAAGATAGAAAGAGAATGAAAGTCATTCCCTATGCCTTGGCCATAGGTTCTATAAAGTATGCCATGCTGTGTACCAGATCTATTGTATACCCTACACTGTGTTTAGCAAGGGAGTACAATAGTGATCTAGGAGTAGATCACTGGACAACGGTCAAAATTATCCTTAGTGGAATAAGGATATGTTTCTCGATTATGGAGGTGACAAAAGGTTCGTCGTAAAGGGTTACGTCGATGCAAGTTTTGACACTAATCTAGATGACTTTAAGTCTCGGTCTAGATACATATTGAAAGTGGGAGAAATTAGCTAGAGTAGCTCCGTGCAGAGTATTGTTGACATAGAAATTTGCAAAATACTTACGGATCTGAATATGACAGACCAGTTGACTAAATTATCTCACAAGCAAAACATGATCACACCTTAGTACTCTTTGGGTGTTAATCACATAGCGATGTGAACTAGATTACTGACTCTAGTAAACCCTTTTGCTGTTGGTCACATATCGATGTGAACTATGGGTGTTAATCACATGGTGATGTGAACTATTGCTGTCAAATCACATGGCGATGTGAACTAGATTATTGACTCTAGTGCAAGTGGGAGACTGAAGGAAATATGCCCTAGAGGCAATAATAAAGTTATTATTTATTTCCTTATTTCATGATAAATGTTTATTATTCATGCTAGAATTGTATGAACCGAAAACATAATACATGTGTGAATACATAGACAAACAAGAGTGTCACTAGTATGCCTCTACTTGACTAGCTCATTAATCAAAGATGGTTATGTTTCCTAACCATAGACAAAGAGTTGTTATTTGATTAATGGGATCACATCATTAGATGAATGATCTGATTGACTTGACCCATTCCGCTAGCTTAGCACTTGATCGTTTAGTTTGTTGCTATTGCTTTCTTCATGACTTATACATGTTCCTATGACTGAGATTATGCAACTCCCGTTTACCAGAGGAACACTTTGTGTGCTACCAAACGTCACAACGTAACTGGGTGATTATAAAGGTGCTCTATAGGTGTCTCCAAAGGTACTTGTTGGGTTGGCGTATTTCGAGATTAGGATTTGTCACTCTGAATGTCGGAGAGGTATCTCTGGGCCCTCTCGGTAACGCACATCAATTAAGCCTTGCAAGCATTGCAACTAATGTGTTAGTTGCGGGATGATGTATTACGGAATGAGTAAAGAGACTTGCCAATAACGAGATTGAACTAGGTATAGGATACCGACGATCGAATCTCGGGCAAGTAACATACCGATGACCAAGGGAACAACATATGTTGTTATGCGGTCTGACCGATAAAGATCTTCGTAGAATATGTAGGAACCAATATGAGCATCCGGGTTCCGCTATTGGTTATTGACCGGAGACGTGTCTCGGTCATGTCTACATTGTTCTCGAACCGTAGGGTCCGCACGCTTAAGGTTTCGATGACAGTTATATAATGAGTTTATGAGTTTTGATGTACTGAAGGAGTTCGGAGTCCCGGATGAGATCTAGGACATGAGGAGGAGTCTCGAAATGGTCGAGACGTAAAGATCGATATATTGGACGACTATATTCGGACATCGGAAAGGTTCTGAGTGGTTCGGGTATTTTTTGGAGTACGGCGAGTTACGGGAATACGGGGAAGAGTATTGGGCCTTAATGGGCTTTGGTGGGAAGGAGCCAGGAGGTGGCGCGCGCCCCTCCCAAGCCCAGTCCGAATTGGACAAGGGGTTTGGGGCTCGGCCCCCCTCTCCCTTCCTTCTCCACTTCCCTCCTTTCCCCCCTTCTCCTAGTTGGACTAGGAAAGAAGGAGTCCTACTCCCGGTGGGAGTAGGACTCCCCTTGGCGCGCCCTCCTCCTAGGGCCGGCCTCCTCCTCCCTTGCTCCTTTATATACCGGGGCAATGGGGCACCCCATAGACACACAAGTTGATCTTCGTGATCGTTCCTTAGCCGTGTGCGGTGCCCCCCTCCACGATATTACACCTCGGTCATATTGTAGCGGTGCTTAGGCGAAGCCCTGCGACAGTTGAACATCAAGATTGTCACCACGCCGTCGTGCTGATGGAACTCCTCCCCGAAGCTTTGCTGGATCGGAGCTCGGGGAGCGTCATCGAGCTGAACGTGTGCCAAGAACTCGGAGGTGCCAGAGTAACGGTGCCTGGATCGGTTGGACCGGGAAGTCGTATGACTACTTCCTCTACGTTGCATCAACGCTTCCGCTTCGGTCTACGAGGGTACGTAGACAACACTCTCCCCTCTCGTTGCTATGCATCACGATGATCTTGCATGTGCGTAGGAATTTTTTTGAAATTACTACGTTCCCCAACACTATCATCCTCGGGAATATCAGGAATAACAAAGTCCGTTAAAATATTAACGTTTGCAACCACAACAGGCACATCCTCACAAATACCGACAGGTATAGCAGTTGATTTATCAGCCATTTGCAAAGATATTTCTGTAGGTGTCAACTTATTCAAGTCAAGTCTACGATATAAAGAGAGAGGCATAACACTAACACCGGCTCCAAGATCACATAAAGCAGTTTTAACATAATTTCTTTTAATGGAGCATGGTATAGTAGGTACTTCTGGATCTCCAAGTTTCTTTGGTATTCCACCCTTAAAAGTGTAATTAGCAAGCATGGTGGAAATTTCAGCCTCCGGTATCTTTCTTTTATTAGTAATGATATCCTTCATATACTTAGCATAAGGATTTGTTTTGAGCACATCAGTCAATCGCATACGCAAAAAGATAGGTCTAATCATTTCAGCAAAGCGCTCAAAATCCTCATCATCCTTTTTCTTGGATGGTTTCGAAGGAAAAGGCATGGGTTTCTGAACCCATGGTTCTCTTTCTTTACCATGTTTCCTAGCAACGAAGTCTCTTTTATCATAACGTTGATTCTTTGATTGTGGGTTATCAAGATCAACAGCAGGTTCAACTTCTACATCATTATCATTACTAGGTTGAGCATCATCATGAACATCATCATTAACATCTTCACCAGGTTCATGTTCATTACCAGATTGTGTTTCAGCATCAGACATAGAGATATCATTTGGATTATCAGGTGGTTCAGCAATAGGTTCACTAGAAGTTTGCACAGTTCTATCATTTTTCTTTTTCTTCCTTTTAGAAGAACTAGGTGCATCAATATTATTTCTTTGAGAATCTTGCTCGATTCTCTTAGGGTGGCCTTCAGGATACAAAGGTTCCTGAGTCATTCTACCAGTTCTAGTAGCCACTCTAACAGCATAATCGTTTTTCTTACTATTCATTTCATCAAGCATTTCTTTCTGAGCTTTAAGTACTTGTTCTACTTGAGTGGTAACCATAGAAGCATGTTTGCTAACAAGTTTAGGTTCACCTCTAATATTATCCATATAATCACTCAAGCGTTTAATCATAAAGGTATTCTGCTTTAATTGTCTACCAAAATAAGCATTAAAGTCATCTTGCTTAAACATAAAGTCATCAAACTCATCCAAGCACTGACTAGCATTTTAGTAGGAGGGACTTCAACTTTATCATATCTATAGAGAGAATTTACCTTTACTACCTGTGTCGGGATATCGGGAGGTTCTTCAGTAAATAAGTAATTGAGATCATATACTTCTTCAACAGGTGGTAAATTAAGACCATGTATTTCTTCAATAGGAGGTAAATTCTTAACATCTTCAGCTTTAATACCTTTTTCTTTCATAGATTTCTTTGCCTCTTGCATATCTTCGGGACTGAGAAATAGAACACCTCTCTTCTTCGGAGTTGGTTTAGGAATAGGCTGAGTAATTGGCTCAGGAGCTGGCTCAGGAGTTGGCTCGGGAGGTGGCTCAGGAGGTGCCCAATTATTTTCATTTGCCAACATATTATTCAATAAAATTTCAGTGTCATCCGATGTTCTTTCCCTGAAAAGAGAACGAGCACAACTATCCAGGTAATCTCTGGAAGCATAAGTTAGTCCATTATAAAAGATATCAAATATTTCAGGTTTCTTAAGAGGATGATCAGGCAAAGCATGAAGTAACTTGAGAAGCCTCCCCCAAGCTTGTGGGAGACTCTCTTCTTCAATTTGCACAAAATTGTATATTTTCCTCAAAGCAGCTTGTTTCTTATGAGCAGGGAAATATTTAGTAGAGAAGTAATAAATCATATCCTGGGGACTTTGCACATAGGCAGGATCAAGAGAATTAAACCATTTCTTAGCATAACCCTTTAATGAGAACGGAAATATTTTGAGTATATAAAAGTGGCGCGATCTCAAGTTATTAGTAAACATGGCAGCTATTTCATCTAACTTACGAAGATGTGCCACAACAGTTTCAGATTCATAGCCATAAAAAGGATCAGATTCAACCAAAGTAATTATATCTGGATCAATAGTAATATCATAATAATCCTGATCAGGAACACAGATAGGTGAAGTAGCAAAAGCAGGGTCAGGTCTCATCCTACCTCTAAAAGATTCTTTACTCCACTTAATTAGTAACCTCTTACGTTCAGGTTTATCCGGACAAGCAAGAATAGCTTCATAAGATTCATTATTAAAAAGATAACCCTCAGGAATAACAGGCATAGGTTCATCATCACTAACATCATCGTGTTCAGGTTCATTAATTTCTCTTTCTCTAGACTTAGAAATTTGCTCATCTAGAAATTCACCAAGTGGCATAGTAGTATCAAGCATAGAAGTAGTTTCATCATAAGTATCATGCATAGCAGAAGTGGCATCATCAATAACATGCGACATATCAGAATTCATAGCAGTAGTAGGTTTAGGTGTCGCTAGCTTACTCATAACAGAAGGTGAATCAAGTGCAGAGCTAGATGGAAGTTCCTTACCTCCCCTCGTAGTTGAGGGACAAATTTTTGTCTTAGCGTCTTTCAAGTTCTTCATAGTGTCCAGCAGATATAAATCCCAAGTGACTCAAAGAATAGAGCTATGCTCCCTGGCAACGGCACCAGAAAAAGGTCTTGATAACCCACAAGTATAGGGGATCGCAACAGTTTTCGAGGGTAGAGTATTCAACCCAAATTTGTTGATTCGACACAAGGGGAGCCAAAGAATATTCTCAAGTATTAGCAGCTGAGTTGTCAATTCAACGACCCCTGGAAACTTAATATCTGCAGCAAAGTGTTTAGTAGCAAAGTAATATGATAGTGGTGGTAACGGTAACAAAAGTAAAGACAGCAAAAGTAATGTTTTTGGTATTTTTGTAGTGATTGTAACAGTAGCAACGGAAAAGTAAATAAGCGTAAACCAGTATATGGAAAACTCGTAGGCACCGGATCAATGATGGATAATTATGCCGGATGTGGTTCATCATGTAACAGTCATAATATAGGGTGACACAGAACTAGCTCCAGTTCATCAATATAATGTAGGCATGTATTCCGTAAATAGTCATACGTGCTTATGGAAAAGAACTTGCATGACATCTTTTGTCCTACCCTCCAGTGGCAGCGGGGTCCTATTGGAAACTAAGGGATATTAAGGCCTCCTTTTAATAGAGAACCGGAACAAAGCATTAACACATAGTGAATACATGAACTCCTCAAACTATGGTCATCACTGGGAGTGGTCCCAATTATTGTCACTTCGGGGTTGCCGGATCATAACACATAGTAGGTGACTATAGACTTGCAAGATAGGATCTAGAACTCACATATATTCATGAAAACATAATAGGTTCAGATCTGAAATCATGGCACTCGGGCCCTAGTGACAAGCATTAAGCATAGCAAAGTCATAGCAACATCAATCTCAGAACATAGTGGATACTAGGGATCAAACCCTAACAAAACTAACTCGATTACATGATAAATATCATACAACCCATCACCGTCCAGCAAGCCTACGATGCAATTACTCACGCACGGCAGTGAGCATCATGAAATTGGTGATGGAGGATGGTTGATGATGACGACGGTGACGAATCCCCCTCTCCGGAGCCCCGAATGGACTCCAGATCAGCCCTCTCGACAGAGATTAGGGTTTGGCGGAGGCTCCGTATCGTAAAATGCGATGAAACTTTCTCTTCGATTTTTTTTCTCCCTGAAAGCCAATATATGGAGTTGGAGTTGGCGTCGGAGGGCATCCAGGGGGCCCACGAGGTATGGGGGCGCGCCCAGGGGGGAGGGGCGCGCCCCCCACCCTCGTGGACAGGGTGTGGGCCCCCTGGTCTTCATCTTTGGCGAGGATTTTTTATTATTTATTCTAAGATATTCCGTGGAGTTTCAGGTCATTCCGAGAACTTTTGTTTTCTGCACATAAAACAACACCATGGCAATTCTGCTGAAAACAGCGTCAGTCCGGGTTAGTTCCATTCAAATCATACAAGTTAGTGTCCAAAACAAGGGCAAAAGTGTTTGGAAAAGTAGATACGACGGAGACGTATCAGACGGCTCAGCGTGCGAGACCCGCCTGGGCTCAACCCGTCGTGAAGCGTGCCTTCGTGGGCTGCATCCACGGAGGGCAACTTTCTAAAGGATCTGAAGGTAATGGTGAGACGGCCGTCCTCTTCGATGGTGATTCGTCCGCCGGTTCAACAGATTCGCTGTACCCAGTGCAAGATGGCGGGCTTGGGGGCTGTTCCGATGGCAGCACTATTCCGGACCCCTCTGAGTCGCCACACTGGGCAGGAGTCTTCATGGGTGGTACTCAACCCAGTCAAAATTCTACGGCCTCGGCGCCGGTCACGTCTGGGTTAGGAGCAGCCGGGGCAGGAGCCCCTGTGCGCTCGCCGGCTCAGGTGCTGATGGTCTCATGGATAAGCTTACGGCCCTGTTAGCTGTTACAGTCATCCCTGCGAACCAAGATGAGCATGATGCAGAGGTGGCGCAGGTTCAAGAGGAGATTGCTCGGGCCAAGGAGGCCTTAGCGGCTGAAGATACTAGATTGGCCACAGAGCGGGCGGCTTTGGATGCACGGGCACAGCAACTTCAGGCAGAGGCTTACCAACTCATGATGAGTCCGAATGCATCTAACGAGGTAATGAGGAGGAGACATCAGAAAACTCAGTCCCGTTTACCTCCGATTTATGATCCTTGGAATCTTTTTTCTACACCCGCAGCCGGCCCAAGTAACCCGCCAGGGGCAAATCAGATTAGGACATCCGGAGCGGGAGGCCCGGTTCAGCCTCATGTGACGGCGCTTCTTCATGGGAATATGGCACCACCCCATTATGTGCCGATACCACTGGGTCACTTCTCCAACCCCATGGAGAACTTAGTTGCAGCATCAACGCGTTTGGCGGCTCTCCCAGTGGACGGTGATGATCCGACAGCGGTGGAGACCCTGAGGATCAGAGAACTTGTCCAGACAGCTCTGGCTCAGCAAGAGACCTACTCCTACAGCCGGGACAGGATTCATTCAACTCCTCTGCCCTGGTTAGTTCCGCCTCGTCCAAACTGAAGCCCGAGTTACAACAGACACATGGAGTCAGAGGCCTTCTCAAGCAGCGCTCAGCACCGGAACCATCTTGGCGGGTATAACTCAGTACAGGATCAGATACGTTAGGAGGACGAGCGGGCGGCTCAGCTAGCGGCTCAGCTAGCAGCCCAACAGGACTTACCAGCTTATCCGACGACTTCCGTTGAGGCGGGAGTTGCTACTAGAACCGGAGGTGTTCCTTGTTTGGTGCGTCTGCCCAAGGATTTCAAGGGACCTCGAAAGGTGCCGAATTACACGGCCGACTTACAGCCCGGAACGTGGATCGAGAGTTATGATATGGCCATGGAGCTACTGGAGGTTAGCGACGCGGCAATGGCTAAATACTTCACCATGATGTTGGATGGAACAACCTGTTCTTGGTTAAAGGGCTTGCCACCCAATTCCATTAGTTCATGGGCAGAGCTAAAAGCCCGTTTCATCCTGAACTTCAAGGACACTTGCAAGCAGTCTATGTCGATTGTGGACTTGACAAATTGTAAGCAGGAGGAAGGTGAATCCACGACTCAATGGGTGTGCCGGGTCAAGGAGATGATACACTCGTCTGACAAGATGGATGCCGGCTCAGCAGTTCTCATGTTGGAGAAGAATTGCCATTTTGAGCTGCTGAGACAGAAGCTGGGGCGCCTTAAGTGTGATTGCAATGATATGGGTACACTGATGGCAGCTTTAGTCAAATACGCCGACTCTGGTAGTACGAAGGACCCCGTGTCTGATGAGGAAAAGACAGGGAAGGGAAAAAAGAACGGCAATGGAAAGGGTCAGCAGCATAACCTGAATCAGGGAGGCAATAAGCGTAAGGCGGAAGGTAACCCGGAGTTTGTGGCCAATGCCAATGCACAGGGTAACAATTAGAGACGTAAGGGAAAACCACCCCCTCGGTTTAGTGGGTCAGGTCCATCTCTTGAGCAGTTACTCAATGAGCCCTGCCCGAAACACGGCACCCGAGAACGGCCAGTGACTCACTTATGGAAGGATTGCGCGATCATGAAGGCTTTCAAGAATTCTAATACGTTTGATGGCAATCATGGGTCAAGCGGCGGCTCAGCAGCCGGCGGCTTTCATGGCCCGGGCGGCGGTTCAGGTTCCGGTTTTCAGGGAAACCAGGGCGGTTATAACCAACAGCAGTCTGGTCAAGGAGGACAACAACAGCAGCAGTCGGGTTATCAGAGCCATCCAAAGCAGCTGAATAGTGGGTAGTATCACGTGTTTACCACTAGTTTGTGCAAACATGATCACAAGATTCATAAGAGGGTTGTGAACTCTGTTGAGCCGGCAGTCCCTCGTTACTTAAGGTGGTCAGAACAGCCCATTGTCTGGAGGAGGGAGGATCACCCTCCCTGGGTTGATAATCCGGGTCAGCTAGCCTTGGTGGTGGCACCGCAAGTCGGTGGATATAAATTCACTAAGGTGCTCATGGACGGAGGTAGCAGCATCAACATCCTCTATTACGAGACCTTTCGGCGCATGGGTTTAACTGACAAGAATTTAAAGACATCCAACACCATTTTCCATGGAGTGGTGCCTCGTAAGTCGGCATACACCATCGGCAAGATTGAGCTGGAGGTGGCCTTTGGAGATGAGCATGATTCTATGGCTGAGAAGTTAACCTTTGAGGTGGTCAAAATCAAGAGTCCGTTTGATGCTTTATTTGGGCGGCTGGCTTATGCCAAGTTCATGGCACGACCGTGTTATGTTTATTAGCAGCTCAAGATGCCGGGTTACAAGGGCACCATCACTGTGCATGGAAGTCGAAAGGTGGCCCTGGAATGAAAAGAAGGCGACGCGGCTTATGCTAAGTCTGTCTGTGCAGCAAAGGAGCTAAAATTTTATCAAGATAACGTTGACCCGGCGGATATGACCGCCCTCAAGAAGCCAACCACGGAACATGATCCGGCGATGAAGTTTAAGTCGGCTGCTGAGACCAAGCTTGTTGATTTTACTCCAGGCGATTCATCTAAGCAGTTCAACATCAGTGCCAACTTGGATCCTAAATAGGAAAGCACGCTCATCGAGTTCATCCGTGAGAACTGGGACATCTTTGCATGGAAGCCTTCTGACATGCCGGGTGTACCGAGAGGACTCGCTGAGCACACTCTTAATATTGATCCGAAGTATAAGCCGGTCAGGCAGTTTCTGCGGTGATTCAATGAAGAACGACGAAAGGCTATTGGAGAGGAGGTCACCCGGCTCTTGGCGGCTGGGTTCATCGTTGAAGTTTTTCACCCGGAGTGGTTGGCTAACCCGGTGCTCGTACTCAAGAAGAACGGCACCTGGCGCATGTGTGTGGATTACACAGACTTAAATAAAGCTTGTCTGGCTGATCCCTTTGCTCTCCCCCGTATTGATCAAATCATTGATGCTACGGCGGGTTGTGTGTGTTTGAGTTTTTTGGATGCTTACTTTGGTTATCATTAGATCAAGATGGCAATTAAGGACTAGGAGAAGACGGCTTTCATCACTCTGTTTTGAGCCTTCTACTATGTATCTATGCCTTTTGGGCTCAAGAGTGCCCAGGCGACTTATCAGCGGTGTGTACAGAATTGTCTCCACAATCAGATTGGGCGCAATGTTCATGCTTATGTGGATGACATAGTGGTGAAGTCCAGAGAGAAGGAAACCTTGATATCTGATTTAAAAGAGACCTTTGATAATCTCCGGGTTTACAAGATGATGCTTAACCCGGAGAAGTGTGTATTTGGTGTACTTGGAGGCAAGCTTTTGGGATTGTTGGTCTCAAACAGGGGCATTGAAGCCAATCCGGAGAAGATCAAGGCAATTACTTCTTTGGCTAAACCAGCGTGCATCAATGATGTTCAGCGACTGGCGGGTCGTGTTGCTGCTTTAAGCCAGTTAGGTGAGAAGGCCCTACCACTGTATCAGATGATGAAGAAAGCAGACACTTTTGTCTGGAGTGATGCGGCTAATGCTACTTTTGAAGATTTAAAGAGGCAGTTATCTGAGCCGCCGGTCCTTGTAGCTCCCATTGATAGAGAGCCTCTGTTGTTGTATGTGGCTGCTAACTCGCGAGCCGTCAGGGTTGCAATTGTGGTGCAGCGCAAGGAGGCTGGTAAGGAGCATCCGATTCAGCGGCCGGTTTACTACGTGAGTAAGGTGCTCATCGAGTCGAAACAAAGATATCCACATTGGCAGAAGCTTGCTTACGGGGTGTTCATGGCAAGCTGGAAGCTGAAGCAATACTTCCAAGGTCACCCTATCACTGTGGTGAGTTTTGCCCCCTTGGGAGACATCATCCATAACAGAGAGGCCACAGGACGAGTCGCCAAGTGGGCCATTGAGCTGGGGCCTCATGGTCTGAAGTACATGCCACGCACTGCCATTAAGTCTCAAGCCTTGGTGGAGTTTATCAATGACTGGACAGAACTACAGGCACCTGAGGAGAAGCCTGATAACACATAATGGACTATTCACTTTGATGGGTCCAGGCAGTTGGAAGGCTCGGGGGCTGGAGTCGTGTTAACTTCCCCTCGAGGTGACAAATTCTGTTATGTGCTCCGGCTTATGTTTCCTTGTACTAACAATACAGCTGAGTACGAGGCCTTGCTCCATGGTCTCCGGATGGTAAAAGAGATGAATTTGAGCTGGGTATGATGCTTAGGAGACTCAGACCTTGTGGATCAACAGGTGTCAGGCAAGTGGGACTCCAAGGATCCCCTTATGGCGGCTGTCGGTGTACAAAAAGGGGGGGTACGCTTTTTGTACCCCTATGACTGTGCACGGGCAGTCTGAGCCATGGGCTCCGCCACGCCGAGCACGGCAAGGGAGGTAAACCAAGGTAAGGCCGAAGCTGAAGAGGAGCAGAACGACGCCAAGACCAAGACCACGAAGAGCAAAGGGAACAAAGCAGACCCCCACGGCAAGATCCTTGCCGGGGGGCAGCTTTAGCTAGCCTGGCAAGATCCTTGCCGTGGCAGCTCGCCCCACACCTACGGAGCGAGGTCACCCTTGAGTCCACTGCCCCCATGGGGCAAGGATTCAGGAGACATCCCCGTGGTGGCATGCAGATCTTTGTGAAGACATTCAAGACCAGATGCCTGTTGGAGATATGCCCTAGAGGCAATAATAAAAGGATTATTATTATATTTCCTTGTTCATGATAATTGTCTTTTATTCATGCTATAATTGTGTCATACGGAAATCGTAATACATGTGTGAATACATAGACACCAACATGTCCCTAGTAAGCCTCTAGTTGACTAGCTCGTTGATCAATAGATAGTCATGGTTTCCTGACTATGGACATTGGATGTCATTGGTAACGAGATCACACCATGAGGAGAATGATGTGATAGACAAGACCCAATCCTAAGCATAGCACAAGATCGTATAGTTTGTTTGCTAGAGCTTTTCCAATGTCATGTATCTTTTCCTTAGACCATGAGATCGTGTAACTCTCAGATACCATAGGAGTGCTTTGGGTGTACCAAACGTCACAACGTAACTGGGTGACTATAAAGGTATACTACGGGTATCTCCGAAAGTATCTGTTGGGTTGACACGGATCGAGACTGGGATTTGTCACTCCGTATGACGGAGAGATATCACTGGGCCCACTCGGCAATGCATCATCATAATGAGCTCAATGTGATCAAAGTGTTTAATCACGGGATCATGCATTGCGGTACGAGTAAAGTGACTTGCCGGTAACGAGATTGAACGAGGTATTGGGATACCGACGATCGAATCTCGGGCAAGTAAAATACCGATTGACAAAGGGAATTGTATATGGGGTTGCTTGAACCCTCGACATCATGGTTCATCCGATGAGATCATCGAGGAGCATGTGGGAGCCAACATGGGTATCCAGATCCCGCTGTTGGTTATTGGTCGGGGAGGTGTCTCGGTCATGTCTGCATGTCTCCCGAACCCGTAGGGTCTACACACTTAAAGTTCGGTGACGCTAGGGTTATAGAGATATGAGTATGCAGTAATCCGAAAGTTGTTCGGAGTCCCGGATGAGATCCCGGACGTCACGAGGAGTTCCGGAATGGTCCGGAGGTAAAGAATTATATATAGGAAGTGCAGTTTCGGCCATCGGGAGAGATTCGGGGGTAACCAGTATTGTACCGGGACCACCGGATGGGTCCCGGGGGTCCACCGAGTGGGGCCACCCATCCCAGAGGGCCCCATGGGCTGAAGTGGGG
The DNA here is from genome assembly GCA_032464435.1 of Aegilops umbellulata. NCBI lineage: Eukaryota > Viridiplantae > Streptophyta > Magnoliopsida > Poales > Poaceae > Aegilops > Aegilops umbellulata. The sequence goes on along the minus strand of CP136059.1, from coordinate 432,633,342 downwards.
AGGGGAACCAGCCCATAGTGGGATGGTGCGCCACCCCTGGGCCCCCTTGCGCCTAGGGTTGGAAACCCTAGGGTGGGGGCGCCCCACTTGCCTTGTGGGGCACTCCACCCCCCAGGCCGCCGCCCCCCTTGGGAGATCCAATCTCCAGGGCCGGCGCCCCCCCAGGGGGCCTATATAAAGGGGGGAGGGAGGGTCAGCCGCACCCTGAAGCCTTGGCGCCTCCCTCTCCCCTGCTACACCTCTCCCTCTCGCAGAAGCTCGGCGAAGCCCTGCTGCGGTGACTGCTGCATCCACCACCACGCCGTCGTGCTGCTGGATCTTCATCAACCTCTCCTTCCCCCTTGCTGGATCAAGCAGGAGGAGACGTCACGCTGACCGTACGTGTGTTGAACGCGGAGGTGCCGTCCGTTCGGTGCTAGGATCTCCGGTGATTTGGATCACGACGAGTACGACTCCCTCAACCCCGTTCTTTGAACGCTTCTGCTCGCGATCTACAAAGGTATGTAGATGCATCAGATCACTCGTTGCTAGATGAACTCATAGATGGATCTTGGTGAAACCGTAGGAAATTTTTTATTTTCTGCAACGTTCCCCAACAGTGGCATCATGAGCTTGGTCTCTGCGTAGTTCTCTTTGCACGAGTAGAACACGATTTGTTGTGGGCATAGATGTTGTCAACTTTCTTGCCGCTACTAGTCTTATTTTGCTTCAGCGGTATTTTGGGATGAAGCGGCCCGGACCAACCTTACACGTATGCTTACGTGAGACCGGTTCCACCGACTGACATGCACTAGTTGCATAAGGTGGCTGGCGGGTGTCTGTCTCTCCCACTTTAGTTGGAGCGGATTCGATGAAAAGGGTCCTTATGAAGGGTAAATAGAAGTTGACAAATCACGTTGTGGCTTTTACGTAGGTAGGAAAAACGTTCTTGCTAGAACCCTATTGCTGCCACGTAAAACTTGCAACAACAATTAGAGGACGTCTAACTTGTTTTTGCAGCAAGTGTTTTGTGATGTGATATGGCCAAAGTTGTGATGAATGATGAATGATATATGTGATGTATGAGATCATGTTCTTGTAATAGGAATCACGACTTGCATGTCGATGAGTATGACAACCGGCAGGAGCCATATGAGTTGTCTTTATTTTTTGTATGACCTGCATGTCATTGAGAAACGCCATGTAAATTACTTTACTTTACTGCTAAACGTGTTAGCCATAGTAGTAGAAGTAATAGTTGGCGAGCAACTTCATGGAGACACGATGATGGAGATCATGATGATGGAGATCATGGTGTCATGCCGGTGACAAGATGATCATGGAGCCCCAAGATGGAGATCAAAGGAGCTATATGATATTGGCCATATCATGTCACTATTATTTGATTGCATGTGATGTTTATCATGTTTTTGCATCTTGTTTACTTAGAACGACGGTGGTAAATAAGATGATCCCTCATAATAATTTCAAGAAAGTGTTCCCCCTAACTGTGCGCCGTTGCGACAGTTCGTTGTTTCGAAGCACCACGTGATGATCAGGTGTGATAGATTCCAACGTTCACATACAACGGGTGTAAGACAGATTTACACATGCAAACACTTAGGTTAACTTGACGAGCCTAGCATGTACAGACATGGCCTCGGAACACAAGAGACCGAAAGGTCGAACATGAGTCGTATGAAAGATACGATCAACATGGAGATGTTCACCGATGATGACTAGTCCGTCTCACGTGATGATCGGACACGGCCTAGTCGAGTCAGATCATGTTTCACTTAGATGACTAGAGGGATGTCTAATCTGAGTGGGAGTTCATTATATAATTTGATTAGATGAACTTAATTATCATGAACTTAGTCTAAATAAACTTTGCAATATGTCTTGTAGATCAAATGGCCCACGCTAATGTCAACCTCAACTTCAACGCGTTCCTAGAGAAAACCAAGCTGAAAGATGATGGCAGCAACTATACGGACTGGGTCCAGAACCTGAGGATCATCCTCCTAGCTGCCAGGAAACAATATGTCCTAGAAACACCGCTAGGTGAAGCACCCATCCCAGAGAACCAAGAAGTTATGAACGCTTGGCAGCAGCGTGCTGATGATTACTCCCTCGTTCAGTGCGGCATGCTTTACAGCTTAGAACCGGGGCTCCAAAAGCGTTTTGAGAAACACGAAACATATGAGATGTTCGAAGAGCTGAAAATGGTTTTCCAAGCTCATGCCCGGGTTGAGAGATATGAAGTCTCCGACAAGTTCTACTGTTGTAAGATGGAGGAAAATAGTTCTGTCAGTAAGCACATACTCAAGATGTCTGGGTTGCACAACCGCTTGTTCGAGCTGGACATTAACCTCCCAGACGAGGCGGTCATTGACAGAATCCTTTAGTCGCTCCCACCTAGCTACAAGATCTTTGTGATGAACTACAATATGCAGGGGATGGAAAAGACCATTCCTGAAGTATTTGCAATGCTGAAATCAGCGGAGGTAGAAATCAAAAAGGAACATCAAGTGTTGATGGTCAATAAAACCACCAAGTTCAAGAAAGGAAAGGGTAAGAAGAACTTCAAGAAGGACGGCAAGGATGTTGCCGCGCTCGGTAAGCCAGTTGCCGGGAAGAAGTCAAAGAATGGACCCAAGCCTGAGACTGAGTGCTTTTATTGCAAAGGGAAGGGTCACTGGAAGCGGAACTGCCCCAAATACTTAGCGGACAAGAAGGCCGGCAACACTAAAGGTATATGTGATATACACGTAATTGATGTGTACCTTACCAGTGCTCGTAGTAGCTCCTGGGTATTTGATACCAGTGTCGTTGCTCATATTTGTAACTCAAAGCAGGAGCTGCGGAATAAGCGGAGACTGGCGAAGGACGAGGTGACGATGCGCGTTGGGAATGGTTCCAAGGTCGATGTGATCACCGTCGGCACGCTACCTCTACATTTACCTACGTGATTAGTTTTAAACCTCAATAATTGTTATTTAGTGCCAAGTTTGAGCATGAACATTGTATCTGGATCTCATTTAATATGAGATGGCTACTCATTTAAATCCGAGAATAATGGTTGTTCTATTTATATGAGTGATATGTTTTATGGTCATGCTCCGATGGTCAATGGTTTATTCTTAATGAATCTCGAACGTGATGTTACACATATTCATAGTGTGAATACCAAAAGATGTAAAGTTGATAACGATAGTCCCACATACTTGTGGCACTGCCGCCTTGGTCACATTGGTGTCAAGCGCATGAAGAAGCTCCATGCTGATGGAATTTTAGAGTCTCTCGATTATGAATCATTTGACACTTGCGAACCATGCCTCATTGGCGAAATGAACAAGACTCCGTTCTCCGGAACAATGGAGCGAGCAACCAACTTATTGGAAATCATACATACTGATGTGTGCGGTCCAATGAGTGTTGAGGCTCGCGAAGGATATCATTATGTTCTCACTCTTACTGATGACTTGAGTAGATATGGGTATGTCTACTTGATGAAACACAAGTCTGAGACCTTTGAAAAGTTCAAGGAATTTCAGAATGAGGTAGAGAATCAACCTGACCGAAAAATAAAGTTCTTACGATCAGATCGTGGAGGAGAATATTTAAGTCATGAATTTGGCACACACTTAAGGAAATGTGGAATCGTTTCACAACTCATGCCGCCTGGAAAACCTCAACGTAATGGTTTGTCCGAACATCGTAATCGCACTCTATTGGATATGGTGCGGTCTATGATGTCTCTTACTGATTTACCGCTATCATTTTGGGGATACACTCTAGAGACAACTACATTCACTTTAAATAGGGCACCGTCTAAATCCGTTGAGACGACACCGTATGAATTATGGTTTGGGAATAAACCTAAGCTATCATTTCTAAAAGTTTGGGGATCCGATGCTTATGTCAAGAAACTTCAACCTGAAAAGCTCGAACCCAAGTCGGAAAAATGCGTCTTCATAGGATACCCTAAGGAAACCATTGGGTATACCTTCTACCTTAGATCCGAAGGCAAGATCTTTGTTGCCAAGAACGGATCCTATCTGGAAAAAGAGTTTCTCTCGAAAGGAGTAAGTGGGAGGAAAGTAGAACTCGATGAAGTACTACATCTTGAACCGGAAAGTTGAGCAGCTCAGGAAAATGTTCCTGTGGTGCCTACATCCACTGGAGAGGAAATTAATGATGATGATCAAGGTACTTCGAATCAAGTTGCTACTGAACTTCGTAGGTCCACAAGGACATGTTCCACACCAGAGTGGTATGGCAACCCTGTCCTAGAAATCATGTTGTTAGACAACGGTGAACCTTCGAACTATGAAGAAGCGATGGCGGGCCCAGATTCCAACAAATGGCTAGAAGCCATGCAATCCGAGATAGGATCCATGTATGAAAACAAAGTATGGACTTTGACAGACTTGCCCGATGATCGGCGAGCGATAGAAAACAAATGGATCTTTAAGAAGAAGACAGACGCGGATGGTAATGTTACCATCTATAAAGCTTGACTTGTCGCTAAGGGTTATCGGCAAGTTCAAGGGGTTGACTACGATGAGACTTTCTCTCCCGTAGCGAAGCTGAAGTCCGTCCGAATCATGTTAGCAATTGCCGCATACTATGATTATGAGATATGGCAAATGGACGTCAAAACGGCATTCCTTAACAGTTATCTTAAGGAAGAACTGTATATGATGCAGCCGGAAGGTGTTGTCGACCCTAAGAATGCTAACAAGGTATGCAAGCTCCAGCGATCCATTTATGGGCTGGTGCAAGCATCTCGGAGTTGGAACATTCGCTTTGATGAGATGGTCAAAGCGTTTGGGTTTATGCAGACTTATGGAGAAGCCTGCGTTTACAAGAAAGTGAGTGGGAGCTCTGTAGCATTTATCATATTATATGTAGATGACATGCTTTTGATGGGAAATGATATAGAACTTTTGGATAGCATAAAGGCCTACTTGAATAAGAGTTTTCCAATGAAGGACCTTGGAGAAGCTGCTTATATATTAGGCATCAAGATCTATAGAGATAGATCAGGACGCCTCATAGGTCTTTCACAAAGCACATACCTTGATAAGATATTGAAGAAGTTCAATATGGATCAGTACAAGAAAGGGTTCTTGCCTGTGTTGCAAGGTGTGAAATTGAGCTCAGCTCAATGTCCGACCACGGCAGAAGATATAGAAGAGATGAGTGTCATCCCCTATGCCTCAGCCATAGGGTCTATTATGTATGCCATGCTGTGTACCAGACCTGATGTAAACCTTGCCGTAAGTTTGGTAGCAAGGTACCAAAGTAATCCCGGCAAGGAACACTGGACAGCGGTCAAGAATATCCTGAAGTACCTGAAAAGGACTAAGGACATGTTTCTCGTTTATGGATGTGACGAAGAGCTCGTCGTAAAGGGTTACATCGATGCTAGCATTGACACAGATCTGGATGACTCTAAGTCACAAACCGGATACATGTATATGTTGAATGGTGGAGCAGTAAGCTGGTGCAGCTGCAAACAGAGCGTCGTGGCAGGATCTACATGTGAAGCGGAGTACATGGCAGCCTCGGAGGCAGCGCATGAAGCAATTTGGGTGAAGGAGTTCATCACCGACCTAGGAGTCATACCCAATGCGTCGGGGCCGATCAAACTCTTCTGTGACAACACTGGAGCTATTGCACTTGCCAAGGAGCCCAGGTTTCACAAGAAGACCAGGCACATCAAGCGTTGCTTCAACTCCATTCGTGAAAATGTTCAAGATGGAGACATAGAAATTTGCAAAGTGCATACGGATCTGAATGTCGCAGATCCATTGACTAAACCTCTTCCGCAAGCAAAACATGATCAACACCAGAATTCTATGGGTGTTCGATTCATCACAATGTAACTAGATTATTGACTCTAGTGCAAGTGGGAGACTATTGGAAATATGCCCTAGAGGCAATAATAAAAGGATTATTATTATATTTCCTTGTTCATGATAATTGCCTTTTATTCATGCTATAATTGTGTTATCCGGAAATCGTAATACATGTGTGAATACATAGACACCAACATGTCCCTAGTAAGCCTCTAGTTGACTAGCTCGTTGATCAATAGATAGTCATGGTTTCCTGACTATGGACATTGGATGTCATTGGTAATGATATCACATCATTAGGAGAATGATGTGATGGACAAGACCCAATCCTAAGCATAGCACAAGATCGTATAGTTTGTTTGCTAGAGCTTTTCCAATGTCATGTATCTTTTCCTTAGACCATGAGATCGTGTAACTCCCGGATACCGTAGGAGTGCTTTGGGTGTACCAAACGTCAGAACGTAACTGGGTGACTATAATGGTATACTATGGGTATCTCCGAAAGTATCTGTTGGGTTGACACGGATCGAGACTGGGATTTGTCACTCCGTATGACGGAGAGGTATCACTGGGCCCACTCGGTAATTCATCATCATAATGAGCTCAATGTGATCAAAGTGTTTAATCATGGGATCATGCATTGCGGTACGAGTAAAGTGACTTGCCGGTAACGAGATTGAACGAGGTATTGGGATACCGACGATCGAATCTCGGGCAAGTAAAATACCGATTGACAAAGGGAATTGTATACGGGGTTGCTTGAATCCTCGACATCGTGGTTCATCCGATGAGATCATCGAGGATCATGTGGGAGCCAACATGGGTATCCAGATCCCGCTATTGGTTATTGGCAGGACAGGTGTCTCGGTCATGTCTGCATGTCTCCCGAACCCGTAGGGTCTACACACTTAAGGTTCGGTGACACTAGGGTTATAGAGATATGAGTATGCAGTAATACGAAAGTTGTTTGGAGTCCCGGATGAGATCCCGGACGTCACGAGGAGTTCCGGAATGAACCGGAGGTAAAGAATTATATATAGGAAGTGCAGTTTCGCATCGGGAGAGATTCGGGGGTAACCGGTATTGTACCGGGACCACCGGATGGGTCCCGGGGGTCCACGGGGTGGGGCCACCCATCCCGGAGGGCCCCATAGGCTGAAGTGGGGAGGGGAACCAGCCCATAGTGGGCTGGTGCGCCCCCCATGGGCCCCCCTTGCGCCTAGGGTTGGGCGCCCCAAGGTTGGGGGGCGCCCCACTTGCCTTGGGGGGCACTCCACCCCCTGGCCGCCGCCCCCTTGGGAGATCCAATCTCCTGGGCCGGCGCCCCCCAGGGGGCCTATATAAAGGGGGGAGGGAGGGGCAGCCGCAACCTGAAGCCTTGGCGCCTCCCTCTCCCCTAGTACACCTCTCCCTCTCGCAGAAGCTCAGCGAAGCCCTGCTGCGGTGACTGCTGCATCCACCAGCACGCCGTCGTGCTGCTGGATCTTCATCAACCACTCCTTCCCCCTTGCTGGATCAAGAAGGAGGAGATGTCACGTTGACCGTACGTGTGTTGAACGCGGAGGTGCTGTCCGTTCGGCGCTAGGATCTCCGGTGATTTGGATCACGACGAGTACGACTCCCTCAACCCCGTTCTTTGAACGCTTCCACTCGCGATCTACAAAGGTATGTAGATGCATCAGATCACTCGTTGCTAGATGAACTCATAGATGGATCTTGATGAAACCATAGGAAAAATTTTATTCTCTGCAACGTTCCCCAACAATGCCCACTTAAGAAGGTGATGACCCTTGGCTGGATTCCAGCCAAGGAGGACCACAAGGCCCCCGGCAAGAGCCTTCCCGGGGATGACAGAGAGCGCCACGGCAAGACCCTTGCCGGGGCCCCGGCAAGGCCCTTCCCAAGGACACCCGTGGGGCCACCATCAGGCCCGCACCAGTCGCGCCTCCATCGCCGTTCGCATGCAGCTGCCGACCCAACTAGTTGGGCAGGCACCTGCGTGGCGGCGTACAGATCTTCGTGGAAACCCACCACTGCGCCACCTCAGCTGCTTGCTTGCCTACATGGCACCACAAGCACCGCTGGCCAGGGCACGTGTCAACGCAAGAAGGAGCGGCGACGGACGGGACAGGGCTCTCCCCCATCCCCGATAAAGCAAGGACACCTAAGCAAAGCGCATTAAATGCGCCTTGTCATGTAATGCGAGGGATAAACTCGCATGACTGTACCCTTTCCACCTCCTGTGTGCCACTGTGGCAACCCCTTTCCTATAAAAGGAGGCCCAAGGCGACCAGGAGGAGGATTCAGCTTTTTGGAGCTCCTCACGCCCCATAGCTAGTTCAAGAACACAGATATACAATCCACCAAAGTAGGAGTAGGGTTTTACGCATCCTCGCGGCCCGAACCTAGATAAACGAACCGTGTGCTACCTGTTTGATCCACTCTTCTCACGCCCCCCGTGCCCCGCAACCGTAGTAGGGATTCTTGTGATCCCATAGGTGTTGTTTCCCACCGACATCTTTGGCGCGCCAGGTAGGGGGGCAGCGCAGTTGCGAGAATCGGCTTTAGCAGTTAGTTCGACGCTCCTTCATCTTCGTGACCCTTGAAGAAGAAAGGAGGCCAGGAGATCGGCACTCGAGCGATCACAAATAGAAGCTAAGTTGCACTAAACCCTTGATTATACTACCCTTTTTATTTGAGGTTATTCCCCCCCCCCCCCCCCGGAGATGTCGCACCTTTGTATGAAAAACATGCACGCCAGGGGGCTCCACCACGATCGGCAACGCCCTTGCCTTGTTTCAAGTCCGCTCAACAGCTCAAGCAGCTGCGTCGAGAGTGGCAGAGTAGCCTTCCGTGATCGGCAACGCCCTCAATTCTAACACGAGTCAAGCTCGACAGTTCGAGCGGCCGCGTTCGGGACGGCGAGGTGGCTCGTCCTGCAGCACGTGTACCCGGCAGACCATGGAGATCCGTCCCCAAGACGCCGCTTGGGGGCTTTCGCGTCGGCAAGCCTTCCCGATTGGCGTAGGGCACACATACAAAGAGGAATTGAAAGGGGAAATAACATGCATGAAAATTAAGAGTACTTCAAAGTTATATTACATCACATCATTGCTGCGGTCCTAACTAAAGATAAAATCTGTCTTGATCGGGAACCCGCAGCGGCGAAGAAGAACGGGATGCCTAATCCCGGCGCTAGCCTTCCACCCTCTTGATTTTGTCGATGCAGTCGGTGATGGGCTTGATGCGCTCCTTGAGCACCGTGGGGTCAGCACCCTCCGGCACCTTGGTGAGGACCTTGGTCACGACCCTCCGGCAAAGTCGCCGGGCCTCCTCGGCCAGCGTGGCCATCCTGTTGGAGTGGAGATAGGCCAAGCCTCCGAGGACGCCCTCGAAGAACTGGGTCAGCTTGGCGTTGACGGTCCCGCTGCGCTCAGGGGCGTACCTCACGTTTGGCATTCCCATGGTGGCCAATTGCGAGGTAACCCTGCCAGCGACGACCTCCAGATGGCTGATCCACCTGTTCTCGCCCGCCACGTATTCCTGGTGGGAGGCGGCCTCGTTCGCCCGCAGCTGCTTCTCCTCCTCCAGGCTCTGAGTCAAGGTCTCCTCCCGAGCTCTGCTCTCCGATGACAGCTTCTCGAGATCCTCCAGCTTCAACTTGAGGTCTCTGATGGAGTTCTGTGCCTCGGAGAGCTCCTCGGCCCTGATGATGACCGCTCCTTGCGCCTCCACCAAGGCGCGGTTGAGTGTGTTCTTCTCGCCGGACAGCTTGAGGGCCTGCTCCTTCAGCTCATCCCGCTCCGCTTCCAGCTCCTTCACCTTGCCGGCGTGGGCCAGGGCTTGGGCATCGAGTGCCTCTTTGTGCCTCTGCTCCAGCTCGCGGGTACGCCGCGCGACAAGGGTCTCGAGCTCCTCGTCCTTGCCGCGGAGCATTGCGGCAAGCTTCGCCAAACGCGCAGAGAGGTCCTCCTCCTGGGAGTCCAAGGCGGCTTGATGCTGGTTCCGGGTGGCTTCGCCCGCGGCAGCCAAGTTCGCCGCCTTCTCCTGGGCCTTCTCGATGTCGGCCAGCTTCATGGCGAGCTCCACATCACGCTGGGCCAATTTCTCCTGGAAGGCCCTCTGCTCCTCGCATGACTGGTGGAACCAAGTCTGCGTCTCGGCAACACGCGCCTTGAAGTCCGCCTCCGCGTTGTCCACCGCTGCCGCCCTGGACTTGACTTTGTCCAGGCGGGCGCGGTAGAGCACTTGGAGCCTCCGGAAATTGGCCCCCATGGCACGGAAGAGCTGCTCTTCTGGAGAACCGTCGCCACCAATGCCCGGCGCATCGACAATCTCGAGCCCGGTGGCGGCAAGCACCTCGCCATCAAAAACTTCTCCTTCGGCGGGCGCTCGGCTTGACGCCCCTGGGAGGTGGACGAAAAGATCATCGCCCAGCTTCAGATACCTGCCGGGGCCCGAGGTTGAGGAGGTGTCACGACCGATTTTTCCGGGCTTTAATTTATAGAAAAAGGGCCGTTATGCTCACCAGCCCCAGGATTACTATTAGCTGATGAGGCACCAACTTGTTACAGAAATTCGAAGCAAAAGTACAAAATATGTAGTACAAGACCAAAGTGGCCTATGAGTACATCAAAAGGTTTCTAGTGGTTGAGGGCGGAAGTGATTTGTGGATCACCACGGTCTATGGGACTCCATTTCCCACGGGAACAGCTGACCAGGTTAACTCCTATCTTCGCGAGTCTGCTATCACCGTTGCTTAGGTTCCAGGGCTGTCATCACGCCGCTCCTCTTCAAGCAAGCAATCTGGCCAAGACAATAGCCAGGGACAAGCCAGTGAGTACTTTGAATGTACTCGCAAACATTAAGAACACGGGTATAATATAAATGATCAACTTGCACGGAAATATTCTACGATCACATCGTCAATCGTAAAATAAAATCTTGATGCATGCAAGCAGGTTATTTATATGCAACCGGAATATGTAATGACGGAATAGTGATAGAAAGCACCGATCGGATGTCTGAAGCGACGTCTCGAAAGAATAGTAAAAGTGAGCATGCCTCAGTCGGGCGTCTTAGCGACACCTCATAAAGGGCTTATAAGTAAAAGAAATAATAAACATGCCACAGTCGGGCGTCTGAGCGATGCCTCGTAAAGGGCTTAATAAATTAAATAAAATAACAAGCTTGCCACAGTCGGGCGTCTGAGCGACGCCACATAAAGGGCTTATAAGGAAATGAAGTAACAAACATGCCACAGTCGGGGGTCTGAGCGACGCCACATAAAGGGCTTATAAGGAAATGAAATAATAAACATGTCACAGTCGGGCGTCTGAGCGACGCCACATAAAGGGCTTATAAGGAAATGAAATAACAAACATGCCACCGTCGGGAGTCTGAGCGACGCCACATAAAGGGCTTATAAGGAAATGAAATAATAAACATGCCACAGTCGGGCGTTTGAGCGACGCCACATAAAGGGCTTATAATCATGATGAATGCCCAGGAGGTGGTACCGTCCCAGGGATACTCCTTATTTCAAACAATGCAAACGGTTAGTCCATAATGATAACAATCATAACCATCATATATCACAGGTCATAATCAAAATTCGGGTTTAGTTGTTTTTCCTCCGAAGACCGACACTAAGACCGACACTTGACCCATCCCAGACTGTAATCCTTAACCAAGGACACGTCTATCCGAATAGGTTTAATATCTCTGCAGAGGGTGTACTCTTTACCCACGAGTGACGGATTCCTTTAGTCCATCGGGACTAATTCTGTCTACGATCTTTTAATCAAAAACACACCTGACTTGCACACACCAGCTTAACTCACCGGTGGCTGGAATCACCCACGACACCTGTCAAGCAAACTCTAAGTGGGGAGGCCACAACCTCGCGTAGCATGGGATCACATTTCTATCGCGCGCTCTAAGGGGTATCCCCCTCTCGGTCCCAACCGGATACACCCATGCCCCCGGACCAGGTGGCATGCCTACCGGATGGAGCCGGTATCCTCCACCATGGCCTCTCTGTATGGTGTGTGCCAAGACAAGGGTTAACAACTTACTGAACCATACCCCACCTACGGTAGGGACCAGTGGTAGTACGAAACAAGTATGGGGGTTAATGGAACAAGACTCGATCTATGGCCGACTCAGGAGGCTTATGAGTTTCCTGCATGACATGAGTAACAAAATTATTTCAGCCAATAATCAACACTCATTTTACCTTGCAATGCCATACCGGATATAACCGTCCCGACGGAGACCGGCGACAAGCTCGCGCCTACCCAAGGCAGAGGCTTTCCCGGATTCCTCACCGGCATGCATGTAAGGCACATGAGGATGATTACCAACACATGTATGTTCATTTCCAACAGCAAGGAAAATCACTAATATGCATCCATGCAAAAATGATCATATCACACGAAATAACAACACTCCGAATTAAGATGGTGTTAAAAATGTGTCAACTAACACACCAAAAATATTATTTCGGGGTTCATAATGCTTGCCTTAAAGGTTTGGAGAGGTGGGGTGCTCTCCAAAACTTTTGAAAGCTTTCTTCATCTCTCCAAAAATCCTATTTTCAAAATTATGCAAATAACATACATTTCAAAAACAGTACAAAAAAGTTGTTTGGAAAATTTTCAAATAAAATCTTAAAATAAACTAGACAGAATTTGAGAGATGTAGGAAAAAGAATCAATTCATTTGGAGTTATATTTAAAGAGTTATAGACAGTCAAAGTTCTGGTCAAATCTGTTTTTAAAATAAAGATATAAAAGAAAACGCTTCGGACAGAATACGCTTTCGGTGCAGGGGAAACGTACTGGGGAGTTTTACGCCTTCACTTAAATATGTGGACGGCGCGGGGTGTCACTGACAGTGGGTCCAGGGGGCCCACTAGTCAGGTTTTACTAGTCTTTTTCCTCCTCCTTCCTCTGTCCCGAGCGGAGGCGGAGCTCCGGCGATCGTCGCCGGCGACAGGCGGCTCCTCGCGGGGCCCCGAGGGTGGGGATGGATCCACCACTCCAGAGCGGTCCTCCCGGTGGTCGCCAGGCAGGTGGGGACGGAGGGAGCTACCGGCGGCGAGCTTCGCTGCGGAGGAGGCTTCAGGAGCAAAGTGCTTTTGAGGCTGCGGTGGCTCCCAATCAAAATCGAGCAGGGGGAAGTGTTCACGGGAGGGGGAGAAGGCTCCTGGTGGAGGGAGTGGAGAGGGGGAGGTCCTAGTGGTGCCAGAATGGCCGAGGCGGTGGCGGCGATAGGAGTTGCCGGAGACGGGGAAGGAAACCTCCCTGGGTCGAATGCGAGCTAGGGGAGTGCCATAGGGGTGGCCTGAGGTTGCCTGCGTGCGAGAAAAGGCTCGGGGCTTCCTCAAATAGGCGAGTCGAGGCGGTTCCGACGATAGCCGGGGATAAGAACGCCGGCGACCGCCATTCTGTAGCTGCAGGGCACCGTGGCGGGGCTGGAGATGGCGGCAGGAGCTAGCGGATGAGCAGCTACTGTTCCAAGGGCGAGCTGGCGAGCGGAGGTGGCTTGGGCGGCGCTGGCCAGCGCAGGAGCTATCGGGCAGCGCTGGCGGCTAGCTGTTGGCCTGCCGGAGACGTGGCGAGAGCTGCGGGGCTTGTGGGGGGCAGAAGGGGACATGGCGTGCTGGCTACGGTCGGTCACGGACCGGAGTGAGTGCGGGGTGGGACGCGGCGGCTCGGGCGCACATGCGGCTGCAATTGGCGCGCTCTGGGCGCGCCCAGTGCACGCACGGGACATGCTCGACGAAAAGCCAGGGCGTGTTAGAGGTCTCGGGTGAGGCTGGGAATCTGCAGACCTAGGTCATGAGTAGCCAGGAGTCTATTGGACAAGGTAGTTAGGCAAGGGAAGCAAGATCATAGTGCAAGCTAAAACTCATGTCACAACTGGTCATGCCTACATGGTGCTCGACAGAATGCCACATGCACCTAGGCATCTTTTGGGGTGGCCAAAACTTCCAGATCAGTGTCTCTTTAGATGAAGGAGGAGGAGGCGAGGTTAGTTTGTAAAAAGAACAAACTTATTAGTGCAAGTTTTGCAAAACTTCAGTTTTGGACAGAAAGAAAAGGGCATGATTGCAAGCACTTAGAGTCATCCAATGGGACCACTCTCCTGGACTTAAGGGTTTGGCAGGGTGCACTACAAGCATGAGAAAGCTCAAGGGCCAAAGAGCAAGCAAGAATATGGTTGCTGTACAAACCATCATGTTGTACCAGAATGAAGATGAGGTTGATCCACTCAAAACTTTCAAATAACATCTCTGGGTTTTTGCATAAAGTTGCAACGTATGCTACTACCAACATCCCAAAATTTTGGTGGAGGCTAGAAAGAAGTATTTAAATGGGTTGTAATGAAAAATTGCCCACTGGACCAGAGAAGAAAATTGGGTGTAGGGCTCAAATTATTTCAAAAATAAAATATATTTTTGCACAAAAGTGATTTAAAAACATCTCATGACATATCCAAATTTTGGTTGGAATTTTAAGTGATTTTATCAAATGGTTGTAGTTCAAATATGGCCATATAACCTTGAAAAATCATTTTCAAGAAGTTAAAGATCAAGCAAATTAATTATGTAATTAGTTCCACAAATGAAAGAATAGTTTTTCTTGAGAGGTTTTAAACAAGTCCAAAAACACATTTGAAAAGTTTTCACTTTGGGGAAAAACTCCATAATAACAAGGGGGAAAAAGGTTCAGAAATAAAAAGGGAGCCCAGAAAATAAAGTTTTAATTCCTGGCAAAAATTTTAATTAATAAAACAAGTCCAAAAATTTTGGGTGTCAAAGGAGGAGGGAGGCTGATCATCCATCGGCTCTTCCTCGGCGGAGGCCTTGCCGGTCCCCCCGGCAGGACCACCGCCGACGCCCTCGGTGGAGGCCTCGTTGGTAGCCTCGGCGGCCCCCGCGGCGGCATCCTCGGCCGCGCCATTGGCGGACTTGTCAGCGGCGGCCTCGTCAGCATTCTTGGCGGCCTCCTCGGCGGCAATCTTGTCGGCCTCAGCCGCGGCCTCTTCGGCAATATCCCTGACGACGGTGTCCATGTCCTCCGTGTCTGTTGAAGGAGGGCCTAGGCGGCAGTAGAAGCAATGAAGCCAAGAGAAGCATAAGGGAAAAGGATAGAGATGAAGGACGAGTGACTCACCAGTGTCGGGCTGTGAAGCAGAAATCCCCTCTCCGCCAGCATTTGGCGCCGAGGCAGAGCCACCAGCGCCCAAGTTCCCCTCTTCCTCCATGGGTGTGGGCTCCGTGCCTGATGCCCTTGCTGGGGACGCCCCCCACGGCGGCGTAGTCGATGGGGGTGGTGTGTTAGGAGTAGCCCCCAGCGGCTCCTCCTGCTGCCGCTCCCCTCCTGCAAACCCGGCAAGGTCAGCATCGTGGCATCGGGCGCCTGCCCCATGTCGAGTAAAAAGGAGGTGATGAACTTACGCCGGGGGCTACTGTCCGGGCTGCTCAGCACCACCAGTGGTGTCTTTGAAGCCCCAACCGGGGGCTGGCTGCTCGCCGAGGTCCTCGCCCTCTTCGCCCTCTGGGCCAACGTCTCTGCATCCCTACAAAAGAAAAAATGGATCAAGACAAGCGACCCAATTCAGGGAAATGAAAATGACAGTAAGGAACGGAGTACTTACTCGTCATCCGTCTCCTCCTCTTCCACCAGTTTCCTTTTCTTCTTCGGGCTGAGAGGCCCGAGATCAAAGGGGACCTCCACGTCATCATCCAAGTCGACGCCTGCCGGAGGAGGCGAAGAAGGCGGCAGGGTCTGTGTGCGCCCGGATGAGGAAGGAGCTGCCGCCTTCTTCTTCTCAGCGGCCTTCGTCAGCCTCTTCGCCGCCGAGGCCCTCGTATGGCGCCCGGACCCTTCCAGGGTCAATTGAGGCCGCGTGGCCCTCCAGGCCGGACTGGCTCGCCAAAGCCGGCCCGCCGCAGGACTCTCCCTCTTCCCCTGGCTGGCGTCGAGCCCGCCGCCACGCCCTCCTCCTCCGACGACTCGTCGGCCGCGTCCTCGACGAGCGGAGCTCCGGTCTCGGTGCTGCTGGCCTCCCCAGTGGCCGCCGCCCACAGGGTGAACCGCCCTCCCTTTACTACGACGTGACGCATGCATGCGGAGCTCAGCCCCACGCACGCCGCCCACGTCACGCACGCCTCCCCACGCCGTGCCATGCACAGGACGCGTGGAAAGCGCAGCGCGCGAAGAAACTTACCGCGGTAAAACCCGCCCCGCCTGCCCGCGCACCATTTTTGGGCCTAGCCCAACAACGCGTTGCGCTTATATGTGGCCGAGGCCCGGGGGCTCCTGTCGGTGTACAAAAAGGGGGGTACGCTTTTTGTACCCCTATGACTGTGCACGGGTAGTCTGAGCCACGGGCGCCGCCACGCCGAGCATGGCAAGGGAGGTAAACCAAGGTAAGGCCAAAGCTAAAGAGGAGCAGAACGATGCCAAGACCAAGACCACAAAGAGCAAAGGGAACAAAGCAGACCCCCCGGCAAGATCCTTGCCGGGGGCAGCTTTAGCTAGCCCGGCAAGATCCTTGCCGTGGCAGCTCGCCCCACACCTACGGAGCGAGGTCACCCTTGAGTCCACTGCCCCCATGGGGCAAGGATTCGGGAGACATCCCCGTGGTGGCATGCAGATCTTTGTGAAGACATTCAAGACCAGATACCCACTTAAGAAGGTGATGACCCTTGGCAGGATTCCAGCCAAGGAGGACCACAAGGCCCCCGGCAAGAGCCTGATGTCTACTACACAACCTTCTTCTTGTAGACGTTGTTGGGCCTGCAAGTGCACAGGTTTGTAGGACAGTAGCAAATTTCCCTCAAGTGGATGACCTAAGGTTTATCAATCCGCGAGAGGCGTAGGAGGAAGATGGTCTCTCTCAAACAACCCTGCAACCAAATAACAAAAGTCTCTTGTGTCCCCAACACACCCAATACAATGGCAAATTGTATAGGTGCACTAGTTCGGCGAAGAGATGGTGATACAAGTGCAATATGGATGGTAGATATGGATTTTTGTAAACTGAAAATATAAAAACAGCAAGGTAACAGGTGGTAAAAGTGAGCATAAACGATATTGCAATGGTAGGAAACAAGGCCTAGGGTTCATACTTTCACTAGTGTAAGTTCTCTCAACAATACTAACATAGATAGATCATATGACAAGCCCTCAACATGCGATAAAGAGTCACTCCAAAGCCACTAATAGCGGAGAACAAACGTAGAGATTATGGTCGGGTACGAAACCACCACAAAGCTATTCTTTCAGATTGATCTATAAAAGAGTTCGTACTAGAATAACACCTTAAGATACAAATCAACCAAAACCCTAATGTCACCTAGATACTCCATTGTCACCTCAAGTATCCGTGGGCATGATTATACGATATGCATCACACAATGTTAGATTTATCCAACCAACATAAAAGTACTTCAAAGAGTGCCCCAAAGTTTCTACCGGAGAATCAAGAACGTGTGCCAACCCCTATGCATAGGTTCCCAATGTCACGAAACCCGCAAGTTGATCACCAAGACATACATCAAGTGTTCATAAAAGACTCAATCCGATAAGATAACTTCAAAGGAGAAACTCAATTCATCACAAGAGAGTAGAGGGGGAGAAACATCATAAGATCCAACTACAATAGCAAAGCTCGGGATACATCAAGATCGTGCCATAGAGGGAACACGAGGGAGAACACGAGAGAGAGAGAGAGAGATCAAACACATAGCTAATGGTACATACCCTCAGCCCCGAGGGTGAACTACTCCCTCCTCGTCATGGATAGCGCCGGGATGATGAAGATGGCCACCGGTGATGGATCCCCCCGCCGGCAGGGTACCGGAAAGTGGTCCCGATTGGTTTTTGGTGGTTCTGGAGGCTTGCGGCGGCGGAACTCCTGATCTATCTTCTGTTCTCGAAGTTTTAGGGTACGACGGTATATATGGGTGAAGGGGGAACGTCGGTGGAGCTACGGGGGGCCCACGAGGCAGGGGGGCGCACCCTCCACCCTCGTGACCGCCTCGTGGCTCTTCTGACGTGGGGTCCAAGTCCATCAGGTGGGTTTCCTTCCAAAAATAACTTCTCCAGTTGATTCCGTTCCGTTTTGACTCCGTCTGATATTCCTTTTCCTCGAAATACTGAAATAGGCATAAAACAACAAATCTGGGCTGGGCCTCCGGTTAATAGGTTAGTCCAAAAAATAATATAAAAGTGGATAATAAAGCCCAATATTGCCTAAAATAGTAGATAAAGTAGCATGGAGCAATCAAAAATTATAGATACATTGGAGACGTATCAGAGCCTTGCCGGGGATGACAGCGAGCGCCACAGCAAGACCCTTGCCGGGGCCCCGGCAAGGCCCTTGCCAAGGACACCCGTGGGGCCACCATCAGGCCCGCACCAGTCGTGCCTCCACCGCCGTTTGCATGCAGCTGCCGGCCCAACCAGTTGGGCAGGCGCATGCGTGGCGGTGTACAGATCTTCGTGGATACCCACCATTACGCCACCTCAGCTGCTTGCCTGCCTACATGGCACCACAAGCACCGCTGGCCAGGGCACGTGTCAACGCAAGAAGGAGCGGCGACGGACAGGACAGGGCTCTCCCCCCGTCCCCGATAAAGCAAGGACACCTGAGCAAAGCGCATTAAATGTGCCTTGTCATGTAATGCGAGGGATAAACTCGCATGAGTGTACCCTTTCCACCTCCTATGTGCCACTGTGGCAACCCCTTTCCTATAAAAGGAGGCCCAAGGCGACCAGGAGGAGGATTCGGCTTTTTGGAGCTCCTCACGCCCCATAGCTAGTTCAAGAACACAAATATACAAATCCACCAAAGCAGGAGTAAGGTTTTACGCATCCTCGCGGCCCGAACCTAGATAAATGAACCGTGTGCTACCTGTTTGATCCGCTCTTCTCGCGCGCCCCGCAACCGTAGTAGGGATTCTTGTGATCCCATAGGTGTCGTTTCCCACCGACAGCGGCTTACCGTCGTGAAGTTGACATTGTAGCTGGGCACTTCAAGGGTTATGTGGTGGAACACATTGATCGAAGGAAGAATGAGGCGGCTGATGCCTTGAGCCGGCTGGGGTCTCAGCATAAGCCGGTGCCGCCTAACACCTTTCTTGATGCTATGCATAATCCTTCTGTCAAGTTACCTACAGAAGAAGATCTGGCAGTGCCCGACCCGGAGGCACAACTGGTAGCGGCTCTCCACATCATCCTAGATTGGACAGTGCCTTATTTGTCTTATATGACCCGGGGAGAATTGCCTGAGGATGAGACCTTGGTGAGACAAATCATCCGGCGGTCCAAGTCCATGACAATTGTTAATGGCGAGTTACATCACTGCAGCGTCACTAGAGCATTTCAACGTTGCGTGACACTTGCGGAGGGTCAGGAGATACTCTGTGAGATCCATGAAGGCGATTGTAGTCATCATGCCGGCTCAAAATCTCTTGTGGCCAAGGCCTTCCGTCATGGGTTTTATTGGCTGACGGCTCATGTTGATGCAGAAGATCTAGTTAGCAAATGTGACGGATGTCAGAAGTTCTCACGACGAGCTCATGTGCCGGCTCAAGAATTGAGGATGATTCCAATTAATTGGTCGTTCGCAGTCTGGGGGCTTGACATGGTCGGGCCTTTCAAAAGGTCTAAGGATAAAAAGACGCACCTCTTGGTGGCGGTTGACAAGTTTACAAAGTGGGTTGAGGCGGATCCAGTCAGGAAGTGTGATGCAACCACAGCGGTCCAGTTCATGAAAAAGGTGATTTTTCGTTTTGGTTTTCCACACAGCATCATAACTGATAATGGCACCAATCTCTCCAAAGGAGCCATGGAAGAGTTCTGTCAACGAGAGCATATCCGGCTTGATGTTTTCGCTGTGGCTCATCCTCAATCCAATGGTCAAGCAGAAAGAGCTAATCAGGAGATCTTGAAGGGTATCAAGCCCCGGCTCTTGGTCCCCTTGCAGCGGACGCCGGGTTGTTGGGTGGAGGAGTTACCTTCTGTACTTTGGAGCATCAACACTACACCTAACAGATCTACGGGTTCCACACCTTTCTTCATGGTGTACGGAGCAGAGGCGGTCCGACCAAGTGACATCCGTCATGACTCACCCCGTGTGGCGGCTTACGTTGAGGCGGACAACGAAAAAGCTCGTCAAGATGCACTTGACCTGTTGGATGAAGAGCGAGACTTGGCAATAGCCCGCTCGGCGATGTACCAGCAAGACCTATGCCGCTACCACAGCCGCCGGGTTAGGTCCAGAACCTTTCAGGAAGGCGACTTAGTGCTCCGGCTCATCCAGGATTATTCTTATATGCACAAGCTATCCCCTCCTTGGGAAGGACCCTTTGTGGTCAGCAAGAATCTGAACAACGGGTCATACTACCTATCGATGTTCGAGAGCGCAAAGACTCACGTAAGTCGGAGGAAGAGACCCGCCGGCCGTGGAATATCGCTCATCTTCGGCCTTACTATACTTGAGCCACCGGCTCTAATATGTATATATTTCGACTACGTATATATTACATAAAGCAATAAAGCAGGACCTCTATCCTTTTTTTCCAACCCTAAAAGGTTTATCTTCTTTATCATGCGGTGGAAATAACCAACAGGAAGCGGGTCATATCTGAATCCGTCTTTTCCTTTGGTCCTGCTTATGATCATATCTGAATCTAGCCATGATCACTTGGGGGCTTCCTGTTCAAACATAGGTCGTATTTGAACCAAAGAGAACATAGCTGTCGATACCCTCTTGATCGGCATACTGCCAAACCCACTTGGGGGCTTCCTGATCATATCTGAATCATAGCTTAACCCCTTTGGGTCTGACGTGGATCGTATTCGAATCAGCGTCATTAAACAACTCTTATGGTCACTTGGGGGCTTCCTGTTCAAACATAGGTCGTATTCGAACCAAAGAGAACATAGTTGTCGATACCCACTTGATCGGCATCGCCAAAGCCACTGGGGGCTATATGATCGTATCCGAATCTTAGCTTAACCCCCTTGGGACGGTTCACTGATCATATTCGAATCAGAGACCTTTAAAATTCTGTTTGTTGTTCATTATATTTTATAAGTGTAAATGCTTGACTACTTTGAGACCCTCTTGAAAGTACCATGGTGTGAGTTTCGCTCCAACGGTTTAATATTGGTTGCCTCAGGTTATTAAAATACCAGGTGAACCTTACATATGCCAATTGTCTGGAGTTAAACTTACCCTCATGGGTTGGGTCGTATAAACCGGTGAGATGACTGCAAGAATCACAGGTATGTTGTTATGATTATGTCTAACAAGTCTAATCGTAAGTCGGCTCTCCTAAGATTGTTTGATGTACACTCCGGGTTAACAATACCTTATGTGACTCTTGATGCGATAAGTCGCCAAGGGATTTCTGTTTTGTCTTCTATGCAGGACAATACAAGCAAGTTTCTGTAAGGAAATAACAGATTAATATAAACTGGAAGTGCATAGTGATGGAGGCTTATGAAACTATTGAGCGCCATAAGCATGCGCGAAGGCATGACAAAATCAAAGTATTTTCTACCCTATTACAAGACTCCCCGAGTCTGAATGATGAAACATTGTTTTTTCTACGAAGATATAAGCATATAGTGCCTGGCGATTTACTCCTGGGGTTGACCTGAAGCTTCCGGGTTATCCTTCTCCGCCTCTCCGCCGGCTGCCCTGTCCTGGAAGGTGGACGATGCCCAGTCAATGCCATTCAAAGCTTCAAATTCAGCTTCGTCATCTATTAAGCTGGCTGGGTCGACTTCAGGGGCAAAGGTATGCTTATGGATTGGAGGGATCAGGATGACTTCTTCGTAATGAGGTGTTGGAATCCTCCGATTTTCACTGTCATAGCCCGGCTGATACTTGGTAAGATCAGTGTCATTCCCAATAAGAGTAGCCACGGGGCGTATGTCTTTCACACAGGCGGTGAAGTCTGCCTCATTAAATAAAGTGCCATCTTCCTTCAGACTCGGGTATCCAAGAGCGATGTCGGCCGGCTCTAGTTCCGGAATCCATGCTTTAGCCCGGCTCAACGCGGCTATGGCCCCGGCTCTTGCGGATGCACACCTTAGTTCTTGCACTCGCTGAGGAAGCACAGCAAGCCGCTTCAGCACATCTTGCAGGAGATGAGGAACATCATTTGATAAAGCCACAATGGTCAAAGCACGTTGTGACCCGGTGTACAGTTGCTCCACCAAAGTGTAGACTGCCTTCAGCTTGACCAGCATGTTCTGTTTGAGGTTTGAGCTCCTGGGGCCTGCGTTATTTAGCAAAAGGTGAGCCAGAGGTAATAGTTAACATAGCCATCAAAGGAAGGATTGCAACATTTGAGGTTTGTATATAGTAAACTTACCGAAGATGGCTGAGACCATTTGAGATACCTGGCGTTTTAAGCCGGATAGCTCGGTTTTTGCTTCTGCAAGTGATGCTTCTGCTGTCTCGGCCCGGGTCACCAGTGAGGCCTTCTCGTCCGCCCAGATTTTCTTCTCCGACTCAAAGTTCTTATTCAACTTCTCTAGCTCCGAGACACTGAATTCAAACTTGGAGTTGGCCTTTTGCATTTCAAGTTCCTGGGCTGCCAGGCGGCTCTTCAGTTCAGCAATCTCCGATTCAAATTGACTTATGGTGGCCTGCATTAATACCGGGTCATAGTCAGGATTATGATAAGGTGATATTAAGTCCCAAGCACCTTGCAAGCAAGGATACTTGACACTTGGGGGCTAATGCATGTTGGAAAGTTCTAAATTATTGCGCCGTTTTATGTAAATTAAAGTCCCAAACACTTTGCAAGCAAAGATACTTGGCACTTGGGGGCTAATGCGTATCACCAGTTCAAAGTATTAGGCTACAACCAGGTTACGTGACTTCTTTTAAACCGGACAAGCAGTGTTAGATAGTTTTTTCTAAGTCTACAGCGTATTTACTTATAAGCAATAGACTTGGGGGCTGGTACTGTAAGTATGATTGAAAATAAGGCAGCATAAGTCATACCTTAGATTTTTGCTGTATTTGCTTCACCATGTCAATTTCCAGGTCACGGCTGCTATGCACCTGGTTGATATAGCCCGAGACGATCTCTCCAGTATTCAAATGAGTATAGTTAGTGATGTCCATCTTGGCCTTACGGTGTTCTAATAACTCCTCCTTAGCAGAACACTTGGCAAGTACAGTGGGCCGGGCCGGCTCAACAAATTGAGTCTTGAGAATTTCCACTTCTGTATCCGTTGTCTTGACCGGGCTAGGTGCCTCCGGGTTGTCAGAACCATCAAGAGTCTCTTCAACGGGTGGGTCAGAAGTTGGTGCTGGAATATCATGAGCCGGCTCAGGCGGCGGTTGATGTGTAGAAGAGTCGGGGGCAGCCGTGCCCAGTTCCGTCTCAGTCACTACAGGATCTTGGGCCGGCTTATCCTTCTTTGCTTTCTTCCTGGGCTTCACTTGCACGCTATGGACAAAGCAGAAGAATGAATATGAAAACATGAGTCAGACAAAGCGTAAGGTAAACAAATTGACATTACCCAGGGGCAGTTTTAAAAGCCGGCATGTTTGACTGCATAGACTCGCCAGAGGAAGGAGAGGTATCCTGATAATTGGAGTCAGATGAATTGAGAGGTTGACGGATTAAACCCGCCAAAGGTAAAATAGGGCGTAAGTCAGAGATAACCTCAGTCTGACGCTTCCGGGTTGCGTCGGGCAAGCCGGAGGAGAGCTCTGTATCCTTGCTGGTTCGGGTCTGCCTCCGGTTTTGAAATTACTATCGTTTCAAAGGAAATGGAGGATCTTGGTAAGCCAAAGGATGTGAAAATCTTACTTTCCGGGTCACTCTTCGAGTTTTCTGCCGCGGCAAAGGCTCGGAGTCGGAGGAGATTATAGTTACTCTGTGACGGGTTGGCTGTTTCCCGTGTCTTCCTGAAAGGGAAGTAATGTCAGCAAGATGATGGTAAAAGTAAGGAAAGTTAAAATGTTACCTCTTCTTCATTGTCATCAGAGTCATCAAGTTGGAACATCTCTAAGGCGCTTGGTTTCCTCTTCTTCGAAGTCCCAGTCTTGGCGGTTTTTCTTTCGGCCCTCTTGGCCGCCCTGGCTTGCTTGGCCGCCTCATGGTCATATTGGACCTTCCAGAAATTGTCATTTGCCTGTGAATGATGGTAAAGGGTTATAAGCAAAAATAAGGTATAACATAGCAAAGAGTAATCATTGAGGCTGCATTTTGACTTTCGGTTTGCCATTTTTTTCAGCCCTGAACGAAATGGCCGAATTTTGGCCATTTCAAAAAAATCGGCAAAATTTTGGACGAAATTACAAAGTCAAAATTTGAATTTTCAGACAAAGTTTGGCAGAAATTTGGCCGAAATTCGGCCAAAATATGACCAAAAATTCACAAAAATTTGAAATCAAGCAAAGCAAAAGCATAGCAGCCCAACAACCATCAGGAGTAATCATATAATGTTTAGCAAATTAGCTCTAGGGAATAAAATAAGAGTGTCAGTCCAATATAGCGCTCACGCACATTAGTTCTAAACTTACAGTCCACAACCATCACATAGTTCAAATTTAAATACTTCAGTACAACCAACAATAGAATTTAAAGGAGTTCACATAGAAACAGCTCCAAAAGACAGCCATCAAAGCATCACACCGAACAGCAAAAGACAACCATCAAAGCATCACAACGAACAACATCTCCAAAAGAAATCCATGAAAGCATGGACGGGGAGGTCTTGTTCCATTGAAAAAGCTCCAGTTTCCATGCTCCAAGCCTCCAACTAGCATCATGCTCCAAGCTCCAGCTAGTATCAGACCATCTAGGTACCATTTCAAAGACAAATACAGGTGATAAGTAGCATTTAGAACAGCACTACTACATGATAAGTATCAACTAAAATAGCACTACTAAGAGACAAGTAGCAATTAGAACAACACTAGTAGGTGATTGGTAGCAATTAGAACAGCACTAGTAGGTGATAAGTACCAATTAGAACAACCATACAAGAAGATAAGTAGTAATTACAACAGTACTAGGTGATAATTGACAAGTAACAATTAGAATAATAGTACATAGTGAGCATAAACATTAGAGCACCAGAATAAGAAAGCAATGTACATCAAGCTATTTAAAGATCAACCACTTCAAACATATACATGAAGCTAGATTTTTCAAAGTAATCATCATGAAGAAGAAAACACCAAAAAGAAGAGACTTACCAAATCTATGAGTAGAGGCTGTTGACTTCCTTGGTCTTCTTCCTAACTAGCTGTCCAGATCTATGAGTCTCCAAATTGTCAACGCTTGCTTGTGTCTCCTTTTCGACTTGTACTTGTGTGTCTTCTTCCACTTGCATTTGTATTTCTTGCTGATATTGTTGATCATCCTCATCATCCTCACTCACACCATCATCATCCTCACTCTCATTATCAAGATATTCATTCTCATTGTCGTCATTCTCACTCTCAGTTTCGGCATACTCATTCTCCTCATCATGATTCCTCTTTCTTTTCTTCTTATTAGCCTTTGTACCAACATAAGAATCCTTCCTTCTTGAGTTGAGGCGCCTTATTTTCTCAAAAACAGCACTGGCCGCATCAGCTCCATCCACAATTGGATCCTCTTCATCCTCATTCAGCCACTCCATTATTGGATTCGTCTCATCGAACATTGTTGTATCTATCAGCAATGCACTTGGATCAACCTCTTTATCTATATCTCTCTCTTTCTCTTGATCTTCTTCAGCACGTATCTTCAAGGTTTGAATAGTAAACCAAGTAAATTATATGACATGCAAGGACAATACATGGTACAAAGTAAATTTGAGTTGGTTTATACCTTTAGGTTGTAGCGGACAGAAACTAGCTTGTGGAGCTTGTCATATAAAAGGCGATTTCTTGGCTTTGTGTGCACCAAAGCAAAGGCGCTCCAGTTCCTCTCACACCCACTAGATGAGACACATTGTGAGCAAACTCTCATTGCACACTTCTGCAATGCAGGAACATCCCCTCCAAATTGAAACCACCATTGGGCTGCAAGTATCACCAATGAAATTTTCAGAATTACAAAACAAAAGGAAATGGAAATTCTAAACTAAAAGAACATGACTTACTTGGCTCCATTCTCGCCGCAGCTTCTTGTGCTAATCTGGTCCCAAACCTTCCTTGGCACTCCCTAAACTTACTAACTTCATCAATGGCTGAAAGAGCACTCTTTGGATCTAATATCTTTGCTATCGCATCTGTTAGTGCAGTAGCATAATCTGTATGGTTGCAAAGGTTGAGGCTGTAATGTGTATATGGATCAAGGACGACAGCTGCAACCATAAATGTATCTTCTTCCATTGCATCTATCCTCTTGCCCACCTTGCGCATGAAACTAAGGTACAACCTTGATGTAGGGCCTAGATGTGCTTCCATCTGTTGCATAGCGAGCATCATACTTTTTTTAAGCCGGAAAGAGTGCAATGTTTTTGTGTATCAGCATACCTCATGGCCTTATAAAGTGGCCTTAACGAACCCAGTACCCACTCTAGCGCGTTCCACCAAACATTACTAGACAAACATTCTTCAGAAAACACATATCCAGGCTCATAGCTCCACTGACACTCCTTCCAATCCTGAGAAACCATCCACTCCCTAAATTTATCTTTCTTCTTATGGTAACTCTCAAGGAACATGAAGACAGTCCCAAACCGGGTGGCATTTGGTCTAATTAGTTCACCGCCTATGTTCTTCTTCATGTTATCATGTAGATTATTGTGCTTATGCAAGAACCTGCAGATTGTCTTGGCACTCTTGACTATCACATCAACCTCAGGAAATTTCGCTATATCTTTTAACATAAGATTGACGGTGTGAGCAGCACACGGTTGCCAAACAATATGAGAGTACTTTGGTTCTTCTATAATGGTTTTGCAAGCTTTCTTAAATTGGACCCATTGTCGGTTACTATTTGAACTATATGTTCATGGCCTATCTCTTCTACAACCTTCTCAATCTCTCTATAGATAAAGTCTGCAAAATTATTTAAGATGTATATACCTAGTTAGAACAAAGCAAGTATTTTAAGAACATAAAACAATTCTAGGACAGATCCAAGTATTCAAGAAGCATGTATTGTAAGAACATATGTAAAATGCATACATATACCTAATTAGAACAAAGTATTAGGAACATAAAACAATTCTAGGACAGATCCAAGTATTCAAGAAGCATGTATTGTAAGAACATATGTAAAATGCATATATATACCTAATTAGAACAAAGCATTAGGAACATAAAACAATTCTAGGACAGATCCAAGTATTCAAGAAGCATGTATGTACCTAACTAGAACAAAGCAAATATTTTCATGAACATAAGACAATTCTAGGACAAGTCCAAGTATTCAAGAAGAAACTAAAATGCGAAGAAGAGGAGGAAGAAGTAACCTGAATTCTGAGTCTGGCCGGATGCATCAATAGTATTGAGGAAGAACATTCGTGTATTGCAATACACCATCAAGTTTATGAGACTCATTCCTGTTGGACCAGTCCAAGAGTCACACATAAGAGTCACACCGAAGTTTTTCCAATCTTGTTTGTATTTATGAAGAAACGAAGTTGCTTCATCATAGTTTGCATCCAAATATTTCCCATCAATCTCCTTCGCGCTTGGTATAGGATTAGGCCCTAATTGTTGAGTGATCTTCAAAGCAGCTCGGAAGTATGGACAATCAGCTTTACGTCCAGCAATATCATTGGCATGAAAGAACTTGGACCAAGCTAGGCCAAGTGCATCTCTTGAATTAGGATCCAAAGCGCTACTGATCTTGGGCTGCATAGATACTTTGTTGCTGCATAATTTCTTGTCAAAATATGCGGTGATACTCTTTTTGCCAACAGAAACTCGCACATCACCCATACTCCCCCTGCCAATCCTCCTATCAACTCTGCGGGAGACATTCGGGTCACGCAATGCCTCTCTAATATTCATCTGAATTTCTTCTTCATCATCATCTAGTATGTTAATCACCCCTCCTTGTTGGTACAGCCCTTCCATAATATTTCTTTCAATTCTTAGCCTGCTATTTTGTTTCTCTCTTTTCTTCCTCTTTGATTCATCCCGGCACTCTCTCATTGCATCTCCCACATTTCTTGGCACATTAGGGCAGCTCCTCACGTTACCTACAATCCAACCAAGGTGCTCCCTCGCACGGGTTGCACCTCCACCTTTGTGCTTTAGGCCACAGTACATACAATGAAAACCCCCATACTACGGCCATGTATGGTTCCAAGGATCATATAAGTTATTATCTTTAATTCCTGCATTGCAAGGTTACAAACAACATCATTTTAATTGAACCTAACAATATTCCATTTGCATCTTGTGAACAAGCAAAGCATAGTAATCTGGCAACATGCCAACAAAATACTCTAGGAATGTGCACCAATAAGATGAAGATATATGCCGTACTATATAGAAATATGAAAGAGAGATCCAAATACTCTAAATTGTGATCATCCTCATCTCACTACATAGACAACGCAGCGTACTGTTATGTCCACTCACACCAAAAACTCTAAACAATTTACAAACAAATACCAAATAGTTTCATGGAAGTACTAAATTAAGTGAGAGCTCTATGCGATCTTTTTTATTTTAACTAAGTTAGAGCTCTATAAGAAGCGCATGCAATCTCATAGATCATATCAAGTTAGTATATTACCTTTCCAAGAGCTTTGAGAACCACTTGCACTTGCATCATGGTTGCCGCTGCCATTCCTATTTGCAGTTCCATTACCTGAAAATCAAGTGACAAAAGGACACTGGTCAGTTATGAAGAGTAGGTAACTAAGGAAGCAACCCTTGCTTACTAGGGTGTCCTCATATTAATGATAAAGAAAAAACAGTACAACCCAATGCTCTAGTTCACATACTAAGGAATAAGTAATTTATATACAACTCGATGCTCTAGTTTGCCAAACAGACAAGTCACATACTGTACTCTGTTCTTGAGAAAGATACAATGATGCTTAGTTCTATAACCACCACTTAATGGTACCACTGACCATTGAAATTAATCATCGGTCAACATCTATTTTTCTGTGCAAATAACTCAAGTGTGAAGTCTGATATAAATTAGCACAAGAGGCAGCCTTTACAGGAAATCGACGGCATGGCGCAGCTCAAAAACATTAGAGCACAGAAGGCCTACCGTGCAAATAAGAAGTTCCAACAACATCATTAACATAATAATCCGATCAATAATATCATTAACATAACAATCCGATCGACAACACATTATTACGTACAATTGCATATTCTCAACAACACAGTTTACGGGGGAGTCACTCGCAACATCCATCATACATGACAACTCAAGTTCAGCAACAATTCATGGGCAAGCGCAGCTGAACCCAAGGCCTGTTCGGGTAACATGCGCGGAAGGAAACATAAAAGCAGCTAGTGCGGTGTGCTTCTGCCTCGGCCAGCAGCAATTTTATCCAAGTCGGTGGCTTCAAGGAGCAGTCCCCTTGTCCATGGAACAATTATATATTTTAGGATGTTCATAACAAAGTTTGTAACCCACTTTCTGTTGGACCAAAAGAAATATTACCAGATCTAGAGCATCCTTGGTGACTACAAGATGCATGTATAATTCAGATTAATAATGCCACTACTGTGTTCAACTCATCAAGACTCGGTTTTTCTTACCCCGGTATGATATATGCATTTTCCAAGCCATTTACCAGGGACCTATCCCTAAATCTAAAGCAGCACAAGTAGACACAGATTATAACCAAGAAACAAAGCCACATCGATCTGAAATTGCTGAAGAACTGAAATAGCATACACGTACTTGGACGAGACAAATTGCTGAAGACTGAAACTGCATACACGTACTGAAACTGCATCAAGAACATCTGTACCTTCCCAATCAAGCGGACGCCCTCCATGCTGCTGTCGTTGCCCTGTGCTACTGCCTCCGTTGAACTGGTCGGCTTGCGCTCCATCAGCTCCGTTGCCGCAGCCGCCGAGCACCATGCTAGAGTCTTGGAGAAGCAAAGGACAGGAAGTGGATGGGGTGGAGGCGAGGAGATGTGGAGGACGGCCAGAGAAGCGAGCGCCTTGGCCGGAGATGTGGAGGAGTGCGAGGAGATGTGGCATGTGCGCAGCGGCGGCGCCGCACACAGGAAGAGGGACAGGGAACGAGTGATTCTAGGGTTAGGCCGTTTGGGTTTCGTGGTTTTGTCTCAGCGGAAGCTAACTGGAAGGCTCTTGAAGCTGGGTTGGGCAAAAAAATTCAAACTGGGCCGAATTATTCGGCCGATAGGCCCATATATCGGGCCCTAGCGAGACGGCCGAAATTCGGCCGAAAATCATTTTTTCGGCCGAAAATCAAAACCCAGCATTGAGGCTGATGACTTACCGCAGGGGCCAAGTTCTTCTTGCAGAAAGGCAGTAGGCCGAAAGCATTACTGGTCACTGTGCCCTCTTTCAGCAAGGATTGGGTGGTAGCCTCCACCACGTGATAGGGTAAGTCATCAGGACTATGACGCTGAGGATCATCTTTTTCGCCTGAGTAATTACACATTAAGCCGGGGCGGCGGCTTAACAGAATCACTCTCCAAGGAACCCAGACTCGGACCAGGTCGATGCCATCTAAGTTGTTCCCCAAAAGATCTTTGATTTTCTTGATAACGGGGGTGAGTGGCAGACGTTCAACAACAGTCAACTTGTCCGGCAGCGGGTGAGTGGATTCAAGGCGCAAGGCACGAAAGCCGGGCAATGGATTTTCGCCAGCGGGAGAAGTGTCCTGGCAGTAGAACCAGGTTTGGTTCCAATCTTTGGGATGACTCGGCAGTTCAGCGTAAGGGAACAGGCAGTCTCTCCGCCTCTGAATTGATATGCCACCGAGTTCCAGACTGGGCCCGTTGGACGTTCATTCTGCCGGTTTAAATAGAACAATTCTCTAAACAGAAGTAGGCTGGGCTCTTCTCCAAGGTAGACCTCACATAAGACTTGGAAGTTGCAAATATTTGACACGGAATTGGGCCCGATGTCTTGAGGTCTTAAGTCAAAAAAGTGCAAAATATCTTGAAAGAATTTTGAACCAGGTGGAGCAAATCCCCGGCTCATATGATATGTAAATACTACTACCTCCCCTTCTTTGGGATGAGGTTACTCCTCAGACGGGTCAGGAGCACGATAAGACATAACATCCTTCTTGGGAAGATGGCCAGACTTCACAAATTCAGATAGTTTGCTTTCTGTGACAATGGACAGGACCCAGTTGCAGGTCACATGAGCCTTGGGAGCCTTAGGTGCCATTGTGTAAACCGAAGCCTACAACAATATAAAAGAATTTTTCCGGCTCAAGTCATAACCCGGAGGAGAGCATTATTGGTTTATTCAGAGTGGCGGCTTAAGAAGGGGCCTAATGACATATGGGTAACTATGCAACGGTATTTAAGTCGCTCCAGGTATCAAAAGGTAATTAAAATTTTCTTAAGTCGCCAGAAACAAGCAAGCCTAACAATTGGTGTTGTCTTAAGCCGGCCACATGGACCACTATGACTAAGGCAGATTCAACACATGTGATTTTTGGCTAAGTGTGGAACAAACAGGTTTCACAAGTTGCAACTATTATTTTGGATCAAACGATGATCTGGAAAGAAAAAATTTCTAGACCTAAAACAGTACAGAGAAGTTCATATACTCGAAGAGGGCTTCTAAAACAAGGGAAATGAGATCTGTTCTTATGTAGGATAAGCACAAACAATTACCGCAGCAGTTTTATGTTGTTTTTACGATCTAAGCAGGGCATTGGAGGTGAGAACTAGTGACGGTTTGCATCGGGTGGCGATGAACGCCGATGAAATCAACGAAGTTCCAATGCAGATCTGGGAAAGAGAAAGAGAGGAACTCATAGATGTGGACGAGCTGCGGAGGATCGCCGACGATTTCTGGTCAGAGTCAGGTCGATGCAGCGGCCTGAGTCAATGAAGACGAGGGGTTCGACGGCGGCGGCGGCGGAGCTCGGGAGGAAGCAAGAGGAAGAAGACGACTGAAAGAGGGAAGAATGGAAGACCTAGGTCGTGCCTATTTATAAGGGAAGGTCGACTGAGACGGCGCGAGAAACGAGGAGACCAAGTATTATTATTCAGCGACCCCGACGCCTCGGTTTTCGGGATGGTCAGTAAAGGCAGAGATCCGTTGAAGATATGTTGAAATAAAATAAGGATTTAATTGAAGATGACGTCACGGTGGGTTAACACGGATCCAGAAGATGACGTCACGGTGGGTTATGACCTTTTCACGGACAGAGGACAGAAAGACTGGTTATTAAGGTATTTTAAGATTGACATGAACCGGTTCAAATCAATCTAGGGCCTAATGTTGGGGATATAACTATTTGTGTAAGCCGCCCAGGAGGGGCCGAGTTACGCAAACAGGACTCATCAGAAAGAAGCCCAAGACCTAGCATGAAGATGGCGGTTCAATAAAGGGTCTAAAGGCCCACATGCTGCTTAAGGCCCATAGAGATAAACCGCCATGATGGCATTACTTGTAACATAAGGTAGAAGTAACTAGTCACCGAGCCGGACACTGGCTGGGACTCTGTAAGCTGCGGGGCGTCGACCCGTGTATATAAGGGGACGACCCGCCGGCGGCTTAGGGCAAGAAACAACCAATCGAGAACCGGGCATAGCGTATCTCGCTCCCTGGTCATCGAAACCTCAAGCAATAACAACTCAACTAGACGTAGGCCTTACCTTCACAGTAAGGGGCCGAACTAGTATAAACCTCTCGTGTCCTTCATCCCGATTAACCCCTTTAAGCTTCCTAGTTGCGATGGCTCCACGACTAAGTCCTGGCAAGAGGACATCTGTCATGACAATTCAACAACAGGCTGTTTTGAGGAAGATATAGGAGGTTTATGTGTGAAAGAGCGTATCATATCACGGGGTTTGGATGCACCGGCGAAGTTTGCACCAACTCTCAATGTGAGAAAGAGCAATGCACGGTACCGAAGAGGCTAGCAATGATGGAAGGGTGAGAGTGCGTATAATCCATGGACTCAACATTAGTCATGAAGAACTCACATACTTATTGCAAAAATCTACAAGCCATCAAAAACCAAGCACTACGCGCATGCTCCTGGGGGGATATATTGGTAGGAAAAGACCATCGGTCGTCCCCGACCGCCACTCATAAGGAGGACAATCAAAGAACACCTCATGTTTCAAATTTGTTACATAATGTTTACCATATGTGCATGCTACGGTACTTGCAAACTTCAACACAAGCATTTCTCAAATTCACAACTACTCAACTAGCCCGACTTTGATATTATCACCTCCATATCTCAAAACAATCATCAAGCATCAAACTTTTCTTTGTATCCAACACACTCATAAGAAAGATTTTACTATTTTTATAAACCTAGGATATTAAGATTACTAAGAAAATTACCATGCTATTTAAGACTCTCAAAATAATCTAAGTGAAGAATGAGAGATAAATAGTTTCTTTAAAACAAATCCACCATCGTGCTCTAAAAGATATAAGTGAAGCACTGGAGCAAAACTATATAGCTCAAAAGATATAAGTGAAGCACATAGAGTATTCTAACAAATTCCAATTCATGTGTGGCTCTCTCAAAGGTTTGTACAGAGAGGATGACTGTGGTAAACTAAAAAGCAAAGACTCAACTCATACAAGACGCTCCAAGAAAAACACATATCATGTCGTGAATAAAAATATAGCTCCAAGTAAAGTTACCGATGGAAGTAGACGAAAGAGGGGATGCCTTCCGGGGCATCCCCAAGCTTTGACTTTTTGGTGTCCTTAGATTATATTGGGGGTGCCATGGGCATACCCATGCTTAGGCTCTTGCCACTCCTTGTTCCATAATCCATCAAATGATTTCACCCAAAACTTGAAAACTTCACAACACAAAACTCAACAGAAATCTCGTGAGCTCCGTTAGCGAAAGAAAACAAAAGACCACTTCAAGGTACTGTAATGAACTCATTCTTTATTTATATTGGTGTTAAACCTACTGTATTCCAACTTCTCTATGGTTTATAAACTATTTTACTAGCCATAGATTCATCAAAATAAGCAAACAACACACGAAAAAAGAATCTGTCAAAAACAGAACAGTATGTAGTAATCTGTAACTAATGCAAGGAACACCAAAAATTCAGCCAAAATAGGACGACCTAGGCAATTTGTTTATTAATCAGCAGAAATTGGAATCACTATTTTATCATGTTCTGATGATTTTTAACAATTGTTTTCGTGAACAGAAAGTTTCTGGAAATTACAGCAAGATCAAATAACTATCATCCAAGAAGATCCTATAGGTTTAACTTGTCACAAACACTAACTAAATCATAAAAACACATCTAACCAGAGGCTAGATCAAAGATTTATTCCTAAACAGAAGAAAAAGCAAAAAATAAAATAAAATAATTGGGTTGCCTCCCAACAAGCGCTATCGTTTAACGCCCCTAGCTACGCATAAAAGCAAGCATAGATCTAGGTATTGTCATCTTTGGTAGGCAATCCATAAGTGGCTCTCATGATAGATTCATATGGTAATTTTATTTTCTTCCTAGGGAAGTGTTCCATGCCTTTCTTTAATGGAAACTGGAACCTATTATTCCCTTCCTTCATATCAATAATTACACCAATCATTCTAAGGAAAGGTCTACCAAGAATAATAGGACATGAAGGATTGCAATCTATATCAAGAACTATAAAATCTACGGGCACATAATTCCTATTCGCAACAATAAGAACATCATTAATTCTTCCCATAGGTTTCTTAATAGTGGAATCCGCAAGGTGCAAGTTTAAAGAGCAATCATCAAAATTGCGGAAATCTAGCAAATCACACAAAGTTTTGGGAAAAGTGGAAACACTAGCACCCAAATCACATAAATCATAAAATTCATGATCCTTAATCTTAATTTTAATAGTTGGTTCCCACTCATCATAAAGTTTTCTAGGGATATAAACTTCCAACTCAAGTTTTTCTTCATAAGATTGCATCAAGGCATCAACGATATGTTTGGTAAAGGCTTTATTTTGACTATAAGCATGAGGAGAATTTAGCACGGACTGCAACAAGGAAATACAATCAATTAAAGAGCAACTTTCATAATTAAATTCCTTGAAATCCAAAATAGTGGGTTTAGCAACATCTAGGGTTTTGCTTTCTTCAATCCCACTTTTATCAATTTTAGCATCAAGATCTAAAAACTCTGAATTTTTGGAACGCCTTCTAGGTAAAGGTGGATCATATTCGGTCTCATCATTATCAAGATATATATTGCAAGACAAAGATTTAATAGGGGACACATCAATAACTTTTAGATCCTCATCTTTATTTTCATGGGAATTGGAAGAACACGCTTTAATAAAGGCATCTTTCGTAGCACGCATCCTAGCGGTTCTTTCCTTGCACTCACCAATCGAAATTCTCATGGCTTTGAGTGACTCATTGATATCATGCTTAGGAGGAATAGATCTAAGCTTTAAAGAATCAACATCAAGAGAAATTCTATCAACGTTCCCTAACCAATTCATCAACTTTAAGCAATTTCTCTTCAAGCAAAGCATTAAAATTCTTTTGCGAATTCATAAACTCTTTAACACTAGTCTCAAATTCAGAGGGCATCTTATTAAAATTTCCATAAGAGTTGTTGTAGGAATTTCCATAATTATTAGAAGGATTACTAGGATAAGGCCTAGGATTAAAGTTCCCTCTATACGCGTTGTTACCAAAATTATTCCTACCAACAAAATTCACATCCATAGATTCATTATTATTCTCAATCAAAGTATACAAAGGCATATCATTAGGATCAGAAGAAACACTCTTAGTAGCAAATAATTTCACAAGTTCATCCATCTTTCCACTCAAAACATTAATTTCTTCTATCGCATGCACTTTTTATTAGTAGATCTTTCAGTGTGCCATTGAGAATAATTAACCATAATATTATCTAGGAGTTAAGTAGCTTCTCCTAAAGTTATTTCCATAAAAGTGCCTCCCGCGGCCGAATCTAAAAGATATCTAGAAGCAAAATTCAATCCGGCATAAATTTTTTTGTATAATCATCCACAAGTTCAACCCATGAGTAGGGCAATTACGTATCATTAATTTCATTCTCTCCCAAGCTTCTGCAACATGTTCATGATCAAGTTGCTTAAAATTCATAATATCATTTCTAAGAGAGATGATCTTAGCGGGAGGAAAATACTTAGAGATAAAAGCATCTTTGCACTTGTTCCAAGAATCAATACTATTTTTAGGCAAGGACGAAAACCAAGCTTTAGCACGATCTCTAAGCGAAAAAGGAAATAGCTTCCATTTAACAATATCATTATCAATATCTTTCTTCTTTTGCATATCACACAAATCAACGAAGCTATTCAGATGGGTAGCGGCATCTTCACTAGGAAGGTCGGCGAATTGATCTTTCATAACAAGATTCAACAAAGCAGTATTGATTTCACAAGATTCAGTATTGGTAAGAGGAGCAATCGGAGTGCTAAGGAAATCATTATTGTTGGTATTGGTAAAGTCACACAATTTGGTATTACTTGAGCCATCGTGACAGACAAGCAGTCCAACACACGAGCAAACAAAAAGCAAGCGAGAAAAAGGAAAACGGAAAAAAGAGAGGGCGAATAAAACGGCAAGGGTGAAGCGGGGGGAGGAAAACGAGAGGCAGATGGCAAATAATGTAACGCAGGAGATAAGGGATTATGATGGGTACTTGGTATGTTGCCTTTTGCATAGACTCCCCGGCAACGGCGCCAGAAATTCTTCTTGCTACCTCTTGAGCACTGCGTTGGATTTCCTTGAAGAGGAAAGGATGATGCAGCAAAGTAGCGTAAGTATTTCCCTCAGTTTTTTGAGAACCAAGGTATCAATACAGTAGGAGGCTACGCGTGAGTCCCTCGTACCTACACAAAACAAATAACTCCTCGCAACCAATGTGATAAGGGGTTGTGACGGTGTCCTGGACTAGGGGGTACTCACCACGTCGTCTCCCAATCTATTAGATTGGGCCGAGGACCCCCATGGCCGTATACTCATGGGCCAGTTCGGACAGTTGCCGCATACAAGGAAGATTCCACAAGACTTGGCGGACAAGACAAGGACTCCTCCCCGCCGGCGTATTCGGCTAGGACTCTTGTTATCCTAGGCCTCTGGTGCATTATATAAACCGAGGCCAGGCTAGTCGATAAACCATCATCATACACAATCATACCATAGGCTAGCTTCTAGGGTTTAGCCTCCTTGATCTCGTGGTAGATCCACTCTTGTACTACCCATATCATCAATATTAATCTAGCAGGAGTAGGGTTTTACCTCCATCGAGAGGGCCCGAACCTGGGTAAAATAAAGTGTCCCTTGTCTCCTGTTACCATCCGACCTTGACGCACAGATCGGGACCCCCTACCCCAGATCCGCCGGTTTTGACACCGACATTGGTGCTTTCATTGAGAGTTCCGTTGTGTGATCGACAAAAGGATCGATGGCTCGCCTGCAGATCAACTGCGACTTCGGCATCTTCGTCACCAGCTCGACTGGTCACCTTGGTTCGACCAAGAATTGCGCCCCGTGTTCGGATCACCATGTTCGGACGAGGGCCTTCATCAAACATCAACTCCGATCTCTATCAAGATCACGGATGAATCATCCATGGAGCTCAGGGGCTCAACGTCAACATTGCCCTCAAGCGACCGTGCTGTTTTTCTGGACAGCAAACTCGTATCTGCTGCCACCTCCTCCTCGAGTATCGCTTTGACGATCACTTTGGTGGAATTGTGCGGAATTGAGTCTACAACAACCCTGGAAAATTTTGTCGAGTTCCGATGGAGGAATCTCTGGCAATCCACAATATACCGGAGCCCTGTCAAATCTGGATGGGAATCTGGACGAGTTTAGGGCGTGGTGTCCAGCTTCTAGCTCAGACGTCCTTTGGAAGATCCAACCGTTGATCGGCTGCGGAATTCCTATATCTATCACCCCTCCAAATTTCAGCTCGATCCGACCGTCCGAACTCTGGGAACCTTCCGATTAGTACATCGCTTTTCGGATCTGCTTTCTGCGCGAGAACGAATCCGACCCGAATTCATCTTTTTTATGAACGGGATTTCGGACATCCTTTTTGAAGGAAGTTTTGTATGGGATATTGTGTATTGTTACCGAACACATCCCACTAACTTTAAGATCTTTTGAACATGATCTTCAACATCATTGCTGGCGTCAAACCAGTCCGGCAATATTGCTCCACGGCTGCCGATCTGTGCTAGACACGTCGTCACTTTGCTGAGCCGAGCTCAACTTCTTAGGATCATCATCTCGGCAAGCCGAACAAGAGTCGGGCATCGCGAAGGATAAAACATCACCAACATCGCCGCCCCATGGATTACACGGAGTGGGCATACCGGCATCGCTGGACGGTTGCTTCATCAAGCCGGCATCGACCACGTCACGACCTGCATCGACAGGGCCGCACTATCGCTTCTTCAAGCTGGTGTCCATCACGCCGACCTATTTCGACATCTCGGCTGTACCGGGGGCTTCGCCATCTCTTCATCAACCTACTCCGGACACTTCGACGTCACTAGCCGACCAGCTCCGTCACGTTAGCTGGGCCGAGGGCTTTGCCTCGGCGAGCCAACCTTTACCAGCATTGCCATGCTGTCGTTTTATTGCCCATCAGGCAATGGGTGTGCGGAGTGAGTCCCAATTTTGGGAATCACCTTCCTTCGGATTGCTACAACAAATAAACCAGGTGCCATCAATCCCTAATATTTTTTGCTTGTTTGGGTTCATTTTTTCCAAGGAATTATTACTCTGGTTTGTCCATCATATGTTCACAGGTCTATCAAATGGCGGCCGAATTAACGACGGTCGCATGCTGGTTCGGTCAGTCTCTGTACATAGTCCGGCGAACGCCGCATCCGGAGCGCGGACTGACCTGTGAATTCAGGCTTTGCCACGCCTTTACCGCATCACGGCGATGCCCTGCGTCGACATCGACTTCGGCGCCAGGCCATATTTCTTTTATTACTCACTTTGCATAAATTATTCATTATGCAACGACTTTTTTTATCATTATTACTATTATCTCCCATTTGCACTATTTTGTGTGCACAGGAAAATGATCCGGGGACTTCGGCGTCACTCTGCCGGTCTACATCGACCGTGCTATGTCACCACTTCGGCGTGTCGAGCACTCCGCTCCGCCACCTCGGGACCAGCTTGGGGGATAGAACCTTGTCTCGCATCAAGCTCGGACTACCAACACATTAACCAGCTAAGTCGCTTTCATGCTCAAAGCTTTAATTTCTAACTTGTGTTCGGTTCGACCAAGCGTTATACCTTTTTGAAAAAAAAGTTGCTTGTAAAAAAAAATTCTTGTCCAAACTTTGTTCACACATACTTGACGCGCTACCCGCGCTCATTATACCTGGGGGCTTCTTTAACAGAAGCTTATTAATACGGGCTTTATGCCCAACACATGTGTCACACTTCCGCGTGTACCTTTTATCCACCATTATATGCATCGATATGACTTAAGTTTTGTCCAAGCTGGGTTGCCTGGCTCCTGTGCTTACCCCTACGTTCCCGATTGTTCGGCTAGGCGGTAAAGGGAGCACCTCTGCGATTGCTACTGCCTGATAAGCCGGATGTGTACCTCAGACTGGGTGAAGCCGAAAGCTAGCGTTCTTAAGGGAATATTCGGTCGGTGAACTAAAGATGAACCTTTTTACTCACTAATATACATGCCCCCAGATGATTTTCCTGCATTTCAGTCCGGGCATGCACTTTAGGGCATGCCACCCCAGCGAAAGGAACCCTTAACGGAACTATTCTCTCTGGAAGATGTTTCTTACTAACCATGTAATATAACATAACTATTTGGGCACTTGTCTGATAAAGCACTAATGACCCCTACGCCTAGTCTCCATGCATATCACGGTTCTTATATAACCGCTATGGTATTCGGACACACTCCGGACTATTGGGTCCAGAGGTTGAAGCGAAAAGGTCCGCTACGACAAACGATCTACAATCCGGCTAGAAGGCATTGTACAGGTCACCTTACATTATATAGTCAACTTTTACCCAAGTCACTTGGGGGTTCTTATGTTTATTTGAGTCGTTTCATACTAAGTGTTTTTCTTCTTAGTCGTTGCAAAGTTATTATTATTTATCACTCCTTTTTTCGACACGAGTGTGCGGTCACTAGCCGGGGAGCCTAATTTCTCTCTCAAAAGCCGCTAGAATTTAGTTTGCTAAACTGGCCTGATGAGAAGTACTCCGCCCTCGGGATAGGAGGTTGAAGCCGTAGGCTGACCCGCTCGAAGTCTTGAGATAGAATGTATCATGTTAAAGCACGACAGAAGCACTTCTTTTTTCTAAGACCAATTTTCAGGTTGGCACCGAACACTTGATATTGTTCGGACGTCATGTTTTTACTCACGTTTCTTGGTTTTCCAAGCTTTTTGGCACTTTTAAACTATTTGTGCTTTTCCAGCATTAGTCTCGCAGTGCAACGCCGGACACCTTTTAGGGATTCGGCAAAAACATTCTCAGATATTGCTATATATGCATCGGTTTCGAATTGTGTCTTCGGTCAATAGTTGAGTTGCCTGGCTCCTGCACTTGCTTCCTACGTTCCGTTTTGTTAGGCTAGGCATGCAAAGGGAGAACCACTGCGATTGTGCTTCCAGCTCACATGGTTAAGCACCTCAGTGGAGAGAGCCGAAAACTAACTTTCACAATAAGCGTAAACTGGTCAGTGATCCGATGACTATGTTAAATAACAGGCCGTTCATAACATTGGCCGAAGTGTTTACGGCTTGACCTCGACTGTCGCCGAACACTACCGGGGGCTATTAACTGGCCTCCCAAACTAAATCCTCGATATTTTGCTCTTACGTTGGAGCTGAGGTTTCATGATCATGCTTAGCATGACAACGTAAAGAAAGGAACCGATAGCGGGACTATTTTCTTTGGAAGACATTTCTTCTGTTAAACAGTAATATAACATATCTCTCCGCGTACCTTTGCTTATAAAACCGTATGGCCAGATTGCCTTGTTTGTCGTAAATCTTTGCCCTCATAAAGGCTTTATAAAGTAAGACAAATACTCCTCGGCTACTGGCCGAGGAGGTGGAAGCCGATGGTCGGTCAACAAAGTTTTGTACAATGCGGATCCGAGCATTAAATGACGTAAAGTACTTGGATACATAGAGTCATTACACACAATTTGTGATTTTACTATGGATATCGATCCTTAATTCGGCCACCCGTGCCCGCATTAAGGCTCGGGGGCTACTGGGCTTCGGGCTTATTATTTAAACATATTAAAGGGGCATATCGATCCCCTGATCTGGTGTTACCACCTGACCAGTGTCTCGGGGGCTACTGCATTGCTTGTCCAATGCAGAAAATTTTATGTGCAATATAGTTTCCGATGAGATTTTGATCCTCAGGTTGGTCGGCCGCACTCAACCTGAGTCTCGAGGACTGAGCACGCCGCTTTTAGTGTCCCGAAGTATTCTGCCGAGCTAGGACTTGATCCTCAGGCCGATTTTGCAAATCGACCTGAGTCTCAGCGGCTACTGGGATCAGCGGTCTTATGTCATCCTTCATGTGCATCTCGGGTTTTAGACCGATACCCACCTTGAGGGCTACTGGCTATATATCTCGGCAGAGAATAAATCGGCCCACATTCGGGGTGGTGCACCACCTCGGAAGCAGCCCGGCATAAAGCTCGGGCGCTAGTGGCTGGCTCCATAGAGGGCATTTCCGGCATTAAGCTCGGCTAAACTCCTTCAAACTTCTTTGAACCAAGGTGATTTACGACACCTCGGATACAGTCCGGCGTTGGAGCTCGGATACACAGTCCGGCGTTGGAGCTCGGATACAGTCCGGCGTTGGAGTTCGGATACATAGTCCAGCGTTGGAGCTCGGATACATTCCGGCATTAGGGCTGGGAAGCGGTCCGGCGTTGGTGCTCGGCTGCAAAAGATACCTCGAATGCAGTCCGGCGTTGGAGCTCGGGCGCAAGAGGACACTGCCTCCCGGGAACGACTTCAAACCCGAGGTGTGGCATAAAAATAAACAAGGCATTGATAAAGGCCGGAAACTTAAAGGGGCTCCCCGGATACCCGACGTGTAAACCCGTCGAATGCATTTCGGCGATCCTCAAGATCGAAGATAAAGAAGATTTGTTGAACCAGTTTTCAAGACCGACGACCGAAGATGAAGAACAGTTCGGAAGAATCGAGGAGCGTCCCTAACTTGAAGACCGGTTCAGGGGGCTACTGACGGTTTCCTGGACTAGGGGGTACTCACCACGTCGTCTCCCAATCTATTAGATTGGGCCGAGGACCCCCATGGCCGTATACTCATGGGCCAGTTCAGACAGTTGCCGCATACAAGGAAGATTCCACAAGACTTGGCGGACAAGACAAGGACTCCTCCCCGCCGGCGTATTCGGCTAGGACTCTTGTTATCCTAGGCCTCTGGTGCATTATATAAACCTAGGCCAGGCTAGTCGATAAACCATCATCATACACAATCATACCATAGGCTAGCTTCTAGGGTTTAGCCTCCTTGATCTCGTGGTAGATCCACTCTTGTACTACCCATATCATCAATATTAATCTAGCAGGAGTAGGGTTTTACCTCCATCGAGAGGGCCCGAACTTGGGTAAAATAAAGTGTCCCTTGTCTCCTGTTACCATCCGACCTTGACGCACAGATCGGGACCCCCTACCCGAGATCCGCCGGTTTTGACACCGACAGGTTGCCAATCCCTTCACGGTCACTTACGAGAGTGAGATCTAATAGATATGATAGATAATATTTTTGGTATAAAGATGCATAGTAAAATAAAAAGCAAAGTAAAAAAGCAAAGGCAATAATAAAGTGATGGAAGATTAATATGATGAAGATAGACCCGGGGGCCATAGATTTCACTAGTGGCTTCTCTCAAGAGCATAAGTATTTTACAGTGGGTGAACGAATTACTGTTGAGCAATTGATAGAATTGAGCATAGTTATGAGAATATCTAGGTATGATCATGTATATAGGCATCACGTCCAAGACAAGTAGACCGACTCCTGCCTGCATCTACTACTATTACTCCACTCATCGACCGCTATCCAGCATGCATCTAGAGTATTAAGTTCAAGAAAACAGAGTAATGCCTTAAGCAAGATGACATGATGTAGAGGGATAAATTCATGCAATATGATAAAAACCCCATCTTGTTATCCTCGATGGCAACAATACAATACGTGCCTTGTTGCCCCTACTGTCACTGAGAAAGGACACCGCAAGATTGAACCCAAAGCTAAGCACTTCTCCCATTGCAAGAAAAACCAATCTAGTAGGCCAAACCAAACTGATAATTCGAAGAGACTTGCAAAGATAACCAATCATACATAAAAGAATTCAGAGATGATTCGAATATTGTTCATAGATAATCTTGATCATAAACCCACAATTCATCGGTCTCAACAAACACGCCGCAAAAAGAAGATTACATCAAATAGATCTCCACGAGAGAGGCGGAGAACATTTTATTGAGATCCAAAAAGAGAGAAGAAGCCATCTAGCTGCTAACTATGGACCCGAAGGTCTAAAGTAAACTACTCACACTTCATCGGAGGGGCTATGGTGATGATGTAGAAGCCCTCCGTGGTGGATTCCCCTTCCGGCAGAGCTCCGGAACAGGCCCCGAGATGGGATCTCGTGGGTACAGAAAGTTGCGGTGGTGGAATTAGGTTTTTGGCTCCGTATCTGATCATTTGGGGGTACGTAGGTATATATAGTGTTGGGTAACGTAGTAACTTCAAAAAAATTCCTACGCACACGCAAGATCATGGTGATGCATAGCAACGAGATGGGGGAGTGTTGTCTACGTACCCTCATAGACCAAAGCGGAAGCGTTGACGCAACGTAGAGGAAGTAGTCATACGTCTTCCCGGTCCAACTGATCCAAGCACCGTTACTCCGGCACCTCCGAGTTCTTGACACACGTACAGCTCGATGACGCACCCCGGGCTCCGATCCAGCAAAGCTTTGGGGAGGAGTTCCGTAAGCACGATGGCGTGGTGACGATCTTGATGTTCAACCGTCGCAGGGCTTCGCCTAAGCACCGCTACAATATGATCGAGGTGTAATATCATGGAGGGGGGCACCGCACACGGCTAAGGAACGATCACGAAGATCAACTTGTGTCTCTATGGGGTGCCCCTTGCCCCCGTATATAAAGGAGGGAGGGGGAAGGCCGGCCGGCCCTATGGGGCGCGCCAAAGGGAGGGGGAGTCCTCCTCCTAGTGGGAGTAGGACTCCCCTTTCCTAGTCCAACTAGGAAGAGAGAGGGGGAAGGAAAGAGAGGGAGAGGGAGAGGGAAAGGGGCCCCCCCCCTCCTAGTCCTATTCGGACTCCCCATGAGGGGGGCACGCCACCTCCTGGGCTGCTGCCCTCTTTCTCCCCCCAGGCCCACTAAAGCCCAATACTTCCCCGGGGGGTTCCGGTAACCCCTCCGGCACTCCGGTTTTCTCCGAAACCACTTGGAACAATTCTGGTGTCCGAATATAGCCGTCCAATATATCGATCTTTATGTCTCGACCATTTCTAGACTCCTCGTCATGTCCATGATCACATCCGGGACTCCGAACAACCTTCAGTACATCAAAATACATAAACTCGTAATAAAACCGCCATCGTAACTTTTAGCGTGCGGACCCTACGGTTCGAGAACAATGTAGACATGACCGAGACATGTCTCCGGTCAATAACCAATAGCGGGACCTGGATGCCCATATTGGCTCCTACATATTCTACGAAGATCTTTATCAGTCTGACCGCATAACAACATACGTTGTTCCCTTTGTCATCGGTATGTTACTTGCCCGAGATTCGATCGTCGGTATCCAATACCTAGTTCAATCTCGTTACCGGCAAATCTCTTTCTCGTTTCGTAATACATAATCT
Organism: Aegilops umbellulata; assembly: GCA_032464435.1. Classification (NCBI taxonomy): domain Eukaryota; kingdom Viridiplantae; phylum Streptophyta; class Magnoliopsida; order Poales; family Poaceae; genus Aegilops; species Aegilops umbellulata. Next base: position 432,588,422 of record CP136059.1, on the reverse strand, counting down.
CACAACTAACATATTAGTTGCAATGCTTGCAAGGCTTATGTGATGTGCATTACCGAGAGGGCCCAGAGATACCTCTCCGACTATCGGAGTGACAAATCCTAATCTCGAAATACGCCAACCCAACAATTACCTTTGGAGACACCTGTAGAGCACCTTTATAATCACCCAGTTACGTTGTGACGTTTGGTAGCACACAAAGTGTTCCTCCGGTAAACGGGAGTTGCATAATCTCATAGTCATAGGAACATGTATAAGTCATGAAGAAAGCAATAGCAACATACTAAACGATCGGGTGCTAAGCTAATGGAATGGGTCATGTCAATCAGATCATTCAACTAATGATGTGATCCCATTAATCAAATAACAACTCTTTGTCCATGGTTAGGAAACATAACCATCTTTGATTAACGAGCTAGTCAAGTAGAGGCATACTAGTGACACTCTGTTTGTCTATGTATTCACACATGTATTATGTTTCCGGTTAATACAATTCTAGCATGAATAATAAACATTTATCATGAAATAAGGAAATAAATAATAACTTTATTATTGCCTCTAGGGCATATTTCCTTCAGTCTCCCACTTGCACTAGAGTCAATAATCTAGTTCACATCGCCATGTGATTTAACAGCAATAGTTCACATCACCATGTGATTAACACCCATAGTTCACATCGATATGTGACCAACAGCAAAAGGGTTTACTAGAGTCAGTAATCTTGTTCACATCGCTATGTGATTAACACCCAAAGAGTACTAAGGTGTGATCATGTTTTGCTTGTGAGATAATTTTAGTCAACTGGTCTGTCATATTCAAATCCGTAAGTATTTTGCAAATTTCTATGTCAACAATACTCTGCACGGAGCTACTCTAGCTATTTTCTCCCACTTTCAATATGTATCTAGACCAAGACTTAGAGTCATCTAGATTAGTGTCAAAACTTGCATCGACGTAACCCTTTACGACGAACCTTTTGTCACCTCCATAATCGAGAAACATATCCTTATTCCACTAAGGATAATTTTGACCGCTGTCCAGTGATCTACTCCTAGATCACTATTGTACTCCCTTGCTAAACACAGTGTAGGGTATACAATAGATCTGGTACACAGCATGGCATACTTTATAGAACCTATGGCCAAGGCATAGGGAATGACTTTCATTCTCTTTCTATCTTCTGCCGTGGTCGGGTTTTGAGTCTTACTCAATTTCACACCTTGTAACACAGGCAAGAACTCTTTCTTTGACTATTCCATTTTGAACTACTTCAAAATCTTGTCAAGGTATGTACTCATTGAAAACTTATCAAGCGTCTTGATCTATCTCTATATATCTTGATGCTTAATATGTAAGCAGCTTCACCGAGGTCCTTCTTCGAAAAACTCCTTTCAAATACTCCTTTATGCTTCACAGAATAATTCTACAATATTTCCGATCAACAATATGTCATTTACATATACTAATCAAAAATGCTGTAGTGCTCCCACTCACTTTCTTGTAAATACAGCCTTCACCTCAAGTCTGTATAAAACTATATGCTTTGATCAACTTATCAAAGCGTATATTCCAACTCCGAGATGCTTGCATATTTTGTTAACACCTTTAGGGTCGACAAAACCTTCTAGTTGCATCGTATACAACTCTTCTTTAATAAATCCATTGAGGAATGCAGTTTTGTTTATCCATTTGCCAGATTTCATAAAATGCGGCAGTTGCTAACATGATTCGGACAGACTTAAGCATAGATACGAGTGAGAAACTCTCATCGTAGTCAACACCTTGAACTTGTCGAAAACCTTTTGCGACAATTCTAGCTTTGCAGATAGTAACCCTACTATCAGCGTCCGTCTTCCTCTTGAAGATCCATTTATTTTCTATGGCTTGTCGATCATCGGGCAAATCCATCAAAGTCCATACTTTGTTCTCATACATGGATCATATCTCAGATTTCATGGCCTCAAACCATTTCGCGGAATCTGGGCTCATCATCGCTTCCTCATAGTTCGCAAGTTTGTCATGGTCTAGTAACATAACTTCCAGAACAGGATTGCCGTACCACTCTGGTGCGGATCTCACTCTGGTTTACCTACGAGATTCGGTAGTAACTTGATCTGAAGTTACATGATCATCATTAGCTTCCTCACTAATTGGTGTAGTAGTCACAGGAACAAATTTCTGTGATGAACTACTTTCCAATAAGGGAGAAGGTACAATTACCTTATCAAGTTCTACTTTCCTCAAACTCACTTCTTTTGAGAGAAACTCCTTCTCTAGAAAGGATCCATTCTTAGCAACAAATGTCTTGCCTTCGGATCTGTGATAGAAGGTGTACCCAACTGTTTCCTTTGGGTATCCTATGAAGACACATTTCTCCGATTTGGGTTTGAGCTTATCAGGATGAAACTTTTTCACAAGCATCACAACCCCAAACTTTAAGAAACGACAACTCTGGTTTCTTGCTAAACCACAGTTCATATAGTGTCGTCTCAACGGATTTAGATGGTGCCCTATTTAACATGAATGCAGTTGTCTCTAATGCATAACCCCAAAACGATAGTGGCAAATCGGTAAGAAACATCATAGATTGCACTATATCCAATAAAGTACGGTTATGACGTTCGGACACACCATTATGCTGTGGTGTTCCAGGTGGCGTGAGTAGTGAAACTATTTCACATTGTTTTAACTGAAGACCAAACTCGTAACTCAAATACTCTTCTCCACGATCAGATCATAGAAACTTTATTTTCTTGTTTACGATGATTTTCTACTTCACTCTGAAATTATATGAACTTTTCAAATGTTTCAGACTTCTATTTCATTAAGTAGATATACCCATATCTGCTCAAATCATCTGTGAAGGTCAGAGAATAATGATATCCGCTGCAAGCCTTAATATTCATCGGACCACATACATTAGTATGTATGATTTCCAACAAATCTGTTGCTTGCTCCATTGTTCCGGAGAACGGCGTTTTAGTCATCTTGCCCAATAGAAATGGTTCGCAAGCATCAAGTGATTCATAATCAAGTGATTCCAAAATCCCATCTGCATGGAGTTTATTCATACGCTTTACAACAATATGACTTAAACGGCAGTGCCACAAATAAGTTGCACTATCATTATTAACTTTGCATCTTTTGGCTTCAATATTATGAATATGTGTATCACCACGATCGAGATCCAACAAACCATTTTCGTTGGTGTGTATGACCATAGAAGGTTTTATTCATGTAAACAGAACAACAATTGTTCTATAACTTAAATGAACAACCGTATTGCAATAAACATGATCAAATCATATTCATACTCAACGCAAATAACACTTATTTAGGTTCCACACTAATCCCGAAAGTATAGGGAGTGTGCGATGATGATCATATCAATCTTGGAACCACTTCCAACTCTCATCATCACTTCACCCTTAACTAGTCTCTATTCATTCTGCAACTCCTGTTTCGAGTTACTAATCTTAGCAACTGAACTTAGTACCACATACTGAGGGTTTGCTATGAACACTAGTAAAGTACACATCAATAACATGTATATCAAATATACCTTTGTTTACTTTGCCATCCTTTCTTATCCACCAAATACTTGGGGTAGTTCCGCTTCCAGTGACCAATCCCTTTGCAGTAGAAGCACTTAGTCTTAGGCTTAGGACCAGACTTGGGTTTCTTCACTTGAGCAGCAACTTGCTTGCCATTCTTCTTGAAGTTCCCCTTCTTCCTTTTGCCCTTTTCTTGAAACTAGTGGTCTTGTCTACCATCAACACTTGATGTTTTTCTTGATTTCTACCTTCGTCGATTTCAGCATCACGAAGAGCTTGGGAATTACTTTTGTCATCCCTTGCATATTATAGTTCATCATGAAGTTCTACTAACTTGGTGATGGTGACTAGAGAATTCTGTCAATCACTATTTTATCTGGAAGATTAACTCCCACTTGATTCAAGCGATTGTAGTACCCAGACAATCTGAGCACATGCTCACTAGTTGAACGATTCTCCTCCATCTTTTAGCTATAGAACTTGTTGGAGACTTCATATCTCTCAACTCGGGTATTTGCTTGAAATATTAACTTCAACACCTGGAACATCTCATATGGTCCATGACGTTCAAAACGTCTTTGAAGTCCCGATTCTAAGCCGTTAAGCATGGTGCACTTAAACTATCAAGTAGTCATCATATTGAGCTAGCCAAACATTCATAACATCTGCATCTGCTCCTGCAATAGGCATGTCACCTAGCGATGTGTAACACCCCGGATGTAACTTGCCATATTTGTAACTCCAACTCTTGCCATTTTCGGCAATGTGATATGATTTTCCCTCCGTGGTTGGGTTTTCCTTCTTTTGCATTTTGTCCTTGTCATGCATTTCATATCATGTCATCATGTGCATCGCATTTGCATACGTGTTTGTCTCATGCATCCGAGCGTTTTCCCCGTTGTCCGTTTTGCAATCCGACACTCCTATGTCCCCCGGCGCCCCCTTTTGCCTCTTTTCGTGTGCGCGTGTTAAACGGTCTCGGAATGGACCGAGGTTTGACAAGCGGCCTTGGTATAGCACCGGTAGACCGCCTGTCAAGTTTCGGGTCAATCGGAGGTCGTTTGATGCTTCAACGGTTAACCGGGTAACCGCGAAAGCCTCTTTTGTGTGCAGCCCAACACCCCTCTAAAATGGCCCAACAACCCATCCTAACCCCCTCCATCCTCTCGGTCGTTCGATCACGATCATGTGGGCGAAAACCGCTCTCTATTTGGACACTCCAAACATTCTCTACCTATAAATATGTGCATTCCCCCGAAATTTCGGATCAAACCCTAGCCTTCCTCTTCCTCCGCGCGCCGGACATGTCCACTCCGCCGTCGGACACGTCCAGCCGCCGCGCCGGACGAATCCGGAGCCGCCATGTGTCCCCGCGCCTCCTCTCTCTCCTCCCCGCCGCCGCGGCCCGCTCGGCCCACGGGGAGCCCGCCCCGGGCTGCGCCGGGCCCGTCCTCGCCCGCGCTCGCTCCGCGCCGCCCGCGCGCCCGGCGACTCCCGCCGCCGCCGCCACGCTCCGACGGCGAGCTCGCGCGCGCGCTGCCTCCTGATGCGCCGCGGACCCCGCCGTGTTCCTCGCGCCCCGCGCCTCCGCGTCGCCTCTGCCGCCTCCGCCCCTCGCCGGTGCTCCGGCGACCCCGCGCCCTTCCGCCGCCTCGCCTCCGCCCGTCGTCGCCGGCCTCCGGCGAGCCGCCGTCGGTGAGCCCGTCCCCGTCCGGATCTAGAGGTGGACTAGATCCACCAGTTCGCGGATCCAAACGCCTGCCCCGTCCTCGGATCCCTCCGTACCGGGACCTCCTCGTCCAGTTTTCGCGGGGTAAAAATCGCCTAAGTCCTAGATTTTCAGCATTTTGTGCCCCTGTTCATTGCATCACAACTCTCTGCATACTGCTCCGTTTGGTGCGTGTAATATGTCAAATTGTTCGCCTCGATGTGTACATCATTTCCTCGCTTTGCATCATTTTCATTTGAGCTCATCTTGATGCCCGAAATGCTGTTAGAAGAGGGCTATGTGATGTTAGTTTCAGATCTGTTTCAGTAGATGCACTTTTGTCATTTTTTCCATGATTGATGTGTGCATCCTATTAACTGGAGTCCTACATGTGTTTTGTAATATGACATGCCATTCTTACAGGGGTGTATGCCATGTATTTTTTTGATCTTTGTGGTGACTAGCACAAGCATGCTAACTAGGGATCATATTGTTGCTGATTTCAGGGACTTAGTAATTTCACTAAGTCATTCCCTGCTGTTATTTTTATGCCATGTGTTCATGTTGTTTCAGAGAGATCTATGCCTCTTTTGAGCATGATAAGTAAGGGTGTTTTTAACATACGGATTTGCTATTTCCATCCATGCCTTTGTTTGTAATTATGGAATGCCATAGCTTGAGTCAATCGAGCTCTACTTTTGCTATAAAATGTTACTGGCAGATTGTTTACATGTTATTCGATTTTGCCAAGCTTGTTGAAGTTGATCTTTGAATGCTATGATGTTGTTCTTGCCATGATTAGCTTCTATGCCATGTCTTCTTGGTGGGTGTATTCTTAGTTTATCATGAAATGCTCTGTAGTGAGCGCATCGAGCTCGTAAACATGCCTACTTGTTATCTGTTTTTGTCATGTCCAGTTTTCTGCTAAGTCTGAAAACTGTAACGGAACTTGCTTAATTGACATGGGTTCTAGTATATTTTCTGGTCCTTTTTGGCTCATGGTCAGTAAGGGACTTTTGTTCTATGTTTTGAGTAGATTCATTCCTTGCCTTGCTTTCCTATATTGTGTTCCTGTAGCATGTTGTTTGCTTGATCTAAACATGTCATCCTGATGATAATTTCTGGCATGTTGTTATTTTCACCAAGTCTGTGAACCTGTTATCTTTTGCACTTTTGCCATGCTTGTTTGAACCTGTTGTGGTGTGATTTAGCCGTAGCTCAGTGTTCATCTTTTGTCAAGCATCTTGAGTAGTTCACTGTCATATGCTTTGTTGGTACGTTTGGGTGCAGTAGCTTAATTTCTTGTTGCTTGCTAAGTAGCATCATGCTGTTAATGGCAGAATCTTGTCATTCTTGTTTTGCTTGTCATTTGCAAACCGTGCATCCGATTCCGGTGATCTTTATATCGATTTCAACCGAAATCACCTCACCTTTCCAGTGGCATTCTTGGTTTGCCAAGATTATGCCTTGTTCATCTTTTCCTTCCGGAGCACGCATATGCATTGCATACCACATCTCGCATATCCTGCCATGCTTTGCATCATGTTGCTTGCGCATTGCATCGTGGTTGATGTTTGTCCCATTTGCTTGTGTTCTTGCCTTGGATAGAGCCGGGAGACGAGTACGTGAACGAGGAACCTGTTGAGAACACTTACGAGGATCAAGCCTTCGACAGCCCTGAGAACCGTGCAGGCAAGATGACCATACCCTCGAAATCACTTCTATCTTTGCTTGCTAGTTGCTCGCTCTTTTGCTATGCCTATGCTGCGATACCTACCACTTGCTTATCATGCCTCCCATATTGTTAAACCAAGCCTCTAACCCACCTTGTCCTAGCAAACCGTTGTTTGGCTATGTTACCGCTTTGCTCAGCCCCTCTTATAGCGTTGTTAGTTGTAGGTGAAGATGAACTTTGTTCCTTGTTGGAACATGGAGATGTTGTTCCTTGTTGGAACATGTTTACTTGTTGGGATATCACAATATATCTTATTTAATTAATGCATCTATATACTTGGTAAAGGGTGGAAGGCTCGGCCTTATGCCTGGTGTTTTGTTCCACTCTTGCCGCCCTAGTTTCCGTCATATCGGTATTATGTTCCCGGATTTTGCGTCCCTAACGCGGTTGGGTGATTTATGGGACCCCCTTGACAGTTCGCTTTGAATAAAGCTTTTCTAGCAAGGCCCAACATTGGTTTTACATTTGCCTCACCACCACCTACTTTTCCCTTGGGAGTAATTAACCCAAGGGTCATCTTTATTTAGCCCCCCCCCCCCGGGGCCAATGCTTGTCTAAGTGTTGGTCCAAACTAGAGCCACTTGCGGTGCCGCCCCTGGGCAACTTGGGGTATCGTCGGTTGCCGTACGTACTGCTCATCCGGTGTTGCCCTGAGAACGAGATATGTGCAGCTCCTATCGGGATGTCGGCGCATCGGGCGGTCTTGCTGGTCTTGTTTTATTACTGTCGAAATGTCTTGTAGCAGGGATTCCGAGACTGATCGGGTCTTCCCGGGGAGAAGGAATATCCTTCGTTGATCGCAAGAGCTTATCATGGGCTAAGTTGGGACACCCCTGCAGGGTTTGAACTTTCGAAACTCGTGCCCGCGGTTATGTGGCAGATGGGAATTTGTTAATGTCCGGTTATAGAAAACCCGAAGTTGATCTTAATTAAAATACATCAACCACGTGTGTAATCGTGATGGTCTCTTCTTGACGGAGTCCGGGAAGTGAACACGGTGTTGGAGTTATGCTTGACGTAAATAGTTTCAGGATCACTTCTTGATCATAGTTGTTCGACCGTGCTTTTGCCTTCTCGTCTCGCTCTCATTTGCGTATGTTAGACACCAGATATGCTAGTCGCTTGCTGCAGCTCCACCTCACTACCCTGTCCTACCTTTAAGTTTAAATAGTCTTGATCTCGCGGGTGTGAGATTGCTGAGTCCCCGTGACTCACAGATACTTCCAAAACCAGTTTGCAGGTGCCGACGAAACTGTCCAGGTGACGCACCCGAGCTCAAGGAGGAGCTCGATGAAGATCTTGTTTATTGTGTTGTTTCATTTCAGTTGATCAGTAGTGGAGCCCAGTTGGGACGATCGGGGATCTGTGTAGCATTTGGAGTAGTCTTCTTTTATTTTGGTTCCGTAGTCGGACCTTGATTGTATCTGTTTGATGTAATGCTTTACTCATGTATTGCGTGAAGTGGCGATTGTAAGCCAACTATGTATCTCTTTCCCTTATGTATTACATGGGTTGTGTGAAGATTAACTCACTTGCGACATTGCTTTCAATGCGGTTATGCCTCTAAGTCGTGCTTCGACACGTGGGAGGTATAGCCGCATCGAGGGCGTTACAAGTTGGTAATCAGAGCCTTCCCCGACCTTAGGAGCCCCCACTGATTGATCGTTTTTTGCGGTCGAGTTGTGTCTAGAAAAATGTTTTGAGTCATTTAGGAATTATGTATCGGAGAGTTTAGGAATTCTTTTTACTTCCCAATCTCCTCATCGCTCTGGTAAGGCATCCTGACGTAGAGTTTTGACTCTTCTCTTCTCAAATTTCACTAAAAAAAATTTAGGATCACGCGGGTATCTTAGAATCGTTCCGATGGTTTTGTGATGACAACATTGTCTTGGTGCCTCCTGTCAGCAGGGGTTTAGTGGAAGTGCCCGGGGAGTTGAGCTCTGAGGTGTTGTCGTCATAATTTTATCGTTGCAGTTCTAGAATACCTGAGTTTAGTACGCCGACATCGAAAATCTCTTTTGTACAGTTGTTGGTGAGATAACCCTGATAGCCCAGTACTGAGGCGAGTGCGGGAGTATTGCCATAACTCGTATAACGGATGCTTTTCGAAGGTTGAGGTAAACGATTTCCGAAGTTTTCTTGGTTATGTGTTGAAGGATGGATACAGCTGGATCTAGGTATTATTAGTTTGGGTGATATATTTTGTGTCCCCTGTATCCCCAACACCTGATTGCATAACCAGAAAGTTTCGGGAGTTTATAGGTGGGAATTCAAGTAGCTCCTAGAATATCTTTCCAACAGACACATGATACGATATGGGATCTATCATATGTTTGTTTCCGGCTTATTCTGCAAGCCAAATCCTTTGTTTTGTTTTATTTGTGGTATTCGAGTTGCTTCGATGTCAAGTGTTGATCCATACCTTCCCTAAACGGTGTTCTCATATTGCTATGTGAATACTAATCCTTCTTGATCATCGAGGTTGTCATGTTAATTCTGTTCCAACCGGCGTGCTTCTCTTTAAGTGGATCCGATCATTTCAACAACCGCTAGATAAACTCTAAGTATTCTCAACGGTGTTTGTTTCATTCGTCCCAAGTTGTCTTTGTTTTTCCCGCCCTCCCACCCTCTTTCTTCAAGGACTCATATATCTTAATCAAGCATCCATTTTATTGATGTGAAGTCTCTTCATTCTTTTCCTCCATGTTCTTACCTGGTAATTCTCATGAAGATGATAAGGAAGCTTCAACTTTATCATTGTTTCATTCCAATTTTCTTCTCCGGTGAATCCAATTCAAGCTTTTAGTGTTGATCATATTCATTTCCTCGTTTCTAATGTTTTCTCGTACCGGTGCATCTCTTAATCATCCACTTCTCGCTATTCAATTGTTCTGGAGTGATGAAGATATCTCAGAAGATTCAAGTTTCCATTCTCAATTCACTCAATTTCTTTTGAGGATGCTATCTCATTCAAGCCATTTAATTCAACCGGTGCAATCTCTCTTTTCAAGCAATCGTTCAACATTGTATCTTTTGAGTGGGCCCATAACCCACAGGTCTTTTCCCAGGATCTTACCTGACTCTTCTAATTTTCCCGGAGCTTCTAAAACTCATTTCAAAGTTTGACGTAAGAATGAAGTATCATCAGTCATATTCCTTCTCCAAGATCGCTTTCAAATTCTTTTCATTGTTGGTTCAACCTTTCTAATTTTCATCCTGAAGTATCTTAACAATTCATGGTGGTGTTTCTTGTTGTCATTCTTGGATTTTGAATACCTAAGAAGAGTTATTCCTCCAAATCCTTACCCATTCTTCCAAAGATTCATGGTTCAAGCTTGTTGCCATCCTCTCATAATTGGTTTCGATTGAGGGAATTCTTTCCACTCATCCGGAGCATTTCATGAGTTGTTTCCATTTCTTTCCTCCGAAGGCCATCATGTCATAATTCTTCATTCTCAGCTTTCATATCTCGTTCTCCAAATCTTACGGGTGCATCGTTCAAGTATTCTCTAGTCTACTTGTCATCCCTTCATTCTCTTGTATCTAAAATCTCTCAAGTATCTTCATTCGTTTGCTAATTCTTCCCGGTGATTCTTTATCCTTTTCTTCGTTCATTTTCAATTCTTACGGTGGTTCTCCCTAGATTCTTCTTCCTTCGTTTATTATATCAATGCATTCGTTCTTTCCAATCCTACCAGTGGTTCGTTGAAGACCTTCCCAAGTTGAGCAATATATCTCTTCAATCCCTTTTCAATGAGAATTAGTAGTATGCCAAATCCATTGCTTGTCATCAATTTAAATTGGTGAAGGATATGCATAACGTAATTCTTATTATGGTTTCATCCAAGTGATCTAGTTTATTCTTTCCAGAGTTGTTCATCATGTCACATTTCTCGGTTCGAGATGCTTCATCTTTTTTCATTTCCGGAGTTTCAAGTTTTCTCGGTTACATCATTGCGAAGCTCCATCTAAATCATTGCAAGGTTCCACCTTGTGTTTTTTTCAACTTCTCATGTCTTTATCATCCTTTTATTACCGGAGTTCTTCATGGAGGCTCCACATGGTGGTTTGTCAAGGATTCTTTTCATTCTTCGATTGTCCTCAAGATTTCTCTTGGAGTTATGATCCGCCAAGCTATACTTCAATTTAAACATGGTGTTCAACACATGTCTTGTTTTGAGGAGTTCAAGTGTTCTTCATCTTGCATTCTGAGGTGCAATTCTTTCTACATTATCTCTCGAGATGGTGTTATGTCACTCTTGGCAGTTTCTCCTCGTGTTTCATGATTCACAAGTCGTCGTCAGGAATGAGATATGTAAACCCATCGTTTTCTCTTCGTTCATGATTTGTTTCAACTCATCATCACCATTTCTTACTTGGATTTCTCTTGGTTTAGATTTCACCTAAAGCCTTCCATTGGGAATGTTGCTATTTGTGGTGCTTATCAATGACCCAAGTTTTCTCCTATCATCTTGGTGAAAGAAGTTTTTCATCTCTTTGGTGTTCTCAATCAAAGTAATTGTTTCCGTTAGTGGTCGGTTGTCACCTCATAATTTTGAGATGTTTTCCATAAGCCCACAACAAGCTTGCGCTTTTTGTTGTTGATTTCCCAACAACTCCGTTCAATCCTTCCTTGCAAGGATGCTCTTGAAATTCAATTGTGGTGGAAGTTGTCATTTTTTCTTCTCTGTCCCTTTATCCCAACAATCTATCTACTATTCTTTTGTTCCGGAAGCATTGTGTTGTTTCTCTCTTCACTCATCATCTCGAATTGTGAGGATCGTGTTCTTTTCATGCTTATCCAATTAACTAAATGTGGTGTTCTCTCTTCAAGTTCTTTCCATCTTATCAAGTTTTCCTTCTCTTTTCTACCGGAGTGATGTCCAAATTATGCCATTCTTGTTCCTTGTTTTTTTTCTACCGGTGTGCTTTCATATTCTTTTTGGTCCGTTAAGCTCTTGTTTCATGTCCTTCAACCTCTTGGTTCTCGTCGTATCCCATGTTCCTCTTTTCTAACAGAGTGTTGTCAACCTTGTTCATCTTCATTGTTTTCTTTCTATCATTTTGTTCAACCTCTCAAGGTTCGTGGTTTCACTCGTTTGCCAAAGAAGCAACTTAGTTTTACCTTTCTCTTCCTCTTCCGTTTCTCTCCGGTGCCATCCTAGATCTCGGGACGAGATCCTCTCGTAGTGGTGGAGTGTTGTAACACCCCGGATGTAACTTGCCATATTTGTAACTCCAACTCTTGCCATTTTCGGCAATGTGATATGATTTTCCCTCCGTGGTTGGGTTTTCCTTCTTTCGCATTTTGTCCTTGTCATGCATTTCATATCATGTCATCATGTGCATCGCATTTGCATACGTGTTTGTCTCATGCATCCGAGCGTTTTCCCCGTTGTCCGTTTTGCAATCCGACACTCCTATGTCCCCCGGCGCCCCCTTTTGCCTCTTTTCGTGTGCGGGTGTAAAACGGTCTGGGAATGGACCGAGGTTTGACAAGCGGCCTTGGTATAGCACCGGTAGACCGCCTGTCAAGTTTCGGGTCAATCGGAGGTCGTTTGATGCTCCAACGGTTAACCGGGTAACCGCGAAAGCCTCTTTTGTGTGCAGCCCAACACCCCTCCAAAATGGCCCAACAACCCATCCTAACCCCCTCCATCCTCTCGGTCGTTCAATCATGATCGTGCGGGCGAAAACCGCTCTCCATTTGGACACTCCAAACTCTCTCTACCTATAAATATGTGCATTCCCCCGAAATTTCGGATCAAACCCTAGCCTTCCTCTTCCTCCGCGCACCGGACATGTCCACTCCGCCGCCGGACACGTCCAGCCACCGCGCCGGACGAATCCGGAGCCGCCATGTGTCCCCGCGCCTCCTCTCTCTCCTCCCCGCCGCCGCGGCCCGCTCGGCCCATGGGGAGCCCGCCCCGGGCCGCGCCGGGCCCGTCCTCGCCCGCGCTCGCTCCGCGCCGCCCGTGCGCCCGGCGACTCCCGTCGCCGCCGCCACGCTCCGACGGCGAGCTCGTGCGCGCGCTGCCTCCTGATGCACCGCGGACCCCGCCGCGTTATTCGCGCCCCGCGCCTCCGCGTCGCCTCTGCCGCCTCCGCCCCTCGCCGGCGCTCCGGCGACCCCGCGCCCTTCCGCCGCCTCGCCTCCGCCCGTCGTCGCCGGCCTCCGGCGAGCCGCCGTCGGTGAGCCCGTCCCCGCCCGGATCTAGAGGTGGACTAGATCCACCAGTTCGCGGATCCAAACGCCTGCCCCGTCCCCGGATCCCTCCGTCCCGGGACCTCCTCGTCCAGTTTTCGCGGGGTAAAAATCGCCTAAGTCCCAGATTTTCAGCATTTTGTGCCCCTGTTCATTGCATCACAACTCTCTGCATACTGCTCCGTTTGGTGCGAGTAATACGTCAAATTGTTCGCCTCGATGAGTACATCATTTCCTCGCATTGCATAATTTTCATTTGAGCTCATCTTGATGCCCGAAATGCTGTTAGAAGATGGCTATGTGATGTTAGTTTCAGATTTGTTTCAGTAGATGCACTTTTGTCATTTTTTTCATGATTGATGTGTGCATCCTATGAACTGGAGTCCTACATGTGTTTTGTAATATGCCATGCCATCCTTACAGGGGTGTATGCCATGTATTTTTGTGATCTTTGTGGTGACTAGCACAAGCCTGCTAACTAGGGATCATATTGTTGTTGATTTCAGGGACTTAGTAATTTCACTAAGTCATTCCCTGCTGTTATTTTTATACCATGTGTTCATGTTGTTTCAGAGAGATCTATGCCTCTTTTGAGAATGATAAGTAAGGGTGTTTTTAACATACGGATTTGCTATTTCCATCCATGCCTTTGTTTGTAATTATGGAATGCCATAGCTTGAGTCAATCGAGCTCTACTTTTGCTATAAAATGTTACTGGCAGATTGTTTACATGTTATTCGATTTTGCCAAGCTTGTTGTAGTTGATCCTTGAATGCTATGATGTTGTTCTTGCTATGATTAGCTTCTATGCCATGTCTTCTTGGTGGGTGTATTCTTATTTTATCATGAAATGCTCTGTAGTGAGCGCATCGAGCTCGTAAACATGCCTACTTGTTATCTGTTTTTGTCATGTCCAGTTTTCTGCTAAGTCTGAAAACTGTAACGAAACTTGCTTAATTGACATGTGTTCTAGTATATTTTATGGTCCTTTTTGGCTCATGGTCAGTAAGGGACTTTTGTTCTATGTTTTGAGTAGATTCATTCCATGCCTTGCTTTGCTATATTGTGTTCCTGTAGCATGTTGTTTGCTTGCTCTAAACATGTCATCCTGATGATAATTTATGGCATGTTATTTTCACTAAGTCTGTGAACCTGTTATTTTTTGCACTTTTGCCATGCTTGTTTGAACCTGTTGTGGTGTGATTTAGCCATAGCTCAGTGTTCATTTTTTGTCAAGCATCTTGAGTAGTTCACTGAAATATGCTTTGTTGGTACGTTTGGGTGCAGTAGCTTAATTTCTTGTTGCTTGCTAAGTAGCATCATGCTGTTAATGGCAGAATCTTGTCATTCTTGTTTTGCTTGTCATTTGCAAACCGTGCATCCGATTCCGGTGATCTTTATATCGATTTCAACCGAAATCACCTCACCTTTCCAGTGGCATACTTGGTTTCCCAAGATTATGCCTTATTCATCTTTTCCTTCCGGAGCACGCATATGCATTGCATACCACATCTCGCATATCATGCCATGCTTTGCATCATGTTGCTTGCGCATTGCATCGTGGTTGATGTTTGTCCACTTTGCTTGTGTTCTTGCCTTGGGTAGATCCGGGAAACGAGTATGTGAACGAGGAACCTGTTGAGAACACTTACGAGGATCAAGCCTTCGACAGCCCTGAGAACCGTGCAGGCAAGATGACCATACCCTCGAAATCACTTCTATCTTTGCTTGCTAGTTGCTCGCTCTTTTGCTATGCCTATGTTGCGATACCTACCACTTGCTTATCATGCCTCCCATATTGTTAAACCAAGCCTCTAACCCACCTTGTCCTAGCAAACCGTTGTTTGGCTATGTTACCGCTTTGCTCAGCCCCTCTTATAGCGTTGTTAGTTGCAGGTGAAGATGAACTTTGTTCCTTGTTGGAACATGGAGATGTTGTTCCTTGTTGGAACATGTTTACTTGTTGGGATATCACAATATATCTTATTTAATTAATGCATCTATATAATTGGTAAAGGGTTTAAGGCTCGGCCTTATGCCTGGTGTTTTGTTCCACTCTTGCCGCCCTAGTTTCCGTCATATCGGTATTATGTTCCCGGATTTTGCGTCCCTAACGCGGTTGGGTGATTTATGGGACCCCCTTGATAGTTCGCTTTGAATAAAGCTTTTCCAGCAAGGCCCAACATTGGTTTTACATTTGCCTCACCACCACCTACTTTTCCCTTGGGAGTAATTAACCCAAGGGTCATCTTTATTTAGCCCCCCCCCCCGGGCCAATGCTTGTCTAAGTGTTGGTCCAAACTAGAGCCACTTGCGGTGCCGCCCCTGGGCAACTTGGGGTATCGTCGGTTGCCGTACGTACTCCTCATCCGGTGTTGCCCTGAGAACGAGATATGTGCAGCTCCTATCGGGATGTCGGCGCATCGGGCGGTCTTGCTGGTCTTGTTTTATTACTGTCGAAATGTCTTGTAGCCGGGATTCCGAGACTGATCGGGTCTTCCCGGGGAGAAGGAATATCCTTCGTTGATCGCGAGAGCTTATCATGGGCTAAGTTGGGACACCCCTGCAGGGTTTGAACTTTCGAAAGTCGTGCCCACGGTTATGTGGCAGATGGGAATTTGTTAATGTCCGGTTGTAGAAAACCCGAAGTTGATCTTAATTAAAATACATCAACCGCGTGTGTAACCGTGATGGTCTCTTCTCGGCGGAGTCCGGGAAGTGAACACGGTGTTGGAGTTATGCTTGACGTAAGTAGTTTCAGGATCACTTCTTGATCATAGTTGTTCGACCGTGCTTTTGCCTTCTCGTCTCGCTCTCATTTGCGTATGTTAGACACCAGATATGCTAGTCGCTTGCTGCAGCTCCACCTCACTACCCTGTCCTACCTTTATGCTTAAATAGTCTTGATCTCGCGGGTGTGAGATTGTTGAGTCCCCGTGACTCACAGATACTTCCAAAACCAGTTTGCAGGTGCCGACGAAACTGTCCAGGTGACGCACCCGAGCTCAAGGAGGAGCTCGATGAAGATCTTGTTTATTGTGTTGTTTCATTTCAGTTGATTAGTAGTGGAGCCCAGTTGGGACGATCGGGGATCTGTGTAGCATTTGGAGTAGTCTTCTTTATTTTGGTTCCGTAGTCGGACCTTGATTATATCTGTTTGATGTAATGCTTTACTCATGTATTGCGTGAAGTGACGATTGTAAGCCAACTATGTATCTCTTTCCCTTATGTATTACATGGGTTGTGTGAAGATTAACTCACTTGCGACATTGCTTTCAATGTGGTTATGCCTCTAAGTCGTGCTTCGACACGTGGGAGGTATAGCCGCATCGAGGGCGTTACACGGTGCATCAAGGACATAATTCTTCTGTGTAGCAACGAGGATAAGCCTCAGATCACGGATCCAATCCGCATCATTGCTACTAACATCTTTCAACACAATTTTCCCTAGGAACATATCAAAATAAACATATGAAAGCAACAACGCGAGCTATTGATCTACAACATAGATATGCTAATACTACCAGGACTAAGTTCATGATAAATTAAAGTTCAATTAATCATATTACTTAAGAACTCCCACTTAGATCGACATCCCTCTAATCTTCTAAGTGATCACGTGATCCAAATCAACTAAACCATAACCGATCATCACGTGAAATGGATTAGTCTTCAATGGTGAACATCATTATGTTGATCATATCTACTATATGATTCACGCTCGACCTTTCGGTCTCCGTGTTCCGAGGCCATATCTGCATATGCTAGGCTCATCAAGTATAACCCGAGTATTCTGCGTGTGCAAAACTGGCTTGCACCCGTTGTAGATGGACGTAGAGCTTATTAGACCCGATCATCACGTGGTTTCTGGGCACGACGAACTTTGGCAACGGTGCATACTCAGGGAGAACACTTCTTGATAATTTAGTGAGAGATCATCTTATAATGCTACCGTCAATCAAAGCAAGATAAGATGCATAAAAAGATAAACATCACATGCAATCAATATAAGTGATATGATATGGCCATCATCATCTTGTGCTTGTGATCTCCATATCCGAAGCATCGTCATGATCACCATCGTCACCGGCGCGACACCTTGATCTCCATCGTAGCATCGTGGTCGTCTCGCCAATCCTATGCTTCTACGACTATCGCTACCGCTTAGTGATAAAGTAAAGCATTACAGGGCGATTGCATTGCATACAATAAAGCGACAACCATATGGCTCCTGCCAGTTGCCGATAACTCAGTTACAAAACATGATCATCTCATACAATAAAATTTAGCATCATGCCTTGACCATATCACATCACAACATGCCCTGCAAAAACAAGTTAGACGTCCTCTACTTTGTTTGTTGCAAGTTTTACGTGGCTGCTACGGGCTTAAGCAAGAACCAATCTCACCTACGCATCAAAACCACAACGATAGTTTGTCAAGTTGATGTCGTTTTAACCTTCGCAAGGACCGGGCGTAGCCACACTCGGTTTAACTAAAGTTGGAGAAACTGACACCCGCCAGCCACCTGTGTGCAAAGCACGGCGGTAGAACCAGTCTCGCGTAAGCGTACGCGTAATGTCGGTCCGGGCCGCTTCATCCAACAATACCGCCAAACCAAAGTATGACATGCTGGTAGGCAGTATGACTTATATCGCCCACAACTCACTTGTGTTCTACTCGTGCATATAACATCAAACCATAAAACCTAGGCTCGGAAGCCACTGTTGGGTAACGTAGTAACTTCAAAAAAATTCCTACGCACACGCAAGATCATGGTGATGCATAGCAACGAGATGGGAGAGTGTTGTCTACGTACCCTCGTAGACCGAAGCGGAAGCGTTGACGCAACGTAGAGGAAGTAGTCGTACGTCTTCCCGGTCCAACCGATCCAAGCACCGTTACTCCAGCACCTCCGAGTTCTTGACACACGTACAGCTCGATGACGCACCCCGGGCTCCGATCCAGCAAAGCTTCGGGGAGGAGTTCCGTCAGCACGATGGCGTGGTGACGATCTTGATGTTCAACTGTCGCAGGGCTTCGCCTAAGCACCGCTACAATATGATCGAGGTGTAATATCGTGGAGGGGGGCACCGCACACGGCTAAGGAACGATCACGAAGATCAACTTGTGTCTCTATGGGGTGCCCCCTGCCCCCGTATATAAAGGAGGGAGGGGGGAGGCCGGCCAGCCCTATGGGGCGCGCCAAAGGGAGGGGGAGTCCTCCTCCTAGTGGGAGTAGGACTCCCCTTTCCTAGTCCAACTAGGAAGAGAGAGGGGGAAGGAAAGAAAGGGAGAGGGAGAGGGAAAGGGGGGCCGCCCCCCCCCCCTCCTAGTCCTATTTGGACTCCCCATGAGGGGGGGCGCGCCACCTCCTGGGCTGCTGCCCTCTTTCTCCCCTTAGGCCCACTAAGGCCCAATACTTCCCCGGGGGGTTCTGGTAACCCCTCCGGCACTCCGGTTTTCTCCGAAACCACTTGGAACAATTCCAGTGTCCGAATATAGCCGTCCAATATATCGATCTTTATGTCTCGACAATTTCGAGACTCCTCGTCATGTCCATGATCACATCCGGGACTCCGAACAACCTTCGGTACATCAAAATACATAAACTCATAATAAAACTGTCATCGTAACTTTAAGCGTGCGGACCCTACAGTTCGAGAACAATGTAGACATGACCGAGACATGTCTCCGGTCAATAACCAATAGCGGGACCTGGATGCCCATATTGGCTCCTACATATTCTACGAAGATCTTTATCGGTCTGATCGCATAACAACATACGTTATTCCCTTTGTCATCGGTATGTTACTTGCCCGGGATTCGATCGTCGGTATCCAATACCTAGTTCAATCTCGTTACCGGCAAGTCTCTATACTCGTTCCGTAATACATCATCTCACAACTATCGTATTAGTTGCAATGCTTGCAAGGCTTATGTGATGTGCATTACCGAGAGGGCCCAGAGATACCTCTCCGACTATCGGAGTGAGAAATCCTAATATCAAAATACGCCAACCCAACAAGTACCTTTGGAGACACCTGTAGAGCACCTTTATAATCACCTAGTTACGTTGTGACGTTTGGTAGCACACAAAGTGTTCGTCCGGTAAACGGGAGTTGCATAATCTCATAGTCATAGGAACATGTATAAGTCATGAAGAAAGCAATAGCAACATACTAAACGATCGGGTGCTAAGCTAATGGAATGGGTCATGTCAATCAGATCATTCAACTAATGATGTGATCCCATTAATCAAATAACAACTCTTTGTCCATGGTTAGGTAACATAACCATCTTTGATTAACGAGCTAGTCAAGTAGAGGCATACTAGTGACACTCTGTTTGTCTATGTATTCACACATGTATTATGTTTCCGGTTAATACAATTCTAGCATGAATAATAAACATTTATCATGAAATAAGGAAATAAATAATAACTTTATTATTGCCTCTAGGGCATATTTCCTTCATATAGGAGGAAGAAGTACGTCGGTGGAGCAAGGTGTGGCCCACGAGGGTGGAGGGCGCGCCTGGGGGGGAGGGCGCGCTCCCTACCTCGTGCCCACCTTGAAGCTTCCTTGACTTAGGGTCCAAGTCTCTTGGATCACGTTCGGTGAGAAAATCACGTTCCCGAAGGTTTCATTCCGTTTGGACTCCATTTGATATTTCGTTTCTGCAAAACTCTGAAATAGGCAAAAAACAACAATTCTGGGCTGGGCCTCCGGTTAATAGGTTAGTCTCAAAAATAATATAAAAGTGGAAAATAAAGCCCAATAATGTCCAAAGCAGTAGATAATATAGCATGGAGCAATCAAAAATTATAGATACGTTGGAGACATATCAGCCAACAGCTGCCTTGACTTTCAATTCCATCCACTACGTCATCAGGTGGCAATGCTGAGACTCCGTGATAGCATCCACGGGGTAGCTAGCAGGAGCCGTGAAGACAGGCTCCTGAAGCAGCTCCATGGAAGCCACGCTGCTTCTCCACTGATATGGCGGGGTAGCTTCGGGTGTAGCTTCGGCAGGTCGCGTGCTGCGAACTGCGTCTCGTTCCTCTTGCGCTTGTACCCTTGCGTGCAGCGCCTGTAGTTGGGTCAACTCCTTTTTCTTCTTCCTCTCCCGGCGTTTGTAACCAGCTGCGTCGGGAAATCCAGCCTTCCACGAAAGGGAGCCTGGCGTGCCTCGTGTCCGTCCGGGTTGCTCGGGATTCCCGAGGTCCTCTGTGAGCTCGTTGTTCTCTCTGTCCAGAACGAACGTCCCTTGCTGCGCTTTTTCGATATACTCCTGAAGCTTCTCGATGGGTGTGTTCAGCTGCTCGTTGGTCCAAACGCACTTCCCTATTACAGGGTCCAATTTTCCCCCAACCCCGAAGAACCAAGTCCTGCAGCGGTCTGGCCAGTGCCGCGTCTCTGGTTCGATCCCTTTATCAATGAGGTCATTCTCAGCCTTGTCCCACAACGGTCGGGCTTTCAGGTAGCCACCTGACCCCGTGCGATGGTGATGCTTCTTCTTTGCAGCATTTTTCTTGTTTGTCTCTGACATCTTCGCTGCTCTCTCAGATTTCTTTGTGGTGACAAATGCGGGCCACTGATCTTTGATCTTCTCAAATCGGCCGATGAATTCTGGAGTCTTGTCTTTGTCGACAAACGATGATTTCAGCTCATTCTTCCACCTCCTGAATAGCTCAGCAATCTTCTTAAGAGCATAAGCCTTGATCATTGGATTTTTAACTCGATTCTCCGGATCCTCCTCTAGCGGGAAGGTGAAATTTTCCTGCAACGTGGTCCAAAGATCAGCTTTCTGCCTATCGTTGACATAAGACACCTGAGAGTCCTTGTCCTTAGGCTCCAACCATTGCTCGATGCTGATCGGGATCATGTCCCTAACTAGAACCCCGCACTGAGCATTAAATGTTTGCTTGGTCCGGAGGGGTTCAATCAGTTGGCCAGCATGATCAATTTCGATGATCGTGTACCTTTCATCCGTGCGCAACTTTCTCTTCGGGCCTCGTCTCGTTACCGAAGTGTTGCTCGATCCGGAGGGCTAGAAAAAAAGAAAAAGAAGAGAGGTAATATGTGTACATACAAAAAACAATTAATGCATCAATTAGCTATAGTCAGCACATGCTTAATTAATTAATATATATACCTGGCCGGACTCCGTTCGGTCACCGGAGCAGTCATCACGGTGTCCTTCCTCCTTGAGGGAGTCCTGGATTAGGGGGTGTCCGGGTAGCCGGACTATACCTTCAGCCGGACTCCTGGACTGTGAAGATACAAGATTGAAGACTTCGTCCCGTGTCCGGATGGGACTTTCCTTGGCGTGGAAGGAAAGCTTGGCGATGCGGATATTTAGATCTCCTACCATTGTAGCCGACTTTGTGTAACCCTAACCCTCTCCGGTGCCTATATAAACCGGAGGGTTTTAGTCCGTACGACAACACAACATACAACAATCATACCATAGGCTAGCTTCTAGGGTTTAGCCTCTTTGATCTCGTGGTAGATCTACTCTTGTACTACCCATATCATCAATATTAATCAAGCAGGACGTAGGGTTTTACCTCCATCAAGAGGGCCCGAACCTGGGTAAAACTTCGTGTCTCTTGTCTCCTGTTACCATCCGCCTAGACGCATAGTTCGGGACCCCCTACCCGAGATCCGCCGGTTTTGACACCGACATTGGTGCTTTCATTGAGAGTTCCTCTGTGTCGTCGCTTTTAGGCCCGATGGCTCCTTTGATCATCAACAACGATGCGGTCCAGGGTGAGACTTTTCTCCCCGGACGGATCTTCGTCTTCGGCGGCTTCGCACTGCGGGCCAATTCGCTTGGCCACCTGGAGCAGATCGAAAGCTACGCCCCTGGCCATCAGGTCAGGTTTGGAAGTTTAAACTACACGGCTGACATCCGCGGGGACTTGATCTTCGACGGATTCGAGCCACAGCCGAGCGCGCCGCACTGTCTCGATGGGCATGATCTAGCTCTGCCGCCGAATAGTGTCCCGGAGGCCGCACGCGCATCGGTTCCGACCCTTAATTCAGAGCCTACTGCACTGATCGAGGATGAGTGGTTGGACGCCGCCTTGGGGGCTGGGATCTCAAAGGCGATCGAGCCGAACACCAGCCCCGCACCCCGCAAGGCACGTGACTCCGAGGGGCCGGAGTCCTCTCCGGACTCCGAGCCCTCCGCGCGCCCGCCGATCGAATCCGATTAGGCGCCGATCATGGAGTTCACCGCCGCGGACATCTTTCAGCACTCACCCTTCGGCGACATCCTGAAGTCGCTAAAGTCTCTCTCTTTATCAGGAGAGCCCTGGCCGGACTACGGTCAGCAAGGTTGGAATACGGGCGATGAAGAAATTCAAATCCCACCCACCACCCACTTCGTAGCCACTGTCGATGACTTAACCGACATGCTCGACTTCGACTCCGAAGACATCGACGGTATGGACGACGATGCAGAAGACGACCAAGAACCAGCACCTATAGGGCACTGGAAGGCCACCTCATCATACGACATATATATGGTGGACACTCCAAAAGACGGAGATGGCGATAGACAGCGGGGGATGACATCTCCAAGAAACAGCCCAAGCGCCGGCGTCAGCGGCGCCGCTCTAAATCCCGCCAAAGCAAAAAACGGTGATTCCGACACGGGAGACAATAATACTCCGGATAGCGTCGAAGAACACCCCCTCCAGCAAGATTCAGCACAGGAGGATGGAGAAGCCAGCACTCACGAGAGAGTGGCAGACAGAGAGGTTGAGGATGATAATTATATGCCTCCCTCCGAAGACGAGGCAAGCCTCGACGACGACGAATTCGTCGTGCCAGAGGATCCCGCCGAACAAGAGCATTTTATACGCAGGCTTATAGCCACGGCAAGCAGCCTCAACAAAAAGCAGCAACAGCTTAGAGCTGATCAAGATTTGCTAGCCGACAGATGGACTGAAGTCCTTGCGACCGAAGAGTATGAACTCGAACGCCCCTCCAAGAGTTGCCCAAAGTGCAGGCTGCTACCCCGATTAGAGGAGGAAGCACCTAAACCTACATCACCAGCGCATGACATGGCCGATCGGCCACCTCGTGGCCGTGACAGAGAGGCCTCTCGGCCCTCCACTCAAGTCGTGCCCCGGCGCCGCTCAAAACATACTAAGGCACGGGAATATGCACCAGACCTACGAGAGATACTGGAGGACAAGGCAAGACAAACAAGATCGGTCTATGGATCACGTGGGAGCCCTACGGCATGTGACGTGGATCGTCACTCCGGACATAATAAATCCGGTCGGGCCGAACACAGTAGACAAAGCTCATTCGAGCTGCGTCGTGATATAGCCCAATACAGAGGCACCGCACACCCACCATGCTTCACAGATGAAGTAATGGATCATAAAATCCCTGAGGGTTTCAAACCCGTGAACATCGAATCATATGATGGCACAACAGATCCTGCGGTATGGATCGAGGATTATCTCCTTCAAATCCACATGGCCCGCGGCGATGATCCACACGCCATCAAATACCTCCCACTCAAACTTAAGGGACCAGCCCGGCATTGGCTTAACAGCTTGCCGGCAGATTCAATCGGTTCTTGGGAAGACCTGGAAGCCGCATTCCTCGACAATTTCCAGGGTACCTATGTGCGACCACCGGACGCTGATGACCTAAGCCACATAATTCAGAAGCCAGAGGAATCGGCCAGGCAATTCTGGACACGGTTCCTAACAAAGAAAAACCAAATAGTCGACTGTCCGGACGCAGAGGCCCTAGCAGCCTTCAAGCATAATATCCGCGACGAGTGGCTTGCCCGGCACCTTGGACAGGAAAAGCCGAAATCTATGGCAGCCCTCATGACACTCATGACCCGCTTTTGCGCGGGAGAAGACAGCTGGCTAGCTCGTAGCAACAACTTAACCAAGAACCTTGGTAATTCGGATACCAAGGACAAAAGTGGCAGGTCGCGCCGGAACAAGCAAAAACGCCGCGTTAACAGCGAGAGCAACGAGGATACGGCAGTCAATGCCGGATTCAGAGGCTACAAATCTGGTCAGCGGAAAAAGCCATTCAAAAAAAATACTCACGGCCCGTCCAGTTTGGACCGAATACTCGACCGCTTGTGCCAGATACATGGCACCCCCGAAAAGCCAGCTAATCACACCAACAGGGATTGTTGGGTGTTCAAGCAGGCAGGCAAGTTAAATGCCGAAAATAGAGACAAGGGGCTGTGTAGCGATGACAAGGAGGAGCCCAGGCCGCCGAACAACAATGAACAGAAGGGTTTTCCCCCACAAGTGCGGACGGTGAACATGATATACGCAACCCACATCCCCAAAAGGGAGCGGAAGTGTGCATTACGGGACGTATATGCGCTGGAGCCAGTCGCCCCAAAGTTCAACCCATGATCCTCCTGCCCGATCACTTTTGATCGAAGGGACCACCCCACTAGCATCCGTCATGGTGGGTTCGCCGCATTTGTTCTACACCCAATTATTGACGGATTTCATCTCACAAGAGTCCTTATGGATGGCGGCAGCAGCCTGAACTTGCTTTACCAGGATACAGTGCGGAAAATGGCCATAGATCCCTCAAGGATTAAGCCCACCAAAACGACCTTTAAAGGCGTCATACCAGGTGTAGAGGCCAACTGTACAGGTTCAGTCACACTTGAAGTGGTCTTCGGATCTCCGGATAACTTCCGAAGCGAGGAGTTAATCTTCGACATAGTCCCGTTCCGCAGAGGCTATTACGCACTGCTCGGGCGAACCGCATTCGCAAAGTTCAATGTGGTACCGCACTACGCATACCTTAAGCTCAAGATGCCAGGCCCTCGAGGAGTAATCACGGTCAATGGAAACACCGATCGCTCCCTCCGAACGGAGGAGCGCACGGCAGCGCTCGCAGCAGAAGTACAAAGCAGCCTCTCTAGGCAATTCTCTAGTCCGGCCGTTAAAAGGCCGGACACTGTCAAGCGCGTCCGGATTAACCTACAACAAGACCGCCTGGCACGTGCTGAGCAGGCGTAGCAATGCGGCCCCAACCCCAGCCCTCGTGAAATAGCAAAACTAGCACTTCACGTACATAACTACGCTCTCGAAATACCATGGGCGCAGGGGAAGGGGCACCATCACGGCACGCCCAAAACACGGCTTAAACCGTACTAGGGGCTTCCGAATTCTTTTTTAATTTTCTCTTACTTTCAGGACTCCATACTTCGGACGACTTGTTCGGCAATTCAACTGCCGCACAAACGATGCAAGAACCAGGGAAGCAGACAAGCCATGCCGCATTATGGAACTCCCAGGTGGTCTCTATCACGAGCAATATACCTGTTTTGCATACAATTCCGCGGCCTGCCCCTGAACCGGACATGTTAAATAGTCCAACCCTTTGCTTATCACGCTATCTGTATCGTTCTGCTTTGATCGCAGCCTTTTTAACCAATGCATAGTCTTTATCTATTTTTGCATTACCTTTCTTACAAATATATGTTCATTCATGACATGTTGCACCCGTACACTATGGTACGGCAAATACGCCAGGGGCTTCAGTACCCCCCAATATGGTGTAAGAAGTCCGAACACTTTCACAAGTGCGGCACCCCGAACTTATAGCATTATATGCATCGGCTCCGAATCATGTCTTGGGTCAATAGTTGGGTTTGCCCGGCTCCTATGTTTTGGTACCTTACGTTCCGCTATATCGGCTAAGGTAGCACTAGGAGAACTACTCCGAGTGTGCCCCAGTTGAGCTGGGCTGAGCACCTCAGTAGATAAAGCTAAAACTGACTGTCATGATGAAGCGAGAGACCGGTCGTTATTCAAGAGGTTTTTCGAGTCCCTAAAGACTTATGTCGCTTAGAGCGAGGAACCGGCTTTGTCCGGCCAAGGCGTGGATAGTGCCCCGAACTCGTTCTTCCGAATACTAGGGACTTCGCCGAAATTTAAAATTATAGAGTTTTATGGCTAAGTGAGAGTGTTTAAGCATTATAGTCCGATTGCCTTGTTCGTTGTGCTGAGCGCCTCCCTCGAAGGACCCAAACATGGGAAAAAGAGCGCTCAGGTTTATCCCGAACACCCCAGCACTAGTGGCATGGGGGCAGAAGCCGACGACTGGCCATCTCTCAATTTTTGATAAACGGTCGCACAGAAAGTAATATTTTAAATTCAACAAGCTTTGCTTAGCGCACATGAACAAGTTTCCAGCGCACAGGACGATACGAGCGAGTTTACTCAAAAATTACATCCTTGGTACATTCATATGCCATAAGGCGGGCACCCTTCAGAACGTCCTTATAATAATTCTCGGGCTTGCGATGCTCTTTCCCCGGCGGTGGCCCGTCCTTCACAAGCTTCTCACCGTTCAGCTTGCCCCAGTGCACCTTAGCGCGGGCAAGGGCCCTCCGGGCACCTTCGATGCAGACGGAGCGCTTGATGACCTCAAGCCTTGGACAGGATTCCACCAGCCGCCGCACCAATCCGAAGTAGCTCCCAGGCAGGGCCTCTCCAGGCCACAGCCGAACTATGAGGCCCTTCATGGCCTGTTCGGCCGCCTTGCGGAGCTCGACCAGCTGCTTTAGCTGGTCGCTCAAGGTCACAGGGTGTCCGGCCTCAGTATACTGAGACCAGAACACCTTCTCCGTCGAGCTGCCCTCCTCGGCTCGGTAGAACGCGGCGGCATCGGATACGCTACGGGGAAGATCTGCGAACACTCCTGGAGAGCTCCGGATGCGGGTAAGTAACAAATAGCTTACTTTTGTATGTTTTCTTTGCATAAAGAATGCCTTACCCGCCGCTATATTTTTCACCGCATCCAATTCCTGGAGGGCCTTCTGGGATTCGGCCTCGGCAGACTTGATAGTCTCGATGGCCGCCGCGAGCTCGGACGCTCGCGTCTTCGAGTCAAGCTCCAAACTCTCATGTTTTTTCATGAGAGACTGAAGCTCTTGCCGCACCTCGCCAACCTGCGCCTCAAATTTCTCCTGCTCGGTGCGCTCTGAGGCCGCTCTCTTCTCGGTCTCGGACAGCGCCTGCTTGAGGGTCGCCACCTCAGTTGTGGCCCCTGCAATAAGCAGCATAATCCTGTCATTTTTTGCAATTGCATCTTTTTGTATATATTTTTCTATAAGGTATCTCTTACCTTCTTTCTCCTCGAGCTGCCGCTTGGCAAGACCGAACTCTTGCTCGGACCGCTCGAGACCCTGCTTCAGGGTGCCCACCTCCACAGTCAGTGCGGTGGTCGCAAGCAGCGAAGCCTACATACGCATATTGACTCTTTTTTGTTAGACTCCTGCAAAATTTATTAGATCCTCTATTCGGCTTTTCTTTCCGAATGCCAAACAGAGCATTAGGGGCTACTGTCTATGCGGTAATATTTTTACATATTTTTACTTACCCCGAAGCCTGTTAGAAAGCTAGCACAAGCTTCAGTCAGTCCGCTCTTGGCGGACTGAACCTTCTGGAGCACTGTACTCATGATAGTACGGTGATCCTCATCGATGGAGGCGCCGTTAAGCACCTCCAGCAAATTGTCCGGCGCCTCCGGTTGGACGGGGGCCGCCGGCTTAGTAGGCTTGTTCCTCTTAGAAGGAGGTCGCCTGCCGCAGTCCGGAACCGTTGAGGATTCCGGCGCGGTGTCCGGCGCAAAGCCGGACTTGGAGCCCTGGGGGGTCTTGTCCCCTTTACTCCCGGAGTCCGGGAGGTCGCCTCGTGGCTCCTTCAGGACCACCTCCTCTTGGCCCGGAGCTTGTCGCGATGCCACTTCGGCGTCATCCGCAGTGCGGGGGGAGGCAGCGGGCGGAACTGAATTCACGTCCGATGAATCCAGGGAGCCGCTCGACGACTCGTCGAGCCCGGCCTTGGAAGGGCTGCATAATTATGTTCGACATAAGGAAAAGCTGTGCAACAAAGGAATATCATGAGTTACTCTGGTATCCGAATACTTACGATTCCGCCGGGCGTTTGGCCCTGTGCGGCCACTCCTCTTCGCCCTCGTCGGCGTCGGTGGAGTAGTCCGGAAGGAGAGTCTTCCCCTTCTTGGACCCTTCGGCCTCCCCCATTGGGGCGGCCTTCCTCTTCTTTCCTCCCCTTGTTGGAGGGGGAGAGTTTTCTTCTTCCTCCTCCTCGTCTTCACGGGAGGAGTGCGTCTCGGATTCATCGGATGATGAATCCGACACCTCCATATGCCGGGCACTCTTTCGAGTCCCCGTGGCCTTCTTCTTGGCCTTCTTCTCTGGCACTACATAAGGTACCGGAACCAGCAGCTTCGATAAACGAGCATCGGCTGGGTCTTCGGGCAAAGGAGCCGGACAGTCAATCTGTCCGGACTTCGCCTGCCACTCCTGTCAAAGGTAAGGGAGTTTAGATCCCGCATAGAGTCAAACTATGAGAAACAAATGTCCTGTAAAAGGTAAAGATAACTCACCGCACTAGCTAGACGCTGTGTGCTGAATCCGCGATCCTCGAATAAGGATGCGGGAGCCTCGGCGCACTTGAATAGCACCTTCCAGGCATCTTCGTACGTCGTTTCGAAGAGCCTATTCAAAGTTCGGTGTTGCGCCGGGTCGAACTCCCACAGATTGAAGGCCCGTTGTTGACACGGGAGGATCCGGTGGACTAGCATAACCTGGACTACATTGAGAAGCTTGAGCTGCTTGTTCACCAGGGATTGGATGCATGTTTGCAGTCCAGTCACCTCTCCCTTGTTGCCCCATCACAGGCCCGTCTCTTTCCAGGACGTGAGCCGTATAGGGGGTCCGGACCGGAACTCGGGGGCTACGACCCAATCAAGGTCACGCGGCTCGGTGATGTAAAACCACCCCGATTGCCACCCCTTCAGGGTCTCCACAAAGGAGCCCTCGAGCCATAGGACATTGGCTATCTTGCCCGCCATGGCGCCTCCGCGCTCCGCTTGGTTACCGCGCACCACCTTCGGCTTGACGTTGAAGGTCTTGAGCCAAAGGCCGAAATGGGGGCGGATGCGGAGGAAGGCCTCGCACACGACGATAAACACCAATATGTTGAGGACGAAGTTCGGGGCCAGATCGTGGAAATCCAGGCCATAGTAGAACATGAGCCCTCGGACGAATGGGTGGAGAGGGAAACCCAGTCCACGGAGGAAGTGGGGAAGGAATACGACCCTCTCATGGAGCCTTGGGGTGGGGAGGAGCAGCCCCTTTTCGGGAAGCCGGTGCGCGATGTCGTTAGACAAGTATCCGGCCTTCTTTAGCTTTTTTATATGGCCCTCCGTGACGGAGGAGACCATCCACTGGCCTCCCGCTCCGGACATGGTTGGAGAAGGTTGAGCTGGGAAGTGCGGGCTTGGGCGCTGGAGCTCAGGTGCGTAGAAGATGGATAGGCAAAGGAGGAAGAAGGCGTAGGTAAAAAGGTGGATCCTTATCCCCTTATATGGGCGGATGCGACTATGCGTCCCCACCAGCCTGGTAAAACTCGCTTATCTCCCAAGCGTCGTGATAAATGGCGCGGTTGGGTTACCCACACCGTATTGATGAGAATCCTGTAAATGAGGGACACGATCTCTGCTTTGATGAGACGTGCCAAGGAAACCGCCTCGCAAAATGCGCTCAGGTGGGGAAGTAAAAACGATTCAAATAAAGGCTTGGCCGTAGTGTGATGTCACGCTACGGAATACGTCAGCAGATTAGATTTGTGTTAATATTATTCTCTCTATGGCAATATGTGGAAACTTATTTTGCAGAGCCGGACACTATCCTTAGTGTTTACAATCTTTTATGAAGTACTTGGAGGAGGAACCCGCCTTGCAATGCCGAAGACAATCTGCGCACCGGATTCGTCGTCATTGAAGCCTGGTTCAGGGGCTACTGAGGGAGTCCTGGATTAGGGGGTGTCCGGGTAGCCGGACTATACCTTCAGCCGGACTCCTGGACTGTGAAGATACAAGATTGAAGACTTCGTCCCATGTTCGGATGGGACTTTCCTTGGTGTGGAAGGCAAGCTTGGCGATGCGGATATTTAGATCTCCTACCATTGTTACCGACTTCGTGTAACCCTAACCCTCTCCGGTGCCTATATAAACCGGAGGGTTTTAGTCCGTAGGACAACACAACATACAACAA
Source organism: Aegilops umbellulata (assembly GCA_032464435.1). Lineage (NCBI taxonomy): Eukaryota > Viridiplantae > Streptophyta > Magnoliopsida > Poales > Poaceae > Aegilops > Aegilops umbellulata. The sequence continues at coordinate 432,558,120 of CP136059.1, read as the reverse complement.
TCATACCATAGGCTAGCTTCTAGGGTTTAGCCTCTTTGATCTCGTGGTAGATCTACTCTTGTACTACCCATATCATCAATATTAATCAAGCAGGACATAGGGTTTTACCTCCATCAAGAGGGCCCGAACCTGGGTAAAACTTCATGTCCCTTGTCTCCTGTTACCATCCGCCTAGACGCACAGTTCGGGACCCCCTACCCGAGATCCGCCGGTTTTGACACCGACACTCCTCCATTGTTTGATCATCGTCGTAGCCTGCTTCTTCATCCTGTATTTCCAGACCATCGGTGCATGTGTCGTTGAGAAACGACAAGACGGCATCACTTCCGTGTGCGATTATCTCCCCCAACACCGCTTCTTTTGCTTCGTCTCGGGGGTGCGGATCCATAGTTTCTGCAAATATTTACAACATGGAAATTATTATTCAAACATGACTGATGGATATATTAGTGGCAAACGTAGAACTAGCTAGCTAAGCACAATAAGGAATCATATTAGTGGCCTGGCCTGGACGCTTCTCTAGGGTTTGGGGTGGCCTCGGCAACGCTTCAAGGGTTTGGGGTGGCCTCAACAATGCTTCAAGGGTTCGGGGTGGCCTCGACGACAGCGTTTTTTTCTAGGGTTTGGGTGTTCTCGAGAGTTCGAGCGAGAGGGCCGGGGGTGCTCCCGTGATATAAGTTATCACGGTCGAGAGGGGGTATATATATCGACCGCCCCTCATGTCGAAGTTATACGGGAGGGGGTTATATATATCGACAACAACGACATACATACACGGGAAAATAATGTTATCGGGGAGGGGGTATATCGACCCCCCCCCTTGTGTTGAAGTTATCGGGAGGGGGTTATATCGACAACGACGACATACATACATGGGAAAATAATGTTATCGGGGAGGGGGTATATCGACCCCCCCCCCTCGTGTTGAAGTTATCGGGATAGAAGAGAAGAAGAAAAAAATAGAATTTTCTTATTTTTTTTTCCTCTTCTTATTTATTTCTCCTCTTCTTCTCCTTTCTTCCTCTTATTATTTTCCTTTTTCCTCCCCTTCTTTTTCTTCTTCTTCCTTCTTCCTAGCTAGATATATAAAACTTTTCTAAAAATGTAACTTTTGCGTATATATAAAACTTTTCTAAAAATATGCATATATAAAACCTTTTCTTCTTCTCCTCCTTCTTCCTTCTCGCTTGCTTCTTCCTAAATATATAAAACTTTTCTAAAAATGAAACTAACATAAAATGTACTAAATCAGAGAACATATATAGATAAACTTTTCTAAAAATCTAACTTTTGCATATATGAACATATATACACAGAGAACATACATACATATATACATTTTTATAAAAACAGCAAAAAACAAATCATCATATATATGAACAAAAAATCTGAAAAAAAACAGGACACATACATATACTCACACATATACATATAATCTGGAAAAAAACGTCATATAAATGTGGGAAAAAACAGGGAGGAAGGGGGCGGCGCCGGCCTGACCAGCGTGGTTGTGGCAGGGGCAGAGGCGACGGCGGCGTGGTCGGGGCGGGCGAGGGCGACGGCGGCGTGGTCGGGGCGGGGCGACGGTGGCGTGGTCGGGCCGGGGCAGGGGCGACGGCGGCGTGGTCGGGCCAGGGCAGGGGCTACGGCGGCGTGGTCGAGGCGGGGCGACGGCGGCGTGGTTGGGCGGGCCGACGGCGGCGTGGTCGATGCAGGGGCGGCGGCGACGACGGGACAGAGGGCGGCGACGGCGTCGACGGGGCGAGCTCGGGTAGCCTAACGGCATCGTCAGGGCGGGGCAACTGCAGAGATGAATGTGAAAAACGCAAAGTGTTTTCTTATATACCAAGGGCATTAATCCCGGTTCGTGGCACCAACCGGGACCAATGCCACCCTTTAGTCCCGGCTGGTGCCACCAACCGGGACCAAAGGGCTCTTTTCAGCAGCCCAAAGGGCGGAAAGCGGCAGCCTTTGGTCCCAGTTGGTGGCACCAACCGGTACTAAAGGGGGGGCATTGGTCCCGGTTGCTGCCACGAACTGGTACCAATGCAACCATTTAGTCTCGGTTGGTGCCACCAACCGGGACCAAAGGACTTGCACAACGGCGTGGTGGTGAGAGTTTAGTCCCACCTGGCTAGTTGAGAGGGGCGCGCAGTGGTTTATAAGCCCCACTGCCGCACCCCTCTCGAGCTCCTCTCCTTTGTAGGCTTACGGGCCTAATTGTCACTGCTATGCCAAATGGGCCTACTGGGCCTTCTGCGGGCCTGAATCCTGGCTCATTGATGGGTTTCTAGTCGTATTCAGGCCGTGGTGGCCCAGTAGGTGGCAAATTTTTTATTTTTTCCCATTTTTTTGGTTTTCTTTTTTGCTTTTTTTTGTTTTGTTTCTACTTACAACAAAATACTTATTTTATTTTGTTTCTAATTACTTATTTATTTTATTTTATGATAATTATTTTTGCTATTAAAGTTTCTAACAAAAAAAAGTTATTTATGAAAAATCTATTTGCTTTTAATGATTTTGAACAGAAAATACTTTGATAATTTTAGTTGCATGAATTTTATATAATTTTAGTAGAGGTTGCTTATAATGTTTTGAACAGAAAATACTTTGATAATTTTAGTTTCATAAATTTCATTTATGTTATTAAAGTTTATTTTATTTTATTTTATTTTGTTTTGTTTTGTTTCTACTTACATATTTTATTATAGTTTATATTATTTTGTTTCTAATTACTTATTTATTTTATTTTATGATTATTCTTTTTGCTATTAAAGTTTGTAACAAAAAAGTTGTTTATGAAAATTCATTTTGCTTTTAATGATTTTGAATAGAAAATACTTTGATAATTCATCATTTCACCCACATAGCATGTGCAAGAAAGTAGAGAGGCTTACGGCAAAAACTGGATACACTTCATGTACAAAATGGACAATCTCTTTCGAAGTATCAGGATTTCATACGGAAACTCGTCTGTTACAAAGGGATTTTTTTTTGAACTTATTTGAACTCCATAGTTTTTCTGTGTTCAAAATGCATCATTCAAAGACGCATCATCAATTTTCAACCCTTTCTGACTTCATTTGTTATTTTTCATGCATTTACTAATTTTTTTCGAGCTATAAGACCCTGAAATTGAAAAGCACTACAAATGAACATGGATAGATAAGTGACTAAATTAATAGTAGTTCATCATCACATTAAAACCAAAGTACATACATAGTTCAAATTGAACAACATATAGCTCTCCAGAGCATCTAGTTAAACCATACATTGAAACTATGTAAAACCTTTCAATGCAACAACAAATGCGATCATAATCACAACTAAGGTAACAATTGATCCAACGGCATAATGATACCAAGCCTCGGTATGAATGGCATATTTTCTAATCTTTCTAATGTTCAACTGCATTGCATCCATCTTGATCTTGTGATCATCGACGACATCCGCAACATGCAACTCCAATATCATCTTCTCCTCCTCAATTTTTTTCTTCAAGTAATTGTTTTCTTCTTCAACTAAATTTAACCTCTCGACAATAGGGTCGGTTGGAATTTCCGGTTCAACCACCTCCTACATAAATAAAATCTATGTCACGTTGGTCGGCATAATTGTCATAAACAATAAATGAATCAAATAGTTATAAAAAGATAATATATAACACATCCGAATCATATACAGGACGAGGGTCGACGGGGGCGGATACCAGAACCATCGCACTATATAATAACAAGGAATAGTAAAAGTAAGAAAATTAGACAAGTATCTATCTCAAGTAAGAATTTTTTTTTCTTTTAGAAAGAAGATAAGAACAAGAGGCTCACCACGGTGGTACCGGCGACGAGATCGGCGCGGGCGGTCGACAGCGGTGAAGACGGGGACGGGACGTGACGGACCGCTAAACCTAGAAAAATCTCGGGGAAAATGGAGCTTGGAGGTCGAGTTTCGAGAGAAGAAATATTAACTAGTGTGGCTCGGACATTTCATCGAACACCTCATGTGCATAGGAGGTGAGCTAGAGCACCCAAATGCCCTCCCCTCTCGCCGGCCAGCAAAAACAGAGCAATGTGGAGTGCTCTGCTCGCCGGCGATGGGCTATATATAGGCAAATCATTTGTCCCGGTTCGTGGCTAGAACCGGGACCAATGGTTGTGGGCCAGGAGCGAGGCCCATTGGTCCCAGTTCGTGCCTAGAACCGGGACAAATGGGTCCAGACGAACCGGGACCAAAGCCCACGAGGACCCGGCCGGCCACCTGGGCTCACGAACCGGGACGAATGAACCCATTTGTCCTGGTTCGTATAAGAACCGGGACTAATGGGCTGGCCAGGCCTGAACGAAAGCCCCTTTTTCTACTAGTGTAGACATCAATGGTAGGCAACTTACAATATTTACAGCCAACTGAACATCAATTGTAGGCAACTGGCCAGCAAACAATAGGCAAATGAGCAACCATGATGGGCAAGTTGGGATAATGTTAGTAAAATTCACATGTACACATAGTGCAGTGGAGTTGTTTCGTGTGTAGCACTAAAGGGGCCTTATGTTTTGTGTGATTTTTCTTGTTTTTACACAAACAAACCTAATACGCGGTCCTACTAGGCCAAAGAGAAGAAGTTGGTTCCCTATAGCACGATAGTTGCCTCTTTCGCACCCAAAGTTGCCCACAAAAAAAAGTATCCAGTTGCCCACAATCAACCATACAGCTGCCTAAAATAAAGTATCCAGTTGCCCACAATCAACAAATAGTTTGCGTAAAACCATGTATCCATTTGTCCAATCCTCAAGAACAGAAACATTTACCAAGACCATTATTTGATAAATATCTAAAGGTTTTACATACCAGTAATTATGTTTGGGTCATAGAGGTCGAGTCAAGATTTTTCTCTCGGGTGGGATCCCTTGGAGCGACCATAGAGGGGAGCAGGTGAAACTGGTTAGGTTTTCTAGCTAGAGATATGAGGCACATGACTATGTGTGTGTGCGCGCGCGTGTGTTTTTTCCTCTGCTACTGCCTAGTTTCCTAAGGAAAACAGTGGAGTTGTTCAGGCTTGGACTGCACACGAGTTGCATGGTGAATTTAATCTTTTCTATATGTGGCCGCTTTTTCTTGATACCAAGTCACACTAGGACTACACACGAGTTGTCTGATGAATGCACTGGAGTTGCACAAAAACACCTCAAAAGTTGATGGCTTTTTGTGGGGGAGTCTACCCGCCAATGCTATTGGGCGCATGGGTGTTGGCTAGGCAATTTGCGACGTGCTCATCCAAACTAAACCCCACATGGATATATTTTGTGTATTATTTTTGCAAAAGCAACTTGTATGATAGATGTGGAAACTTTAGTGCTAAACAGAAGCAACCTCACTCTATTTTGTTGTCTGCTATTTGCTAGTTATGGTAGGCAACTTGGTGATGAATATAGACAGCTACAGACGCAAGCGCTCATATACACAAGCATCACCAAGTTTCTAGATTCTTGAGGACTATGAAGTTGCTTGTTAACAATGTTACATATGTCTCATGTTTTTTCTTCTTCTTGTTTTTACACAAGCCAACCTAATAGATAGTCCTATTAGGCCATAAAGAAGAAGTTGCTTTCCTACAACACTAAAGTTATCTTTATTTACACCCAAAATTGCTAAAAAAAATCATCGAAACCTGCCCATATATATGATCTAGTTTTGAAGAACTCGTCGCGATAAACCCAACAGTGAAAGCTGATCTAATTTCTGATGCTCAAATCAAAAGTTACGGCTTTTTAAAAAAATTAAACGCCAAATAAATGCATGTGGTCTCTTGAATGAGATAGCGTGAGGATGTTGAGCAGTGTTGGAGCTGCTTCGTTCTGTGTGTGCATGTAGTGGAGGATGCGCTCGAAACAGCGAATGAGCGCAGCAGCGCTGGCTAGCCGCATCCATAACTTTTACCTTTTACCCGAAAAAAACCTTCTTATTTTTTGGTTGTGACACCTTGGACCCACTTTTCAGTGTTGACCATGCACGCTACGGTTGGTTTATTTTCTCATCAGGTTTTCTTCGATTTTAGTTTGGCTGCAGACCGGCGCCGCGCTGCTGTCTACGGCGTCGGCCAAACAGGAAAGAGACACAACCGATGGCGACCAAGCTGAGGCGAGTCTGAAGTTTGACACGTGCGGTGCTGGTGCAGACTCGTCGGAAAAAGAAAAAAACTGGTGGTCACCGGTTTAGAGGGATGGCAGGGGCGGCTCCAGTACGGCAGCGGACGATGATGGGGGAGGGCGGTGCAGTGTGGCAGGCGGTTTGGCGGTTGTACGTGGGGTGGTTTCGAGAAAGATATGAACATGAGGGCAGGGGGTGAAGAAGGCAATATAGCCACTCATCTTGCATTGGACGACTCAAAACAGATCAACTGACCCAAATGTTTTTTTCAGTCGACTAATACCGAGACACATCCCTTAAGTTTTGCTCTCGCTTCCATGATGCGCGCAGCGGGTGTGGCCTTGCCTCACCTGTTGTGCCACTGATTGTTCATCTTACCCATCTCGACTTTCTTTCATGTCACCACCTTCGTGAAAATAGACAAAACTGACCCTTTTTTGAAACTTCAGCATAAAATGACCCCAGTCTGAAAATATTTCACAAAGTGGCCCTTTTGCATGATGCCGGGGGCTAGGGCGCCATGCTAGATAGCTTGACGCCATGGGCTAGGGCGCCATGCTACATGTCGCAACCATGGCGCCCTAGCCCGGGGCGCCTCTGCCTCGGGCGTCATGCAAAAGAGGGCCATTTTATAAAATGTTTTTACATTGGGGCCATTTTGTGTTGAAGTTTTGAAAAAGGGCCAGTTTTGTTCCTCTCCACTCCATCTTTCTTCACCTCCATCGGTGGCACCAGGTCTGTGGGGACGACTGTATAGCGGTGTTGCCTTGCCACACCGTCACTTTTGTTGGACGGCGTGGCGAATGGGTGGTTGTTGTGCGGCACGATGAGCAGCAGGTTGTGCTCTTATGTCTTTTGTCCAGCCACTTTGGGCGCCCCGTCCTACTACTCACTAGACCATAAAGGCGCGCGTTGCCACGCCCGTTTATCTTAGGAAAGGAAGATGCTAATACTTGGTAATGCCCTGATGGTTTAAATACCTTTTTTTAGACATGACGATTTAATCAAATAAATTTATAATGTAACATGAATACATTCGTACACACATTGTCAAATTGAATGGCTTGCCGGGGAGCATAGTATTGCTGGACATCAAAGCTTAGATAGGGGAGTGCACATGCTAACTGCAAAACAACATGGTTTAGCAAAACACCTATGAATCCAAAAAGTCTAGCATATATGGAGACATTGAAGAATCCAAAAGGTTTAGTATATGTGATAGTATCAAATCCATCATGTCTAACACTATGGAGAGATGGACGCTTGTAATATTATGAATATAAAATGGAAATGCATTACAACTACAATGACTAAAGGTTGCGCTCATTTCATTTATATTAATATATTATGTAACCAATGAACTGTTCGAGATGATTTGGCATAAACCGATAAAGCCCGTAACCATTCCTAAACAGCTTATATTTAGTTCTTGTATCATTATTAAGGGCATAATATCTTAAGCTTCAAGTTAACATGGGCAAGCATAAATAGTACTTAGGTAGATGATATTAGTCTAGAGTACATGTAAGAGACACGATCCTTACTCTATGACATATCGGGACACCCTCGAAGGCTAGATGAAAATGTATCGGACTGAGAATTTAGAGAATATATTAAATCATGCCTTAATGATGTGGAATTTCCAATACTGATGAGCCTGGATCTTGGGCGACCACAAGACAATTACATGGGAAAGACCCATGAATAAATCACCATTTGAAATAGCCTTTTTGCAATATGATACAAATAATAGGATTAGATGAGTTGCAAGTGTTTATTATAAAAAAAGATGAGTTGCAAGGATTCTAAATGCAAGAATTTGAACCACGAATTTGCCAGTAAATTTCTTGCCACTTCCTACGTGCTAGGGTTCAGAATGATCACATATTAAGAGACATCTAGCAAACAGCAGCCACGAACAAGGTACAGGAGCCTGGGCGTATTGTTGCACTCCTGTCCTGGTCAGGGTGGGTGGTGGTGAGAGCGTGGCACATGTACTTACCAGCATCAGCAGTAGCATGAACATAACGGCGGCCCGTCCGCCGGGCCTAGGTTGGATGCTGTGAAAATAGACCGCGCGTGCATAGTCCACGCTGCAAGCTCTCCGTCACCATAGTCTGCAATCCGGTGTGGAAAGATCGAGGCAAACGAGGAGTATGGGACCTCCACAACCAGCGAGAATAACAGAAGGGGGCAGCCGAGTGCCATCGCCATGAATCTGCCGCCGATGGTCTGAGGTTGCAAACAGGGAATGATTTTACGACTCTGGAGCGAGGTTTCTATTGGGCCGTCCAATCTGCTGGTCAGGTGTCATGGCCCAGTGCACGAGAGAGCTCCCAAGACGGTTCGCGGAGCAGCGGCCCTGATTACAGTAGTCGGTTGTTTCGCACGGCGGGATATGCGCGAGCGAGGCACAAGTGGCGCTGCGGACGACTTGTGGATCTGGTGCGTTTGTTCATGGATCCGACGGTTGACAATGTTGAATCGCTGTGAGTGGGTCTAGCTAGCTTAGTTTTACTGTTTAGTAATTGGGACCCACCATGCAATTGGTGGCCTCAATCAATCCAAAGGGTTGAAACCACATAGAGCATAGAATAATTGAAGGAAGCCCAACTACCAGCCAAATCAAAATTGTGTACTCCCTATTTCCATCTATATAGGACCTAATGCATTTTTCAAGACTAATTTTGATCACATGTTAGAGCAATAATATATGACATACAAGTTACAGAAAGCATACCGTCAAATTCGCATGTGAGAGGAGCTTGCAATGATATAATTTTCACATTATACATCGTATATACTAAAAATCTTGTCAATAGTCAAAGGCAATCTCGAAAAATACATTAGACCCTATATATATATATATGAAAGGAGGGAGTACCAAATCTGGAATTTGAGACCTCAGTTAATTGAGTGGGCTCCACAAGTAAAGAGCTTAGTGATATTAAAGATGTTTGCATGTGTGGGAAGAAAGGAAAGACACCTAACTGGAGGGAGGGACCAAACACCCACTGGACGAGCTGTAGTTTCTTGTGGCGTGTGCTAGCTAGTTGGGCAGTGGATCTAGCGCCCTTTGCCCCATATCTTCTCCTTTCTCTACCTTTCAACTAGGATTTTGGTGACGTGGCACATTCTATAACCCGCTGAATAGGACTTATCAGAGTTTCTATGACTCTACATTAAATATATTTAGGAGCATGAGATATACAAAGAGATTTAATAAAGTCTAGAATCGTTTTACTATCAATGCCGGTACAAGTTTGCTCCATCGGAGACATTCCATGTAATTGGTTCGTGGAAAGAAAACCCCACCCACCCTCTCGCGTCGCTCCCGACAGCGATGGGGAGGGAACCCTAGCCGCTGTCGGGCAGCTCCGTCCTCTCGGCCTCCTGCTCCCTCGCCACCAAAGGGTGTGACCGGTTGAAGCCCGGCCAGCCTCGACAGAGCTTCTTGCTAATTTCTACATCAATTCAAAGGGTTGAAGAAACTGTATCATGCCACAGAAAAATATGAAAGAAGATGTAAAAGTTGCTGCACGAATAGTTTGCCAATATCTCTCCTTGAAAGACACACTAATTGCCAAGATCTGAATGGAACCAACAGATCTACGGATGCAATCTCTCACATACCCTTCGTCGGTGTAGGATTGAACGTCGTCGAGGTAGTAAGAGACCGGAGAGACCTTATTCCAACATGCACTCACCGGTCACCGCTGCCACCTTGTCGATGTCACCAGAGAAACAAAAATCTAAGAAAAAGAAAAAGAGATGATTTGGGTTCCCACTCCTCTTGCTACCGATGAGGCCATCGAAGGGGGAAGAGAAGGAGGACCGAAGCGACGGTGTGTAAGAACGTTGTGGCAGCGGCTAGGGTTGAGAGTCATGTCATTTTTTTAGGGACACTCTTCCCAAATGTCACTCACACTCAACAAGACATGCGAGTTGTTTAGCACCTGTTCTTCTCAAAATACCCCCTTTGTTTTGTGCTCAATCTATGTCGTCCGCCAATGCATGTAGCTTTATTAGTAGCGGTTTCCCACGTTCAACATGCATGCTGGGCAACGTTTTTTTATTCTATATCCTAGTATCTATTAAGATACAAAGGTCTCTAGATTTGGAGCCTCCTAGTGCGTCGAGAGATGTGTGCTGCTGGGCCGTCTATAAGTGCGTTGTTGAAGGTTATTTTTTGTTTTATTTTTACTCTTTTTTTTTGCATTTTTCATTATCCTTTTTCCACATTTTTATTCATGAACATTTAAAAAACTTATGAACTTTTTACAATCCGTGAACACTTTCTAAAATTCATGAATATTTTTAAAAGGTCACTAACCTTTTAAAGTTTGCAAACATTTTAAAAATGTATGAACTTTATTTCAAATTTGAGAATTTATTCTGATACATGGATATTTTAAAATACTTGAAAATATTTTAAAATTCATGGTTTTTGAAATTTGCAATTTTTTATATATATCCAAACACCTTTTGTTTTAACAAACTTCTTCAAAATGAAAAAATAGCCAGCCCTTCATAAGGTAGCACTGCACCGAGCTAAAACAAATGCTAAGCGAGCAAGTGAAGTAGGGAGTTGAGCTGATCTAGGCTCCTAATTGACGCCAATTAGGATAACTGGCACTCAATCATGGAGTATATGGGCAAGTCCAGATGAATTTTTAAAGTCCGGGAAAAAAATCAAGAACATTAATTCATGAACAATCTTAAAAATGTGAGAATATTTTTTAAATCATGATCACCTTTTGCATACAGAAACAATTTTCAAATTCATGGACATTTTCTGAACTCAGGGTACATTTTTAAATTCACAAATATTTTTTGAAATTCGAAACAGTTTTTTAGTTGGAGAAAAAAATTAGTTTTGAATTTTTTTAAATCTGAGATTTATTTCTATCCTTTAATATTTTTTGAAAACTCATTTTTAAATTTGTGAACAATTTTTGAATCCGAGAACATTTTTAAAATTTAGAACACCTTTTAAAATCCTAGAACAAAATTTAAATTCATGAAATCCAAGAACATTTTCGAATTCATGACATTTTTAAAATTTTAATACTTTGGGTTGAAATCCCAAACATTTTTAAGAAAGCAAAAACAGAAATAAAAAACACCAAAAAAACGAAGAAAGAAGTCCTAGCTTGATTCGTTGTTGTGTGTCGTGTGTCAAAGGCGCAAATAGGCTGCCATGCATGGCTCGTAATCTGCCAACTGCAACCAACCCCTCTCTCTCTCTATATATATATATATATGTGATTTCACAGTCAGCGAACAGCTAGCCATAGCGATTCCCTCAAAAAAAAAAAACGACGAGCCCTATCGAACCCTGTCATGGACGCGCAACCTCAAAGCACCGCCGGCTCACCACCGCTCGCTGGTTGCAGCAAGGGTGCCCGCTGGTCCGCTCTATGCAGCAAATCGGGTTGCCATACCCAGCGAAAAGACTGGCCCACCGATCCCTAGTATTCATCACCGCTACAACTCTGACGTAAAGTCGTCACAGTAGCTAGTTCCAGCTATGGCAGGGCACGGTTCTAGCATCCGTCGCAGCACATGGGTGCAAAAAATCGCCGTGTGCATCGGCTCATCGCTACATTTTTTTTGTCGCCGGCCTTTGGTTGAAACTTTTCAATATACGGTTGAAGCTTTTCATGCCAACGGTTGCAGCTATTTTCCGTTGGGCGCCGGTTGAAGCTTTCTATATCGCCGATTGAAGCTGTTCATGTCAACGGTTGCAACTCTTCCGGTTGCACAGTGCTCCAGTTGTGACTTTCTATATCGCCGGTTGAAGCGTTTTCATGTAGATGTTGCAACACTGGTATGCGGTCCAGCATCGCCTCCTGCTGGTCGCGTCCCACACAGGTAATTATCAGGACCTGAGTGGGGCTTCTTGAAATTTTTCTTTGATTTGCTGCTCATGCACATGACTGAATTTGTGGGTCTGTTAGCTGTGCCATGATCTGTTGACACAAGCATAGTCTAATATGATTCAGTATCACACATATATTTATCACCGTTTCAAAACACATGGTTCTCTTCAGCTCGTGCAAATTAATTAATTCCAAGGAACCACAAAATGAAGAACCAATGTCATTTTTTGCATTGACGTAAATATGAGATAGCCTACAATGTAGTGAAGTATGTAGACAGAAACTCACAAGCAACCATAGCTATTTCACCATACAACACTTGTGCCATTGCTCATGAAACCATAATTATCACTAAGGTGGACATATACATTACAACTTACAACGTGAGACATTTTCATGGCCAAATTCCAAACAGAGCAGCAAACCCATCATCTGTCACTCAACTCGTCTTGGGTGCTGTCAGTCCTTCCATCGGGGCTCGTTGTAGGCTGCTCCACCCAGACCTCACGAGTCACGATAGCTTCTTCTAAAGGAGAGGTTGCAGGCTGCATAACACCAAAGGAGATTATGAGTGTGCACTGACGGAAACTGAAAGACGTATACATTGGGTTCAAGATTCAAGAACCCAGAATGAGATGCTGCAGAAGCTAAAAATCAACAGCAGCACAAGTGTTCCAGTGAGGATTGTACGGATAGCTACTGCAAAATGCGAAACTCTTAACTACTCCCTCCGTTCCTAAATATTTGTCTTTCTAGAGGTTTCAATAAGTGACTACATACGGAGCAAAATGAGTGAATCTACACTCTAAAATATGTCTATATACATCCGTATGTGGTAACCATTTGAAATCTCTAGAAAGACAAATATTTAGGAACGGAGGGAGTAGGTGTGTACTTCTACAGCAACAGATCAAGGATTCTGATGCCTGGAACAGAAAAAACACATTGGTTCGTTTAAGCATCATCACAAAATAGTTCTCATGTGATCATTATTAAGCTTATGAGTTATGACCGTTTCAAAACACATGGTTCTCTTCAGTTCGTGCAAATTAATTAATTACAAGGAACCACAAAATGAAGAACCAATATGTCATTTTTTGCATTGACGTAAATATGAGGTAGCCTACAATCAGATTGCCAGTTTCACAAGAAGCAAAATATAGTGAGGTATGTAACAGAAACTCACAACACAAGCAACCATAGCTATTTCACCATACAACACTTGTGCCACTGCTCATGAAACCATAATTATCACTAAGGTGGACATATGCATAACAACTTACAACGTGAGATATTTTCACGGCCAAATTCCAAACAGAGCGGCAAACCCATCATCTGTCACTCAGCTCGTCTTCGGTGCTGTCAGTCCTTCCATCGACGGCTCGTTGTGTGTTGCTCTTACACCCAGACCTCACGATAGTTTCTTCTAACAGAGAGGTTGGAAGCTGTATTAACACCAAAGGAAAATTGTGAGTGTGCAATTACGAAACTAAAAGACCAAATGTATACATTGAGTTTAAGATTCAAGAACCCAGAACAAGATGTGTCGAAGACTAGTCTGAGCCATGTAAAAATCCGAGAAAAAAAGAAGAGGCAGCAGAAGCTAAAAATCAACAGCAGCACAAGTGTTTCAGCGAGGATTATTGGAATGGCTGGTAAACAAAAGGGGGATTGTACAGACAGCTGCTGCAAAATGGGAAACTCTTAACTAGGCGTTTACTCCGCAAAGCGAAGTGCGTTGTTGGGCAGAAACTGAAATTTCATGCAGAAAAAGCTTTTGTATTTTCAAGCTGCCCCTTTATAAAAGCCTGGCTTGGAACTACCATCACGAAGGTAACTTCAATTCATTTCAATAGTTCTCCTAGAGTGAACACGCGATTAAACACTTGAGAAAAGAATCCTCCTAGAATGTTCAGCCAATTTCACGAATCTAAGTTATATGAATACAAACCTAACTTCTACAGCAACAGATAAGGGATTCTGACGCCTGGCACAGAAAAAAATACAATGGTTCTTTTAGGCATCAGCATCACAAAATAGTTCTCATGTGGTCATTATTAAGCTTCTTCGATACACTCGAATAGGCCTCTTGAGATCTATGCTCGCATCCATAGCAATCCAAACTGAATAACCAAGCATACAGTGTATGTGCTTAGCACTAACTTGGGAGATTTCTCACTACATTGATACTGCATATCAAACTAACAAATTCTACAATCCCGGGGAATTTTCACCTGCCTTTTGCATGATCCAAAGCAGCGAAGCACCAAAATGGCTCAGTAATCAGTCAGCCAATCAGTCTTCCCACGCTCCAAGAAGCTTGTCGACCATCTCCACCGTCTTCTCAGACTCCCGCAGCCGCATAGCCTCCTCCAGCGCCCACGCCTCCTCGACCCTCGCGTCCTGCAGCATCGCGTCCCGCACCGCCTCCTGCAGCTCCTGCGAGGGACGCACCCCGTCGGAGGCCATCTCGCCGAGGGCGACGAGCGCGCTCTTGGGGTCCCCGAGCCTGCAGAACCCGGCGATGGCGATGCCGTAGGTGGCGGCGTCGGGCCGGCGCGGGGAGTCGGGGCGGCAGAGCCAGCGGAGCACGGAGGCGGCCTCGCGGGCGCGGCGCATCGCGAGGAGGTGGCCGAGGAGCGGGGTGGCGAGCGGGAGCGGCGAGGGGCGGACGGGGTGGTGGCGGAGCGCGGTGAGGAGGGCGAAGGCCGGGGTGAGGGTGGGCAGGGAGGCGAGGTGCTCGGCGAGCGGGGGAAACGGGAGGCGCTCCGGGGAGCCCGGCAGGAGGAGCGCCGCGGAGAGGAGGCGGCCGGCGGCGGGGACCTGGCCCTCGGAGATGAGCCGCGGGATGAGCGCGGAAATGGTGTCGAGCTCGGACGGGGAGAGGGGGGAGGGAGGCGCTTCGGGGGACGCTTCCGTTGAGCAGAGGCCGCGAAGGAGACGGTGGAGGACGGCCGCCGCCGCACGCGGCGGCGGCGGCGGCACGAGGCGGAGCGATAGGCGGGGAAGCGGCATCTTTCGGGCTTGCGTGGAGTTGGGCCGGGAGAGGGAGAATGGCTCCGCGATGCCCTGCATCTTCGCGGTTTATTTTTCTCTTTCGAAAAACGCTCAACGTCATATATTCAATAAAAAACTAATACTTACAGAAAAGGAAGCGGATTTAGTGAACATTTTTTTTGCGGTTGGGACTTTGAACATGATTCCACGTGCAACCCTTATGAATTGTAAATCGACCGGTATATTAGTGTATGAAGTTTCACGAAGAAATGACATCTGCAGTAATCTGGGAAAAAAATAACAAAATCGAAGCTATATTAAAAAGCATTGTTTGATAGATAGTAAGGTTTGAATTGTATTTTATTCATTACGAATTCCGTGGGTGTCAGTACTTCACGAAACATCACACATGAGTAGAATGGTGGTCCAAGCTTGCTATCCCAAAATTTCATATTTAAAAAAATATTAATAGTATTTTTTTAGAATTTTACTATTCACGTGGTTGCGCGTGGAAGCGTGTCACCTTTATATTATCATTACAAAAATCTCGATACAAGAATATGAAGCTTCTTAAGCAATCTATCACTGTCTTATTGTGAGCAAAGTTTCTTGTTGCCTTTGGCCTTCTTAAAGCATGTTCACCTAGAACTTTGTAGAAGTACTGATTCAGTAGTCGTTGATATAAACAAGAACATGCCAACGACGGTGATCTAGATGGACCGCGTATCACCGCCAGGGCTATGTCTCGTCTGTACTGATTTCTATTAGGAATCGCCTACGAGTGAGCGACTTGGGATGGCCTTTTAATGCAGTTAGCTGCTCCCACTAGTGTTCACTGTATGTCCACTCAATTTACTTTTTTTAAATTTTTTTCCTGTTTTCCTTTATCTTTTTTCTCATCGGGTTTTCTTTTTTCCTTCATATTGCTTTCTTTTTTAATTTTCAGTGGTTTTCTTTTGTTTTTTTCTTTGTTATACTTTTGTGTTTTTGTTTCTTTCTTGGTTTTCTTCGTATTCTTTCACTTTCTTTAGTTTTCTTCTTATTCCTTTGTCATTTTTAATCGTGTTTTTAACACAATCTACCTTTTCTCAGTGCACAATATACTTTTTTAGCGCACACATAAAACAGCTTTTGATACACTTTGGAAACATTTGAAATACGTGAACTACATGTTTAAGTACATGTTTAAACACTTTTTTGAATACACAATAACATTTTACAAATACACGTTGTACATTTTTCTGAACTACGCGAACATTCTTTGCATTCTATAAACATTTCAAAAATTTCATGGACATTTTTTGGAAACACTTGAATATTTCTTTGAAAATGTAATGTACATTTTAAGTGGAAATAATTTTCTTACGAATAGAAACATTCTTTTACATTTTAAACACTTTTTTTGAATTGCACTAACATTTTTTTAATCACCGGATGTTTTTACATCACACAACCAATTTTTTACATTGTATGCAATTTTACTGAAATATCATAAACACATTTCTGAAATTCGTTTATTTTTTAAAATGTAATGTACATTTTTTTCTACTTATGCGAACATTTTTTGTACTTGTATAAACATATTTGAAGTGTCACATACATTTTTTAACACTTGATATTTTATAAAAGTCACAAACATTTGCCGTACACATGTTTAACATTTTCTATACAGGCTTAACATTTTCAAATACATTATTAACATTTTTCAAAATTTTATGTGAAGTTTTTTATTATATATATTGAATATTTATAAATATAAAAATGGTAAAAATAAAGCAAAAAACGAAAAAGAATGTGAAGGAAAAAAACTAGGGTGACATCAGCATGCGCGAGGTTACTTTCGGGCTTGTGGGGAGGAGGGGGGGGATGGCTGCACATGGCTGCATCCTGTATCTTCGCGGGTTTTTTGTTCTTTCTAAAAAGGCCTAAGGTCATATATTCAATAAAACTAATCCTTACAAAACTTCTATACAAGAATATGAATCTTCTTAAACAATCCATCACCGCCTCACCATGAACAAAGTTCATTGCTGCCTTTGGCCTCGTCTTACCGGAGCAACATTGTTGAAACCTAGAAGTTTGTAGAAGCAATGACTATCGATGTAAACCAGACGCCGCCGCCACCGACGATGATCTCGATAGATAGACATCCCGAGTTAGCTGGCACCAAGAAGGGCCAAAAGACAATCCCAGCTCTGGACACACATAGGAGGGGCAAATAAACATCATAAGTTCCCCAATTGTGAGCTTCATTGGATGGCGATGGAACCTAAGAACAAAAACATGACGCACCGCCATCTCCTCCACAGGATATCGTCACCGTGGATAAATGCTAATCATGACAGACCTAATGCCCAAGTGTTGACACTCTCCATCGACTCGTGGACGCAACTCCGATGAAGCACATTAGTGTGGGGAAAGCCGATGAACTTTTATTCCCATTGTTGCCACTGACCCATACCAGCGGCGAAGAACTCGAAGATCCTACATGAGATGGTCCAGGCAGATAGACCCGGGGTTCCCCAATCTCTCGTTGTCGCGGTAGCTGGTGGAGGGCAAGTGAATCAGTGGCACCGCCGATGGGTGGAGGGCAAGTGCATGCCGCTTCCTTTTAGGACAAATCCTATGAAGCCCGATTCTTTTAGATAATCGTCCTCCATGTGTTCTGTTTCCTTCGCATTTTTTTAGCCACTCCGCAGCATGATGGTGCTCGAATCCGAGGATTTTCTTGCTTGCTAACCCCCGGGAGACGACATAATAAGGGGAATGGGTTTCGAGGTAGCAGAATCCGCCGCGGGTGAGTCCAAGCGGCGAGGTTGACTTTCCAAAAATAATGAAGGTTAGTGATTTTGTAGGTTTTGTTGTTGCATACGTTATTTCAAAACACGAGCGACATTCTATGACGATTATGGGTGCATGTGTGCCAGAAATGTTGTGTTCATGATGCAATCGTTGGCCTGTATGTTGCAACACATGATGTTGTGTTCTACGTGATTTTGTTGCTTCCATTTGGGATTTTTTGTATGATTTAGACATGCATGCCTACCATCAATCGCATGCTTCTGATTCAATGAAGGAGAAATTAATACACAAAAAAGAGGAAATTGCTATGTCTTGACACAGTTACATTTCTAACTACATTTGCATCCCTTTGTATTTCTATGTTTTTGAGTAATATACTCAGGCAGGGATTCTCTCCTCTTGGTGATTGCCCCGAAAAAGAAAAAAGGCCCTAATGTTTCAGTGCATCCACCAGAAAGGGAGGATGAATGTTCTTCCTTTACGGCATCTTATGTTGTGTTATGAAACTGCTAAGAAAAATAGGTGGCCCTAGGCGATGGTCGGGCGATGAAATCGCCGGATCTACAGTCCTGCGGGCCGTTAGATTCTAATCTAAATAAAATACAGGCTATCTCACTATTGTAGTAAAAATCTCCCCATGTGCAATGGAGGGTTTATGCTTTCACAACATCGACACCACATTTTACATGGGTGTGCATGTACGGGAAGAAAAAATATCACAATATTTGAAACACCCAATGCGGTACTTTTGTGTGTGCGGGTTGACATCGCCCTTGTCAACTCGTTGTTCCGTACCGTTGTGTGCCTCGAACCCCAGGAGCTCGTCGTTACCCTCCCCACACCCTCAGGCTTAACATACTGTTGTATCATCATAGACATGTATTGCTTCCACCGTGCCACGTCCATTGTATTGAACTATTCTTTACATCATCCGTTGTATGCCAATTAGCATTGAGTTCCCTGCTGTAAGTGCATCTAGTGCCCTTTAGTGATTTTAGTGTATTGAAGACTTATAGGTTAAGGGACTAATGTGTTTATGAGTGTACACAGGTCTATAAGTCTATAGGAGTTTGATATTTACAGAAAAAGTCGACCCCTAAAAATGAAGTTCTTCGACTGAAGACTTTGGATTTCTGAAGACTTTCTGAAGACTTTGAAAGTGAAAAAATTGGTGTGACCTTGAAGACTTGGCTTTCATTCGAGGACCATGAAGCGTGAAGACTTTTGTTTTCGTAGTTTCATTTTGTCTTTCTTGAGTCATAGGAAACATCGTACTGTTAAAGGGGGTCGAGGAAATACTAAGAATTTTTTTTCATGTGATGCTCAACTCAAAATCCTACACCTACCAATCCCTTTGAGTGAAGCCATTGAAAATCTCATACAGTTCAGTCATATTCTTCAGCGATAGAGACGAAGTTCTTCTGGTCTCTGAGGAATTTGTTCTGACTGAGGAGTTAGGAATTCGCCAGTGCGGATTGCCTACACAGTGAGGAACATGATAGCCCTGAGGAATTTGATACTCAAATTTCCGACCGTTATTGTGCTACGCCCCAGCTGTCCCAAAATATCTACCCACCTAACGGTCATATCATTGAAGGGCATTTATGTATTATCATGTCAGGCTGCTCCCTAGGCTATAAATAGCCCCCCCTACAACCACTAGCTGGTTGGCTGCTCCGAGAGAAACTGACACTTGTCATTTGAGAGCATCCCATCCTCCGAGGACTTTGAGCGAAAATCATCGAGTGAGGAAAACCCAAACCCAAACACCTACAAACCCAAAGTGATTGAGCATCACTGAAGAGATTGATCCTGCATGGATCCGACGCTTGTTACCTTTGAAGACTGTGCTTCTTCCAGATGGTTAGGCGTCATGGTCTAGAGCATCCAAGAGGAATTGTGGATCGCCGAGTGACCGAGTTTGTGAAGGTTCAGAAGTCACCTGAAGACTTACCAAGAGTGATTGGGCGAGGTTTGTGTGACCTTAGCTCAAAGAGAATACGGTGAGGACTATGTGTCCGGGACTGTGTGTACTCAGGTTTAAATACCTAGACGCTCCAACCAGATGTACAACTGAGACAGCAGTTGGAACTGGTATACCAAATCATTGTCTTCACCAAGCTTACTAGTTCTATTTCCTCAACTCTTTCATTTCCTCATAACTGTGTTGAGTGCTTGTTCATATCCGTGTTCGAAGACTTTGACTGAAGACTTTCCCAATTTCCTCAGTTCAATTTCTTCAGTCTGTTTGTCTTCATCCTGTGTTATCCTGTGATTACGCTTTCTGTACTCTGTGCTTGTCTTTATTTCATCATGATGACCATGCTTGTGTTCTGTTATGTTTACTTTTGAGTACTTATTCCGCTGCTAGTAGTTCTTTTCTAAGGAATTTCCTCCCGACAAATTCCTCAGTGAAGAATTCATAAAAATCGCCTATTCACCCCGCCTCTAGTCGATATAACGCACTTTCAATTGGTATTAGAACAAGGTACTCCCTTGTTCTGTGTGATTTTGGTTTAACCGCCTAGAGTTTTAGTTATGTCGACCACAGGAATGAAGACTGTGTCATGCCCCATCTTTGACAGTCACGAGTGCCCCAAATGGAAGGCCATGATGAAGAAGCGCCTCATGGCGATGAACAACAAACTGTGGACCGTCAATGAGATTGGTCTTACCGATCAGTGCAAGATGGCGGAAGCTGATGACATTCGCAAGTACACTCTTCTCAACCTCACGGCGAAGGACGTCATCTACTCCTGTCTGTCTCAAAATCAGTTCAGGAACATCATGCATCTCGATCATGTGAAGCTTATCTGGGACCGTCTCTCTGAGGTCTGTGAAGGTCATCGAACCCGTCATGATCCTTGGTTTGAGGACTTCAAGGAATCTCTCAAAGCGATGACATTCGAACCAGAATCATCATCCTCTTCATCATGCCTTATGGCAAAAAGTGCTGAGGTAACTGAATGCTACCTATCCGAGTCTAGTGATGATGAATCTGGTGACGAATTTGGACCCAGCTATGTTAAACTTGCTTCCCTTGCCGCTAAACAACAAAGAGCTTTGGAAAAAGTTTGATACATGCTAAATAGGAGAGATGATATGTTTGGTGAAGAAATGGATCAGTCAAAAGCTTTGGCTGAAAGTCTTCAGAGACTTCATACTAAGTATGACACCCTTCAAGATCAACATAACACTCTCTTATCTGATCATGAGAAGCTTTCTTATGAATTTCTTCAAAGAAAGCAAGATCTTGAAAAACTAACAGTGAGTTATGAAGATCTTCAGAAGGAGCGCGATTCATTACTTGCTCAACAAATCAGCGCTTCTCAGGAAGAATTTGTTCCTCCATGTTTGAAATGCATTGAACGTGAATCTGCTAATTCTTCACCTGAATGTTCAAATGCTTCTAATGCTACAAATTCTTCACCTGCATCTTCTATCACTAATTCCTCATCTGAGGACATTGCTAGTATCGCTGACGATGCAGGGCTGAATGAATTGTACATGACAGGCATGTACAAAAGCCTCAAAGGGCATCAGACACTTTGTGATGTGCTTAAAAAGCAGATCCTCAACAGGAACCCTAGGAAAGAGGGTATTGCCTTTGAGAGGAAACTCAATGCTGATGGTACATATTGGAAGCCTGAGCAGTACCCCAAAACCTCATGGGTTGCTGCAAAGGGACCTCCAGTTGATCCATCCAATTTATCTGGCTTTACATGTGAATCTCCTCGTTCTTCTGATGAGTCATTTGACTCCAACTATAAACTGTTCAAAAATCAGAATGGTGAAGTATTTGCTAGATATCTTGGTACTAACTGCAGGAACGGTTCCCCTATGAGGAAAATCTGGGTTCCCAAAAGGTGCCTTGAAAGTCTTCAAGTGAATGTCCTCATGACACCACCTGTGAAGAATAGGAACCCCATATCAAATTCTTCATATGGATCCAAGTCCTCATACGGACCAAATTCCTCACGTGGATCAAATTCCTCAAAAGGATCAAAGTCCTCATATGAATATCATCGTGCTAACAACTCTGTTTCGCAGGGAAGAGCTAAGGGCTATGAATATGAGCATTATTCTTCTAATCATTATGTTCATAAGTCCTAGAAGAAATCCTCTGCTTATTCATATGCTTACCCTAACTCCTCTTATGTGAAACGAAATGGATTGGCTTCTATGCCACCTTTCTCGTATGGAGCTCGCAGTGTGATGAACTCTTTGCCACCCCTTCAGATGTGGGTGGTGAAGAAAAAGAACTAATCTCTTATGCAGGGTCAGGTCTCCAGACGTGCGTAAACGTCTGAAGAATTTGCTGGAGACCTGAGAGTGCCTGAAAGGACGCAGGATAATCATGAAGAAATGAACTCTCATTTCTCACGTCCTCATGTTGCTTTATCTGTTCTATTGCTTGATGAAATTGATCTGATGAATTGATGTCATATTCTTCACTGATGAAGTATATGAGTTTGTAAGATGCACTAATTCATCTGCAGGATGATCAACCCAAAGCCACTGAGTGGGTCCTCGATAGTGGAAGTACAAATCACATGACTGGTGACAAGAATCTATTGATGGATGCTCCCTTATCTCCATCGCATCTGAAGCATATCATCTTCGCTGACAAAGGCAAAAGTCAGGTATTGGGTCTAGGTAAGATTGCGATCACAAAGTATCGACACATGGATAAAGTCATGCTTGTCGAGTCCTTAGGATACAACCTCATGTCTGTCTCAATGCTTTGTGATCTTGATATGGTTTTTGTATTTGGCAAGTATCGTTGTGTTGTGGTTATGGAAGCTGACAATTCCAAAGTCTTCGAAGGCTTTAGGAGAGGAGACTTGTATATTGTTGATTTCTCTACAGGACCACAACCAGCCGTGTGCCAACTTACAAAAGCTTCAGAAGGCTGGCTATGGCATCGACGACTTGGTCATGCAGACATGAGGAATTTGCACACGCTTGCGAAGAAGAAGCATGTCATTGGCATTGAGAATGTAAAATTCCTCAAGGATCACTTATGCGGAGCCTGTGAAGCTGGAAAGATGACAAAGGCTAAGCATCCAGCGAAGACTATCATGACTACTACTCGACCATTTGAATTGCTTCACATGGATCTCTTCAGTCCTAACCATTATTCTGCAGTTTCAAATGATGCATCTCAATATGGCTTTGTTATTGTTGATGATTACTCTTGTTACACATGGGTACACATTGTTACTTACAAACATGAAGTGCAGGAAGTCTTCAAACGGTTTTTCTCGAGGGATTCAACCAACTTTGGTGTGAAGATCAAGCACATCTGTCGGGGAAGACATCGGCCCTAACTCTATAACCAACATCTGCCACTTCCAAGTTTTTTGCGAGGTCTACCTTTAGGAGGAACCTACAGTAGAACTGTTCAGGATTTCTTTCAACTAAACCGTCGTACTGAATTCAAAGATGGACCCAACACAGAATTGGGCGGAATGGCAATTCAGAAAAGGAAAGAAGTCACCTTTCCTCATCCTAGTCTCCATAGTCATACCAAAGAGTGGAACCAGACCTGGTTTTATTGCAAGGACACATCTCCAGTGGATGAAAATCCCTTGTCGGGTTACCGTCCTGAACGTCTGAGCAATACACATCCTCTTCCTCAAAGGTTGACTGCCAAAGAAAGGGCCAGATATGCTCCTCAACTATCAAAGCTCAGGGCCTTTCTAGCAAACGGTTTGACAGGAGTTGATCTTGCATGCTGCTAGATAAGCTGGAGCGTTTTACCTTTAAGCCAGCGCCCTGGTTTGATGTGTGAATATATAGGGGACTTGAAGGATGCTCAGCGGCATATTGACATTCAGCTTACAGATGACGAAGTAACTGAAGCTGTAAAAAAGATGTTGAATGAACTGGAGGATGTCTGTGCCCAAACCGGATTACTCCCTTTCTGTGCCACTAACAAACCGCCAGCTGTAACAACCATATAAACTGTTTATCTGCAATTGCTTCTGTCCCAATATTCTCTGAAAGTGTGACTATTTTTCTTGACAGGGTGATGACCCGTTCTGGAACAAGAAGCCCCCACAAGACAAACCGGTGAAGCCAACCCGTCAAAAGACCAAGGCTGTGAAAAAAACTGCCAACAGGAAGAGGACCACTGCATCCTCCGATCCACCAGCTGACGATGATGTGGGTAACCCAGATTTAGAGGTAGAACTTGACTCACTTGGTTCATTTTTCATACGCCTTATTGATGATGATTATTGTCAGGACGATGCTGAAGCCAGTCACGCTGATGCTGTAGAGGTAATCGTTCTATCCTCTGATTCAAACCCTTTGCCATCACTAAAAATCCGTCAAGCAACCCGGAAAGTTAAATTTTCTCATCCTCTTGCTTATTTGGACCCAAACTTTCTTGTGAAGACACAACAGCACGAGGCTCGCCGCACAACCCGGCATAGTGGCCAGGTAGTTACCTCCGCTGGTTTACCGAACAGTCCGGTTCCGAAACGCCGATCAGAGGTCTCTTATTCCCTTGATACTTCACGCCCCAAAGCGGGTGTTGGGTTATGTAGTAATTTCAAAAAATTTCCTACGCACACGCAAGATCATGGTGATGCATAGCAACAAGAGGGGAGAGTGTAGTCTGCGTACCCTCGTAGACCGAAGCGGAAGCGTTGACACAACATAGAGGAAGTAGTCATACGTCTTCCCGGTCCGACCGATCCAAGCACCGTTACTCCGGCACCTCCGAGTTCTTAGCACACGTTCAGCTCGATGACGCTCCCCGGGCTCCGATCCAGCAAAGCTTCGGGGATGAGT
This sequence comes from Aegilops umbellulata, assembly GCA_032464435.1. Taxonomy (NCBI): domain Eukaryota; kingdom Viridiplantae; phylum Streptophyta; class Magnoliopsida; order Poales; family Poaceae; genus Aegilops; species Aegilops umbellulata. The sequence goes on along the minus strand of CP136059.1, from coordinate 432,533,494 downwards.
TCCGTCAGCACGACGGCGTGATGACGATGATGATGTTCTACCGATGCAGGGCTTCGCCTAAGCACTGCAACGATATGACCGAGGTGGAATATGGTGGAGGGGGGCACCGCACACGGCTAAGGAACGATCATGAAGATCAACTTGTGTGTTCTAGGGTGCCCCCCTGCCCCCGTATATAAAGGAGGGGAGGGGAGGGCGCGGCCGGCCCCCAAGGGGTGCGCCAGGAGGAGTCCTACTCCCACCGGGAGTAGGACTCCTCTCCCTTACCTTGTAGGAGAAGGAAGGAGAGAGGGGTAAAGGAAAAAGGGGGGCGCCGCCCCCCTTCCTTGTCCTATTCGGACTAGGGGGGAGGGGGCGCGCGGCCTGCCCTGGCCGCCCCTCCTCTTTTCCCTTAAGGCCCATATGGGCCCATTAACCCCTGGGGGGGGTTCCGGTAACCCCCTGGTACTCCAGTAAAATGCCGATTTCACTCGGAACCATTCCGATGTCCAAATATAGGCTTCCAATATATCGATCTTTATGTCTCGACCATTTCGAGACTCCTCGTCATGTCCGTGATCACATCCGGGACTCCGAACTAACTTCGGTACATCAAAATGCATAAACTCATAATAACTGTCATCGTAACTTTAAGCGTGTGGACCCTACGGTTCGAGAATAATGTAGACATGACCGAGACACGTCTCCGGTCAATAACCAATAGCGGGACCTGGATGCCCATATTGGCTCCTACATATTCTACGAAGATCTTTATCGGTCAGACCGCATAACAATATACATTGTTCCCTTTGTCATCGGTATGTTACTTGCCCGAGATTCGATCGTCGGTATCCAATACCTAGTTCAATCTCGTTGCCGGCAAGTCTATTTACTCGTTCCGTAATACATCATCTCACAACTAACATATTAGTTGTAATGCTTTCAAGGCTTATGTGATGTGCATTACCGAGAGGGCCCAGAGATACCTCTCCGACTATCGGAGTGACAAATCCTAATCTCGAAATACGCCAACCCAACAAGTACCTTTGGAGACACCTGTAGAGCACCTTTATAATCACCCAGTTACGTTGTGACGTTTGGTAGCACACAAAGTGTTCCTCCGATAAACAGGAGTTGCATAATCTCATAGTCATAGGAACATGTATAAGTCATGAAGAAAGCAATAGCAACATACTAAACGATCGGGTGCTAAGCTAATGGAATGGGTCATGTCAATCAGATCATTCAACTAATGATGTGACCTCGTTAATCAAATAACAACTCTTTGTTCATGGTTAGGAAACACAACCATCTTTGATTAACGAGCTAGTCAAGTAGAGGCATACTAGTGACATTCTATTTGTTTATATATTCACACATGTATTATGTTTCCGGCTAATACAATTCTAGCATGAATAATAAACATTTATCATGATATATGAGGAAATAAATAATAACTTTATTATTGCCTCAAGGGCATATTTCCTTCAGTCTCCCACTTGCACTAGAGTCAATAATCTAGATTACACAGTAATGATTCTAACACCCATGGAGTTTTTGTGCTGATCATGTTTGGCTCGTGGAAGAGGCTTAGTCAACAGGTCTGCTACATTCAGATCCGTATGTATCTTGCAAATCTCTATGTCTCCCACCTGGACTAGATCCCGGATGGAATTGAAGCGTCTCTTGATGTGCTTGGTTCTCTTGTGAAATATGGATTCCTTTGCCAAGGCAATTGCACCAGTATTGTCACAAAAGATTTTCATTGGACCCGATGCACTAGGTATGACACCTAGATCGGATAGGAACTCCTTCATCCAGACTCCTTCATTTGCTGCTTCCGAATTAGCTATGTACTCCGCTTCACATGTAGATCCCGCCACGACGCTTTGTTTAGAACTGCGCCAACTGACAGATCCACCGTTTAATGTAAACACGTATCCGGTTTGCGATTTAGAATCGTCCGGATCAGTGTCAAAGCTTGCATCAACGTAACCGTTTACGATGAGCTCTTTGTCACCTCCATATATGAGAAACATATCCTTAGTTCTTTTCAGGTACTTCAGGATGTTCTTGACCGCTGTCCAGTGATCCACTCCTGGATTACTTTGGTACCTCCCAGCTAAACTTATAGCAAGACACACATCAGGTCTGGTACACAGCATTGCATACATGATAGAGCCTATGGCTGAAGCATAGGGAACATCTTTCATTTTCTCTCAATCTTCTGAAGTGGTTAGGCATTGAGTCTTACTCAACTTCACACCTTGTAGTACAGGCAAGAATCCTTTCTTTGCTTGATCCATTTTGAACTTCTTCAAAACTTTGTCAAGGTATGTGCTTTGTGAAAGTCCAATTAAGCGTCTTGATCTATCTCTATAGATCTTGATGTTGGGGAACGTTGCAGAAAACAAAATTTTCCTACGGTTTCACCAAGATCCATCTATGGGTTCATCTAGCAATGAGTGATCGGATGCATCTACATACCTTTGTAGATCGCGAGCGGAAGCGTTCAGAGAACGGGGATGAGGTAGTCGTACACGACGTGATCCAAATCACCGGAGATCCTAGCACCGAACGGACGGCACCTCCGCGTTCAACACACGTACGGTCAGCGTGACGTCTCCTCCTTCTTGATCCAGCAAGGAGGAAGGATAGGTTGATGAAGATCCAGCAGCACGACGGCTTGGTGGTGGATGCAGGGCGTCACAGCAGGAGGGCTTCGCCGTGTACTACAACAGGAAGAGGTGTAGCAGGGAGAGAGGGAGGCGCCAGGACTCAGGGGTGCAGCTCCCCTCCCCCCTCATATATATAGCCCCCTAGGGGGGGCGCCGGCCCTAGGAGATTGGATCTCCTAGGGGGGGCGGCGGCCAAGGGCTGGAGTGGCCCCCAAGCCAAGGTGGGGCGCCCCCCACCCCTAGGGTTTCAACCCTAGGCGCATGGGGTGGGCCTAGGAGGGCGCACCAGCCCACTATGGGCTGGTTCCCCTCCACACTTTGGCCCATGGGGCCCTCCGGGATGGGTGGCCCCACCCGGTGGACCCCCGTGACCCTTCCGGTGGTCCCGGTACAATACCGATGACCCCGAAACTTGTCCCGATGGCCGAAATAGCACTTCCTACATATAATTCTTTACCTCCGGACTATTCCAAAACTCCTCGTGACGTCCGGGATCTCATCCGGGACTCCGAACAACATTCGGGCTACTGCATATACATATCTTGACAACCCTAGCGTCACCGAACCTTAAGTGTGTAGACCCTACGGGTTCGGGAGACATGCAGACATGACCGAGACGACTCTCCGGACAATAACCAACAGCGGGATCTGGATACCCATGTTGGCTCCCACATGCTCCACGATTATCTCATCGGATGAACCACGATGTCGAGGATTTAAGCAACCCCCGTATGCAATTCCCTTTGTCAATCGGTATGTTACTTGCCCGAGATTCGATCGTCGGTATCCCAATACCTTGTTCAATCTCGTTACCAGCAAGTCACTTTACTCGTACCGTAATGCATGATTCCGCGACCAGACACATGGTCACTTTGAGCTCATAATGATGATGCATTACCGAGTGGGCCCAGTGATACCTCTCCGTCATACGGAGTGACAAATCCCAGTCTTGATCCGTGTTAACCCAACAGACACTTTCAGAGATACCCGTTGTCGATGTCAAAACCGGCGGATCTCGGGTAGGGGGTCCCGATCTGTGCGTCAAGGTCGGATGGTAAAAGGAGACAAGGGACACTTTATTTTACCCAGGTTCGGGCCCTCTCGATGGAGGTAAAACCCTACTCCTGCTAGATTAATATTGATGATATGGGTTGCACAAGAGTAGATCTACCACGAGATCAAGGAGGCTAAACCCTAGAAGCTAGCCTATAGGTACGACGATGGTTATGATGTGTTCTTCCTACGGACTACAACCCTCCGGTTTATATAGGCACCAGATAGGGTTAGGGTTACACAGAGTCGGTTACATTGGTAGGAGATCTTGAATATCCGCACGCCTAGCTTGCCTTCCACGCCAAGGAAAGAACCTTCCGGACACGGGACGAAGTCTTCAATATTGTATCTTCATAGTCCTCGAGTCCGGCTGAAGATATAGTTCGGCTATCCGAACACCCCCTAATCCAGGACTCCCTCAGTAGCCCCTGAACCAGGCTTCAATGACGACGAGTCCGGCGCGCAAATTGTCTTCGGCATTGCAAGGCGGGTTCCTCCTCCAAATTCTTTAAGAAGATAATAAACACCAAAAAATAGTGTCCGGCTCTGCAAAACAAGTTTCCACGTATTGCCATATAGAGAATAATACAAACACAAATCAAATCTGCTGACGTATTCCGCAGTGCGTCATAACACTGCGACCAAGCCTTCTGTATGGATTGTTTTTTGTTGTTCCACCGCAGCACGTTCACGAGGTGGTTTCCTTGGCACGTCTTGTTGAAGCAGAGATCGTGTGCCCCTTTTAATGGGATTCTCATTAATACGGACGTGGGTAACCCAACCGTGCCCGTTAAGCACGTCCTGCCTTGATTAAAGGCTAGTCCAAGACGGTTACGGGGAGGGCTCTTGATATTCTGCCTCTTATAAAGAGACCGAGACCTTGCTCCCCTCTTGTGTTCTCAAAACAAGCTCGCCCATAACCTCGAGTTCCAACACCCCAGGCTTTTAGATTCTAGGCACACCGGACCATCGACAATGTCCGGCTCCGGCCTTCAAGGCCAATGGATGCCCTCCTCCGTTACGGAGGAGGACGTATCAAGGTTGAGGGAGGCTAGGTTCCTAACCAGCGAGATCCCGCACAGGTTGCCTGCTCAAGGACAAGCGATCCCAAGCCCTCAGCCTGGTGAGAGCGTAGTATTCATCTCCCACTTCCTTCGGGGATTAGGCTTCCCAACGGATCCTTTCATAAGGGGACTGATGTTTTATTATGGGCTGGAATTCCATGACCTAGCTCCGGAGTCCATCCTCCATGTCTCCTCCTTCATTGTTGTGTGTGAAGCGTTTCTCCATATCACTCCTCACTTCGGATTATGTCTCAAGACCTTCAAGGTAGAACCGAAGATAATCGAGGGAGGTCACGTAGAGTGCGGAGGTGCTGTTATAAAAAGGAACTAGTTGAGTAACCCGCGCATTTGCGCGGCTAGATATTAAGTGTTATTTGATTCGATACATTGGCTTTGATATATTATTGGAAAAGAAGATAGTGTTGTATCTGATAAACAACCTAAAATACATGATTTGAACTTTGGTAGAAACCAATGCAGTATGTATGTAATGTTTTCTAAAACACTTTGGTGTGTCAAAAATCAACGACATTGTGTCCCTCAACCATCCTTGTATATTCATTTGGCATTCATGATCATCTCCAATACCATTTCGCAATGTTGATTTCGTCCCTTGATGTTCATCTATTCTCAAATAATTTGTTTAAAATTTTCCACTAAGTGTATACATTGATGGCTTCTCTCTATGACATCTATGTAAATCATTGTCTATATATAATCTATTCCTCTAGTCGTGTCTCTATTTTTCTCTCCATTTCTGAAAGGAAATTACATGCCGCATTCTCCTTCATCCATGTATCTCTTATAAATTTCATTATGGAAGGAAATATAAATACCAAAGATAGAGTAAGTTACTGTGATTTTTCTTATGTTTTATTTTTGGTTACTTTACACATGAAGAGAACTAATCATTGGTGGCAGATACTCAAATCATTTTCATCTTCTCCTCAAATCATATAATCACTGATGCTATTGCATTTTGCATATTTCATTAGTGCGGTGGCATCAAATAATTGTTTTTCCTGTATCTATATTTTCAGTACATCTAGAGTAAACATGATGTGTTTCCTCCAATTTTCTAGTATGCCAATCAAAATGTTTTTTTATTTCTGATATAGGCTCAATTACACATATAAGCATATTTGCGTTGACCAATAATTTATTTCCATAAATCATGCTTGCATGTTTCGTACTTGGTACGTAATGCATGCACTCTTGCCTTTTTTCCAATCACCACTCTTATGTTGCTTCCGACAGCGAACGTTTATGTATGCGCCAATGCATCGGTGTCGTACTTCTGTGTACCTCTTACACCAACGAACTCATGCAAGTTGATACGTATAAGAAAGTCGTGTCTGCTCTTCATTAACAGTTGTTACATCTTCCAGATTCTGGCACTCTAATAATGTAATAATGTTCTCCAACAACTTTAGTTATAAGCACATGGTATTGTAGGACACATTTTTCCTGCAAAAAAATTATAGGACACTGTTTAGCATATTTTTTTAGGACAGAACAAATAAAATTTAATCCCATCAAAACTGCACGTCAATTGTTTTTCCATTTTCTCTTGGTGGCATGAGCTTTAAGATATGGCGTGCTTAAGTTTTGGAGCCTCACGTGGTAGATGGAAGTAGTCTAAATCCCATCATTTGCATGTACGTGCTTGTGCATGTACAAATCGGACGTTGTCTCATGCTTACCATGTGTGAGTAAATTGATCCTCTACTATATACGTGCATGTAGATTTGGTTAATTTGCTGACATCCTAGATGACATCATCAGATGTAGTAATCTGCTTGGACTCTTCTTTTTCTCTGGGATGCTCGGACTCTTCCTTGTAGTTGGCCGTCGGTCTTCTTTTTGGGGGACTTGGCTACCGTACTTTCCAATGCCAATACACATTTATGGCTGGTTCTTTCTCGGATAGACTTTTTTTTACAAAAAAGGCAGATTATAATTGGACAAAAGGCGTGTCAAACTGTTGTTGCATGACGTGCCTATTTTTTATACGTGACTATATTTATATGTAACGCTACATCTATTAAATCTCAGCCGTTAATATCTAAAATTAAGGATCAAGATAATTTAATCTATGTGGACTAATGTGATGGCTTGTTTGACTTCTGTTTTAAGTATATAATAGATACCGATGCTCCATGGCCCGAGGGCACTTTTCAAGAGGAGCTCGGCTTATGGCAACAGGAGTGGTTCTACATCACCTCTCCTCGGGGCACCACTTGGGTAGCGCCTCCCGCCTTTCGCTCGGGCCCCCCACCACGTTTAACATCGTGGATCAACACAGGGTTAGATCGGGGCTTGCCCAAAGACGTTCCTCTGTTGCAGGGCCGCATAAAGGATCTCCTAAAAGGAGACCTCAACCTGGTCAAGGTGACGCAAGTTATGCTGATTCGCCGGATACTGCCCGGCCAATGTCGCCCCCTCCACTTGTGGGAGTTCAACCCAGAGGGGCCGCGAGTTCTCCGAAATCTCATGGGCATGACGCCTACGGAGATGTATAGACTGTTCTTCGAACCACAAGGAGTGAGTCCGAATTTGACCGAGGATGCTGGTTTAAGCCGCAACCGCCCGGATACAGAAGTAGGTGACCTTGCGCCCGGACCTTCTATCCGTATAATTGACTTATTTTTTAACAGTACTTCTCCTTTTTACGCAGGGGTGGATAGCGAAGGCAAAGCTGATCCGGTGTCTGGCTCCCCTTCCCGAGACCAGGCTAGATCCTGTGCTAGTCAGGATGTTGGAGGTGGCGCCTCGGGAGGAAAATGAAGGAGCGGACAAGGAAACCGTGGCCTCTTCGAAAGAGGCCATCCCAAAGGGGGGAATCGACAACTCCTCTCCAAAGGGGAAGAAAAGGGACGCCTCTGACGACCCAGGAGCCGTAGCTCCAAAGCGGGGGAAAGAATCCGCGTCAGAGGACCCGACGCCGGGGAGCCCCTCGGCCGAACTAAATCCTCAAAAGGAGCAACCCTCCAACGAGCCGTAAGTAGAAAGAGAGTCATTCTTTTAAGAGAAATCCTTAATTCGTATCTGAAAAGTTTTAACCGAAACCTTAACTTGTAGTTCGGACCTCGACCCTTCTCGGCAGAGCTCGTCATCGGGGGATCTTCTTCCGGAGATGATGGAGAGCGGAACGCCTCCTCCTTCATCGCCTAGCAAGGCGGGCGACGCCGAAGTGTCGTCGCAGAGGATTTCTCCGAATCTGCCAGAGGCAGAAGGTGATCGTGCGCCCCCCCGGGGTTCTCCATGTCCGGCCTCCGAAGAAGGCCATGGGACGAGTCCGGCACCATCTGGTGTTCAGTCGGAGGAGCTGAAGGTTCTGCTGGGCCGAGCCTCTGTTTCAGAGGAGCATCGTGCGTTGATGCACACGGTGATTGAAAAGATTTCATCCGCGGAAAGCGGACTGAACGAGGCCGTCAAGAGTTTACTGGCGGGCCTTGAGGTATGTTTTGAATAACGAACATTAGTGTTAATTGCGCATAATAACATGCGCCTGGTATAGATAGTAGCCCCTGAGACTCTGTGTGCCACCAAGATTAGCGGCGCGCAGAGGATCTTAATCCCAGGTCCTTTAAGTGGCACCTTTGTATATAGGTGGCAGGTTGTCCGGAGTCGAGCCGGACTCGAGATTTTGCCGAAATGAAACGGCAACTCGATGAGGCAGAAGCCGACATCGTGCTTGTTAACAAGCGGCTTGATGATGCTCAAGGTATTGAGTTTATTTGGCGATTGTTAGTAAGAGGAGCTTTATGTCAATATCTTACCTTGTGTATGCTTGATGCAGATGGTGCGGCGGCCGTAGAAGGACTTAGGGCCGAGCTCGCCAAAGCAAAGGAGCAAGCCAGAAAAAGGGATGCGGCTGCTGGAAGAGCCCGTGAAGAGCTAAAAGCCGAACAGGCTTCCCATTGCCGAAGCAAGGAGGAGATGGCTGATATAGCCGTAAAGTTGAAAAGTGCTACTGACCGTTGAAAACTTCTTGAAGAGGAAGGTCGAGCCCGGCAGACGGATTTAGAGAAGGCCGTCGCCGACGCCAAGGACGCCCGCTCTGGTATGCGAGCGTCAAGGGAAGAGCTGCGTCAAGCCAGACTAATTGCGGATGGAAAGCCCTTCCTGCTGCGGAGAAAATTGTTTGATCCGAAGTTCGCCCCGTTGGACCGAGCGTGGAGCGTGGAGGACACCTATCTGGATTTGTCGGCTAGCGCCGCTGATGCGACCAAGTACTTTCGAGATAAGAAAGATCATGAAGTGGAAAAGCTCTTCTGGTCGCAGTTCACTAATCCAGAGCGTCCACTATCAGTGGATGATCGCTTGGCCCAATGGGCCGAGCTGAATAGGTTGTCCGGACTCGCCATGAAGCATGCCATGGACCGCCTGTGTCCGGGGAGATCGAAGCCGAGAAGCTATTTCAGTTTGGTGCAGCAATTTCTTGACGTGGTGCCTCGGATTGAAGCTCTAAAGAGGTCCGCTTGCACAGAGGGAGCGCGGCTGGCTCTTGCCCGTGTCAAGACATACTGGGCAGATATGGAGCCCACCGTTGTTGCGTCCCGTGATTCGGATAAAAGCCGAATTCCTTCCGAGCACTATTTTGAGGAAGTTCTCGCGGGCGCTCGAATAATAGAGACGCAGTGTTCGAAAGATGCTGCTTTATGACAGCATATGTAATCGTAGATCAATATTTTTATAAATTGTAATGGCGTAATTTAGACTTGTGCCTTCAAGTATTAATAACACCTCCTGTGCGGCCGTTTTGATATATAAATTCTGAAAGATTGCAGTCGTTGGCTTCAGCCCCCACGCACATAGTGCGGGGGTGCGCGCGGAGAACGCATTTCACACTTAACCCAACGTCTTGGTCCTACAAAGGAGGTGATAGCGCCGCGGCTGGCGACCGGACTATAATGCTTTAACACTTTCACTTAGCCATAGGAGCTTGATAGTGGGACTCTTTAGGTAGCCCTTTAATGGCGACTGCGTTTACCCGAATTCGAGACGCATATGTGCCTGACCGGGAAGCGGCCCTTCGTCAAAACGGAGGAATTCGATAAATTCCTATAGGTCATCGAGTGGCGACCAGTCTCGCGCTACATCATGACAGTCGGTTTTCGGCTTTCTCTACTGAGGTGCTCACCCGGCCGAAGCGGGGCACAATCGCAGTAGTTCTCCTGGTGCAACCTTAGCCGACAGAACGGAACGTAAGGTGGCCGAACTCAGGAGCCGGGCAACCCAACATGTGACCAAAATCATGACTCAGAGCTGATGCATATAGTGCCAAAACTCGCGACGCCGAACACTCCCTAAGGTGTTCGGTCTTTGTGGGTGCGTGTGAAACAACACCCTTGAAAAAATAAAAAAAACCCTTGTGTCCAGGCACGAGCAAGAATTCTGGCGTGGCCACATGCCAAAACGCCAGTATCCTCCATGGTTATAGTGAGGTAAACCAGGGGATGTATAGCAGCAAGAGACAGTAAAAAAGGTTTACGCAGGGTCTTAATCTAAGAAGAATCCTTTGGGGCGGGTCCCTACTGCACGTCTGCGCCTGTGTCTCCGCTGTGCCGTGTCCTGGACGGGCGCCATACGACGTTCATCTGTAAAAGGGAAGAACTAAATTGAAAAATGGGTCATGCGGATCAAAAAGAATAATAAATAAAATGTGAAGTGAGAAATAGATACGGTCGAGTTTTATTGTCTCTGCGTACAGCCCCTGGTGAGGCGTACCAAGCCTATAACGAAAATGGGCTTGTGCCGAACTCATTGAGTCCGGGTCTGCAGCCTTTTGTGACTTACATCGAAAAAGTCTTTCGGCTGGCGAGGCCATTTTGTTGGGCGGCCGTTTAAGCGGCCGCACAATCCTCCGTTTGGAGGAGATGTAGTTTAATATGCTCCGTTTAAAGAGATGATGCCTCGAGGACCGGGCATCTTTAGCGTGAGGGATGCATAATGCGGTATTGCGTTAAAGCGAGCGAAAGCTCCGCGTCCCATTAGTGCTTGATAGCGACTTGAAAACGGGACTATGTGGAAGATAAGCTTTTCGCGATAAAAGTTATTGGCAGAGCCAAATATGACCACAAGCCGGAGAAAACCCATACAGTGGGTGTCCGGGCCTGGTGCTACTCCTTGAAAGGAGGTTTTACTGTGACGGATTCGTGCTGGGTTTATGCCCATGCGGTGAATTGTATCCTGATATATCAGATTTAGTCCACTGCCACCGTCCATAAGGACGTTGGTAAACTGGAACCCGTCTATTATTGGATTAAGTATCAGGGCAGTCCGGCCTGCGTGTTTGATATTGCAAGAATAATCTAGCTGATCAAAAATGATTGGTTTTAGTGACCAGTGGCCAGACTCCTGAGGGATAGGCTTGAATGTGCGGACCTTTATGGGTGCCTCATGCCTTGTTATGTGAAGTGAGTTCACTGTTTTGACTTCTTGCGGGAAGTTCTTTTGCTTCCTGGTGTTCTGCTTTTGGGGTTCGTCCTCTTCCTCACTTGGTGTGTCGAGCCCCTTGTGTTCGGCGTTAAGCCTTCCAGATTGTTTGAAAACCCAACAGTCTCTGTGGGTATGATTAGCAGGCTTTCCAGGAGTACTGTGTATCTGACATATCCTGTCCATGATTCTCTTTAGACTGGACGGATCTTCCCTATTATCCTGAGGGGGTGATTTTGTCTGATTTTGCCGTGAGCCTTTGAATCCGGCATTGACTGCTGTGCTCTTCGGACTTTTCCTTTTGATTCGGCGAAGGTCCTTGTTTCACCATGGTTTCCCGTTTCCATCCCTGATTTCTGATGTACTTGGGTCGCTGGGGCTGCATCGTGCCAACCAGCTGTCCTCTCCTGCGCAAAAGCGGGTCATGAGGCTTGTGAGTGCGGCCATTGTTCTTGGCTTTTCCTGGCCGAGGTGTCTGGCGAGCCATTCATCTCGGACATTGTGCCTGAAAGCCGCTAGGGCTTCGGCGTCCGGACAATCCACTATTTGATTCTTTTTAGTGAGGAATCTGTTCCAGAACTGTCGAGCTGATTCTCCAGATTGCTGAGTTATGTGACTGAGGTCGTCTGCGTCCGGGGGACGGACGTAGGTCCCTTGAAAATTTGCTCGGAAAGCGTCCTCGAGCTCTTCCCAACTTCCAATTGTGTTTTCAGGAAGGCTTTTAAGCCAGTGCCGGGCTGGCCCTTTAAGCTTAAGGGGTAAATATTTTATGGCGTGGAGATCATCTCCTCTAGCCATATGTATGTGGAGGATGTAATCCTCGATCCAGACTCCCGGGTCTGTTGTTCCATCGTACGCCTCTATGTTAACGGGTTTAAATCCCTCTGGGAATTCATATTCCAGGACCTCATCGGTGAAGCATAGAGGGTGTGCGGCACCCCTATATTTGGGTGTGCCGGATTCTGATGGTGGATTTTTTGCATTGCTTGCGAGAGCTTGCTTTCTTGGCCCGTAAATGGACCTGGCTGGGCCATGATGCGAGTCTTTGATTGTGTCGCATGCCGCATTGAGTGCGGCGCCGTTTGCCGTATTGTAGTGGCCGAGAGGTCGTTTATTCGACCGTGTAGCCTTTTTGTTTTTCGAGTTTGGGGGCTCTAGGGCCTCCTGGTCGAATTCGGGCAGTAGCTTTCTCTTCGGATAGCTTTTGGTGCGGCGGCTGCCGCCGTATTTGTCTGTGGTCTTGATTACTTTGCTCCATCTTGTTTTGAGTGCATCTTCCGCCGTCTTTAGCTTTTGCTTCTGCTTCTTCAGGCTTCGTGCTGTGGCGACGAGCCTTTCTTGGAGATTCTTCTGCTCCATGATTTTATCCGGCATGGTATCGTCCGGAGTTCTGTAATGACCGGGGGAGGACTGTTTGTCCTCTCTGCCCGTGTTACCCTGTTCGGACGGCTGTTCTGGGATGCGTTCGTCATCTGCTAGCTCGTCCTGCTCTATGGCTGGGTCTTGATCGAGGCTGGGCTTTGCTCGGCATTTACGTCACCGCTTTGAGTGCTTTTCGGAGGGTTTACCCTTCTTTTCGCCCCCTTCTTCCTCATTGTGAGTTTTTTTTCAGGTGTATCCACCATGAATACGTCATTAAGTGGGGTGGAGGTCCAGTGCCCTATGGGCGCTGGTTCCCGTTCGTCTCCGTCTTCGTCGGCCATACCGTCGAAGTCTTCGGAGCCGAGGTCTAGCATGTCGGTTAAATCGTCGACAGTGGCTATTAAGTGGGTGGTGGGTGGGCTTTGAATTTCTTCGTCGTCCGAATCCCAACCTCGCAGGCCACAGTTCGGCTTGTGCTCTCCTGAAAAAGAGAGAGACTTGAGAGATTTCAGAACATCATCGAAAGGCGAATACTGAAAGATGTCCGTGGCGGTGAACTCCATTACCGGCGCCCAACCTGATTCGATTGGCAGGGGCGCGGGAGGTTCGGAGTTCGGAGAAGAGTCCGGCTCCTTGGAGTCATGTGCCATGCGGAGTGCGGGGCTTGCGTTTGGCTCAATGGCTTTTAAGATCGCAGCCCCCGAGGTGACGTCCAACCGTTCATCCTCAAAGAACGCAGCGGGCTCTGGATCGAGGATCGGGGCCGGAGCGTATGCGGCCTCCAGGACACTGTTCGGAGGCAGAGCTATATCATGCCCCTCGAGATAGTGCGGCGCGCTTGGCTGTGGCTTGAATCCGTCGAAGATCAGGTCTCCGAGGGTATCTACTGTGTAGTTTAAGCTTCCCCACCTGGCTTGATGGCCAGGGGCGTGGCTTTCGATTTGCTCCAGATGGCCAAGCGAGTTGGCCCGCAGAGCGAAGCCGCCGAAGAGGAAGATATGTCCGGGGAGAAAAGTCTCACCCTGGACCTCATCGTTGTTGATGATCAAAGGAGCCATCGGGCCTAAAGGCGACGACACAGAGGAACTCTCAATGAAAGCACCAATGTCGGTGTCAAAACCGGCGGATCTCGGGTAGGGGGTCTCGATCTGTGCGTCAAGGTCGGATGGTAACAGGAGACAAGGGACACTTTATTTTACCCAGGTTCGGGCCCTCTCGATGGAGGTAAAACCCTACTCCTGCTAGATTAATATTGATGATATGGGTAGCACAAGAGTAGATCTACCACGAGATCAAGGAGGCTAAACCCTAGAAGCTAGCCTATAGGTACGACAATGGTTATGATGTGTTCTTCCTACGGACTACAACCCTTCGGTTTATATAGGCACCGGATAGGGTTAGGGTTACACAGAGTCGGTTACATTGGTAGGAGATCTTGAATATCCGCACGCCTAGCTTGCCTTCCACGCCAAGGAAAGAACCTTCCGGACACGGGACGAAGTCTTCAATCTTGTATCTTCATAGTCCTGGAGTCCGGCTGAAGATATAGTTCGGCTATCCGAACACCCCCTAATCCAGGACTCCCTCACCCGTAGTGTACCTTTATTGTCACCCAGTTACGTTGTGACGTTTGGTATACCCAAAGCACTCCTACGGTATCCGGGAGTTATACGATCTCATGGTCTAAGGAAATGATACTTGACATTGGAAAACTCTAGCAAGCGAACTATACGATCTTGTGCTATGTTTAGGATTGGGTCTTGTCCATCACATCATTCTCCTAACGATGTGATCTCGTTATCAATGACATCCAATGTCCATAGTCAAGAAACCATGACTATCTGTTGATCAACGAGCTAGTCAACTAGGGGCTTACTAGGGACATGTTGGTGTCTATTATTCACACATGTATTACGATTTCCGGATAACACAATTATAGCATGAATAAAGACAATTATCATGAACAAGGAAATATAATAATGCTTTTATTATTGTCTCTAGAGCATATTTCCAACAGTCTCCCACTTGCACTAGAGTCAATAATCTAGTTACATTGTGATGAATCGAACACCCATGGAATCCTGGTGTTGATCATGTTTTGCTCTAGGGAGAGGTTTAGTCAATGGATCTGCTACATTCAGGTCCGTATGTGATGAAGTTATGTACCTAGGGTAGGGGCACGGACCTGTCCTAAGAGCCCTGCTCAAGGACATCTTTAGAAGAAGTCACCTTTCAATCGACTTGAAGGTACCCACTCGACGGGTTCAAGACACTCGACCACGAAGCCAACCAATCGACTGCCAGGAGATCTAAAGTCACTCCACAGGCAAACGGTCGGTCATTAAGTAGTCTTTATGATCATCATAGCACTTTATTAGAGGCGTTACCTGTAACGCTCGACCTTAATGTACCTTAAACCCTACATTACTGTGGGCAGGAGAGGGCTGGCGAACTCTATATAAGCCACCCCCCTCCTCAGTATCAGGGGTTGGCATCTTTGTAACACACACGCATATAATCCAGTCGACCGCCTCCGGGCTCCGAGACGTAGGGCTATTACTTCTTCTGAGAAGGGCCTGAACTCGTAAAACTCTTGCGTGCACAACTACTCCAAACCTAGGATCTTGCCTCTCCATTCCTACCCCCCATTCTACTGTCAGACTTAGAACCACGACAGTTGGCGCCCACCGTGGGGCAGGTATTCTAGCGATTTGTTGGAGGAGTTGGGATTCTTTTGACATCTCCCATCATGTCGTCGAGCGGAGTCCTGGTCGAGGGGCGCGAGATCCGCCTCGGCGCCCTCACTTTCGTCGTCGATGACTCTGCTTGGCTCCAGGAGGCTCCACTCGACGTGGACGCGCTTCCCGCCCGCGGAGCAACGCACTTCCGCGCGTGCATTTGTGGCGTCCTCCTGCGGCAACCGTCGGCCCAGTACGGGTCAGCACCCGTTTCGTCCTCGCTCCCAGTTTCCCGCCGGCGCAAGCGCTCCGGTCGGTCGAGGCTCCAGCGGTGGGTGAGGCATGCATGGGCCCGCCAGTCGACCATCCCCCAAGTCGCGGCGATTGAGCCCGACGAATCACTCTACGGCCTGTTCGATCTGTCGACTGGCTCCGCAGAGAATGCGTCCGAGTGCGGCAGCAGTGATCCAGCGGCGGAGGTACTGATGGTCGACGGACCGCGCAGTCCCCCCGGATTCCCCCACACCGAAGAGGTTGCCGGGGGAGGAGATCCGGCGCGGGGACACAAAGAGTACAGGCCCGAGCCTCTCACCTCGTTGCAGAGGGAGGAACTTCGTCGCCGGAACATGGACGCGCTTCACACTCCTATCGTTGGAGAAACCCCCGAGGCACGCGCCTTGGAGGAGGCGCGCTTGGCCAACCTGGCTGAACACACTCGACTGGAGAATCTCTAGAGAATACTCGACGAGCGCACTCGACTGCCAGTTCCAGAATCCAGTCGACGTCGTCTCTTTCAGCCACCAACTCAGGTATACCGAACTCCGAGTCAGAATTTAGCAGCTGCAGCCCGCATAGCAGAGTCGATCCAGCCTTCTCAGTCAGAAGCAGGGAGAGGTCTGCTACAGATCAGAGATTTGCTCCGGGCAGCAGGGGATGAGAACTCACTTGTATCACAGTCGCGTAACAGGATTCACAGCCGATCCGTCGCTGCGAATTCTGTATAGTCGGCTCACAGTCCAGGATCGCCCCTGAGGCATGAGGAATGTAGAAGCCGGCATGATGATCAATATCAAGGCCGTGAGCGGTATGAACACCGATTCGACCGCAATGATCGACGTCGAGTGCCCACTCCTCCCCCAAGGGGTGGATCGTACATCCCTCGGCAGCAAGATGACAGACGCCAGCACAGTGCTGGGCGTAGGTTTCCAGTCGACCCCAGGGAGCCAGGCTTTGATGCGAGATCCATTATCGTTCAAGGTCTGGTCGACAGGAATAGAGCTCACAGAGAAGGCCATGACAGAGACGTTCCCTCCAGCAGCAGGGTTCATGTATCAGGACCAGAATGTTTCAGCAGAGCGATCTGGGCCGCTGTAATTCCTCCCAACTTCAGGTTGGTGACTGGAGTTAGTAAGTTAACCGGCGAGTCCAAGCCTGACACATGGCTTGAAGATTACCGAGTGGCTGTTCAGATTGGCGGCGGCAACGACGAAGTAGCCATGAAGCATTTGCCTCTTATGCTGGTGGGATCAGCCAGAGCGTGGTTGAACCAGTTGGCACCCAGCAGCATTTACACTTGGGAAGATCTTGCCCGAGTGTTTGTCAGGACATTTGAAGGGACTTGCAAGCGACCAGCAGGGTTGACAGAATTGCAGTCGTGTGTTCAGAAGTCGAGTGAAACTCTGAGGGATTATATCCAGAGGTGGATCACTTTACATCACACAGTCGAGAATGTATCTGATCACCAGGCAGTTTGTGCCTTCAAGGAAGGCGTCAGGAACAGAGAACTGAGTTTGAAATTCGGTCGAACCGGAGATATGGCATTGAGTCGGATGATGGAAATTGCCACCAAGTATGCAAACGGTGAAGAAGAAGATAGGCTCCGGAGTGGCAAGTACAAAGCAGCCGCTAATGAGGCCGGCGGAGGAAACTCCAGTCGGAAGCAAAAGCGCAAAGCCAAGCCAGCTGCTCCTGGAGAGACCTTGGCCGTGACCCCAGGAAAATTTAAGGGGAAACCCAAGGGTCCCTGGAACCCCAAGAAGGTGAAAGATCAGGATGGGAACTATATGATGGACCTACCGTGTCACATTCACACGAAGAAAGACGAAGAGGGTAAACTCATTTACCCAAAGCATACCACTCGACAATGTCAACTCCTGATTCAGCAGTTTCAAGGGAAATAGGCCAAAGACAAAGAGAAAGAGTCAGACAAAGTTGAGGACAAAGAAGACAGCGGTGAGGAGTACCCCCAAGTTAACTCCACCCTGATGATTTTCGCTGATGTTGAAAGCAAGAGTCGATTGAAGGTTATCAATCGGGAAGTGAACATGGTCGCTCCGACGACACCCAATTATCTGAAATGGTCTCAGACTGCCATCACTTTCGACCAGTCCGATCACCCGACTCATATTGCTACCCCAGGGAGGCAACCGTTGCTGGTCGACCCAGTCATTGAAGGCACTCGACTGACCAAAGTGTTGATGGATGGTGGCAGTGGCTTGACTTTGCTGTATGCAGAGACGCTGAAAGGGATGGGCATTCCGATGTCCAGACTCAGCACCAGTAACATGAGCTTCCACGGAGTCATTCCTGGAAAGAAGGCTGAGTCACTCGGCCAAATCGCTCTCGATGTAGTTTTTGGTGACTCGAAGAATTTCCGGAAGGAAAAGTTGACCTTTGAGGTCGTGGATTTTCAGAGTGCGTACCACGCCATACTTGGAAGGCCAGCGTACGCTCGTTTCATGGCCTGACCATGCTACGTGTACCTTAAGTTGAACATGCCCAGTCCCAAAGGTGTGATCACTATCACGGGTAATCGGAAGAAGGCAGAAGAGTGCTTCCAGAAGGGCTCCAAAATTGCTGATGCTCAGATGACCGAAATGGAGTTACAAGAGTACCAGAAGACCGCAGACCCGAGTGATTTGTTGCGAGCCAAGAAGCCCGCCACAGAGTCAGCATTTCAGTCGTCCGGTGAGACAAAACAGGTCCACATCCACCTGACTGACCCCAATGCGGCTCCGACCAACATCTCCACTACACTCGACTCTAAATAGGAAGAAGCGCTCATCCAGTTCCTCCGTGAGAATTGGGACATCTTTGCATGGAAGCCTGCTGACATGCCAGGTGTTCCCAGGGGACTAGCTGAGCACCGCCTTCGAGTCGACTCAAAAGTCAAACCAGTTAAGGAACATCTTCGACGGTCCGCCGTCCAGAAGAGAAAGGCCATTGGCGAAGAGGTGGCTCGACTCTTAGCGGCAGAGTTCATTCGCGAGATCTACCACTCCGAGTGGCTCACCAATGTTGTAATGGTCCCCAAGAAGGACAAGTCGTTGCGCATGTGCATCGATTTCAAACATATCAATCGGGCCTGCCCGAAAGATCATTTCCCTCTTCCTCGCATCGACCAAATAGTTGACTCGACCGCAGGATGCGAGAGGTTGTCTTTTTAGATGCTTACTCCGGATACCATCAGATCCGTCTGTATGGACCAGATGAAATAAAAACGGCTTTCATCACCCCGTTCGGGTGCTTCTGCTATGTCACCATGCCTTTCGGTCTCAAGAATGCCGGAGCTACTTTCATGAGAATGATTCAGAAGTGCCCGATCACTCAAATCAGTCGGAATGTAGAAGCATACATGGATGATATAGTGGTCAAGTCGCGAAAAGGTTTCGACCTGCTGACTGACCTTGCTGAAACGTTTGCCAATCTCAGGAGGTATGATATCAAGCTTAATCCATCAAAATGCACATTCGGAGTTCCTGGAGGAAAGTTACTCGGTTTTCTTGTTTCCGAACGAGGAATCGACGCTAACCCTGAAAATGTTGGCACCATACTCCGAATGAAACGCCCTGTGCGTGTGCACGATGTCCAGAAACTTACTGGATGCTTGGCCGCTTTAAGTCGATTCATCTCCAGACTCGGTGAAAAGGCATTGCCTCTTTACCGACTGATGAAGAAGTCAGACAAGTTTGAGTGGACTCCGGAAGCTGATGCAGCATTTGCAGAGCTAAAAGCTCTGCTCTCCACCCAGCCGGTGCTTGCTGCCCCTGTCAGCAAAGAGCCATTATTGCTTTACATTGCAGCCACTGGACAAGTCGTTAGTACCGTACTTACGGTCGAGCGGGAAGAGGAAGGAAAAACATTCAAAGTTCAGCGCCCAGTTTATTACCTTTTTGAAGTTCTGACCCCATCAAAGCAAAGATATCCCCACTATCAGAAGCTTGTCTATGGGATTTACATGACCACGAAGAAGGTTGCTCATTATTTCTCTGATCACTCCATTACAGTCATCAGCGACGCCCCGTTATCAGAGATCCTTCATAACAGAGATGCAACTGGTCGAGTGGCAAAATGGGCGATTGAACTTCTTCCCCTTGATATCAAGTTCGAGGCAAAGAAAGCTATCAAGTCCCAAGCAATAGCCGATTTCCTCGCCGAGTGGACTGAACAACAACTTCCGACTCAAGTTCACTCGGAGCACTGGACTTTGTTTTTCGATGGCTCCAAGATGCTGAATGGGTCCGGTGCGGGGGTTGTATTGGTTTCCCCCCGAGGAGACAAGCTCAAATACGTCCTCCAGATTCACTTTGATTCCTCCAACAACGAGGCAGAATATGAAGTACTCCTATATGGACTGCGTATGGCCATTTCACTCGGCGTCCGTCGCCTTATGGTCTACGGCGACTCAGATCTGGTTGTTAATCAAGTGATGAAGGAGTGGGATGTTAGAAGCCCAGCCATGACGGGTTATTGCAATGCAGTGAGAAAGCTGGAGAAGAGATTCGAGGGGTTAGAGCTCCATCATATACCCCGACTGAAAAACCAAGCTGCGGATGATTTGGCGAAAATAGGGTCCAAGAGAGAAGCCATCCCCAGTGATGTGTGTTTGGAGCACATTCGTGCGCCATCGATACAGGAAGATCCTTTCACAGAAGAACCTCCACAGCCAAAGAGCGCCAGCGATCCGACTGAAGTGGAGATTCCAGCCGTGGTCGACCTGATTATGGAAGTTGTAGTCATCACTCCCGACTGGACAGCGCCTTACATCGCGTATATTATGAGGAAAGAGCTCCCAGAAGATGAAGAAGAGGCTCGACAGATCGTCCGTCGATCCAAGGCCTTTACAGTAATCAAAGGGCAGTTGTACAGAGAAAGCGTGACTGGAGTTGGCCAGAAGTGCATCACGCCAGAAGAAGGTCAGATAATTCTTGAGGATATCCACTCGGGGACCTATGGTCATCATGCGTCCTCTCGGACCATTGTGGCTAAAGCATACCGAGCAGGATTTTACTGGCCGAGGGCGAATGAAATGGCAAAAGACATAGTCAACAAGTGCGAAGGGTGTCAGTTTTATTCCAACATGTCGCACAAGCCCGCCTCTGCTCTGAATACCATTCTACTCGTCTGGCCCTTTGCTGTTTGGGGGCTAGACATGATTGGACCGCTGAGAACTGGTAGAAGCGGCTTCACTCACTTACTGGTTGCAGTCGACAAGTTCACCAAGTGGATAGAAGCCAAACCCATCAAAAACCTCGATGCAAGCACTGCTATCAGTTTCATCAGAGAGCTGATATTCAGATATGGAGTTCCACATAGCATCATCACGGACAATGGATCAAACTTTGATAACAACAGATTCAAAGCCTTCTGCGCCTCCCAAGGCACGCGGGTCGACTATGCCTCAGTTACCCATCCTTAGTCGAATGGGCAGGCAGAGCGTGCAAATGGTCTCATCCTCAAAGGACTGAAGCCCCAACTGATGCATGATCTCAAACACGCGGCAGGAGCTTGGGTCGACGAACTTCCGTCAGTTCTTTGGGGATTAAGGACCACTCCTAATCGGTCGACTGGAAGAACGCCCTTCTTTCTGGTCTACGGGGCTGAAGCAGTGTTGCCGAGTGATCTGCTCCACAATGCACCTCGAGTCGAACTATACTCAGAAGCAGAAGCGGAACAAGCTCGGCAAGATGCAGTCGACCTCTTGGAAGAAGAGAGGGAGATGGCCCTAATCCGCTCGACTATCTACCAGCAGGACTTACGTCGGTTCCACGCGAGAAACATGAAGAGTCGAGCCTTTCAGGAAGGAGACTTGGTCCTCCGAGTGGATCAGCAAAAACCTCACAAGCTCGCTCCAACCTGGGAAGGCCCCTTCATCGTCACCAAAGTCCTCCACAACGGAGCGTGTCACCTCTACAACGTTGATCGCCAGATCGACGAGCCTCGAGCTTGGAATGCGGAATTACTCTGTCCTTTTTACACTTGAAAGAAGAAACTCACTCGGTTGAGATGTAATAAAAGTACCTTTGTAGTTCTTTTATCTAAAGCAAGAATGTTATAATTTTCACAGAAGATTGCTATTTCTTTTTGTTGAAATTTCCCCCAGTGGGTGGCTTAGCTGCGAATCCATTTCGCCTAAGTTTGTAAAAGTCCTGCCGAGTGAAGAGCAAGCCTCCCACTCGGAGGCTTAGCTGCGAATCTGTTTCGCCTAAGTATTTAAAATCCTACCGAGTGGAGAGCCAGCCTCTCCACTCGGGGGCTTAGCTGCAGTCCAAGTACTCGCCTAAGTATTTAAAATCCTACCGAGTGGAGAGCCAGCCTCCCACTCGGGGGCTTAGCTGCAGTCCAAGTACTCGCCTAAGTATTTAAAATCCTACCGAGTGGAGAGCCAGCCTCCCACTCGGGGGCTTAGCTGCAGTCCAAGTACTCGCCTAAGTATTTAAAATCCTACCGAGTGGAGAGCCAGCCTCCCACTCGGGGGCTTAGCTGCAGTCCAAGTACTCGCCTAAGTATTTAAAATCCTACCGAGTGGAGAGCCAGCCTCCCACTCGGGGGCTTAGCCGCAGTCCAAGTACTCGCCTAAGTATTTAAAATCCTACCGAGTGGAGAGCCAGCCTCCCACTCGGGGGCTTAGCTGCAGTCCAAGTACTCGCCAGCTTCCCGCTCAAGGAATTAATAAGAGTCCAAGGATTTAGTTAAACTCTCAACATAAAGAACGCTTCGCAAGGACGACAAGGCGCAGGTCGACTGCCTCCTTCTCCTTCAAAAGCTATATTCAAAAATCCTACCGAGTGGAGAGCAAACCTCCCACTCGGAGGCTTAGCTGCAGCCCAGTGCTTGCCTAAGTGATTAAAATCCTGCCGAGTGGAGAGCAAACCTCCCACTCGGGGGCTTAGCTGCAGCCCAGCTCTCGCCTAAGTGATTAAAATCCTATCGAGTGGAGAGCAGACCTCCCACTCGGGGGCTTAGCTGCAGCCCAGTGCTCGCCTAAGTGATTAAAATCCTACCGAGTGGAGAGCATACCTCCCACTCGGAGGCTTAGCTGCAGCCCAGCGCTCGCCTAAGTGATTAAAATCCTACCGAGTGGAGAGCAAACCTCCCACTCGGGGGCTTAGCTGCAGCCCAGCGCTCGCCTAAGTGATTAAAATCCTACCGAGTGGAGAGCAGACCTCCCACTCGGGGGCTTAGCTGCCGCCCAGTGCTCGCCTAAGTGATTAAAATCCTACCGAGTGGAGAGCATACCTCCCACTCGGGGGCTTAGCTGCAGCCCAGTGCTCGCCTAAGTGATTAAAATCCTACCGAGTGTAGAGCATACCTCCAACTCGGGGCTTAGCTGCAGCCCAGCGCTCGCCTAAGTGGTTAAAATCCTACCGAGTGGAGAGCAAACCTCCCACTCGGAGGCTTAGCTGCAGCTCCGTGCTCGCCTAAGCCATTTTGAGTAAAAGTCGAGCCAAATCTCACTCGACAGATAAATCACGAAGATATTCAATGATAAATCAAGGTTCGGATAAAGATCAAAAGGTCCTGGACCGCAAATAAAAGTGCTCGAGCCTCCAGCTCGACAGAGTTTATCGGTTACACAAACCACTCGGCATTCCGAGGCAAATTTAAGGTGAGACACATCAGTTTTTTACTCCTCCGGTGGAGGACTGGATGGGGCGAAAAACTCGTCCAAATCAATCCCGTCTGAGATACGGGTGGCAGCAGCAATGAAGGTCTCCATGAAGTCCTGGAAATTATGCTTCCTGGTATTGGCAACTTGGAGGGCGGCCAACTTCTCTTCTCGCACCTCCTTGCAGTGGACACGAACCAGCGACAGAGCAACATCGGCACCACACCTGGCAAAAGACTTTTTCCATTCATGCACTCGACTCAGCACTTCCTTTAGTCGAGTGACCAAGGATTCAAGGTCATTCTGAAGTATCTGATTTGGCCAGAGTGCAGAGTCGATCCGCGACACTGCCGCCTTCAGTCGAGCGAGATAGTCCACCACACTGGCGACGCGAGACTCCAGCCGGAGGACATTCATGGCAGCTTCGTCCTTCACAGGAGAGTTGATGGGGTCCAGATTGGTTTCCACCCGACCAGTTTCTTCCTCGAAGATTTGACAGAATTCTGAAAGGTACAGTCCAATATTATAATTGAATGATGAGTCGACAACGACAAGTCAATCGAGTAAGGGGATTACCTTCAAGCATGATGAATAGTTTCTTGGCAAGCCCTCCGAGGTAAGCCTCCAGATCTTTTCGCTTCCCAGCCATATCGCCGACCTTGTCAGTCAGAACAATCTTGTCATTTTTCAATCGACTTGCTTCCTTGTTGGCCGCGTCAAGAGCAGACTTCAGCTTGGCATTCTCGTCTTCAAGCTGACCAACTGAAGCAAGCTTTTCTTCAACGAGCTTTGTTTTCTCCGAAGCCGCCTTCTGTGCTTCCGCAAGGTCAAGATCTTTCTTCTTCAGAGCCTCCTCCAGTTGGTCTGCAAAACAATAATGAGAACGGAGTTGAGAATAGGCAGAAAAACAAAGACAGTCGTCGAATCCTCACCAGCCATACCTTTTGCTTCGTCCTGCGCCTTCTGCAAGTTCTCTTGGGCAAACTTCAAGTCGAGGTTAAGCTGGACCTGTTTCTCCTTCAATTCAGCAAGATGAGCAACAAGCTTGCAAGACTTCTGCAAAGAGTCAATCGACAAAAGATATCAAAGACAAGTTACTTCCGAGTGGCTAAAGGAAAAGTTGTAGCACCTCTAAGACTACAGCCGGATCAAAACATTCGACAGTAGCCTCAGGGACTACACCCAGTGGGTGCACTCAGCGTGCCCCCACCGGTAATCCTTCAAAATCCTGATCGATCAGTCGACCAAATATGATTCTAGTGCCATGACTAATAGTCAGCGTTTCTAAGACTACAGCCGAATCAAAACATTCGACAGCAGTCTCGGGGACTACACCCAGTGGGTGCACTCAGCGTGCCCCCACTGGTTCGACCAAAAAAGAAAAAAAGAAAAAAAGTCGACTGCCCGCAGTCGACCGCATACAGTTTCATTCGACATGGCCCGACCAGACCGAGTGAAGAAGTACAAATACAACAACGCAATATAAAGACTACAGTCGACTGCTAGCAGTCCACCGTAGTCTCGGGGACTACGCCCAGTGGGTGCACTTAGCGTGCCCCCACTCGACCAAAGGTTGACAGACACACCCAGTGGGTGTACAGATATAAAGATCTTCGGAAAAGAGATTCTTTGAACAGCATATCGCAACAGACCAAGTGTCGAGTCGACTGACCTGGACGTTGCTCTGAAGAGCCGAACTCGCGTCATACGCTGCTTGGCTGGCGTCCCGAACCACTTTCACTTGCTCCATCATGATACCCGCCTGGCGTATAGCCTCTTTTTCGGCACTCACTTGGTCCTCTGGGACAGGGTATGTAGCAAAAAGCGAAGGCGGATTTGCAGTCGACGCCGAAGGCCGCACGCTCGTCAAAGGTTCAGCAAAAGTCACGGAAGTCCGAGTGGTATCACCACCATCCCGAACTACAGCCTCAGACACTGGAGCAGATTGGGGGGTCTTGCCAGTCGATGCCCTCCGGTTCCTTCTTACTCTCAGCGGCTCGTCGTCTTCATCGTCTGGTAAGTTGATAACATGAGGGGGAGCTGCAAGAAAAGTCAATCGACCAGAGTTACAAGAAATATTTAGTCGACCGAAGACAGAACATCAGTAATTGTACCTGGATTGGAAGTAACAGCATCTTCCATCTCTTGATCTTCGTCCTTGGCAGAGATCTCAGAAGTAGCAGCACTACAAATTTTGGAAGTCAGTCAGTTGGCTCAATGAATCGACCGAGGATCCGTCCACAGTCGACAAAGGAAAATAAGTATTATTATTACCCAGAAATGGTGGGGACAGTCATCTTCATCTTGGGCAGAGTCTTGGGCGGCTTGGATGGCGTCGCGCGTGGGTGCTTGGGAGCCTTCTCGGTGTAGGAGAAGAGGTCCGAGGGCGTTTCGACGACTGCCCAACAAGAGCAGTCGCCTTACCATGTTCCCTCGCGGGATCGTGTGTAAGCTTGGATCGCCTCTCCGAGCGGGGGGGTTCAACTTCCTCCTCCTCCTCTTCGCTGGAGTAGACGTCGTCGTCTCCCTCCCCTTCGCCATCGGATTCCCACTCGCCGTGCTCGTCTCCGCTTTCACCTCCGCTCGCCTCCCCTTCCTCAGTTGGCTCCTGTTCCCCGTTGGGCGTCGAGTACATCTCAGTAGTTTCTTGGGAAACAACAGACAAAACAAAAGTCAGTCGACCAATTCAAAGAAGACCGATGAAGAAAGAAAGATCTCAGTCAGGTGCATAAGGTCTGACCTGGTCCACTTCGTATGTGTTGTCGAGTGGAGGAACCCTCCTGGCTCCTCGGGGATTGTCTTTGTTTCCTGTGATGCTCGACAGCCATCCTTCTAGCATCTCGTCAGTAACCTCCTCCGGGTGGATCCCAATGGTTTCTTCAAGACCCGAATATAGCCACATCGGATGGTCGCGAGCCTGGAGCGGCTGGATGCGCCTCCTAAGGAAGACTTCCAGCAAGTCCAAGCCAGTCACGCCGTCGCGGACAAGCTGAACCACTCGACCGACCAACACTTTGACTTGGGCCTTTTCTTCCGGCGTCACTTTCAGAGAAGCAGGTTTTTGGGCTCGTTCCAGAGAGAAAGGGGGAAGTCCAGTCGACTGACCTGGAGTCGCCTGGTCTTTGCAGTAAAACCAGGTCGCCTGCCAACCACGGACCGACTCAGGGAAAGTGATGGATGGAAAAGAACTTTTTCCACTCGTCTGGATTGCCAGGCCTCCGCACAGCTGGATCACCTGCGTCCTCTCGTCACTCGACTTGGCCTTTTTGACCGATTGGGAACAACAGGTGAAGATATGCTTAAAGAGTCCCCAATGGGGGCGACAACCCAAGAAACCCTCACACAAGGAAATGAAGGCAGCCAGATACACGATAGAGTTGGGAGTGAAATGGTGGAGTTGTGCTCCGAAGAAATTCAGGAAACTCCGAAAAAAGGGATGAGGAGGCAGAGAAAACCCGCGATCGATATGGGTGGCGAGGAGCACACGCTCACCATCAAGAGGTTGGGGCTCGACTTCTCTCCCGGGGAGACGCGCAGCTTCATGAGGGATGACTCCTCCCTCAACCATATCGTCGAGATCTTCCTGCCTCAGCACCGTCGGCATCCAGTCGCCCTGCATCCAGCCTCTGGGCAGAGAAGTCCTTGAGGAAGATCCGCCCCGAGCGGACTTCTTCCCTTTTCCCTGCACCGCCGCCGCCTTCTTCGCGCGCTCTAGGGCGGACGTCTTGTCCTTCACCATCGTTGTCGGAAAGCTCGAACGGGCCTGTGGCGCTAGGGCGAGAGCGAAGGTGGCGGAGAACTTTGTGAGGAGAGAAGGGAAGAAGAGAACACACTGTTGGAAACCCCGAGCTGGCAGCTTTTAAGGGGCAGCTTCCGAGTGGCTGACTGGTAGGCCCAGGCTATCTCGTCAAATCCCGCAGCAGACGCGCGCGCGGTACGTGGCTAAAAAGGTGGCGCGGGGATCGAGGAGCTTCCGCCTTATCACATCCGATTACTGCGGCCGCTCCCGTCCCGCGCGCTTCCCGAAAATCAAATCCCGCGAAATCTGCGGTTGCAGAACAATTCGTCAGACAGAAGATCCCTTTCACACTACCATTCGGAATGTCACAGACAAGGGAATTCACTCGATGGAAGGCCTAGAATGGATCAAGGCGACTGAAAAAGGTTGATGACGTCATCCGTGACGATTGATCCAAAACAAGGCACTCATGTAGCACAAAGAACCAGTCGGAAAAGATCTCCAACCCTTTCCCACTCTAACCTCGATCCATTCGGGGGCTAATGATGAAGTTATGTACCTAGGGTAGGGGCACGGACCTGTCCTAAGAGCCCTGCCCAAGGACATCCTTAGAAGAAGTCACCTTTCAATCGACTTGAAGGTACCCACTCGACGGGTTCAAGACACTCGACCAAGAAGCTACCACTCGACCACGAAGCCAACCAATCGACTGCCAGGAGATCTAAAGTCACTCCACAGGCAAACGGTCGGTCATTAAGTAGTCTTTATGATCATCATAGCACTTTATTAGAGGCGTTACCTGTAACGCTCGACCTTAATGTACCTTAAACCCTACATTACTGAGGGCAGGAGAGGGCTGGCGAACTCTATATAAGCCACCCCCCTCCTCAGGATCAGGGGTTGGCATCTTTGTAACACACACGCATATGATCTAGTCGACCGCCTCCGGGCTCCGAGACGTAGGGCTATTACTTCTTCTGAGAAGGGCCTGAACTCGTAAAACTCTTGCGTGCACAACTACTCCAAAGCTAGGATCTTGCCTCTCCATTTCTACCCCCCATTCTACTGTCAGACTTAGAACCACGACAGTATGTACTTTACAAATATCTATGTCTCCATCTTGAACATTTTTACGAATGGAGTTGAAGCGACGCTTGATGTGCATGGTCTTCTTGTGAAACCTGGGCTCCTTGGCAAGTGCAATAGCTCCAGTGTTGTCACAGAAGAGTTTGATTGGCCCCGACGCATTGGGTATGACTCCGAGGTCGGTGATGAACTCCTTCACCCAAATTGCTTCATGTGCTGCCTCTGAGGCTGCCATGTACTCCGCTTCACATGTAGATCCCGCCACGACGCTCTGCTTGCAACTGCACCAGCTTACTGCCCCACCATTCAAAATATACACGTATCCGGTTTGTGACTTAGAGTCATCCAGATCTGTGTCGAAGCTAGCATTGACGTAACCCTTTACGACGAGCTCTTCGTCACCTTCATAAACGAGAAACATTTCCTTAGTCCTTTTCAGGTACTTCAGGATATTCTTGACCGATGTCCAGTGTTCCTTGCCGGGATTACTTTGGTACCTTCCTACCAAACTTACGGCAAGGTTTACATCAGGTCTGGTACACAGCATAGCATACATAATAGAACCTATGGCTGAGGCATAGGGGATGACACTCATCTCTTCTATATCTTCTACCGTGGTCGGACATTGAGCTGAGCTCAATTTCACACCTTGTAACACAGGTAAGAACCCCTTCTTAGATTGATCCATATTGAACTTCTTCAATATCTTATCAAGGTATGTGCTTTGTGAAAGACCTATGAGGCGTCTTGATCTATCTCTATAGATCTTGATGCGTAATATATAAGCAGCTTCTCCAAGGTCCTTCATTGAAAAACTCTTATTCAAGTAGGCCTTAATGTTGTCCAAGAGTTCTATATCATTTCCCATCAAAAGTATGTCATCTACATATAATATGAGAAATGCTACAGAGCTCCCACTCACTTTCTTGTAAACACAGGCTTCTCCATAAGTCTGTGTAAACCCAAACGCTTTGATCATCTCATCAAAGCGAATGTTCCAACTCCGAGATGCTTGCACCAGCCCATAAATCGAGCGTTGGAGCTTGCACACCTTGTCAGCATTCTTAGGATCGACAAAACCTTCCGGCTGCACCATATACAATTCTTCCTTAAGGAAACCATTAAGGAATGCCGTTTTGACGTCCATTTGCCATATCTCATAATTGTAGAATGCGGCAATTGCTAACATGATTTGGACGGACTTTAGCTTCGCTACCGGTGAGAAAGTCTCATCGTAGTCAACCCCTTGAACTTGTCGATAACCCTTAGCGACAAGCCGAGCTTTATAGATGGTCACATTACCATCCGCGTCTGTCTTCTTCTTAAAGATCCATTTATTTTCTATGGCTCGCCGCTCAACGGGCAAGTTAGTCAAAGTCCATACTTCATTTTCATACATGGATCCTATCTCGGATTTCATGGCTTCTAGCCATTTGTCGGAATCCGGGCCCGCCATTGCTTCTTCATAGTTCGAAGGTTCACCATTGTCTAACAACATGATTTCCAAGACAGGGTTGCCGTACCACTCTGGTGCGGAACGTGTCCTTGTGGACCTACGAATTTCAGTAGGAGCTTGATCAGAAGTATCTTGATCATCATCATTAATTTCCTCTCTAGTCGGTGCAGGCACCTCAGGAACGTTTTCTTGAGTTGCGCCATTTTCCGGTTCAAGAGGTAACACTTCATCAAGTTCTACTTTCCTCCCACTTACTTCTTTCGAGAGAAACTCCTTCTCTAGAAAGGATCCATTCTTGGCAACAAAGATCTTGCCTTCGGATCTGAGGTAGAAGGTATACCCAATAGTTTCTTCAGGGTATCCTATGAAGACGCATTTTTCTGACTTGGGTTCGAGCTTTTCAGGTTGAAGTTTCTTGACATAAGCATCACATCCCCAAACTTTTAGAAACGACAGCTTAGGTTTCTTCCCAAACCATAATTCATACGGTGTCGTCTCAACGGATTTTGACGGAGCCCTATTTAAAGTGAATGTGGCAGTCTCTAAAGCATAGCCCCAAAAAGATAGCGGTAAATCGGTAAGAGACATCATAGATCGCACCATATATAATAGAATGCGATTACGACGTTCGGACACACCATTATGCTGAGGTGTTCCAGGCGGCATGAGTTGTGAAACTATTCCACATTTTCTTAAGTGTGTGCCAAATTCGCGACTCAAGTATTCTCCTCCACGATCTGATCATAGAAACTTGATTTTTCTGTCACGTTGATTTTCAACCTCACTATGAAATTCCTTGAACTTTTCAAAGGTCTCAAACTTGTGTTTCATTAAGTAGATATACCCATATATACTCAAGTCATCAGTGAGGGTGAGAACATAACGATAGCCACCGCGAGCCTCAACACTCATTGGACCGCACACATCAGTATGTATGATTTCCAATAAGTTGGTTGCTCGCTCCATTGTTCCTGAGAACGGAGTCTTGGTCATTTTACCCATGAGGCATGGTTCGCACGTGTCAAATGATTCATAATTAAGAGACTCTAAAAGTCCATCTTCATGGAGCTTCTTCATGCGTGTGACACCTATGTGACCAAGGCGGCAGTGCCACAAGTATGTGGGACTATCACTATCAACCTTACATCTTTTGGTATTCACACTATGAACATGTGTAGTATTACGCTCGAGATTCATTAAGAATAAACCATTCACCATTGGAGCATGACCATAAAACATATCTCTCATATAAATAGAACAACCATTATTCTCGGATTTAAATGAGTAGCCATCTCGAATTAAACGAGATCCCGATACAATGTTCATGCTCAAAGCTGGCACTAAATAACAATTATTGAGGTTTAAAACTAATCCCGTAGGTAAATGAAGAGGTAGCGTGCCGACGGCGATCACATCGACCTTGGAACCATTCCCGACGCGCATCGTCACCTCGTCCTTCGCCAGTCTCCGCTTATTCCGCAGCTCCTGCTTTGAGTTACAAATGTGAGCAACTGCACCGGTATCAAATACCCAAGAGCTACTATGAGTACTGGTAAGGTACACATCAATTACATGTATATCACATATACCTTTTGTTTTGCCGGCCTTCTTGTCCGCTAAGTATTTGGGGCAATTCCGCTTCCAGTGACCACTTCCCTTGCAATAAAAGCACTCAGTCTCGGGCTTGGGTCCATTCTTTGGCTTCTTCCCGGCAGCTTGTTTGCCGGGCGCGACAACTTCCTTGCCGTCTTTCTTGAAGTTCTTTTTACCCTTGCCCTTCTTGAACTTAGTGGTTTTATTGACCACCAACACTTGATGTTCCTTTTTGACTTCTACCTCTGCTGATTTCAGCATAGCAAATACTTCAGGAATGGTCTTTTCCATCCCCTGCATATTGAAGTTCATCACAAAGCTCTTGTAGCTTGGTGGAAGCGACTGGAGGATTCTGTCAATGACCGCGTCGTCCGGGAGATTAACTCCCAGCTGAGTCAAGCGGTTATGTAACCCAGACATAGTGAGTATGTGCTCACTGACAGAACTACTTTCCTCCATCTTACAGCTGAAGAATTTGTCGGAGGCTTCATATCTCTCGACCCGGGCATGAGCTTGGAAAACCATTTTCAGCTCTTCGAACATCTCATATGCTCCGTGTCTCTCAAAACGCTTTTGGAGCCCCGGCTCTAAGCTGTAAAGCATGCCGCACTGAACGAGGGAGTAGTCATCGGTACGTGCCTGCCAAGCGTTCATAACATCTTGTTCTGCAGGGAGAACAGGTGCGTCACCCAGCGGTGCTTGTAGGACATAATCTTTCTTGGCAGCTATGAGGATGATCCTCAGGTTCCGGACGTAGTCCGTGTAGTTGCTGCCATCGTCTTTCAGCTTGGTTTTCTCTAGGAACGCGTTGAAGTTGAGGACTACGTTGGCCATTTGATCTACAAGACATATTGTAAATATTTTAGACTAAGTTCATGATAATAAAGTTCATCTAATCAAATTATTTAATGAACTCCCACTTAGATAGACATCCCTCTTCTAGTCATCTAAGTATAACATGATCCGAGTCAACTAGGCCGTGTCCGATCATCACGTGAGACGGACTAGTCAACATCGGTGAACATCTTCATGTTGATCGTATCTTCTATACGACTCATGCTCGACCTTTCGGTCTTCTGTGTTCTGAGGCCATGTCAGTACATGCTAGGCTCGTCAAGTCAACCTAAGTGTTTGCATGTGTAAATCTGTCTTACACCCGTTGTATGTGAACGTTAGAATCTATCACACCCGATCATCACGTGGTGCTTCGAAACAACGAACTGTCGCAATGGTGCACAGTTAGGGGGAACACTTCTTGAAATTATTATGAGGGGTCATCTTATTTACTACCGTCGTTCTAAGTAAACAAGATGCAAAAACATGATAAACATCACATGCAATCAAATAATGAACGTGACATGATATGGCCAATATCACATAGCTCCTTTGATCTCCATCTTGGGGCTCCATGATCATCTTTGTCAGCGGCTTGACACCATGATCTCCATCATCGTGTCTCCATGAAGTTGCTCGCCAACTATTACTTCTACTACTATGGCTAACGCGTTTAGCAATAAAGTAAAGTAATTTACATGGCGTTTCTCAATGACACGCAGGTCATACAAAAATAAAGACAACTCCTATGGCTCCTGCCTGTTGTCATACTCATCGACATGCAAGTCGTGATTCCTATTACAATAGCATGAACATCTCATACATCACATATATATCATTCATCATTCATCATTCATCACAACTTTGGCCATATCATATCACAAAGCACTTGCTGCAAAAACAAGTTAGACGTCCTCTAATTGTTGTTGCAAGTTTTACGTGGCTGAATTAGGGTTCTAGCAAGAACGTTTTCTTACCTACGTGAAAGCCACAACGTGATTTGTCAACTTCTATTTACCCTTCATAAGGACCCTTTTCATCGAATCCGCTCCAACTAAAGTGGGAGAGACAGACACCCGCCAGCCACCTTATGCAACTAGTGCATGTTAGTCGGTGGAACCGGTCTCACGTAAGCGTACGTGTAAGGTTGTTCCGGGCCGCTTCATCCCAAAATACCGCTGAAGCAAGATAAGACTAGTAGCGGCAAGAAAGTTGACAACATCTACGCCCACAACAAATTGTGTTCTACTCGCGCAAGAAGAACTACGCATAGACCTAGCTCATGATGCCACTGTTGGGGAACGTTGCAGAAAACAAAATTTTCCTACGGTTTCACCAAGATCCATCTATGGGTTCATCTAGCAACAAGTTATCGGATGCATCTACATACCTTTGTAGATCGCGAGCGGAAGCGTTCAGAGAACGGGGATGAGGTAGTCGTACACGACGTGATCCAAATCACCGGAGATCCTAGCACCGAACGGACGGCACCTCCGCATTCAACACACGTACAGTCAGCGTGACGTATCCTCCTTCTTGATCCAGCAAGGAGGAAGGAGAGGTTGATGAAGATCCTGCAGCACGACGGCGTGGTGGTGGATGCAGGGCGTCACAGCAGCAGGGCTTCGCCGTGTACTACGAGAGGAAGAGGTGTAGCAGGGAGAGAGGGAGGCGCCAGGACTCAGGGGTGCAGCTCCCCTCCCCCCCTCATATATATAGCCCCCTAGGGGGGCGCCGGCCCTAGGAGATTGGATCTCCTAGGTGGGGGCGCCGGCCAAGGGCTGGAGTGGCCCCCAAGCCAAGGTGGGGCGCCCCCACCCCTAGGGTTTCAACCCTAGGAGCATGGGGTGGGCCTAGGGGGGCGCACCAGCCCACTATGGGCTGGTTCCCCTCCCCACTTTGGCCCATGGGGCCCTCCGGGATGGGTGGCCCCACCCGGTTGACCCCCGTGACCCTTCCGGTGGTCTCGGTACAATACCGATGACCCCAAAACTTGTCCCGATGGCCGAAGTAGCACTTCCTACATATAATTCTTTACCTACGGACTATTCCGAAACTCGTCGTGATGTCCGGGATCTCATCCGGGACTCCGAACAACATTCGGGCTACTGCATATACATATCTTGACAACCCTAGCGTCACCGAACCTTAAGTGTGTAGACCCTACGGGTTCGGGAGACATGCAGACATGACCGAGACGACTCTCCGGACAATAACCAACAGCGGGATCTGGATACCCATGTTGGCTCCCACATGCTCCATGATGATCTCATCGGATGAACCACGATGTCGAGGATTTAAGCAACCCCTGTATGCAATTCCCTTTGACAATTGGTATGTTACTTGCCCGAGATTCGATCGTCGGTATCCCAATACCTTGTTCAATCTCATTACCGGCAAGTCACTTTACTCGTACCGTAATGCATGATCCCGCGACCAGACACTTGGTCACTTTGAGCTCATAATGATGATGCATTACCGAGTGGGCCCAGTGATACCTCTCCGTCATACGGAGTGACAAATCCCAGTCTTGATCCGTGTTAACCCAACAGACACTTTCGGAGATACCCGTAGTGTACCTTTATTGTCACCCAGTTACGTTGTGACGTTTGGTATACCCAAAGCACTCCTACGGTATCCGGGAGTTATAAGATCTCATGGTCTAAGGAAATGATACTTGACATTGGAAAACTCTAGCAAGCGAACTATACGATCTTGTGCTATGTTTAGGATTGGGTCTTGTCCATCACATCATTCTCCTAATGATGTGATCTCGTTATCAATGACATCCAATGTCCATAGTCAAGAAAGCATGACTATCTGTTGATCAACGAGCTAGTCAACTAGAGGCTTACTAGGGACATGTTGGTGTCTATTATTCACACATGTATTACGATTTCCGGATAACACAATTATAGCATGAATAAAGACAATTATCATGAACAAGGAAATATAATAATGCTTTTATTATTGTCTCTAGAGCATATTTCCAACACTTGATGCCCAATATGTAAGCAGCTTCACCGAGGTCTTTCATTGAAAAATTCTTATTCAAGTATCCCTTTATGCTATCCAGAAATTCTATATCATTTCCGATTAGTAATATGTCATCGACATATAATATCAGAAATGCTACAGAGCTCCCACTCACTTTCTTGTAAATACAGGCTTCTCCAAAAGTCTGTACAAACCCAAATGCTTTGATCACACTATCAAAGCGTTTATTCCAACTCCGAGAGGCTTGCACTAGTCCATAAATGGATCGCTGGAGCTTGCACACTTTGTTAGCTCCCTTTGGATCGATAAAACCTTCTGGTTGCATCATATACAACTCTTCTTCCAGAAATCCATTCAGGAATGCAGTTTTTACATCCATCTGCCAAATTTCATAATCATAAAATGCGGCAATTGCTAACATGATTCGGACAGACTTAAGCATCGCTACGGGTGAGAAGGTCTCATCGTAGTCAATCCCTTGAACTTGTCGAAAACCTTTTACGACAAGTCTAGCTTTGTAGACAGTAACATTACCGTCAGCGTCAGTCTTCTTCTTGAAGATCCATTTATTCTCAATTGCTTGCCGACCATCGGGCAAGTCAACCAAAGTCCACACTTTGTTCTCATACATGGATCCCATCTCAGATTTCATGGCTTCAAGCCATTTTGCGGAATCTGGGCTCACCATCGCTTCTTCATAGTTCATAGGTTCACCATGATCTAGTAGCATGATTTCCAGAACAGGATTGCCGTACCATTCTGGTGCGGATCTTACTCTGGTTGATCTACGAGGTTCTGTAGTAACTTGATCTGAAGTTGCATGATCATCATCATTAACTTCCTCACCAATTGGTTTAGACGTCACAGAAACTGGTTCATGTGATGTGCTATTTCCCAATAAGGGAGCAGGTATAGTTACCTCATCAAGTTCTACTTTCCTCCCACTCACTTCTTTCGAGAGAAACTCCTTCTCTAGAAAGGATCCATTTTTAGCAACGAATGTCTTGCCTTTGGATCTGTGATAGAAGGTGTACCCAACAGTTTCTTTTGGGTATCCTATGAAGACACATTTCTCCGATTTGGGTTCGAGCTTATCAGGTTGAAGTTTTTTCACATAAGCATCGCATCCCCAAACTTTAAGAAATGACAACTTTGGTTTCTTGCCAAACCATAGTTCATAAGGCGTCGTCTCAACGGATTCTGATGGTGCTCTATTTAACGTGAATGCGGCCGTCTCTAAAGCATAACCCCAAAACGATAGCGGTAAATCTGTAAGAGACATCATAGATCGCACCATATCAAGTAAAGTACGATTACGACGTTCGGACACACCATTACGGTGTGGTGTTCCGGGAGGTGTGAGTTGCAAAACTATTCCGCATTGTTTCAAATGTAGACCAAACTCGTAACTCAAATATTCTCCTCCACGATCAGATCGTAGAAACTTTATTTTCTTGTTACGATGATTTTCAACTTCACTCTGAAATTCTTTGAACTTTTCAAATGTTTCAGACTTGTGTTTCATTAAGTAGATATACCCATATCTGCTTAAATCATATGTGAAGGTGAGAAAATAACGATATCCGCCACGAGCTTCAATATTCATCGGACCACATACATCTGTATGTATGATTTCCAACAAATCTGTTGCTCTCTCCATAGTACCGGAGAATGGTGTTTTAGTCATCTTGCCCATGAGGCACGGTTCGCAAGTACCAAGTGATTCATAATCAAGTGGTTCCAAAAGTCCATCAGTATGGAGTTTCTTCATGCGCTTTACACCGATATGACCTAAACGGCAGTGCCACAAATAAGTTGCACTATCATTATCAACTCTGCATCTTTTGGCTTCAACATTATGAATATGTGTATCACTACTATCGAGATTCATCAAAAATAGACCACTCTTCAAGGGTGCATGACCATAAAAGATATTACTCATATAAATATAACAACCATTATTCTCTGATTTAAATGAATAACCGTCTCGCATCAAACAAGATCCAGATATAATGTTCATGCTCAACGCTGGCACCAAATAACAATTATTTAGGTCTAATACTAATCCCAAAGGTAGATGTAGAGGTAGCGTGCCGACCGTGATCACATCGACTTTGGAACCATTTCCCATGCGCATCGTCACCTCATCCTTTGCCAGTGTTCGCTTAATCCGTAGTCCCTGTTTCGAGTTGCAAATATTAGCAACAGAACCAGTATCAAATACCCAGGTGCTACTGCGAGCTCTAGTAAGGTACACATCAATAACATGTATATCACATATACCTTTGTTCACCTTGCCATCCTTCTTATCCGCCAAATACTTGGGGCAGTTCCGCTTCCAGTGACCAGTCTGCTTGCAGTAGAAGCACTCAGTTTCAGGCTTAGGTCCAGACTTGGGTTTCTTCTCTTGAGCAGCAACCTGCTTGCTGTTCTTCTTGAAGTTCCCCTTCTTTTTCCCTTTGCCCTTTTTCTTGAAACTAGTGGCCTTGTTGACCATCAACACTTGATGCTCCTTCTTGATTTCTACCTCCGCAGCCTTTAGCATTGCGAAGAGCTCGGGAATCGTCTTATCCATCCCTTGCATATTATAGTTCATCACGAAGCCTTTGTAGCTTGGTGGAAGTGATTGGAGAATTCTGTCAATGACGCAATCATCCGGAAGATTAACTCCCAGTTGAATCAAGTGATTACAATACCCAGACATTTTGAGTATATGCTCACTGACAGAACTATTCTCCTCCATCTTGCAGCTATAGAACTTATTGGAGACTTCATATCTCTCAATCCGGGCATTCTGTTGGAATATTAACTTCAACTCTTGGAACATCTCATATGCCCCATGACGTTCAAAACGTCGTTGAAGTCCCGGTTCTAAGCCGTAAAGCATGGCACATTGAACTATCGAGTAGT
Source organism: Aegilops umbellulata (assembly GCA_032464435.1). NCBI lineage: Eukaryota > Viridiplantae > Streptophyta > Magnoliopsida > Poales > Poaceae > Aegilops > Aegilops umbellulata. The sequence continues at coordinate 432,495,736 of CP136059.1, read as the reverse complement.
CATCAGCTTTGCTCTGCCAGACGTTCTTAACGTCGTCAGTTGCATCAGCAGTAGGCCTGGCACCCAGCGGTGCTTCCAGGACGTAACTCTTCTGTGCAGCAATGAGGATAATCCTCAAGTTACAGACCCAGTCCATGTAATTGCTACCATCATCTTTCAACTTTGCTTTCTCAAGGAACGCATTAGAATTCAACGGAACAATAGCACGGGCCATCTATCTACAATTAACATAAACAAGCAAGATACTATCAGGGACTAAGTTCATGATAAATTTAAGTTCAATTAATCATATTACTTAAGAACTCCCACTTAGATAGACAACCCTCTAATCTTCTAAGTGATCACGTGATCCAAATCAACTAAACCATAACCGATCATCACGTGAAATGGATTAGTCTTCAATGGTGAACATCATTATGTTGATCATATCTACTATATGATTCACGCTCGACCTTTTGGTCTCCGTGTTCTGAGGCCATATTTGCATATGCTAGGCTCGTCAAGTATAACCCGAGTATTCTGCGTGTGCAAAACTGGCTTGCACCCGTTGTAGATGGACGTAGAGCTTATCACACCCGATCATCACGTGGTGTCTGGGCACGATGAACTTTGGCAACGGTGCATACTCAGGAGAACACTTCTTGATAATTTAGTGAGAGATCATCTTATAATGCTACCGTCAATCAAAGCAAGATAAGATGCATAAAAAAAGATAAACATCACATGCAATCAATATAAGTGATATGATATGGCCATCATCATCTTGTGCTTGTGATCTCCATCTCCGAAGCACCGTCATGATCACCATCGTTACCGGCGCGACAGCTTGATCTCCATCGTAGCATCGTTGTCGTCTCGCCAATCTTATGCTTCTACGACTATCGCTACCGCTTAGTGATAAAGTAAAGCATCACAGGGCGATTGCATTGCATACAATAAAGTGACAACCATATGGCTCCTGCCAGTTGCCGATAACTCGGTTACAAAACATGATCATCTCATACAATAAAATTTAGCATCATGTCTTGACCATATCACATCACAATATGCCCTGCAAAAACAAGTTAGACGTCCTCTACTTTGTTTATTGCAAGTTTTTACGTGGCTGCTATGGGCTTAAGCAAGAACCAATCTCACCTACGCATCAAAACCACAACGATAGTTTGTCAAATAGACTCCGTTTTAACCTTCGCAAGGACCGGGCGTAGCCATACTCGGTTCAACTAAAGTTGGAGAAACTGACACCCGCCAGCCACCTGTGTGCAAAGCACGTCGGTAGAACCAGTCTCGCGTAAGCGTACGCGTAATGTCGGTCCGGGCCGCTTCATCCAACAATACCGCCGAACCAAAGTATGACATGCTGGTAGGCAGTATGACTTATATCGTCTACAACTCACTTGTGTTCTACTCGTGCATATAACATCAAACCATACAAACCTAGGCTCGGATGCCACTATTGGGTTATGTAGTAATTTCAAAAAAATTCCTACGCACACGCAAGATCATGGTGATGCATAGCAACGAGAGGGGAGAGTGTAGTCTACGTACCCTCGTAGACCGAAGCGGAAGCGTTGACACAACGTAGAGGAAGTAGTCGTACGTCTTCCCGATCCGACCGATCCAAGCACCGTTACTCCGGCACCTCCGAGTTCTTAGCACACGTTCAGCTCGATGACGCTCCCCGGGCTCCGATCCAGCAAAGCTTCGGGGATGAGTTCCGTCAGCACGACGGCGTGATGACGATGATCATGTTCTACCGACGCAGGGCTTCGCCTAAGCACTGCAACGATATGACCGAGGTGGAATATGGTGGAGGGGGGCACCGCACACGGCTAAGGAACGATCATGAAGATCAACTTGTGTGTTCTAGGGTGCCCCCCTGCCCCCGTATATAAAGGAGGGGAGGGGAGGGCACGACCGGCCCCCAAGGGGTGCGCCAGGAGGAGTCCTACTCCCACCGGGAGTAGGACTCCTCTCCCTTGCCTTGTAGGAGAAGGAAGGAGAGAGGGGGAAAGGAAAAAGGGGGGCGCCGCCCCCCCTTCCTTGTCCTATTCGGACTAGGGGGGAGGGGGCGCGCGGCCTGCCCTGGCCGCCCCTCCTCTTTTCCCTTAAGGCCCATATGGGCCCATTAACCCCCGGGGGGGGGGGGGTTCCGGTAACCCCCCGGTACTCCAGTAAAATGCCGATTTCACTCGGAACCATTCCGATGTCCAAATATAGGCTTCCAATATATCGATCTTTATGTCTCGACCATTTCGAGACTCCTCGTCATGTCCGTGATCACATCCGGGACTCCGAACTAACTTCGGTACATCAAAATGCATAAACTCATAATAACTGTCATCGTAACTTTAAGCGTGCGGACCCTGCGGTTCGAGAATAATGTAGACATGACCGAGACACGTCTCCGGTCAATAACCAATAGCGGGACCTGGATGCCCATATTGGCTCCTACATATTCTACGAAGATCTTTATCGGTCAGACCGCATAACAATATACGTTGTTCCCTTTGTCATCGGTATGTTACTTGCCCGAGATTCGATCGTCGGTATCCAATACCTAGTTCAATCTCGTTGCCGGCAAGTATCTTTACTCGTTCCGTAATACATGATATCACAACTAACATATTAGTTGTAATGCTTGCAAGGCTTATATGATGTGCATTACCGAGAGGGCCCAGAGATACCTCCCCGACTATCGGAGTGACAAATCCTAATCTCGAAATACGCCAACCCAACAAGTACCTTTGGAGACACCTGTAGAGCACCTTTATAATCACCCAGTTACGTTGTGACGTTTGGTAGCACACAAAGTGTTCCTCCGATAAACGGGAGTTGCATAATCTCATAGTCATAGGAACATGTATAAGTCATGAAGAAAGCAATAGCAACATACTAAACGATCGGGTGCTAAGCTAATGGAATGGGTCATGTCAATCAGATCATTCAACTAATGATGTGACCTCGTTAATCAAATAACAACTCTTTGTTCATGGTTAGGAAACATAACCATCTTTGATTAACGAGCTAGTCAAGTAGAGGCATACTAGTGACATTCTGTTTGTTTATATATTCACACATGTATTATGTTTCCGACTAACACAATTCTAGCATGAATAATAAACATTTATCATGATATATGAGGAAATAAATAATAACTTTATTATTGCCTCTAGGGCATATTTCCTTCAGCGGGTTGTTTTCGTCAACCTCTTAATCCGTCTGACTCAAATTATCAAGGCACTTCTCATTCATCCTCTGGCGAGTCGTCGGTCACCAAACTTCCACCCCTCAAAACGGTTCTTGGGTGAGTTATATACTTGTTTTTACCCTTAACATGCATTTTATATATTATACTGACCTCCAGCCTTCTTACTTTTCTCAGTGCTAAGCCCAGACCAAGCAAGAAGGCTCGGTTGAACACCCCGGCTGATGAAAACGCGGCCGTTAATCCGGAGAAGACTTTGGATCCTGAAGAGGCCAACATTGATGATATGTTGAATGATCCACTACCTCAAGATCATGACTTCGTTGCTGAGCAGGTAGAAATTGATGCCACCGGCCATACCGACCAGCCAACAAGCCCCATCCAGACTGACAATCCGGTCAGTCCAACACGAAATGCTGATAAACCGGCAACTCCAGTACGAGCTGCTGAGGAGAAGGATGATGACGTTCTGATTACTAGCATTGGCCATACAGATCCAGGAAATCCTGTTGCCTTGTCGAAGCATACCGCCAAGGAGGAATTTTCTGCAGTTGGCAAAGGCAAATGGAATACCGATTTATCAGCTTACGCCCATCTGAATGCTCAAGACCTTCATTCCGGCTATCTGAACCGTCTATATACCAGTCGTGATTATGAATCCGGCTTGGTAAATATGATGAAGGAACGATATGAGGTAATTTCATAATCATCGCCCCTTTATTTTCTTAATGGCAATTTATCAACTCCAGTAGCCCCCAAGTGATGGTTTAAGACATCAATCTAAACCGGGACTTAGTAAAAAACTTTATACTTTGCAACAAGGCATCTGAACTTCACTGAAGTAGTCCCCGTCTGTGCTGGATGACTCAATGGACATGCGCACAAGTCATTGCCACTACAGTTCGGTTAACTTTAAACAGCCAGTTGGAAGGAACCATTGGCCGAGTTGCTGACACGGCTCATACGGGACCATTTACAACCCGCCGCAGTCACCTCAATCTTCTGTGGATTTTCATCGCGTTATTAACACCGATGATATATACCTTCTGCTATGGTCAAGTACGGAGAATCTCAAGACAACTCCTTGAGTCATCTTAAAACTCGGGGGCTACGATGATATGACGCAACAAGTCTTGCCAGTTTCAGCAAATTCAAGTGCCCAGGATGTTGAAGGGAAACCCGGTCCCGGAGGCTACTGTTATATTGATGAAAATTTAAAGGCCGTCAGAAATATTCCGGCTCACAATGATGCTTCCGGTTTATAGTCCGGTTTAAGGGAATCCCGTCTCCCACACAGCGTTGAAGCCCTTAGTATCTGGTTCAAATCCGGTTTAAGAGGAAACTATCTCTTGCAAAGCTCTGACGCTCTCAATATCAGGTTCAAAATCCCGGTTCAAGAAGAATTTATCTCTTGCAAAAAGTTAAAGGTTGCCAAAGAGGACATGTTGCCATGATGCACGGTTCAAACATGGGTATTCCGCTTTATTGGCTTATCATATTATTGATCACTTGGGGGCTTGGTCGTATCCGAACCATAGCTACACCTCTTGATCGGCGCAATGCCACAACATCACTTGGGGGCTTGGTTGTATCCGAACCATAGCTACACCTCTTGATTGGCGCAGTGCCACAGCATCACTTGGGGGCTTGGTCGTATCCGAACCATATCTACACCTCTTGATCGGCGCAATGCCACGGCATCACTTGGGGGCTTGGTCGTATCCGAACCATAGCTACACCTCTTGATCGGCGCAATGCCACAGCATCACTTGGGGGCTTGGTCGTATCTGAACCATAGCTACACCTCTTGATCGGCGTAATGCCACAACGTCACTTGGGTGCTTGGTCGTATCTGAACCATAGTCACACCTCTTGATCGGCTCAAAGCCTCGACTACAACGGTTTTTATTTGCCTTTTGCTAAGTTTTTCTTTCTTTTGATAAGATTTGTGATGTTTTTATAACCGGCGTTCATTAACCCGGCTTGGATTTCAACTACAAGTTGTCAGTACATGATCAAGTTATAATCCGGCGCTTATTAACCCGGTCCGGTTTCGACTATAAGTCGCCAGTATATATTTGGATTGCGCCATTGGAATCATGCGCTCATAAATCATTGGATTATATTATTCAGACCTTCAAATAGCCAACATGGCTGGATTTTATTATGGTTATCAGTAACCAGTATTATGATTAAGGTTTTCAAAGTCGCTTTAGCGCAATGGCTATTATATTACCAACGGATATGATTTATATTACAATTGAAGGAATAGTCCCAATTCGCTGCAGGCTTACGACCCGGCACTTGGGGGCTACATTATTCAACTTAAGATTATATCAAATATGCAAGTATCATGTTGCTGCAAGCATGCACCATGACACTTGGGGGCTAATGCAAAGTCATTTTTATTAGTCTTATTGAAGACCCGACTCATCACATCAGGCTGGTCACAATGGGGAGGAACTTAGGAGTAACATCACACGCTCCAATACAACTTTGCTTATGTGGCACATATTTAATGAAGAGAGAGGTGTTTGTGGTAACTAGCTAAGTTACCGGAACATCACACACTTCAAGAAACAATGAGTCTATAACCTAATAAATACATCGTTGCATGGCACTACATAAATGTTCCTACCCACTATGAAGGTAGTAACATAGTCTAGTGAAGTGTGTAAGTTACTAGCTTATGTTCTTGCCCATTGTAACCAGCCTCATAACGAGTCGGCCCTTGGGGGCTACCAATTGCTCCTGTCAACAATTCAAGGTACACAAATTTTCATCTATTATTGAAGGATCCACTGCTTAGTTGGTAAAGCACAAAGCTCTCAACCTTGTGGACGTGGGTTCAAGCTCCATGATGGGAGTTACATAATATAATATTATTCTCAATGAAGTATATAAAAAGTCCCACCTCAATATTATCTTACTGAGCCGGCCCTTGGGGGTTGCACGTTGCTGTTAAATTCTACATGATCATATTTTCAAAGTCCCTGCTCGTTATTTGCATACTGACCCGGCCCTTGGGGGCTACACTGGTTGAAGTTTTTATGAGCATCAGGAAATTACAAGTCCCAGGTTGCTGCAAGCATGACAACCCCCAGTTAAGTCCCACGTTGCTGTTAAGTCCCAGGTTTTACACTTGGGGGCTACATATGTGGAATACTCAGTTCTGACTAGTGATTGAGATGAACAACCTGGATTTCTTCAAGCTTGTGACATTCATATTGAAGCAAATCTTAAGCCGTTACTACGTTACCTTCTTAAGATTTGGGGGCTACAAGTGATAGGCATATAAGAGGTATATTTTCAAAAGCTGATGTTAACAAACAGTTATGATCCGGTGCCATCAATATTTGTAAACCGGCAAAGTTCTACATTCTTAAACCGGCTGAAGATCAGATGAGTATTTCAAAGACCAATATTTTTGTTAAGCATTGGGAGCTGAGTCAAAGAAGTTATTCTTCACAATATTTCTTTGTGACAAACCAATGTCAGCAAATTGATTATAAAGCTGGCCTATTGACCCGGATTTTCTAGAAGGAAATGACAAGGATTCAAAGATGCTCAGGATCAGTTTAACATGGATAAATCCAAATCAAACTGGGGGCTAATGTCGGGGATATACCCCGCGGTATGACCCAGCCGGAGTAGTAAACCGGCTGGGACTTGGTAAACCGGCGGATGGTAAACCGGCAGACAGTTAAGATAGATGGCTAAGACGGACGGTAAACCGGCAAGTGTTAAGGCAGGTTGTAAACCGGCAGGAGTTAAGTCAGATGATAACTCAGCAGGAAGTCATAAACCGGCAGACCATCATAAACCGACAGACCATCATAAACCAGCAGACCATCATAAACCGACAGATCATCATAAACCGGCAGACCATCTTAAACTGGTAGACCATCTTAAACCGGCAAACAGTGATAACTGGGTTGCCAGGGGTTATGAAGCCCGAGATGTTATGAAGCCCAAGATGTTAAGAAGCCCATAAAGAGGAGTCAGAATAGTTAAGTCTTAAGTTCGAGTTGGACTCTACATGTAACCCGCCACTTCAACTTATATAAGGAGGGGCAGGGCTCCCCAAAGAGGGACAAGCAAGAAGAAACAATATTAGGGCTAGACATAACTGGGAGCGCTGGTTTACGGCGTCTCCCTCGTGATGATAATGAGATCTAGCCTCAAACAACATGTAGGGTTGTTGCCAGATGATGTTTCCCGGGGCCTGAAGCTGTCTAAATCCCTGTCTTGTGTTGCGTCTCTCGATTCCGCTCAACCCCTCTCAAGCTACCACATAGATGCGTTGGCCTCACGACTAAGTCCTCACCCTAGGACATCTGCCGTGATAATTCCACGACAACATCAGAAGTGACAATGGAACTGAGTTCAAGAATTCTGGTCTTGATGACTATCTTGTTGAACTTGGTATTACTCATGAGTTATCCGCTCATTATACTCCTCAGCAGAATGGCGTCGTGGAGCGCAAGAACGGGACTCTTGCTGAGATGGCTCGCACTATGCTTGATGAATACAAAACGCCTCGTCGCTTCTGGATTGATGCAATTGATACTGCATGCCACATCATCAACAGAGTATATCTTCACAAATTCTTCAAGAAGACTGCCTATGAACTCCTCACTGACAAGAAACCCAATGTGAGTTACTTCAAAGTCTTCGGTGCTAAATGCTGGATTAGAGATCCTCATCACAACTCTAAATTTGCACCGAAAGCACATGAAGGTTTTATGCTTGGTTACGGAAAGGACTCGCACACCTACAGAGTCTTCAACAATGTTCTTCACAAGGTTGTTGAAACTGTAGATGTGCGGTTCGATGAAACTAATGGCTCGCAAAGAGAGCACCTACCTTCTGTGATAGATGAACCAACACCTGAGGAAACTATCAAGGTCAAGGCTACTGAGGATGTCATTCCTACCGAAGAATCTGCTGAAGAATTCATTCCAGAACGTGAAGAACGTTGAGCTAATGCACCTGAAGAAAATACTGAAGAACATGGTGCTGACAAAAATGCTGATCAAATTCCTCGACGACAACCAGCTCATCCTCGCGTTGCACGAGAAGTGCAAGTTGAAAAGATCATCGATGACATTGAAGCACCAGGTCCTCTCACACGCTCAAGAGCTTCACATTTATCTAACTTTTGTGGGCACTTTGCTTTTGTCTCTATCACAGAGCCCGCTAAGGTAGATGAAGCATTTCTGGAGCCTGAGTGGATTTAGGCCATGCAAGAAGAATTACATAAGTTCGAGCTCAACAACGTCTAGGAACTGGTCAAACGTCCAGATCCTCGCAAGCACAATATCATTGGCACAAAGTGGATCCACCGCAACAAGCAAGATGAAAATGGCCTTGTGGTGAGGAATAAGGCACGGCTTGTAGCTCAAGGCTACACACAGGTTGAAGGAATTAATTTCGATGAAAATTTTGCACCTGTTGCTAGACTTGAGGCTATTCGCATATTACTTGCTTATGCTAACCATCATGATATCACTTTATATCAAATGGATGTGAAAAGTGCATTCCTCAATGGCAAGCTTGAGGAAGAAGTATATGTTGCTCAACCCCCAGGTTTTGAAGATCCAAAGAATCCCGACAAAGTCTTCAGACTCAATAAGGCCCTCTATGGCCTCAAGCAGGCCCCTCGGGCGTGGTATGATACTAAGGAATTCCTCATGAAAAAAGGCTTCAAACCCGGTTCACTCGACCCTACTCTTTTCACTAAATCTTATGATGGTGAACTGTTTGTGTGCCAAATATATGTTGATGATATTATCTTTGGCTGTACTGACCAACGTTATAGTGATGAATTTGCCTATATGATGAGTGAAGAATATCAAATGTCTATGATGGGAGAATTGAAATTCTTTTTAGGTCTTCAAATTCGTCAACAGCGCAATGGCATATTCATATCTCAGGAGAAATATCTCAAGGATGTACTGAGGAAATTCGGCATGCAAGATTGCAAAGGCGTCAAAATTCCTATGCCCAGAAATGGCCATCTATGCACTGATGAAAATTGTATTGACTTCGATCATAAGGTATACCGCTCCATGCTTGATTCTTTATTGTACTTATGTGCATCTAGGCCAGATATAATGCTTAGTATTTGTATGTGTGCCCGATTTCAAGATACACCGAAGGAATCACACCATAAGGCTGTGAAGCATATTCTTCGATATCTAGCTCACACACCAACACTTGGATTATGGTACCCCAAGGGCTCAATTTTTTATCTCATTGGATATTCTGACTCTGACTATGCTGGTGATCATGTGGACCGCAAGTCAACATCTGGCACATGTCATTTCCTCGGAAGATCTTTGGTCTGTTGGTCCTCGAAGAAACAGAACTACTTATCACTGTCTACTGCTGAAGCTGAGTACATTGTTGTTGGTTCTTGCTGTGCTCAATTGCTGTGGATGAAGCAAACTCTCAAGGACTACAACGTCAACGTGAAGAATGTGCCTCTCTACTGTGACAATGAGAGTGCCATCAAGATTGCTCACAACCCAGTTCAGCACTCGAAGACAAAGCACATTCAGATTCGTCATCATTTTCTTCGTGATCATGTGTTGAAGGGCGACATTTCTATTAAGCATGTGAAGACTGAAGAACAGCTAGTCGATATCTTCACAAAGCCCTTGGATGAGAAGAGATTTAGCAAGTTGCGGTGTGAGCTAAATATCTTAGAATCTTCGAATGTTCTTTGAAAATGACACTCATCCTAACACTTTTGCAAAATTGATGACTTAGATGTGCAACACATGAAGAAACGTTTTTCTTCAATCAATGAAGACTAACACTCTAAGTGTGAAGAAATTAACGAAGAATTTGATTCTACGAACCCTACGACAATTGTACGCGGTGTCTGAAATCATCATTCTTATACGATGGGTCATGCCACCACCAAATTTGAAAATCTTCAATTTGAGTTTTTCCTCAGTTTTTGAAATTCCTCAGTTGTTCATGTTCTTCAACTTTGCACTGTCTTCACTGTTTCCGTCGGTTTTCTTCATTGGCTATATATATATATATATATATATATATATATATATATATATATATATGAGTTTATGTCCTCTACAACATTCACTTATTGCTAATTCTTCAAGTTACTTTTCTGCTAAGTGAATGTGATCGGACCCTTCCCCCTCTATGCTATACTCAACCCAATCTTTTCAGAAATTCTTCATGTGCGTTCTACTTGAAACTCGTTCAAGATCTTCACTGTGTCCTTTTCAGCAGAAGAATTTGCGAACGCAATGTTAAAACTTATCTTATCCAAAATTTTCGGTTTTGCCGCTCAAACTGCTCCGAATCCCACGAAAACACTTACCTATTCACCCACGATCTCACACGATCTCCACTTCTCACTAGGTGGGTGACACATGTCAAGCGAATGAGAAGGGTCAGGGGCACGTTCGTCCAAATTCTTCGGACGAACAGTTTTTCACCGTGGCTATAAATACCCCTCCCCTTCCTCACTTCTCCTTTACTCCGCTCGACCTCACTCCAGCTCGAGCTTCTCAAACCCTAGCGCCGCCGCTACTTCATCGTCGTCGGTGAGGAAGAGCTTCACTGCCTCGACCTCGTCGCCGTCATACTCACGCCAGCCGCGGATTTATTCTCTCCGCCGCCGTCGTAGCTGTCTTCCTCTGCCGAGTTAGGGCGTGGAAGATCTGCACTGACGAACTTCACATCTCCATTTCTCAGTTCGTCGTGTTCTTCGTCCAGGGTAATTAAAAGTTTCTTTTACTGCCCTCTTTGATTCAAATGATTTCTACAAAATCTTCAAAGGTGTTTTTCTTCAAATCTTCACACATTAAGACACCTCACATGTCATCTGTTCTTGATTCATTTCTCTAAGCTATATTTTTCTTCAAGATTCCTCAATTGTGTGGATTTCTGATATGTACAACTCTGGAACCTAAGACAAAGAACGCTTAGTGAAATTCTTCAAGACTCATCTGGTCAAAATACCTCAAACTTGTTCTTTTTACAAAACCTTCTAAGAACGCATATGACCTCTCAAAATTCCTCGCAACTATACTCTGTCCACAGGTACTCATGTCCGCTGATGAATCACTAGGTTCTCATCAACTTAACTCATTTGCAGCGTTCCTTGAAGAAAAATTGCATACATCTTCAGAGAATTCACTTGTTCATATTCCTCATCTGAAGAAAATGGCTGACAGTAAGAAGCCACAGAAAGGAGGAAAGAGGCCTGAGGTCAACACTGCTTTTGAAATACCTGAGGACATCTATGCTGGGTACTGCACAGCCCATGAGGAAGATAAAAATCATCGCAAGGTGCACATTCAAAAGATTGAGAGGAGATGGGCAAGAGAATGGAGGGAGTATAGGTATGTTACTCCCAAATACATGAAGAAATTCGTTGTTATCCCTCCATGCTCAAGACCTCCATTGGCACCTGACCAAGTAGCAGATCCCACCAGCCTCAAGCGCGGTGAGGACTATCCTGAAGAATGGGCCAAGCGCCAGGCCAAGTTGGCCAAACAGGCAAAAGATGCAGTGAGGAAATTCAATGAAGACTCTGCTGCTGCTGCCACTACTGAGGCCTCTGCTAGCAAGCCGAAGAAGGCCATGGCAAAGAAGCCTGCGCATAAGCCAAGTGCTTCAACTTCAATGCCCTCACGGCCAATCTCCTCAGCAATGCCCTCACGGATAGATTCCTTAAAGCCCTCACGGCCAACTCCTCAAACTGCTCCTGCTCCTCCAAAGTCCTCAGCTCCTCCGCCAAAGTCTTCGGCTGCTCCGACTAAATCCTCAGCACATGTGCATCTCGCCATGTGCCAAAGGACAGCAGGCATATCTATTGCCTCAGGAGCCTCTGCAAGTTCCTCAGCTGGCCCCTCTCTGCTGAAGAAAAAGTCTGCTGCTGGATGAGGTCCTCGACCAAGTCCTCACAAGAAGCAGGTTGCTTTCCAAGTGCCCTCTGATGATGGTGAGGCTGATGATGAAGAACTTGCTGAAATCATCAAAGACAAACAAGTCAAGGCCGCTAGTGCCAATGGAAGCAATGTGCCACTGCTTCTGGATCCAAAGTTGATCCTAGACTTCATCAATCTCTGGCACAAGGATCCCAACACACCTTTGCCTGAGATGAACCTCACACTAGGTCAAAGTCATGTTTTGACTGCCTTCATTGAAGAAGAGAAATGGAAATTTGAGAAGGCAAGGCAGCTAAAGAAAGCTCAGCACACGAAGGAGCGCTTTATGAAGAACAATGTTGTCTCTATGACAACTGAAGATTTAGTGAAGATCCAAGCTGAAATCAAAGGCCTTAGCGATGACTTCAATGCTTACTATGCCGATTTGCAAGGAGACAAGGTCAGGTTTGTAAAACTAACTGGGAAATTCACTTCAAAGGTTGCAGCTTCATCGCAACTAGAAATTCCTCAAGCCGAAGCATCTGCTCAACCAACTGAAGAGCACGCCAGCACCGCTGATGAAAATCAGGCTGTTGAAGAAAATGTGAGTTCCAGGGCTGATGATTGCATTCCAACCGCTGAAGAAATTGCCAGGGCATCCACTAGTGGTGTGCCTGAAGAAAATGAAGAAGTCAGGGCAACTGCGTCAGTTGTGCCTGAAGAAAATGCACCAAATTCCTCTGCTCCTCCTGATCCTACCCCAACTCCTATCTTTCCATCTGCATCAGATGTGAAGAAGACCAAGGCTGCAGAGCATGCAACGGTGAGGAAAAGGAAAGCATCAGCTTCATCAGATTCTTCAGCACCGAAGAAGATGAAGAAATTGACAAGCTCTTTTGCAAATCCAATTGATGTTGGTCCTGTTTCTAGCATGCCATCAAAGGAAATTGTCCCTTTCGATGAAGAATATGTGATCCCCAGCGGATCTGATGAAGACATTCCCTCTGCTACTTCCTCAGAGCAGATGGATGAAGAAATTGAAGCGGACACAATCCCTTCAACTCCAATTGTCTCCTCGCCCAGGCCTCAGTTCACTGCTGAAGAGGCCGGCGTTGAGGAATTGGATGAACAAAATTCGGACGTGGACATTGGGTGTACCACTCCATTGATGAATGATGATTTATGGGATAGTCAACATCCCAACTCCCCTCTGTTCACGCCATTGCAACAAATCCCTCAGTCCCCTGCACGAACTGTTCAAATGGGCTCTGAAGAAAATCAACCCACTGCATCTGTTCATGAAGAAATTCCAGCCACTAGTGCTGAAGAAACTGCTGTTGCTGAATCAGTGAAGACGCAGACTGCCACTGAAGAGGAACCAGAAATTCCTCAGCATGAAGAACCTGAGATTGCGATTCCTGAGGTTGTGATGCAACTGACTGACACTCCTCAACCCAAGCCAAAGGATCCATTCTCAAGGAAGCAAAAATTCAAGACTGATGATTTCCTCGGCGAGCACGTATTCTTCACTGATTACAACCCCTATGACTCTGCTCACATTAGGAAGAGACGTTTCTGGAAAGCCAGCCAGGCAAATTTTTATTCCTAAGTGCTGTTCAACAAAGACAAAGTCTTCGATCATGAGCACATTCCTCACGTGGATATGGAATCTCTGTCGTGCTTCGTGCCAGTCCTCAGTGTTCTTCATGATGCTGGACTGTTAAATTTCCGCACTGACATGTGTGATTGGAATGAAGAACTTATTCTTCAATTCTATGCAACGCTGCACATCACTGGAGACTCTGAAGATGTGAATTCATGGGTGCTGGACGGGATGACTAAAACCACTCACTACAAGGCACCAGCTACTGAATTGCTTCGTGCCTTACCTCTTAGTCCTCCTCTTGAAGCTGCTCGTTGCATGTACCAAGAGCCTGAGCTTACATATCACTATATGCAAGTCCTGATGAAGCCATTGAAGCCAGGTCAGGCCCCAAGAACCAAATTCCTCGTGAAGGAATTACTATATGTGCCTGCTACCTCTTGAGCACTGCGTTGGTTTTCCCTTGAAGAGGAAAGGGTGATGCAGCAAAGTAGCGTAAGTATTTCCCTTAGTTTTTGAGAACCAAGGTAACAATGCAGTAGGAGGCTACGCGCGAGTCCCTCGCACCTACACAAACAAATAAATCCTCGCAACCAATGCGATAAGGGGTTGTCAATCCCTACACGGTCACTTACGAGAGTGAGATCTGATAGATATGATAGGATAATATTTTTGGTATTTTTGTGATAAAGATGCAAAGTAAATAAAAGCAAAGTAAAAAAGCAAAGTAAATAACTAAGTGTTGGAAGATTAATATGATGAAGATAGACCCGGGGGGCCATAGGTTTCACTAGTGGCTTCTCTCAAGAGCATAAGTATTTTATGGTGAGTGAACAAATTACTGTTGAGCAATTGACAGAATTGAGCATAGTTATGAGAATATCTAGGTATGATCATGTATATAGGCATCACGTCCGAGACAAGTAGACCGACTCCTGCCTGCATCTACTACTATTACTCCACTCATCGACCGCTATCCAGCATGCATCTAGAGTATTAAGTTCATAAAAACAGAGTAACGCCTTAAGCAAGATGACATGATGTAGAGGGATAAATTCATGCAATATGATAAAAACCCCATCTTGTTATCCTCGATGACAACAATACAAATACGTGCCTTGCTGCCCCTACTGTCACTGGGAAAGGACACCACAAGATTGAACCCAAAGCTAAGCACTTCTCCCATTGCAAAAAAGATCAATCTAGTAGGCCAAAACAAACTGATAATTCGAAGAGACTTGCAAAGATAACCAATCATACATAAAAGAATTCAGAGAAGATTCAAATATTGTTCATAGATAATCTTGATCATAAACCCACAATTCACCGGTCTCAACAAACACACCGCAAAAAGAAGATTACATCGAATAGATCTCCACGAGAGAGGGGGAGAACATTGTATTGAGATCCAAAAAGAGAGAAGAAGCCATCTAGCTAATAACTATGGACCCGAAGGTCTGAGGTAAACTACTCACACTTCATCGGAGAGGCTATGGTGTTGATGTAGAAGCCCTCCGTGATGTATGCCCCCTCCGGCGGAGCTCCAGAACAGGCCCCAAGATGGGATCTCGTGGGTACAGAAGGTTGCGGCGGTGGAATTAGGTTTTTGGCTCCGTTTCTGATTGTTTGGGGGTACGTAGGTATATAGGAGGAAGGAGTACGTTGATGGAGCAACAGGGGGCCCACTAGGGTGGAGGGCGCGCCCTGGGGGGTAGGCGCGCCCCCTACCTCTTGGCCTCCTCCTTTGTTTCTTGACGTAGGGTCCAAGTCTCCTGGATCTAGTTCGTTCCAGAAATCACGTTCCCGAAGGTTTCATTCCGTTTGGACTCTGTTTGATATTCTTTTTCTGTGGAACTCTGAAATAGGCAAAAAACAGCAATTCTGGGCTGGGCCTCCGGTTAATAGGTTAGTACCAAAAATAATATTAAAGTGAATAATAAAGCCCAATAATGTCCAAAACAGAAGATAATATAGCATGGAGCAATCAAAAATTATAGATACGTAGGAGACGTATCAGTGCCTCGGACTGTCTATCGCATTCTGACGAAGACATTGAGTCATATCAAGGGCCATGACTCGAATGAAGAAGAAGTCATTAGCATCATGAAGAATCTGCTTTTCAAGTATCATGCATGGTGTTCCCGTAAACTTCCATGATTTCTTCATGAGGACTCTGGCCAATGTCGCAATGTCACCATTTGAGTTGAAGCCTTATGCTACGTGGATTATGAGATTCACCAGAACAAGGTCTTCACTCAACTATAAAGCTGCTACACTGAACCATTGCAGCTACTTGCCCCCGATTGAAGTCCTCAAACGGACATTTTCCTCAGCTGATGACAAGGGCAAGGCTTCTGCTATTATTGATGAAGGCATTCGTCCATTGGATGGTCAATTTCGCAAAGCTGCATCTTACTCCACCAATGATGACTCTGCCACTCATGATTCTGTCGCCAACGCACCCAAGCAAAATCCTCAACGCACAGCTCCTAGGGTGATGACTGATCGTGAGCTTCTCCTCAGTCTTCACCAGAAGGTTGATCGCAATCACAAATGGGTCAAGCGTCAGTTTGGTTCAATTCTTCAGAATATGACTGCTACCCACAATGCAGTGAAGAAAAACCATTACTACCTCCATGAAACCTTCAACCGTACCTGGGCTGTTCTGTCTCACATCTATAGCGAAGAAGATCTGAAGAAAATGGGTCTCAAGGAAGATTTTGACTGCTCTGCTCCTCCACCGAAGAAGTACAAGAAGGTCAAGGTTCCTTCCTTGGTGGCCAGCTCCTATTCTTCATCGCGCGACACTGATGAGCATGAAGACTTGGACGACACCGCGGCAGGACCTACATCAACAAACGACCCCAACAACGCCGGTGCTCCTTCATCAACATGATATTCTTCAGGGGCGTTAGTCCTCATTTTCGATCCTTTTGGTCATTCGATTACAAAGGGGGAGAAATTTGAGTTATTTTCAAGCGGGTCTATTTTATATGGGCATTTTTTTCTCTAAGTTACAACTCTCGTTCTTTTGATGACTTTGCTGGATCGAGTTGTAAACTTAAACTCTATGGTGGCCTGATACTTTTGTTGTGTTTTTCTGCATGCTTATTCCTCGCCAATGTTAATGCACGCATGCTGAATTACATTAGTCACCATATTTCATCATGCATTTCAAAATTTTCATATATTATGTCAAATGCGTGTATGAATTACAAGATATAGGGGGAGATCTCCATGATTCAACTCTTCAAGTGTGTATTGCTTCAAAAGCAAATTCCTCACTATGCACATCTTCAAGGTGAGTTCTTCTATATCTTGCAATCAAATTCCTCAATATCAGTAGTTACACTTCATATGTTTATCCCCGTTGAAAACTTAACCTATATTGTCATCAATCACCAAAAAGGGGGAGATTATAAGTGCATCTAGTGCCCCTTAGTGATTTTGGTGTATTGAAGACTTATAGGTTAAGGGACTAATGTGTTTATGAGTGTACACAGGTCTATAAGTCTATGAGGAGTTTGATATTTACAGAGAAAGTCGACCCCTAAAAATGAAGTTCTTCGACTGAAGACTTTGGATTTCTGAAGACTTTTTCAAGACTTTGAAAGTGAAAAAATTGGTGTGACCTTGAAGACTTGGCTTTCATTCGAGGAACATGAAGCGTGAAGACTTTTGTTTTCGTAGTTTCATTTTCTCTTTCTTGAGTCATAGGAAACATCGTACTGTTAAAGGGGGTCGAGGAAATACTAAGGAAAATTTTCCATGTGATGCTCAACTCAAAATCCTACACCTACCAATCCCTTCGAGTGAAGCCATTAGAAATCTCATACAGTTTAGTCATATTCTTCAGTGACAGAGACGAAGTTCTTCTGGTCTCTGAGGAATTTGTTCTAACTGAGGAGTTAGGAATTCGCCAGTACGGATTGCCTACACAGTGAGGAATATGATAGCCCTGAGGAATTTGATACTCAAATTTCCGACCGTTGCTGTTTTACGCGCCAGCTGTCCCAAAATATCTACCCACCTAACAGTCATATCATTGAAGGGCATTTATGTCTTATCATGTCGGGCTGCTCCCTAGGCTATAAATAGCCCCCCTACAACCACTAGCTGGTTGGCTGCTCCGAGATAAACTGACACTTGTCATTTGAGAGCATCCCATCCTCCGAGGACTTTGAGCGAAAATCATCGAGTAAGGAAAATCCAAACCCAAACACCTACAAACCCAAAGTGATTGAGCATCACTGAAGAGATTGATCTTGCGTGGATCCGACACTTGTTACCTTTGAAGACTGTTCTTCTTCCAGACGGTTAGGCGTTATGGTCTAGAGCATCCAAGAGGAATTGTGGATCGCCGAGTAACCGAGTTTGTGAAGGTTCGGAAGTCACCTGAAGACTTACCACGAGTGATTGGGCGAGGTCTGTGTGACCTTAGCTCAAGGAGAATACGGTGAGGACTATGTGTCCTCAGGTTTAAATACCTAGCCGCTCCAACCAGATGTACAACTGAGACAACAATTGGAACTGGTCTACCAAATCATTGTCTTCACCAAGCTTACTGGTTCTATTTCCTCAACTCTTTCATTTCCTCATAACTGTGTTGAGTGCTTGTTCATAGACTTTGACTGAAGACTTTCCCAATTTCCCCAGTTCAATTTCTTCAGTTTGTTTATCTTCATCCTGTGTTATCCTGTGATTACGCTTTCTGTACTCTATGCTTGTCTTCATTTCATCATGATGACCGTGCTTGTGTTCTGTTATGTTTACTTTTGAGTATTTATTCCACTGCTAGTAGTTATTCTCTAAGGAATTCCCTCACCGGCAAATTCCTCAATGAAGAATTCATAAAAATCGCCTATTGACCCCCCCCCCCTCTAGTCGATATAACGCACTTTCACCTGCGCTCGAGACGTTCTCCCTTTAGCACTATAATGCCCGACCTCGACCCTTTTTCTTTCATGTTACCCGCGCTTGCGCGCTCCGCCTCAACGACAGTTTATTCGAGACTTGCGACCTAAGCGTGAACTCACCGTCACTAGAGGAGCTTCTTCTGAATAATATCTCAACAGAATTCCTAGTACTATGCAGAGGTTTGAAAACATCCTATGGACATCAACGGAAACTAATTCTCTGTTGTGACACATATGACAACTACATTTTCGTTGCAATCAAACTTGCAATATTGACTGAAGCTTTTCAATTTGCCTCTGCTGTAGGATTAATGCACATCGGTCAAAGTTGACCATCGACATGATTATCATCCATGCATCTATGGATTATTGGTGTGCATCGACAAGGTCCTTTCCATGCTGACCAATTCCGTTATGTGTGTCGTTTTGCTAGTGTACTATACAATCATTGCTAGTTTAAATCTTTGGAAACGAGGGACGACATCTGAAATTGATAAACTCAGATCGCCCATAGGAAAGAGGGGTCTTACGGAAACTCGTGTAAGTTTGGTCATGGTCATCTCGAAACAGAGTCAACAACAACATGAAAATGTTACAAGAACACCAAAAACTTAGAGCACAAAGTCCGGTTTTGATGTTTCTCTGCTTGTTTCACCCGCTGGATCCCGCGACAATCCTGTGAAGGGTTAATTTTGCTGGCTTGATTTTAAATTTGTTGGTCATATTTTCTCCCTTTTTACAGTAGATTATTTTGTTTGGAGAAGGTTATCCTTTCGATTCGTATGAGTAAAAAATTAATTAATAATGGCGATGTTTTACGCCTCAAAATGTTAAATGTGAGACGAAGCACACATATTGTTGGATGGTTGGGAGGACAGTAGTTCAAGTCCTGATGCTCGCATTTTCATTGATTTATATTAAGATTTCTGGCGATGCGCATTCACTGAGAGGAGACGTTTCCATCCACTGCGGGACGTGAGTACGTGAGTGTACTCACGTATATATGAGCGCCAGTGATTGCAATGCGTTCTACTCCCTCCGTTCCTAAATATAAGTCTTTCTAGATATTTCAATATAGACTACATACGGAGCAAAATGAGTGAACGTATACTCTAAACTATGTCTATATACATTCGAATTTAGTCCATAGTGAAATCTCTAGAAAGACTTATATTTAGAAACGGAGGGAGTAGAAAATATTAAATGTGAGATTATTTGAAAAATGCTGAATAAAAAGAAAGAAATTAATAGGACGAGGAGGGGAATAGTCGCCTTGCTCGAATTTCGCCCATCAGCCACCGCACCGTCTCGTTTTGCCAAGTTCCCATGGAGTTGAGATCAGGGCGTCGCCTCCATTCCTCGCGGCAGCGGCTAGGTCAACCGGGCGGCGACGGCGGCGGCGGCGGCCCGGACCTCATCAGTGCCCTCCCCGACGACCTGCTCCTCCTCGTCCTCGCCCGCCTCCCCTGCACCGGCGCCGCCGCGCGCACCGGGATCCTCTCCCGCCGGTGGCGCGACCTCTGGCCCCATCTTCGCCGGATCGTCTTCCGCGACATCCCGTTCGACTCGATCGAACCGGCGCTCGACCGCGTTTCTCCCGCGGTTTCCCTCCTGGAAATCCACGCCCGCGCGTCAACTCGCCGCTGGTCGACTGACCGGGTCGAGACCGCCCGCGTGAACTCGCTGCTGCGCGCCGCCGCAAGGGTGGAGCCGGAGGAGCTCGTCTTCTCCCTCTCATCGGACTTGATCGGCGATTCCCCAGTCGTCGACCTGCCTTGCTTCCACCGTGCCATTTCCATCCAGCTCTGCCTTTTCTCCGCCATACGCGTGCCGGCCGGCGTCGAGTTCCCGGCGCTGGAGACGCTGTACCTGGCGTGCCGCATTGACGCCCTCGACTCCATGCTCTCCAGCTGCCCGCGTCTGCGCACGTTCTATCTCGACAGCACTGAGTTGAACGGAGACCACCTGAGGGTCAACTCGGCGTCGCTGCTGGAGCTTGTCGTGGGCAGCAGATGGACACGCAATGTCACCATTGTTGCCCCCGTGCTTAAGCAGCTGACCATGTCCCTCACCGCCTCGAAGATCAGCGTCGTCTCCGTCTTGGCGCCAATGGTGGAGAAGGTCTCATGGAAATGCTGCTATATGAATGGGTCTATTACATTTGGTCTTTGGCTACTTGAGCAGGTGACGCTACAGATTGCAGAGAGACAAGGACAGCTCCCCTCGCTGCACATTCGTGCTCACTGTGTGCGTCCCTGCTCCTGCTCAACTTACTGCAAGCTCCGAGTAAACAAAATTTTGTGAATGATATATATATCCTGCTCCTGCCAAATTGTTTTTCCAGGACTTGTCTGTTTATCAGGATGAGGCGGATAACTTTAAGCAAGAGATAGAGAAGCATTTGGTTGCTGCCTTCTCTGTTTTGGAGCTAAATCTCACGACAGAGGGGCATGTTTTTGGGTCATTCGTATTTGAGCTCTTTGGGATAGATCGAATTCGTACTGATGTGCGGAGGCTTAAGGTTGTCCTATCAAGAAAGGTAATTCTCATCTCTGATTACTTATCTCAACAATACATTGTGTAGTAATTGACATTTATTATTGGTTTTAGATCGAGGAAGGATGCCTACCAGATTATTGTCCTTGCGAGGCCACAGGCTGGAGATCCCAAACTATCTCCTTGACTGCTCTCGAAGAAGTGGAGATCAATGGCTTCGAAGGAGAGGATCATGACTTTGATTTTTTGAAACTGATAGTCAGATGTGCCCCATTGCTTCATAGAATGATTGTGAAGTTGTCACGCGAGGCCTCCACAAATAATGATGTGTGCGCAAAGATATATAACATGTTTGGGGCGTATTCTTCGGTGGAATCTTGTGTTTATCATAGCTCTGGTGAGTATATGTTTGGCATGTATGATTAGCGTGCTCGTAGTTGGAACAGAGTTATAATTGTTAATCCTTGAAAGATTTGTTGAATATGTGGCATTGGCATGCCAATTATAGAGTTTGTGCTTGTATCCCAGTTATTAGCTAGGTCAAAATGCTACATTTCTGCCAAAATTATGATCCAACATCCTCATATTTTCATAGAGATAGATGCTAGATGGTTGAATGGATGATAAGAAAGTTCCAATATTTTTACGCGGGCTTATTTTCAGCGTTTTGCTATCTTCTTTAATATTCATACCCTTCTGTTTCCCATATGTAAGATTTTCTAAGTTAGCTGGATAGAGTTTAACTTGAAATATTGATTTGTACCAAAGCCCAAGGTGAAAGAAAGAGAAACACATGTTACATGTTACTATTAGACATACATATAGGATAGGACCCTTACATTCTTATTCAGTGACTGTTACACCCTCGCTGAACCCACACATCACACGTCTTTTAGCTAATTGACTCACAGTCACAGTCGACACACAGACTGACACATGAACACACTCCCATTCACTCACTCACACAACCGACCATTATGTAGCTGAAAATTCAAGAACACCATACATGACAAGCAACTGACGAGTGCATGATAATGATCACAACTCACAAGGACGCAGTAAACCGGTGGGTAAACTAACCGTAGCCCCCTCCTCCAAACACAGATTTAGATGGAGAGAGGGAGACCTGGAAGAAAGGCGTAGCCTTCCCTTGCCGATAAGACTTGCCTTTTTTCTTCTGCATCACTGAAACACCCCTGCTCACATGCCAGCCTCCGGTGCACCCGGAAGAAGGCACGGCAAGCATGCTTCTGGAAATTCACACTGCTGAGAGCGTGACCAGGTAGCAGCAGCGTGCTCCACACTTCTTCTTCTTCCTCTTCTTCCTCGACATCATTCAAGGAGAGCGAGCTCTCTGTTTACTGTTTAGTTAGTTAGTAAGCTAGAGCAGTATTGATTTTCCCTCGCCCTGCCGTCCACTTATATAGGCGTTTTCGTAGCAACTACATCACCAAGATCTCTGCTAGCGATTGGTCTGTTAGGGAATTGTTAATTGTCAATGGGGAATTCTCTTCTTTGGCCATGGTGAGGATTCTAGCATATCTGCACCCACTTATCTTTAAGCCATTGGATTCTCGTGCTTTGGTTACTTTTTATGGGTGGCCATTATGGCCTTAACACTTTCTTAAGCCTAACTAGGGGAGCTAGGTAGACTCCAATTAGGCATTATATGAGTGGTGGCCTTGTCTGGCTATTGCATATCCTCTCAGGAACAATTATCAGTGGACACTTGTCCATCAATAACAGCAGTTTCGCACTTCTTTTCGAGACGAATGTCAAGGAATCACATTCGATTGTAGGCTGCAAGTGATTTTCTGTCTCCAGCTGCAGTCTCACAAGACTATTGTGTTTGTCAGTTTATCAAAACTGAAAGTAGTAGAGAGAAATATTGTTTTATGTTTTCCTTTTCCGCTCAATTCACCGAAGAAGGTCTTGTCTGCTAACAGGTTTTCTCGGCCATGGGAGGATTTCACATGAGCATGGCAAATAGTCCACCTGAAACGGAGAACAATGGTCATATCGCGGCCCCAGAAGATCCAGATATTATTTTAAGTATGGAAGGAGGAAGGAAGAAAGTAGACGACTCCCTATATAGTCTCTGCATGATTCATCAAGTGCAGTACAGCAATATAAAGCAAAGCAAAGTTAGAAAGAGTGGCACGCTTTTCGAAAGCACCATGGTCCATTTGTGATCAGTCAGTTGAGCACGTCCCTGCTAGGAAGCCCCAAGCTGGAAAAGGAAACAAGAAATCAGCCGGGATCTGATTGTTTATTTATGGATCTTTGAACCTCTGATTGGGGTATCCACCAGCGTCCAATGCGGGGAGCGGCGCATGCTAAAAGACCGCGGAGGTGGCATTTTCAGACGTTACAAAGATTCAATCACATTCCACATACCTGCCATTCTGAGCTTACACCGAACTCTATCTGATAATCTGAATTTGAAAGCGAGGATTTCCACTAACCGATAGTTTTGTCTGGTTGCAATGATCCTATCACCACTAACTGCTTTCATCTTGCATCTTTTGTCTGCCTTTTCCTCACGCGGGATATGCTATTGTATGCTACGTACTACTAAAGAACAGATCATGGCCAGGGATAAGACTTGGTGGACTGTAAGTGGTTTGTTGCTCATCATCTCAACTTTAGTTCATACAAAAGTGAATTGTATCTTTCTTATTTATCAGGAAAATGAATGATGCTTGGTTATATGATTTCCTTGAATTTTCCATGATTTAGACATGCATGTCTACCATCCACCGCATGCTTCTGATTCAAAGGAGAAATGAATACGCAAAAAAGAGGAAATTGCTATGACTTGACACAGTTACATTTCTAGTTACATTTGCATGCCTTTATATTCCTATGTTTTTGTGGTGATTGCCTCGAAAAAGGAAGAAGGCCCTAATGTTTCAGTGCATCTACCAGAAAGGAAGGATGAATGTTCTTGATTTATGGCATCTTATGTTGTTTTATGAAAGCTGCTAAGAAAAATAGGTGGCCCCAGGCGATTTTTTGGGCGATGGAATCGCTGGATCTACAGTCCCGCGGGTCGTTAGATTCTAAGTCAAAATAAAATACAGGTTATCCGACTGTTGTAGTAAAAATCTCCCTGTGTGCAACAGAGAGGGTTTATGCTTTCGCGACATCGACACAGCATTTTACATGGGTGTGCACATACGGGAAGAAAAAATATCGCAGTATTGAAACACCCTATGCGGTACTTTTGTGTGTGCATACAAAAAATCCCAAGTGGATGCAGCAAAATCGCGTAGAAAACAACAGCATGTGTTGCAACATACAAGCCAAAAAGCTTGCACCATGAACACAACATTTCTGACACACATGCACCCATAATCGTCATAGCATGTTGCCCGCATTTTGAAGTAACGTACGTATTACGTATGCAACATCAAAACCTAGGCTGGTCACAATGGGGAGGAACTTAGGAGTAACATCACACGCTCCAATACAACTTTGCTTATGTGGCATATATTTAATGAAGAGAGAGGTGTTTGTGGTAACTAGCTAAGTTACCGGAACATCACACACTTCAAGAAACAATGAGTCTATAACCTAATAAATACATCGTTGCATGGCACTACATAAATGTTCCTACCCACTATGAAGGTAGTAACATAGTCTAGTGAAGTGTGTAAGTTACTAGCTTATGTTCTTGCCCATTGTAACCAGCCTAACCTTCGTATCTTTTGGAAAGTCAACCTCGCCACCTGGACTCACCTGCGGTGGATTCGGCTACCTCGGAAACCATTCCCCTTGGTACATCATCTCCCGAGGCTCAGCAAGCTAGAAAATCCTCGAATTCGAGCACCATCATGTTGGTCTGGAGTGGCTAAAATACAAAAATTTGCGAAGCAAACAGAACACAAGGAGGCCGATTATCTAAAAGAATCGGGATTCATAGGATCTGTCCTAAAAGGAAATGTCATGCACTTGCCCTCCACCAATCGGCGGTGCCACCTATTCACCTGCCCTCCGCCGGCTGCTACGACAACGCGAGATTGGGGAACCCCGGGGTCTATCTGCATGTACAGTCTCCCGCAGGGTCTTTGTGTTCTTCATCGCTGGTGAGATTGGGTCAGTGGCAACAATGGGAATAGTAGTTCATTGGCTTTTCCCATACCGATGTGCTTCATCGGAGGCAGGCGTTTGTGTCATGCTCGGAGACGTTCTACTGTCTTTTCAGTTTTGTCATGTCGGTCTTTACGTGACTTGTATTTCAATTTAATCTTTATGATATGAATAAGATGCATATTACCATGAAAAAAATATATTCAATAAAACTAATACATAAAAAAAAAGACGCGGCTTGGTGAACATGATTTCACGCGCAACCCTTACGAATAGTAAATCAAAAAACAATAGAAAAAACAAATCTCACCAGCGATTTTTAAAATTTTGCAATAACCTTTTCACCGAGCTCGATTCAACGTTGAGCGTTTTTCGAAAGAGAAAAATAAACCGCGAAGATACCGCGGAGCCATTCTCCCTCTCCCGGCCCAACTCCCCGCAAGCCCGAAAAATGGGACGCGGCTTGCCTGCGGCCGCTGCGTGCGACCATCCGTGCGGCGTGTCCATCGCACGGCCCTGGCTCCACGCACGCCCCGCAACACGCACGCAACGATTGATCCTGATTTTAAGTGAAAAAAAAAACAAAATACCCATCGTAATACTGATTCATTTTCATAATACTCTCATCACTAAAACAGAACATGCTCAAAAAAAACTAAAACAGAACACAAGCCCTTGAGAAATAATCTAATCACCCGCCAAAAGAACCACATAATACACAAAAGGGCGCCAAAATGCAAGATCTACATCTCATATGAGGCAGAAGTGACCTTACAGCCTTAAAGCGCACAATTATCAATAGCGGCTTAACCAGGAATCAGGAAACTTTTCTCTTCAATTGAGCAGCAAAGGAATCCGCGTCCCTGATGGCTTCTCCGAGTCTTGCATTCTTGACGACTTCTCCGAGGAGTGTTCCAGGGAGCCAGGACACTGACGAACAATCTCATGCACCAAAAGTAAGAAATCTCATTCGGTTCTGACGATGAATCTGCGGCAAATTCTCTAATTTCTTTGTTTTGAAGCATTGCGGGAGACTTCACATCCAGCAGTGCACACATATATGTTTGCCTAAAAGATCCACTTTCCATCAACTGTGACACGATCCAGAGTGTTGGCCGGGAAAAAGCAGTGTGCTACACCCTTGTAGAACTTCTACAGGAATCTGTGACCGCATTATGCAAAAGCCAAACAACAACGGAAAGTTAGTTTTTTTTTTAAATTTAGAAAAACAAAGCAGTGTCATGTACAGTAGCCAATTTCAGACGTTCTTGTACCATCTCTGATTTCAGGTTTTGGAAAACAAGCATTACAGTTTTTTCTATTCCTTTTACAATACATATAGTTCATGGACAAACATAAGAGATAGTTGAATATACTTGCACAAACCGTGTACTGATATGAAATATAAACAGAACAAGGATTCTAGAGTGCATCATGATTTCTTCTCTAAAACTTAAGACTCCTGATGTCTCAATGCACTCCATGTTTCTTAAGACAAATACGATTGTAAGAGATATAAATATGATTTATGATGTAGTTCATAAAAACTCATGATAGGCAAATATGATTGCTATATGTGTGTATTAACTAAATTGAATCCTAACTGATATAGGATCAAGAAACTGCAGTAGATCACACCGATGAAAGGGTACCAAAGCTTGGCATGAAATTTTTCTCTGAAGAGGAAGCTTATTTATTTTATAACAAGTAGCATCAGAAGAAGTAGTGGTCATAAAGTGATGAACTCTTCTACATTTCAGCAACGGACATTTACATGCTCTCGTCAAGGTATGGGTTATTTTCATTTTTTAAAATTATAATAATTTATTTACGCTCTAAGACAATTACAACAACTTATAGGCCATCGCCGGGAAGATAAAAGAGAGGAGACATTCACTTACAGTAGGCCTGAAACACGATGTGGTTGTGATGCCCGTATGAAGATTAGCCTTAGAGATGGATTTTATTATGTGTATGAATTCAAGGTGTCACATAACCACACTCTTGCTAATGGACTCATGGCCCAATACTTGAGATCCCAGAGAAAAGTGACAGAAGCACAAATAGCAAACGCAGAGGTTGCAAAGTCAGTTGGCATTTCAAATAAAGCAGCAATCGATTTGATGGCTAAAGAAGTAGGTGGAAGTGAAAACCTTGGCTTTACACCTCAAGATATGAAAAATTGTTTGTACTCAAAGAGAACAATAAAAGCAAAGGTAGGTGACACGGGGGGGGGGGGGGGGGGTATTAGAATACATGGAGAAAAAGGTCTCAGAAGATGTCAACTTCTTCTATTCAATTCAAGTGGATGAGGATGAGTTGATATCTAATATTTTTTGGGCCGACTCCAAAATGGTTTCAGACTATGCAATGTTCGGCGATGTTATATGCTTTGACACCACATACAGAAAACTAGATGATGGACGTCCATTTGGTTTGATTGTCGGGGTGAATAATCATAAGAAAACTATTGTCTTTGGTGCTGCACTTCTATATGATGAAACCGCTGCTAGTTTTGCTTGGCTTTTCAGAACTTTCCTAAAAGTTATGTCAGGAAAACATCCACGTACAATTCTCACTGATGAAGATGCGGCAATGGCGAAGACAATTCGTGAAGTCTTTCCTCACTCTCACCATAGACTTTGTGTGTGGCATATGAATCAAAATGCTTGCAAGCACCTCGCCGGAGTTGTTGACGAATATAAGAAGTTCAATGTTGATTTTCAGCACTGTATATATGATATAGAAGAGGAGGATGAATTTGTAGGTGCATGGGATAAAATGATTGACAAGTATGGACTGCGTGACAATGAATGGCTGCAAAGGCTATTTGAGAAAAAGGAACGCTGGACACTAGTGTACGGTAAAAATACGTTGTCTGCCCACATGAGCACTACCCAAAGAAGTGAAAGCATGAACAATGAACTGAAGAGATACATTAGTATTAAGTATGACATGCTTACTTTCTTTGAGCATTTTGAACGGCTAGTTTCGGATAAAAGATGTGAAGAGGTGAAGTATGACTTTAAAGCAACACAGACTACTCCCAAGTTGAAGGCTGAATCTAGCTATATGTTAAAACAAGCTGCAACTACATATACTCCAGCAATATTCAAGATGGTTCAAGATCAAGTGCTTCTGACTCTGAACTACGACACAATGCTTTGTGATGAAAGTGACACAAAGGTGAAGATTTATGTAGTAAAATTTCATGGCACACAACGTGAACATGTTGTTAGATTCATTCCAACAGAAGAAAAGGTTAGCTGCAGTTGCAAAAGGTTTGAGTTTGCTGGAATTCTTTGCTCTCATTGCTTAAAGGTACTTGATATTAACAATATCAAGCATATCCCTGGGGAATATATCTTGAAAAGATGGACAATTGATGCCAAAGTTCTAGATATAACAAGCAAATGCAACCCGCATGATAACCTAAAAGCAAGAATGTCTAACCGCTACAAGGAACTATGCAGAATATTTGTGAAAATAGCTGCTCGTGCCGCTGAGTCCGAAGAATCATACTATAAGGCTGCTAAGTGTGCAGAGCAATTAGCACAAGATGTGGAGAAATGCTTGAAGATTAGAGCTGATCCAGATTTGGTTAGCGCCGATCCACATTTGGTTCATGTGGATCCAGATTTGGTTCGCGCTGATCCAGATTTGGTTCGCGCTGATCCAGATTTGGTTAGTGCTAGTCCAGATTTGGGTAACTCTAGTACTAAAGAAGGTACAAACTATACTATTGTTGAACAACGACTGATATTTGGCATTATACTGGCAGGAACGAACATCGCCTCTAGTAGAATTTCAAAACACGGTGAGGGGCTTGCAAAACCAAAAGGTATGAAGGTCAAGGAGAAGACTGTGAAAGGATAAAAAAGACCCGTTGGTGGATTTGAGAAAGCAACTTCAAAGAAGAAAAGGAACACAAATGATACTGTGCATCTAGAGCCTCATGGCCCCTCAACGGTATAACATTTAGTCACTCGATTCATATAAAATATTCAATGTGTTGACCTTTCTCTATCATTTTCGATAGGGTCCTTTAAAGAAAGCAACTTTAAAGAAGAAAAAGAACACACATGATATTATACAACTACAGCCTCATGACCCACCGACGGTAATAATATAATGTTGCTTGTTTCTGATAAAACCTCAACTATACTAACCTTTCTCTATCATTTTCTATAGGGTCCTATGGAATTTTTCACAAATCAAATGGCTGCATATCAATTAAACTATAATGCTATGATAAGTGCTCCAATGCAACCATCAACTGGTAATGCCATCCCTTTGCCACCACAGACCCAGCAACTGTTGGCTGGATTCCAACCATACAATACAGCAATGGTAGAAGCAGTCCACACTTTCATTTTTCCTATTTTTTAAACTTAAGTGCAACTGAACTTTGCTTTCTCTACAGGGTCATCCGACAAATAACATGTACACCTCGCTGCAGGGTACCATTGGGGCCTCTAACTCTGGTTTGATGACAGGAGAAAATCAAGACTTCCTCCATCAATCGAATCCAACATCTATCCTAAATGCTTCAATGCTGCAATCCAGTGGTCATACCATCCCAATGCCACCGCAGATCCAAGAACACGGCAATACTCTAGTGGTATAAGCAGTCCACACTTTCATTTCAAGTATAGTTTCAGAACTGCAATGAAACTAAACTTCTCTAACTTTTTGCACAGGGTCATCCAACAAATCACATGTATACATATTTACAACAGCAACATTCCACGCTGAATTCCTCACTGCAAGGGAGCATTGGGACCTCTGACTCTAGTTTGATGACAGGACAAAATCAATTCTTTCTCAATCAACCGAAGCCAACCTAATCTATTCTGTAAAAGGAATAGTTTTATCGCATGTGTGTTAGACTTCCAAGCCACAAGTGATTTTTATTTGAACTTGTATGAACCAGTTTTTTTTCTTTTTGAATGCTACTCCATCTCCCCATTCAAATATAATCGTTCACAGAAATATCTATGCACAATGTCCACAGGCATCATGCGCATCTGATCTGTCAGCTATCCTTCAGTTTACGTATGATGATAGGGATGGCAGGAATCAATTTTAATTCCATTGACAGAAGTGCAGACATAACCATCTATCCAAATGTCAAACCTAGAGGCATAGAGCAACAGAGAACAGATCAATTGGTCCAAGACTCTGAGTTTAGTAGGGAGCATTGTGAGCACTAGATTGACAATTGCATGAAAATAATTTTATTTAAACAGAATGGATTTGCTCTCAGCTTTATCCCAATTCAATTTGCATTAGATGGGAGCAACACAAGAAGAAAACGAGATTTACCTGTGTCCTGTGTAGGTGATGTTGAGTACACGAACTGCAGCCCGACGGCTTTCTTGAGGACGGAATAGATGACCCGAGCTGGAGACAAAGATTGCAGTCCCTCTCCCCCTCCAAGCATCCCCATCCCCCTTCTTCCTCTCCAAGGGCATATCAAATCCATGGCGCTCTAGCTGCGGTCCTCGACGTCCTTCATCTCGCTCCCTCGACCCCTCCTCCAAGCTCCTCCACAAGCCTGAGGCGCCGCCCTCTTGTGTAGTCGCCCCGTGCTGGCTCGCCAACCTCCGCGCCACGGGGTGGCGACGCTGGTCCGCCGTCCGCCCGACGTCGATTTAGGCACCGATTCTGGCCAAACTGCAGCATGGCTAGGTCCGGCAAGCGCACATGGTCCGCGGCCAGCCAAGCGACGCAGGTCCGGCCGACCCCGATGGGGGCTTCGGTGCCGGTCAAGCTGCTGCACGGTCAGGTCCGGCAAGCGCACGCTCACGCGGGCGGCGACCAGCCGAGCAGGGACGGGATGAGATATGGTAGGTTGTAAGGCTTCAGCTCGAGCTCTGTTCAGACAGAAGGGGAAAGATGTGGATAGAAGTGTATTGAAGAAGGGAATCAGTATTACAATGTGTATTTTGTTTTTTTCACTTAAAATCAGGATCAATCGTTGCGTGCGTGTTGCGGGGCGTGCATGGAGCCAGGGCCGTGCGATGGACACGCCGCACGGATGGTCGCACGCAGCGGCCGCAGGCAAGCCGCGTCCAAGCCTTACAACCTACCATATCTCATCCCGTCCCCGCTCGGCTGGTCGCCGCCCGCGTGCGCGTGCGCTTGCCGGACCTGACCGTGCAGCAGCTTGGCCGGCACCGAAGCCCCCATCGGGGTCGGCCGGACCTGCGTCGCTTGGCGGGCTGCGGACCATGTGCGCTTGCCGTACCTAGCCGTGCTGCAGTTTGGCCAGAATCGGCGCCTAAATCGACGTCGGGCGGACGGCGGACCAGCGTCGCCACCCCGTGGCGCGGAGGTTGGCGAGCCAGCACGGGGCGACTACACAAGAGGGCTGCGCCTCGGGCTTGTGGAGGAGCTTGGAGGAGGGGTCGAGGGAGCGAGATGAAGGACGTCGAGGACCGCAGCTAGAGCGCCATGGATTTGATATGCCCTTGGAGAGGAAGAAGGGGGATGGGGATGCTTGGAGGGGGGAGAGGGACTGCAATCTTTGTCTCCAGCTCGGGTCATCTATTCCGTCCTCAAGAAAGCCGTCGGGCTGCAGTTCGTGTACTCAACATCACCTACACAGGACACAGGTAAATCTCGTTTTCTTCTTGTGTTGCTCCCATCTAATGCAAATTGAATTGGGATAAAGCTGAGAGCAAATCCATTCTGTTTAAATAAAATTATTTTCATGCAATTGTCAATCTAGTGCTCACAATGCTCCCTACTAAACTCAGAGTCTTGGACCAATTGATCTGTTCTCTGTTGCTCTATGCCTCTAGGTTTGACATTTGGATAGATGGTTATGTCTGCACTTCTGTCAATGGAATTAAAATTGATTCCTGCCATCCCTATCATCATACGTAAACTAAAGGATAGCTGACAGGTCAGATGCGCATGATGCCTGTGGACATTGTGCATAGATATTTCTGTGAACGATTATATTTGAATGGGGAGATGGAGTAGCATTCAAAAAGAAAAAAAAACTGGTTCATACAAGTTCAAATAAAAATCACTTGTGGCTTGGAAGTCTAACACACATGCGATAAAACTATTCCTTTTACAGAATAGATTAGGTTGGCTTCGGTTGATTGAGAAAGAATTGATTTTGTCCTGTCATCAAACTAGAGTCAGAGGTCCCAATGCTCCCTTGCAGTGAGGAATTCAGCGTGGAATGTTGCTGTTGTAAATATGTATACATGTGATTTGTTGGATGACCCTGTGCAAAAAGTTAGAGAAGTTTAGTTTCATTGCAGTTCTGAAACTATACTTGAAATGAAAGTGTGGACTGCTTATACCACTAGAGTATTGCCGTGTTCTTGGATCTGCGGTGGCATTGGGATGGTATGACCACTGGATTGCAGCATTGAAGCATTTAGGATAGATGTTGGATTCGATTGATGGAGGAAGTCTTGATTTTCTCCTGTCATCAAACCAGAGTTAGAGGCCCCAATGGTACCCTGCAGCGAGGTGTACATGTTATTTGTCGGATGACCCTGTAGAGAAAGCAAAGTTCAGTTGCACTTAAGTTTAAAAAATAGGAAAAATGAAAGTGTGGACTGCTTCTACCATTGCTGTATTGTATGGTTGGAATCCAGCCAACAGTTGTTGGGTCTGTGGTGGCAAAGGGATGGCATTACCAGTTGATGGTTGCATTGGAGCACTTATCATAGCATTATAGTTTAATTGATATGCAGCCATTTGATTTGTGAAAAATTCCATAGGACCCTATAGAAAATGATAGAGAAAGGTTAGTATAGTTGAGGTTTTATCAGAAACAAGCAACATTATATTATTACCGTCGGTGGGTCATGAGGCTGTAGTTGTATAATATCATGTGTGTTCTTTTTCTTCTTTAAAGTTGCTTTCTTTAAAGGACCCTATCGAAAATGATAGAGAAAGGTCAACACATTGAATATTTTATATGAATCGAGTGACTAAATGTTATACCGTTGAGGGGCCATGAGGCTCTAGATGCACAGTATCATTTGTGTTCCTTTTCTTCTTTGAAGTTGCTTTCTCAAATCCACCAACGGGTCTTTTTTATCCTTTCACAGTCTTCTCCTTGACCTTCATACCTTTTGGTTTTGCAAGCCCCTCACCGTGTTTCGAAATTCTACTAGAGGCGATGTTCGTTCCTGCCAGTATAATGCCAAATATCAGTCGTTGTTCAACAATAGTATAGTTTATACCTTCTTTAGTACTAGAGTTACCCAAATCTGGACTAGCACTAACCAAATCTGGATCAGCGCGAACCAAATCTGGATCAGCGCGAACCAAATCTGGATCCACATGAACCAAATGTGGATCGGCGCTAACCAAATCTGGATCAGCTCTAATCTTCAAGCATTTCTCCACATCTTGTGCTAATTGCTCTGCACACTTAGCAGCCTTATAGTATGATTCTTCGGACTCAGCGGCACGAGCAGCTATTTTCACAAATATTCTGCATAGTTCCTTGTAGCGGTTAGACATTCTTGCTTTTAGGTTATCATGCGGGTTGCATTTGCTTGTTATATCTAGAACTTTGGCATCAATTGTCCATCTTTTCAAGATATATTCCCCAGGGATATGCTTGATATTGTTAATATCAAGTACCTTTAAGCAATGAGAGCAAAGAATTCCAGCAAACTCAAACCTTTTGCAACTGCAGCTAACCTTTTCTTCTGTTGGAATGAATCTAACAACATGTTCACGTTGTGTGCCATGAAATTTTACTACATAAATCTTCACCTTTGTGTCACTTTCATCACAAAGCATTGTGTCGTAGTTCAGAGTCAGAAGCACTTGATCTTGAACCATCTTGAATATTGCTGGAGTATATGTAGTTGCAGCTTGTTTTAACATATAGCTAGATTCAGCCTTCAACTTGGGAGTAGTCTGTGTTGCTTTAAAGTCATACTTCACCTCTTCACATCTTTTATCCGAAACTAGCCGTTCAAAGTGCTCAAAGAAAGTAAGCATGTCATACTTAATACTAATGTATCTCTTCAGTTCATTGTTCATGCTTTCACTTCTTTGGGTAGTGCTCATGTGGGCAGACAACGTATTTTTACCGTACACTAGTGTCCAGCGTTCCTTTTTCTCAAATAGCCTTTGCAGCCATTCATTGTCACGCAGTCCATACTTGTCAATCATTTTATCCCATGCACCTACAAATTCATCCTCCTCTTCTATATCATATATACAGTGCTGAAAATCAACATTGAACTTCTTATATTCGTCAACAACTCCGGCGAGGTGCTTGCAAGCATTTTGATTCATATGCCACACACAAAGTCTATGGTGAGAGTGAGGAAAGACTTCACGAATTGCCTTCGCCATTGCCGCATCTTCATCAGTGAGAATTGTGCGTGGATGTTTTCCTGACATAACTTTTAGGAAAGTTCTGAAAAGCCAAGCAAAACTAGCAGCGGTTTCATCATATAGAAGTGCAGCACCAAAGACAATAGTTTTCTTATGATTATTCACCCCGACAATCAAACCAAATGGACGTCCATCATCTAGTTTTCTATATGTGGTGTCAAAGCATATAACATCGCCGAACATTGCATAGTCTGAAACCATTTTGGAGTCGGCCCAAAAAATATTAGATATCAACTCATCCTCATCCACTTGAATTGAATAGAAGAAGTTGACATCTTCTGAGACCTTTTTCTCCATGTATTCTAATACCCCCCCCCCTGTGTCACCTACCTTTGCTTTTATTGTTCTCTTTGAGTACAAACAATTTTTCATATCTTGAGGTGTAAAGCCAAGGTTTTCACTTCCACCTACTTCTTTAGCCATCAAATCGATTGTTGCTTTATTTGAAATGCCAACTGACTTTGCAACCTCTGCGTTTGCTATTTGTGCTTCTGTCACTTTTCTCTGGGATCTCAAGTATTGGGCCATGAGTCCATTAGCAAGAGTGTGGTTATGTGACACCTTGAATTCATACACATAATAAAATCCATCTCTAAGGCTAATCTTCATACGGGCATCACAACCACATCGTGTTTCAGGCCTACTGTAAGTGAATGTCTCCTCTCTTTTATCTTCCCGGCGATGGCCTATAAGTTGTTGTAATTGTCTTAGAGCGTAAATAAATTATTATAATTTTAAAAAATGAAAATAACCCATACCTTGACGAGAGCATGTAAATGTCCGTTGCTGAAATGTAGAAGAGTTCATCACTTTATGACCACTACTTCTTCTGATGCTAAAACCGATGGTTTTAGCATACTTGTTATAAAATAAATAAGCTTCCTCTTCAGATAAAAATTTCATGCCAAGCTTTGGTACCCTTTCATCGGTGTGATCTACTGCAGTTTCTTGATCCTATATCAGTTAGGATTCAATTTAGTTAATACACACATATAGCAATCATATTTGCCTATCATGAGTTTTTATGAACTACATCATAAATCATATTTATATCTCTTACACTCGTATTTGTCTTAAGAAACATGGAGTGCATTGAGACATCAGGAGTCTTAAGTTTTAGAGAAGAAATCATGATGCACTCTAGAATCCTTGTTCTGTTTATATTTCATATCAGTACACGGTTTGTGCAAGTATATTCAACTATCTCTTATGTTTGTCCATGAACTATATGTATTGTAAAAGGAATAGAAAAAACTGTAATGCTTGTTTTCCAAAACATGAAATCAGAGATGGTACAAGAACGTCTGAAATTGGCTACTGTACATGACACTGCTTTGTTTTTCTAAATTTAAAAAAAA
Organism: Aegilops umbellulata; assembly: GCA_032464435.1. Taxonomy (NCBI): domain Eukaryota; kingdom Viridiplantae; phylum Streptophyta; class Magnoliopsida; order Poales; family Poaceae; genus Aegilops; species Aegilops umbellulata. The sequence goes on along the minus strand of CP136059.1, from coordinate 432,459,761 downwards.
AACTAACTTTCCGTTGTTGTTTGGCTTTTGCAGAATGCGGTCACAGATTCCTGTAGAAGTTCTACAAGGGTGTAGCACACTGCTTTTTCCCGGCCAACACTCTGGATCGTGTCACAGTTGATGGAAAGTGGATCTTTTAGGCAAACATATATGTGTGCACTGCTGGATGTGAAGTCTCCTGCAATGCTTCAAAACAAAGAAATTAGAGAATTTGCCGCAGATTCATCGTCAGAACCGAATGAGATTTCTTACTTTTGGTGCATGAAATTGTTCGTCAGTGTCCTGGCTCCCTGGAACACTCCTCGGAGAAGTCGTCAAGAATGCAAGACTCGGAGAAGCCATCAGGGACGCGGATTCCTTTGCTGCTCAATTGAAGAGAAAAGTTTCCGGATTCCTGGTTAAGCCGCTATTGATAATTGTGCGCTTTAAGGCTGTAAGGTCACTTCTGCCTCATATGAGATGTAGATCTTGCATTTTGGCGCCCTTTTGTGTATTCTGTGGTTCTTTTGGCGGGTGATTAGATTATTTCTCAAGGGCTTGTGTTCTGTTTTAGTTTTTTTTGAGCATGTTCTGTTTTAGTGATGAGAGTATTACGAAAATGAATCAGTATTACGATGGGTATTTTGTTTTTTTTTCACTTAAAATCAGGATCAATCGTTGCGTGCGTGTTGCGGGGCGTGCGTGGAGCCAGGGCCGTGCGATGGACACGCCGCACGGATGGTCGCACGCAGCGGCCGCAGGCAAGCCGCGTCCCGAAAAATGCCGCTTCCCCGCGTATCGCTCCGCCTCCTGCCGCCGCCGCCGCCGCACGCCGGCGCGGCCGTCCTCCGCCGTTTCCTTCGCGGCCTCTGCACAACGGAAGCACCCCTTCCCTCCCCCCTCTCCCCGTCCGAGCTCGACACCATCTCCGCGCTCATCCCGCGGCTCATCTCCGAGGGCCAGGTCCCCGCCGCCGGCCGCCTCCTCTCCGCGGCGCTCCTCCTGCCGGGCTCCCCGGAGCGTCTCCCGTTTCCCCCGCTCGCCGAGCACCTCGCCTCCCTGCCCACCCTCACCCCGGCCTTCGCCTTCCTCACCGCGCTCCGCCACCACCCCGTCCGCCCCTCGCCGCTCCCGCTCGCCACCCCGCTCCTCGGCCACCTCCTCGCGATGCGCCGCGCCCGCGAGGCCGCCTCCGTGCTCCGCTGGCTCTGCCGCCCCGACTCCCCGCGCCGGCCCGACGCCGCCACCTACGGCATCGCCATCGCCGGGTTCTGCAGGCTCGGGGACCCCAAGAGCGCGCTCGTCGCCCTCGGCGAGATGGCCTCCGACGGGGTGTGTCCCTCGCAGGAGCTGCAGGAGGCGGTGCGGGACGCGATGCTGCAGGACGCGAGGGTCGAGGAGGCGTGGGCGCTGGAGGAGGCTATGCGGCTGCGGGAGTCTGAGAAGACGGTGGAGATGGTCGACAAGCTTCTTGGAGCGTGGGAAGACTGATTGGCTGACTGATTACTGAGCCATTTTGGTGCTTCGCTGCTTTGGATCATGCAAAAGGCAGGTGAAAATTCCCCGGGATTGTAGAATTTGTTAGTTTGATATGCAGTATCAATGTAGTGAGAAATCTCCCAAGTTAGTGCTAAGCACATACACTGTATGCTTGGTTATTCAGTTTGGATTGCTATGGATGCGAGCATAGATCTCAAGAGGCCTATTCGAGTGTATCGAAGAAGCTTAATAATGACCACATGAGAACTATTTTGTGATGCTGATGCCTAAAAGAACCATTGTATTTTTTTCTGTGCCAGGCGTCAGAATCCCTTATCTGTTGCTGTAGAAGTTAGGTTTGTATTCATATAACTTAGATTCGTGAAATTGGCTGAACATTCTAGGAGGATTCTTTTCTCAAGTGTTTAATCGCGTGTTCACTCTAGGAGAACTATTGAAATGAATTGAAGTTACCTTCGTGATGGTAGTTCCAAGCCAGGCTTTTATAAAGGGGCAGCTTGAAAATACAAAAGCTTTTTCTGCATGAAATTTCAATTTCTGCCCAACAACGCGCTTCGCTTTGCGGAGTAAACGCCTAGTTAAGAGTTTCCCATTTTGCAGCAGCTGTCTGTACAATCCCCCTTTTGTTTACCAGCCATTCCAATAATCCTCGCTGAAACACTTGTGCTGCTGTTGATTTTTAGCTTCTGCTGCCTCTTCTTTTTTTCTCGGATTTTTACATGGCTCAGACTAGTCTTGGCACATCTTGTTCTGGGTTCTTGAATCTTAAACTCAATGTATACATTTGGTCTTTTAGTTTCGTAATTGCACACTCACAATTTTCCTTTGGTGTTAATACAGCTTCCAACCTCTCCGTTAGAAGAAACTATCGTGAGGTCTGGGTGTAAGAGCAACACACAACGAGCCGTCGATGGAAGGACTGACAGCACCGAAGACGAGCTGAGTGACAGATGATGGTTTGCCGCTCTGTTTGGAATTTGGCCGTGAAAATATCTCACGTTGTAAGTTGTTATGCATATGTCCACCTTAGTGATAATTATGGTTTCATGAGCAGTGGCACAAGTGTTGTATGGTGAAATAGCTATGGTTGCTTGTGTTGTGAGTTTCTGTTACATACCTCACTATATTTTGCTTCTTGTGAAACTGGCAATCTGATTGTAGGCTACCTCATATTTACGTCAATGCAAAAAATGACATATTGGTTCTTCATTTTGTGGTTCCTTGGAATTAATTAATTTGCACGAACTGAAGAGAACCATGTGTTTTGAAACGGTCATAACTCGTAAGTATATGTGTGATGCTGAATCATATTTGACTATGCTTGTGTCAACAGATCATGGCTCAGCTAACAGACCCACAAATGCAGTCATGGCCATGAACAGCAAATCAAAGTAAACTTCCAAGAAGCTCCACTGACTTCCTGATAATTACCAGTGTGGGACTCAAAGCGGGAGGGGATGCTGGACGGCATACCAGTGTTGCACCATCTACATGAAAAAGCTTCAACCGGCGATATAGAGAGCTTCAATTGGAGCACTGTGCAACCGGAAGAGTTGCAACCGTTGACATGAAAATCTTCAACCGTAGATTGAGAAGCTTCAAGCGGCGATATAGAAAGCTTCAGCCTGCGATTGCGCAACGGAAAAAAGCTGCAACCATTGACATGAAAAGCTTCAACCGTATGTTGAATAGCTTCAACCAAAGGCCGGCGACAAAAAAAATTTAGCGATGAGCCGATGATGCACACGGCAATTTTTTGCACCATTGTTGCGATGGGTGCTGGAACCAGCGCCATGCCATTGCTGCAACTGGCTACTGTGAAGCAGAGTGGTGATGAATGCTAGGGATCGGCGGGCAGATTTTTTTTTTGCTGGGTCTGGCAACCCGATTTGCTGCATAGGGCGGACCAGTGGGCACCGGTGCTACAACCGGTGAGCAGGAGCCGATTAGCGGCGGTGCTTCGAGGTTGCCCGTGCATGACGGGGGTCGATAGGGCTCGTTGTGTGGGGGAGGGGGAGGACAGGGAAAGGAAATGGATATGAAACAGATCTTTTGGTTCGCGTTCCCACATCGGATGGCTGCCAGGCGCCTGCCGAAAATCTGGCCGAGATCTGGCCGGCCGGCCGGTGCGTAGCATCACCCCCTTTCTTTTACAGCCCCCTTTTTTTATTTATGCTTGATCCTGGCTTTTTTTTTTTTTTGAGGGAATCGCTATGGCTGGCTGTTCGCTTGCTGTGAAATCGCTGAGATACAGAGAGAGGGGTTGGTTGCAGTTGGCAGATAATGGGCCATACATGGCAGCCTATTTGCGCCTTTGACTCGTGACAAACAGCAACGAATCGAGCAAGGCAAATGGAGAGCACTCCTAGTCTGCATGAAGCTCGGCGGATAACGAGCAATCTTGTACACTGTGGGGCAGGGCGCAATTTTTTTCCCTTTTTTTTTCTGTTTTTCTTTTTTTTCTTTCTAAAAAATGTTCGAAATTTCAATCAAAGTATTAAATTTTTAAAATGTTTCAAATTTTAAAAATATCATGAATTCAAAAATATACTTGGATTAAAAAAAATGAATTTGATAATTATTCTAGGACTTTAATAGGTGTTCTAAATTTGAAAATGTTCTCGGATTTGAAAAATTGTTCATGAATTTTAAAAAATTTCTTGATTTCAAAATTCTGGACGGCATAATTCTAGATTTCAAAAAATGTTCCAAAATTTTAAAAATGTTCTTCAATTTGAAAAATCTTTCATATTTCGAAAAATGTTATTGCATTTGAAAATTTACTCTGAGTTCAGAAAATTTCCATGCATTTGAAAATTATTTCTATATTCAAAAAGTGACAACGATTTCAGAAAATGTTCTCTCATTTTTTAAATTGTTCATGATATAAGGTTCTCAGATATAAAAAATGTTCTTGAATTTGATTTTTTTTCCGGACCTTAAAAACTCAACTGGGCCGGCCCATATATTACGTGCATGAGTGCCAATATGGAGCCCAGCTCAACTCGATTCCCTGCTTCATTTGCTCTTTTAGCATTTTTTTAGCTCACTTCAGTGCTACCTTATAAAAGGTTGGCTATCTTTTTATTTTGAAGAAGTTGGTTAAATCAAAAGGTGTTTTTGAATTTATAAAAATATTGCAAATTTTAAAAACCAGGAGTTTTATTTTTTTTCAAGAATTAAACTATTCATGTATCAGAATATATTCGCAAATTTAAAATAAAGTTCATACGTTTACAAAATGTTAGCAAACTTTAAAAGGTTAGTGAACTTTAAAAATATTCATGAATTTTAGAAAGTATTCTTGAATTTTAGAAATGTTCAAGGATTTAAAATGTGGAATAAGGAAAATAAAAAGTTAAAAAAAAAGAAAATAGAAAATGTTAAAAATGAAAACAAACAATAACCTTTGACCAACGACACACACCCGTACAGGCGGGCCCAGCAACACACTTCTCTGGAAGCACTAGGAGGCTCCAAATTTAGGGAGCTTAGTAGTATCTTAATAGATAGACAGAATAAAATCCCCTAAAAAATAGATAGAATAAAAAACGTTGCCCAACATGCATGTTCTTGCATGCTGTGGTTGAGCCTGGAAAATTGCTCCTAATTAAAGTAGCTACATGAATTTGCGGACGACATAGATTTAGCACAAAACAAAGAGGGTATTTTGAGGAGAACAAGTGCTAAACAACTAGCATGTCTTGTTTAGTGTGAGTTACATTTGGCCCGAAGGCGAGGCCTCCTGGCAAGCGGCGGCGTGAATTCTTCCTTGGAGTTGGAGTGTGCGGAGTGGGGGTTTTAGTTTCGCGGTATCCGTGTCCTTGGTGCACTTGGGTGTGATTGGAGCGGGCTTACATGAGGCTTCGATGGTGCCGCTTCTCGGCTCTCCTCGCCGCCGATGATCTTACACCTGTTGCCGTCCGTGGATGTCTGCCGTGTCTGCCTGTGCGAGATTTGCTGCTGTTGGGATGGCAATTGGTTCATCCATTGTGGTCACTCATATCTTGCGTGTTACGATTCTCTATACTATAAGTGACTCTCGGTTGGATTGTCTCTTTCGCTGAACTGTAGGCACTAGAAGGCTACTTGCCAGTTCTTGTAGGATTGGTGAAAGAAGGTGAGTAATTTCTGGAATTTGATTTTCTCTTTGTGTTTTGGTTTTGTTGGTTGGCAATTCTGTTTATTTTTTTTGTTCCATGAATGATCTAAAATCTGCAGGTGTGAGTTGAGGTTCAGCGTACAGTTCGTTTGGACTAACCAACAGGACGAGGTATGTTGCTTGCCCAAGCTAAGTGACATGCGCCAGGTTTTCTGTTATATAATAACCTGTTACTGCTTAGCTAAACTGCATGAAACGGCAATGGTTGAGGGAGGGTTGAGATCCTCTGCAGTACCGTATGGTGCTGTAGTGTAGTACGAGGTGATATCAGTGCTGCATTTGATGGCCATGGTCTTCTTGCTGGTGCTTGTGGCCTTTGAAGGGGAGAGTGAAACCGTAACTGAACTGCATCTCAAGACAATGTCCATCAAGTATAGGCATTTGTATATTGGAAAATCTTCATAATCTGTTGCGCATTGAAGTTTTTTTATGGATAGTGCTTCATGCCCATAACTTATAAGACATCGTTTCTTGCCAACGTATACAAAGAGCAGACGCATGAAGCTCAGTTCACACTTTGAGTCGTTCATGATATTTTATTCGGAATGCGGAGAACCTGTGTGCACACAAGAACCGCCCAGTTACCTTCATGTGAATTTTAATTTCCTGTTGACGTACATTTCCACAAGCCATTAAATTTTACATTTAGTGATATAATTTATATTGTCATTCGGCCTCCCAGGACTCCATTAGCTATTTATAGGTGAAAATATATAATAGCAAGTATGCTGCAGGTTCCAGAAATCATACTTCTTGCTTGTGGCATGCGGTCAGCAATGGCATATGGCATCAACCAGTGTGCATTTGGCAAATGACTAGGTCTCTATTTTCATTGTCCATAGGTCTAGATCTCACATGCTAGAGCCATGTTTCTTCTAATTATAGGTTTATTGAAAAGTGTTCATGCATTTTCTATTTTTCGTCTAATATTATCTTCTATGTAATCAGAAGAAATACAAGGATTTATGATTATCACATAAGCGACATGACATCCAAACAGCAATGACATTTACTTAATGGTGTGAGATATTTTGCATAAATATTATTCGAGGTCAACTGATAATGAGCATCTTCTGTATTTTGATGTTGCACTCACAATTGTTTATAATTTATGTAGCTAATATGGATCCCACACGTCGGGCAAAACAAAGAAGTTTTTAATTTGCAGGGCATCCATACTATAATTATGAAGCAAAGAAGTTGATTCATTTATGCATGTAAAAAGAAACCATAACGAAATGATGTGTCCATATACTCAGATATATACTTCACAAAATTTCTTCTACTCCCTCTGTTCACTTTTATAAGACCTTAAAGACATTTCAGACAATGTGTAAAACAGTCTATTTTGAGTTGTCTGAAATGACTTACAAAAGTGAACGGAGGGAGTACTATAAATTTCTGGACTACATGCATAAATATGTACGTAGTGTAGTGGTTTGTTTGCATTGTTTTACTTAGAGGGCTCATGTTCATGTTGTTCAAATAATTTTGTTCTCTGAATTAGGAATAAGCTCAATGGAATGGTATATATCAAAAAAAAATGTTGTCTAAAGTTGGAATAAGATCAATAGAGGTGCATATGTTGAGTCATATATAAAAAATTTGTTATCATCATGTTTTTTCCATCAATGATTGCAATAAAATTGTTTACACATTTATAGATCAGACATTAGTCTGCGGTTCAAAATTTATGGTTTTAATTAATTTCCCTAAATGGTTGTGTTGTACCTGTCTTTGTGGAGACCTACGGTTGCAAATTCGGCGAGAAATCATTGTGAACAATATAAATGAAGTGTTCAATTCTAATTTCGTCCCAACCTCTAATTCATTCTTAACACCAAGAAACGGAAAATTTATGAAAAAGCTACTTATTATTTCTTCACGTGTATACTTATGATTACATCCATGTGTTTTTTGTGACTAATTTGCATAAAGATCATTTTCTTCTTTTTATTCGCATCATTTTTCTTCATTGTTTCTACTATTCATTTATGTAGATGCATGTTCCTTCAATAGGTGATTGTTTTAACGGGAGAAGGAAACTAACAACATCCAGAGAGATATGTATATGAGGACATTCGCTTTTTTATGATAACTTGGCGGAGACTAAAATTCAAATGAAAATACAAGAAATATTATTATTGCATATGTTTAGGTATTCTAAAATAACTAGCCCGTGCAAATGCACGGGTTGATGACTAGTATTTCCTAGTCCATTTTAAAAGTAGGAAGTCCTCCCCTGTAAGCTAGTAGCCTTGAAAGGACACACGGCTTATTGAGGTTTATATGTAGCACGGCCGGCCAACCCTTTGAACTTCAAATCATGCTGCCGCCATGCGCATCACATCTCTCCGCCGCCGTCGCCCTCTCCTCTGCCACTTCGTTGGCCACATCCGCAGCCACCACCGCCGCCGGCCTTCTCCATCCCGGATTTTTTTTCAAAACTATGATGAATTTTATAGCAAATTCGAAATCTATACGTCCTCACGCACCAAAAATCAAAACTAGCACCCCGTCGGCCTGCAGTTGGCCGAAGAGGCACTCTTCGGCCTGCGGTTGACCGAAGTGGGCTCTTCAGCCTCCCGTTGGCCGAAGAGTGCCCCAACTGGACCGAAAAGGACTCTTTGGTCTGCCGTAGGCCGAAGATTACTCTTTGGTCAACCATAGGCCGAAGAGTCCTTGGGCCCCAACTTTTTGCGTTAACGGGAGTCCGAAACTGCATGGTTGCGCTGTTCTGCCTATGCTAGGCCTTGGGCCCCAAAGAGTACTCTTCGGCCTATGGTTGACCAAAGAGTACTCTTCGGCCTACGGCAGACCAAAGAGTCCTTTTCGGCCCAGTTGGGGCACTCTTTGGCCAACGGGAGGCTGAAGAGCCTACTTCGTTTAACCGCAGGCCGAAGAGCCCCTCTTCGGCCAACTAGAGGCCGACGGGGTGCTAGTTTTGGTTTTATTGCGCGAGGACGTATAGATTCCGAATTTGCTATAAAAATCATCACAGTTTTGAAAAAAAAATCCTCCATCCCGACAACAAGCACTTCACCTATCCGGATCGGAACAACGTACCGAGATGACCACATCAATCGATCTCGATCTAAATCTTACATATGTATAGTTCGATCTCTACGTGTTCATATAATTCGATCTCTTCATGTTTGACCGATCCATATGAATGGAATCGATGATGTTTGGTTTATGGGGGTAGTGAATATGAACACGAAGGAGTGAATATACTTCGTGTTCATATTCATATGAATAGAACAATGATATTTTGTTTTATATATTATAATAGATGCATCATATCTTGTTTTTATATCGATTAATTATATGCCGTGCCTTTTTAGCAATAGTAGCTAGATAGAATAGATTGGTAATATTTTGGATTGATGATCGATAGCTAGCTATTATTGTAATTCTTTGTTATGCTAATAAAAATGTAAATATGCATGCATAAATAACATTGTTCAAATATTTGTATACGTATATAACTTTCCATTTGTAGTGTTAATTACATGTATATGTGTTTTTTATGTATATAATTAATAATGATATCTTATTAATTCATTTGTATATTTTCATAACAGAAGGACGACCGTAGGGGATGGAACGGGCTCATTGCGGCGTTAGCGTTTGGCAAAACTGATCCGTGGGCCAAGATGAAGGAGATCGCTTCTTGGTATTTCAGCTACAAGACCATGATTTTGAGTCGAAGGGCCAGCTCTTGTGTACCATGCAGTACCAGCAAGACTAGATCAGGGCCGTGTATGGTGGTGATACTCAGGTCAGTGCGATGGAGATCTTCGTGTGGTGTATGAGTGAGGCGCATGGATGGGATTTCAATCTGTCACACTGTTGGGAAACATAGCATGGAAAAAAAAAATCTACGTACACGCAATGATCTATCCATGGAGATGCATAGCAACTAGGGGAAGAGTGTGTCTACGTACCTTTGTAGACCGTAAGCGAAAGCGTTTCTCAACGCGATTGATGTAGTCGAACTTCTTCACGCTTCAACCGATCAAGTATCGAACGCACGACATCTCCGCGCTCTGCACATGTTCAGCTCGGTGACGTCCCTCACCTTCTTGATCCAGCAAGACATCGAGGTAGTAGATGAGTTGGCGTCGTGACGGTGATGGTTGATGTTTGCTTGAGCTACGTCGGTATTTTCTCAAAAAGGAAGGGATGATGCAGCACAACAATGGTAGGTATTTCCCTCAGTGATGAGACCGAGGTTATCGAACCAGTAGGAAAACCAAGCAACACAACGTAATCAGCACCTGCACACAAATAACAAATACTCGCAACCCGACGTAAGAGAGGGGTTGTCAATCCCTCACGGGTAAAAGGATAAATAGTTTTGTAGTAATTTGGATGAGTAGATCTCGCGGGCAAATTTGGATGGTAGGTATTTTTGGGTTTTTGGAAATATAGATATGAAAATAAAAGCAAGGAAAAATAGATCGCAAAGGTAAATATGTTGAGAAGAGACCTGGGGGCCGTAGGTTTCACTAGTGGTTTTTCTCGAGAAAAATAGCAACGGTGGGTAAACGAATTACTGTTGGGCAATTGATAGAACTTCAAATGATCATGATGATATCCAGGCAATAATCATTATATAGGCATCACGTCCAAGATTAATAGACCGACTCCTGCCTACATCTACTACTATTACTCTACACATCGTCCGCTATCCAGCATGCATCTAGTGTATTAAGTTCATCACTACTAGGAAAAACCTTATACACAGAGGTATAGTAGTAGCGCTGGCCAAAACTAAGCGCTACTGATACTTAGTGGTAGCGCATGTCAGAAAAGCACGCTACAACTACAATTGTAGTAGTAGCGCCTGTACAAAAAAACGCTACTACTATAATTGTCACACTGATACCCGTAGGCTAGGAATCTATCTATCTATCTATCTATCTATCTATCCTATACTAATTAGGCACTTCCAAGAAATTACCACGTTAATTAGATTTTATGGACCGTTAATCCGATGGGACCGAATTATAACGGTGTAGATCGACTCAGAGAAAAAAAAACTCATGTATCTCTCTCCAATGACCCAATGGACTCATAGAAAAAAAAAACTCATGGACGTATGTTTCTCCCTTGACCCAACTCTCTGGACTCATAGAAAAAAAAACTCATGGACGTATGTTTCTCCCTTGACCCAACTCTCTTTATCTCTCACGTACGTGTCTCTCTAATGATAAATAAAAAATCCACGTACGTCTCCCGTGAACCAAGTCCCTCAATCTCTCATACAATCTCTCACGTATGTGTAATAAACTCTCTTTCCCGTGACACAACTAGCTAAATCAATCATCAAATCTAACAAACTCTCAAATCAGCCCTACAAAAAGGGTAAAAAAATGCCAAGAAATTCCCACGTTAATTAGATTTTATGGGGCGTTAATCACATGGGACCGAATTATTACGGTTGATTAATATTTTAGAAAAAAAGCACCGTCTATTTTATATCCATTAGAAAAAAAGGAACCATCTATTTTATAGGACCAAGTTATAATCATCTAGATATAACCTCCGTTAGTAGAGTCCATGTAAAAGGAAACTACCAAACTACCAACCATATACTTTGTGCAAGTTATCACCGTCCAGATCTAACCTCCGCACGTACTGTAAAAAAAACAGATATAGCCTCCGTGAGTAGAGTCCAGGAAAAAAGAAGGGCGCTGCTACGCGTCCGCCGGCAGATGTTTACATATTATCCGCCGCCTCGATGATCGTTGGATGCCCGAAATGATAGCCGTCCGATGTATTGTCTGTGCCCTGCATGCCCACTCGTTACTTCCGGTAACAAACGCTCAAACAAAACTGCATGCCCACTCATTACTTCCTGCAACAAACGCTCTGTTGCAAAAACAAGACTGCATGCCCACTCATTACTTCCCGCAACAAACACTCTGTTGCAAAAACAAGACCACATGCTCACTCGTTACTTCCTGCAACAAACGCTCTGTTGCGGAAACAAGACCGCATGCCCACTGGTTACTTCCCGCAACAAAGGCTCTGTTGCAGAAACAAGACCGCATGCCCACTCGTTACTTCCCGCAACAAATGCTCTATTGCAGAAACAAGAGAAACAATAGGGAGCACCACCATCGCCTCATCGGCCAGAAAAATGGGAGAAGAGATCTCTGAACCGTACCTGCTTGAGTCGTCGCGGGCCACCGCCGATCCCGAGCCGCTCGTCGATGCCACCGCGTTGGATAAGCCCCGGTCGCCCAACGCCTTGCGCCGCTGCGTCCGCCACCCTCCCAAATCCAGCCGCTCACACTCCCATCCACACGAGCCCACGCTGCTGTGGGATGAAATTCCCCTTCTGTTATCCAGTTGCATGAATAGATGTCCTGAAACAATAGGTGAGTTGCAGGAAACGGACACCCCTCCAACGGACGCGGGAGTGCTGTTGACCGTCTGATAAAACATAGATCAGACGGTCACGGAGCTGGCGGACGGGCGCGCGCGATCGGCCGGTAGAAGGTAAGTTTTTCCCAAAAAAGAACTACCAACCCTATATTTTTGCACAACGCAGTAGCAATCTATTTCCAGCCCATCTAATAAAAGCAACCGAGGTAAAAAAAAAACAATCTGATCACACGCATAAAAAAGGCAATCTGATCGCAACTCCATTGGGCCTAATCTCCTGTTCCCCGCATGCGTCTCCACTCCTTCGCTCATCCCATCCAAGTGCGCCTTCCTCCTCTCTTCTCAACTAAAAAAATCTCCAATAGTTCTCTTCCATTGACTTGATGGCAACGAGTTAGATCCAGTGGCAATGCCGATTGGCCTTGGCCTTAGCTTCCGGGTGCAACCCATCTTTCTCTTTGTATGTTGTGCTTTATGCTTGACCAGCGATATTGAAAAGAAGATTATGAATACCGATTGATTAGGAAATTGGCTGCCTCCACACGATTCTACCAAATTGATGGATGAAGTTCAATGTAGGACCCTCGGTTATGCAGTGAATAACCAGTATGCATATCGCCCTGCCCAGCCTTTTGATTAGGTAAAATACAATTCATTGCCTCTCCGTACAGTGTATCATGCTAGCATTATTTAATCTGTATGGGCAGGGCACAGATGCTAAGTTCTTCTTGATGTGTACCATACCTTAAGCAAGTAAGCATTGGAGATTGATTCATAGATGTTGATTATTGTTGTTTTGATTGGTTTTGATGCAACCACTTTGCTATGCATTTGTCCTCATGTGTTGGAGTCCTTTTACCAGGTGGCCTATGAGATCTAAGGTAATGCGTGTAAACTAAAGCCGGTTTAGACTTGGGCACCCATCATAAATGGCTCCATGTGTTCACCCTTATCCCTCTCTCTCCGAATTCCTATGTGGTTCCTTTGGCAAGTGGTAAATCAATGGAGGAGTACGCTTTGCACACATATGGAATAGTACATGCATCTCGGACGGTGTGTGTATTCGCCGGTTGCCCTTCCAGGGGTTCTATTTGGCCGAGGGAATCCACACACGTACAAGAGCTGAGCAGGTTGATCAATTTCTTCCATGAACACATGTACACACGCTGTACAATGATAATTGATTAAACTCAAGGGAAACATACACGTACAAGAGCAAACTGACATGTTTCCTATTCAACTCGGCTAGAATTGCATGATGCAGGACATCCAATTCATAGTCACTTATGTTTTTTTTTTTACTTTGATCTGGTGAGGATCAGCTTCAAGATGTTGGTATTTGCGATGTAGCAACGAAGAACTTGCAATTCTAGACACCTACACTGATTAAGGTAATATATGTTGGAATATTAGGCAAGTTCATGATTAATTCCAGTAAATAATTCATGACTAGAAGAGACACTAGCATGCAATAATCTAGCAAACTAGAAGAACAGCAAGACATGCATGACAGCAGCAAACACGTAACAATAGCTGTAGAAACAGACATGAACAGAGGATGTTGGACGTACTGATCGTTAGCTATTATTGGTGCGACAGCGTTGATGACGATGTTGGCGACGATCTGCTGCTGACGGCGATGAATAGCACCGCCCGACTTGGACGGAAGACGACCCGTGATGATGAATTTGAGCAGTCGCGCACAGCGCTTCCCAAAAACCTAATTCGTCCTCTCCCGGTGCAGGATCGCAAAGACGAACGGTTCCGGAGACCTGCTCTCCCGCGCGCCGATGCACGCCGGCGTTTGAGATGGAGTAAACTACGATGACGGCGCAAGTTGTGAGATGAGGCAAAACCCTAGGTGTTTTTTCGGTGTGTCTCTGGCCGTAGCCGGTAGCTGTATATATATTAGGACCAGAGGCGATATTGTGTCGCGACCACAATCCCAATCGGTTTCTAATTCGTATACTTACCGGACAAGAAATCAAACACTTGTCTGCCAAGACATAAAAATAAAACGGCAAAAGGAAGCTGTGCCACGCCACGGCCCGGCCCGGCCCGGCGAGCGAGCGCGCGCGTGTGGTTTTCCCTTTCTCTTCTCACACACCACTTAGAGTGATGGAGAGAACCCACTATATAAAGAGGTCCAACTCTTCTTCAACTTCCAAGGTGGGACTAAACTTAGCACCACCACTTGCCATTTTACACATGGGCTTTGAGATTTCAGAATTTGCTATGGGCCTAGCCCATTAATTCTAACAATATACTCATCTTAACCCTAAAATTCTCTCCTCCTAATTAAGGCTAAAATAATTCTCTGTAGTGGCCTCCAATCTCTCATTGATCTTGCGCATGCTTCCTGCTCGCTGTTGCATCAGCAGCTCAATGGTACCACAACTTAACTTGGCTCATGTCCTGGGCATGCATTCTCATGTTTTTTTTTTCATACTGATTCATCATGGTGACTGGCTGACAGCAAGTGATTAGCCATTGACCGGCTGTCTCCTCAGTTCAATGAAAAACTTTCACTGCTTTAGATCGAGACATCCACAAAATAGAAGGAACACATCGGATCAAGGCATAGAAAAGGAATCGGGAAGTAAAGAAGTTGTGAGTTACCCGCATGTACTCTTCTTTCCTTTTAGTTACTTTCGTTTCTTCCGGCAGTTTTCGCATGGGGCTACCTGGTCCCTGATGTGTGCTGGTATTTGAGGTTTTGAACGCTGGACCTCTTCTTTTAGAGGAAGGTCCCTACGAGTTGCATGGTATGTTTGATGAGATGCTCTGTATGAGAAAACCTGGTATGATTTGGCGTTGCTGCATGCCTCCATTAAACTTCGTTTTTTAAAAGTTAGGCACACAAACAAGTTTTGCTTAACTTCTACTGTACATGGTAAAATAAAAACACCAAATTTGGTCGTTGTTCTTTTCATATTCCAAGAAGCAACACACAGTTAATCTTTTTTTCTTTCTCTTCAGGGTTTTTAGTTTTTACTATGGATGTTCACTGTGTTTTCTTTCATTTGTTTGAAGGACGACCAGTCGATTGATGAGTCCATCGATGGTTGTCTATCATTGTCTCCAGGAGTCCGGGTAAGAAAAAATATTTACCTAGAGTATAATCATTGTTGGATAGTTATTCTATACAACTACTCATGTTTTTGCAATAGAATTTCCATGTTGACATGAATTTTTAAAATAAATTTTACATTTCAGATTTAGTAAATAACAAATATAGCCAAAGCAGACATCTTTAGAGCTATACAATATGATATGCTAAAACCAAATGAGATTCGCCACTAAGGCATGGAAGCTAGACCACATGATTTTCCCATGAAACGTGATTTTTTTACAGTTGGCACTAAATCCGGTCGGAGGCGATGATTTTTTTTTATTATGGAAATGAGGGAATAAGAAAATGGTCAGTTATGTGTGTACTGATAGCTCTTTTTCTTAAATAAATACAGAAGATCGAATTGTTTTTCTGTTCTTGATTCTATGAGGCTCTCTTATCATCTATCAAGAGTAAATTGCCTAATCACTTTAGACACAGGTCGGAATAGGTATCAGGTGATCGAACAATAAGAAAAAATATATTTCCAGTGTTGTAAAGACATTGTATACCACGATGAGAAGTGATGAATTAATTTCGTTTCTTATCTTGAGAGAATATTTGTCTATATGTTTCGCTTAATATGCTTTTATCTGATTTAGACAGTTTAATTGTGTTAAGATGTGGATATTAAACCTATGTGGTCATTAGACAAGGTGGGAAAACATCTGCTATCATTTTTGGAGTTCTTGATTTCCTTAGACCCAGTAAATAAAATATAATCTCAAACAATGAATCCCATATTTTGTAGTATAGGTCAAGTTGAAATACCAGCTTACCAAACTAGCCCGTGCGAATGCACGGGTTGGCGACTAGTAGTAGTAATGAGCCTGAGCAAAACACGCTATTGCTAAGTGCCTTGTAGCAGTGCGTTTCTGCTGTAGAGCGCTGCTGCTAAGAAAAGAAAATAAGTAGGAAAATAAATAGAAAATTAAATGAAAATAAAAGAAATAGAAAAAGAAGAAATGAAAAAAAGAAAAAGAAAAGAAAAAGAAAAAGAAAAATAGTGGAGAAAGGCATAGCAGTAGCGCTTGTCCTGACAAGGCGCTATAACTACATTAGCAGTAGCGCATTTTGTTATCCCGCGCTATAGCTAAGTTCCTTAGATAAAAGGAAAATAAAAAAAGAAAATAAATAGCTACTTCCTGTAGCAGTAGCGCGTTTTGCTAAAACGCGTTGTAGCTAACTTAGCTATAACGCGTTTTACCGGCCAACGCTACATCTAGTTTGACTTAACCGCGGGCTCAAAATTTCGCTAAGTCCTTTTCCCCCTCTCCCCTTCTCCCCCGCTCGATCTGTCGCCGCCGTCGATCGCCCTGCGCCCGAGCCGCGCGCCCCCGGAGCCAGCCTCGTCCTCTCCTCGCCGGCCCTGCTCCCTCATCGCCCTGCCTCCGTCGCCGTCATCGGAGCCGCGCGCCATCGCCGCCCCTGCTCCCTTCGTCGCCCTGCCTCCGTCGCCGTCACTGGAGCCGCGCGCCATCGCCGCCCCCGGAGCCACCCTCGTCAGCTCCTCGCCGCCCCTGCCTCCCTCGACGCCCCTGCCTCCCCGCAACCGTTCCCCCGAGCCACCCTCAACGCCCTGTTCTCTGTAAGCCCCACCCCTCCTCTCTAGGTTAATTAACTTAGGTGAATTTAGTTATGAACCCTAGGAATTAGCAGTAGTGGTACTAGTAGATGTTAATTAGATTAACTTAGGTGAATTTAGTTATGAACCCTAGGAATTAGCAGTAGTGGTACTAGTAGATGTTAATTAGATTAATTTAGGTTAATTAGGTTAGGACAGTACGTAGAGCAGCAGCATATAACAGGACCCTAGGAATTAACTTAGGTTAATTAGGTTAGGGCAGTAGTGGTACTAGTAGATGTTAATTAGATGTTTTTTAGTTAGGGAAGTAGGGTTTTACTAGGTTAATTAGGTGAAGTTAAATAAATGACCTAAATGAATGAAATCAGTAGTTAACTGAATTTTTAGGACAAATGTGTATATGCTTAATTACTTAATTAAATATTATTTTAGGACAAACTTGTATATGCTTAAGTAGTTAACTAAATATATTATAGGGTTGTATATATAGTTGCTTAAGTACTTATATAGTTGTTCTACACCCAATGTATGCTTAAGTAGTTTCTCATGTACATATTCTTAAGTGGTCATGTTATATCTTTTCATTGAAGTGGTTCGATTATGCCCAAATGGCCTTTTGTTGTTTCCAAGGAATGAAGCCGAGTGGCCTATGTTTTGCCGGAATGTTGATTCATTTCTATTCCGGCAAATTTCAGGTGCTTGATTTGTCCACTTTTTAGCAAAGGTCATGCTGAAGTTTTCCGTGAATTTCGGCATGACTTGTGCTACAAACTAGGTCTAGAATTAATTGACTAGATTTAATCGTAGGAAACATGGCTAGCAGCGATGAAGGACAATGTTCTGGTGATTGCGACAACGTCTACCTAGCGGCAGACGAATTTTTGAGCTTTGCTGACGATCAACGGTTGATGTTGTTGGGCCCACCTATCACATCGGAGACTGATGTCGACATCGACACCGACACTGAGACTGAGACCGGCATCGAGACCGACGCCGAGACTAGCGGAGCCGGTACAGAACCGAAAGCAAAGAGGCAACGGCACCCAAACCAGCTCATGACTACTAGACTGGTGGTCACAGAGGTGGACGGCGGCATTTTTGAGCCAAAAGCGCCCGCGGAAGCGCGCGCGTGCTACGACAATCAAATATTCTGCATCGTACGGACAACCGCCACCATCAACGATGAGAAACTACATAAGATAGATAATATGAGGCCCTCCCTTCTAAAGAAGCTGGACCGGATATTCTTGTTCCTGGGCCGGGATGAAAATGAATATAAAAATCCAGATAAATACCCGACAATGAACAAGATAAACAAACACGCCATGACCAAGTTTAGCGACGCGTTGGCCACCTGAAAAGCAAGGGTGAAACATCGGATCATCAAGAAAAAGGAACCCTACTCCGAGATTGTGAAGGATAATCCGACAATCACGGAAGAGCAATTTCAATTATTCAAGGCGGCTTGCGAGGCCGAAGGTGCCAAAAAGAAGTCGAAGTACATGAAGGGGCTTCAAGAGAGGAACATGGGGTCCAACTGAGGGAGTCCTGGATTAAGGGGTCCTTGGGCGTCCGGTCTATGTGATATGGTCCGGACTAATGGGCTATGAAGATACAAGACAGAAGACTTCGTCCTTTGTCCGGATGTCACTATGATCGGATTGGGCTTAAACCCGATCAGAGAGATATCAAATCTCCTCCGGTCACCCATCAGATAGCGGTCGTAGAGGAGCAAAAGAACAACTCCTCCCCTATGTGGAGGATGAACTATGTTCGGATCTCCAAGCTCGAAGAGCCGGATACCTGTCTGCAGAACGACGCGCCAACTTCACCGAACCTAGAGTCGGACGCTGGGCCTGAAAAATCAGTTGACATCCCGGAGCCCGAACTACTAAGCTCGGAAGTTCTTCAAACTCCGGACTCCAAATCAGGCCAGTGTTCGGATTTAAAGCCGCCCACCCACCACAAACAATATTTGCCAAGCAATTCCGGACCTCCAAACACATGCGACCTCATGTCCATACGACAGAAGTCTCAGGAAACAGTCCATCACTTTTGGGCCAGGTTCCTCCTTGTCAAAGACAAGATTAAAGATTGCCGCGACGAGGATGCGATTTCAGTATCCTGCAACAATTGCACGGACGAAGGAATCCTCAACGCCATCAACCTCCAT
Source organism: Aegilops umbellulata (assembly GCA_032464435.1). Taxonomy (NCBI): domain Eukaryota; kingdom Viridiplantae; phylum Streptophyta; class Magnoliopsida; order Poales; family Poaceae; genus Aegilops; species Aegilops umbellulata. The sequence goes on along the minus strand of CP136059.1, from coordinate 432,440,854 downwards.
AGCGTATCCCACTTCGTTGACTTGGCAACCATAGTACGGAAGTACTGTGCAATGAAAAGCAATTGGAAAACTCAGACAACTCGCTAGGAATCACCGGTTTCCACTCACCACCTTGGGCGGGCAAAGAGCGTGCATCCTCGCATGACACCCGACCCCATATTGAAGAAAACTAAGCCATTACGGGGCACGGAACCGTTCTGGACGGATGGCTCGACAAGCCATGCAAAATACACACGACACCAGACACCGAACCAACCCACAGCCTTAGAGCATGTTGGATACTCCGGCAAGTGGCCAAGAGCGGCAAGGACATCCTCACCAAAAGCACCTCAGAGCAACACCCCCTGGAAGGCAACGACCTCAAAATATTAACGGTCTTCGAGACTTTCGCTTCAAACAATCGGCGCAAGAGGGCACTCCGCGACCTCGCCGAAGTCTGCCAAGTTGCAGCAATAAACCCCTAGAACGACACGGCAATAACTTTTAATGCCAATGATGAACCAAAATCCTGGTCAGTCCGGGCACCAGCCGCCCTGGTCCTCAATCCAATTGTGGATGACTTTCGGCTCACTAAAGTGCTCATGGACGACGGCAACAGACTAAACCTCATCTACGAGGATATGCTCAGGAAAATGGAAGTAGATAGGATCTGCATTGAGCAAAGCAATACAACCTTCCAAGGAATCATTCCTAGTCGGGAGGCGCGATGCGCGGGGAAAATTACACTTGATGTGGTATTCGGCACACCAGAGAACTATCGGTCCGAGGAGATAAACTTCCAGGTGGCCCCTTTCAACAGTGGATATCACACCCTGCTAGGGCGAGACGCATTCATGCGCTTTCAAGCTATACCTCATTACATGTATATGAGACTCAAGATGCACGGGCCAAACGGTATTATCACTATCACCAGCAATCCGGACATAGCGCTCTGCGCCGAAAACAAAACCGCATCCTTGGCCCTAAATCCACCTCCTTCAAACTAGCAGACAAAATATTAAAATTCCAAGAACATCCGACGGACCCCAAGAAGACAGCTTCCATCGGGGCACAACTGGACCCAACGGTCGATGCCGCACTACGAGAGTTCCTACACGAGAACTGGGACATATTCGCCTGGCACCCTTCCGATATGCCAGGAATCCCACGTAGGTTGGCCGAACACAGCCTCAATATATTAAAGGGATACAAGCCGGTCAAACAGACGTTACGACGTTTTTCCGAACCCAAACGACAAGCTATGGGGGAAGAGCTAGCCAAGTTACTCGAGGCCGGATTCATCAGAGAAATAAAACACCCAGACTGGCTAGCGAACCTGGTAATGGTACCAAAAAAGGATAAATCCTGGCGCCTGTGTGTCGATTTCAAAGACCTCAACAAGGCCTGCCCTAAGGATCCCTACCCCCCTCCCCCGCATTGATCAGATTATTGATGCTACTGCAGGACACGACTCCCTGTGTTTCCTCGACGCATACTTCGGATACCATCAAATCAAAATGAAGGAGTCTGATCAAGCCGCGATGGCATTCATTACCCCATATGGGCCTTTCTGCTTCAACACTATGCCCTTCGGGCTCCAAAACGCCGGCGCTACCTACCAACGCATGATTCAAACATGCCTAGAGAAACATATCGGCAAGACAGTTGAAGCATATGTAGATGACGTAGTCATGAAGACCAGGCACGTCAAGTCACTAATAGATGACCTGCATCTCACATTCGACAACCTCCGAACATATGCTACCAAGCTCAATCCGGAAAAATGCGTTTTCGGTGTTCCAGCGGGAAAACTGTCGGGCTTCATCATTTCCAATAGAGGAATTGAGGCAAATCCAGCCAAAATCCGAGCATTGTCACAATTGGCCAGACCAATAGACCTTAAACAGGTCCAGAAACTAGCCGGATGTGTGGCAGCTTTGAGCCGTTTTATCTCCAGACTGGGAGAAAAGGCACTGCCACTTTATCGTTTCCTCCGATGCACCGACCACTTTGAGTGCCGGATTGGAGGAAATAAAGGCTCTTAGCAAGCAACCCAATCTTGGCCGCGCCGAACGTCGGCGAACCCATGTTGTTATACATCTCGGCAACACACCAGGTGGTGAGTGCGGTGCTCGTCGTTGAGCGAGAGGAGGAAGGACACAAATTCCCACTCCAGAAACTGGTGTACTATGTATCCACCGTCCTCACACCATGCAAATCTCGGTACCCTCATTACCAAAAGATAGCATATGCGGTCTTCATGGCATCCCGGAAGCTACAACACTACTTTCAAGAGTGTTTGATCACGGTGGCTTCTGAAGTACCACTTACTGACATAATTAACAACCGCGACACTACGGGCCGGATTGCTAAGTGGGCCATAGAGCTCCTACCATTTGACATAACATACAAACCACGCCGAGCCATTAAATATCAGGTATTGGCCGACTTTGTCGCCGAATGGACAGAGGCCGAACTCCCTAAAGAGTATGGTACATATTCCAACTGGGTCATGCACTTCGATGGCTCCAAAATGCTAGCCGGTTTAGGAGCGGCGTTGTCTTGACGTCCCCCACCGGAGACATAGTCCAGTACATACTTCAAATATTGTACACAGACTCCAACAACACAACCGAGGCCTTATTGCACGGTCTTCGGATGGCTGCCTCCATGGGCATACAACGCCTGGAGGTGCGCGGGGATTCAAATCTCGCAATATCCTAGATAAATGGAGATTTCGATGCCAAGGATCCAAAAATGGCGGTCTATCGTAATGCCATACTCAAAATATCAGCTCGGTTCGAAGGGCTCGAGTTTCATCATGTGGCTCGGGACAGTAATCAAGCAGCGTACGTCCTTGCTCGCATGGGCGCCAAGCGCGACCCCGTCTCGCCTAACATCTTTCTGGAAAGGCTCTTCAAGCCATCTGTGGTGTGGCAGGATGAGAGCAGCAACGCCAGTCCGGATCCGATCATACCCCTAGATTCCGAACACAATACCAATATCATTGGGGGCTCAGCCACCGAAATAACATCATCGGCTCATCAAATAATGGCAGTACTTGCCCCATGGACCGAACCCTTCTTGGCCTACCTTAATAGGCGAGAGCTCCCCGAGGATCAGAATGAGTCTCGTTGCATTAGTCCGGCACTCGAAACCTACAATGTCCATGAAGGCGAGCTCTACAAGAAAAGCGCTACCGGAGTCCTTCAAAGATGCATCTCCGAAGAAGAGGGGCGGCAGCTCCTGGCTGAAATCCATGCTGGTCTCGGCGGCCACCACGCCGCGGCTCAGGCTCTTGTAAGCAAGGCCTTTCGTACAGGTTTCTTTTGGCCGATGGCCCGAACGGACGCACAAGACCTTGTCCAACGTTGTGCCGGATGCCAGATTTTCGCCAATCAAAGCCATATGCCGCCCACCGCTCTACAGACAATCCCCATTACTTGGCCTTTCGCGGTCTGGGGGCTTGATATGGTCGGACCCCATAAAGGAGGAAGCCATAAGAAAAAATATCTGCTGGTCATGGTAGATAAATTTTCCAAATGGATAGAGGCCAAGCCAGTTAAAACGGCTGAGGCTGGACCAGTGATAAACTTCATATCCGGTGGCGTGCACCGCTATGGTGTCCCACACAGCATCATCACCGATAACGGCTCCAATTTTACAGCCGATGAAGTGAAAACCTGGTGTGCCAACCTGTGCATAAAGCTCGATTACGCCTCCGTTTATCATCCACAAACAAACGGTCAAGTCGAACGGGCCAATGGTCTTATTATGAGCTGCATTAAGCCTAGACTTGTGCGGTATTTGAAAGAATCAAACAAACACTGGGTTGAGGAGCTCGACTCTGTACTCTGGGGGCTGTGGACCACGCCCAATCGTACTCCAGATACACACCCTTCTTCATGGTGTACGGTGCAGAGGCTGTGTTACCCTGCGACATTATTCATGACACACCTCGAGTGCGCATATACGAAGAGAGAGAGGCCGAGTTTGATCGGCAGGACAACTTAGATGCCCTGGAGGAGGAGCGCGACATCGTGAAAGCTCGTTCTGCATTTTATCAACAGCGGGCTCGTAGATATCAAAGCAGAGAAGTGCGGGCCAAGACTTATAATGTTAGCGAACTCGTTCTATGCTTGCCAGAGAAGAAAAAGGACAAACTCAAGCCCAAGTGGGAGGGTCCCTTCATCATTGACGAAGTTCTCACTGGAGGAGCGTACCGCCTGCGTGATGCATCAGACAACTGTCTGGAGCCGAACCCATGGAATGCCGCCAGACTCCGAAGATTCTACGCCTAGAGCCGGACCCTTTGTTCATCTTCTCTTCCCTTTGTTTCCATTACTTTTTCCTCTGCTTTGTTTTTTTCTAAGCTCTTGTGTGGCTAAACCGCACACCTATGACGCACACATCTTTAAATATGTACGTCCACAGTACCTGGGGGCTTCTTGTACATAAGCTTATTATAATTATTATTATTTTTCGGGCGTCAAGGTCAACACATATGTGTCTTTTCCTCATATGTACCTTTTCTTCGCCATTATATGCATCGATATGACTTAAGTTTTGGCCAAGTTGGGTTGCCTAGCTACTGTGCTTATGCCCTACGTTCCCGTTAGTTCGGCTAGGGCATAAAGGGAGCACCTTGCGATTGTTACTGCCGGGTCATTCGGATGTGTACCTCAGACTGGGTGAAGCCGAAAGCTAGCGTTCTTAAGGGAATATTCGGTCGGCTGACTAAAGATGTTCTTTCACTCATTACACTACGAACCCCCAGATGTTACATATACTTCATACGTCTCCAACGTATCTATAATTTTTGATTGCTCCATGCTATATTATCTACTGTTTTGGACATTATTGGGCTTTATTTTCCACTTTTATATTACTTTTGGGACTAACCTATTAACCGGAGGCCCAGCCCAGAATTGTCGTTTTTTTGCCTATTTCAGAGTTTCGAACAAACGGAGTCCAAACGGAATGAAACCTTCGGGAACGTGATTTTCTCATCGAACATGATCCAGGAGACTTGGACCCTACGTCAAGAAAGCTCCGAGGTGGGCAGGAGGTAGGGGGCGCGCCCTACCCACCCAGGCGCGCCCCCACCCTCGTGGGGCCCACGAATCTCCACCGACATACTCCTTCCTCCTATATATACCTACGTACCCCCAAACGATCAGGGACGGAGCCAAAAACCTAATTCCACCGCCGCAACCTTCTGTACCCACGAGATCCCATCTTAGGGCCTGTTCCGGAGCTCCGCCGAAGAGGGCGTCCACCACGGAGGGCTTCTACATCATCATAGCTCCTCCGATGAAGTGTGAGTAGTTTACCTCAGACCTTCAGGTCCATAGTTAGTAGTTAGATGGCTTCTTCTCTCTTTTTGGATCTCAATACAATGTTCTTCCCCTCTCTCGTGGAGATCTATTTGATGTATGTGTTTGTTGAGATCGATGAATTGTGGGTTTATGATCAAGATTATCTATGAACAATATTTGAATCTTCTCTGAATCCTTTTATGTATGATTGGTTATCTTTGCAAGTCTCTTTGAATTATCAGTTTGGTTTGGCCTACTAGATTGGTTTTCCTAACAATGGGAGAAGTGCTTAGCTTTGGGTTCAATCTTGCGGTGTCCTTTCCCAGTGACAGTAGGGGCAGCAAGGCACGTATTGTATTGTTGCCATCGAGGACAACAAGATGGGGTTTTTATCATATTGCATGAATTTATCCCTCTACATCATGCCATCTTGCTTAAGGCGTTACTCTGTTTTCTTGAACTTAATTAGCGATCGATGAGTGGAGTAATAGTAGTAGATGCAGGCAGGAGTCGGTCTACTTGTCTCGGACGTGATGCCTATATACATGATCATACCTAGATATTCTCATAACTATGCTCAATTCTGGCAATCGCTCAACAGTAATTTGTTCACCCACCGTAGAAATACTTATGCTCTTGAGAGAAGCCACTAGTGAAATCTATTGCCCCCGGGTCTATCTTCATCATATTAATCTTCCATCACTTTATTATTCCTTTGCTTTTTTACTTTGCCTTTTATTTTACCTTGCATATTTATACCAAAAATACCAAAAATATTATCTATCATCTCTATCAGATCTCACTCTCGTAAGTGACCGTGAAGGGATTGACAACCCCTATTCGCGTTGGTTGCGAGGAGTTATTTGCTTTGTGTAGGTACGAGGGACTCGCGCGTAGCCTCCTACTGAATTGTTACCTTGGTTCTAAAAAACTGAGGGAAATACTTACGCTACTTTGCTGCATCATCCTTTCCTCTTCGGGGAAATCCAACGCAGTGCTCAAGAGGTAGCAAGAAGAATTTCTGGCGCCGTTGCCGGGGAGTCTACGCAAAAGTCAACATACCAAGTACCCATCACAATCCCTTATCTCTCGCATTACATTATTTGCCATTTGCCTCTCGTTTTCCTCTCCCCCACTTCACCCTTGCCGTTTTATTCGCCCTCTCTTTACTGTTTGCCTTTTTCTCGCTTACTTGTCGTTATGGCTAGTCCCTTATCCACTCCATTGTCCCCTGAGTTTGAAGTCTTTCACTTCAAACAAACACAAGGAGAAAACTTAAAAGATGCCTGGTTGAGAATAATGGAGTCTTATCATAATTGTACCTTTGAAGTAAATCTGAGAATTTTGCTTCCAATATTTATGTTGGATTAAGTATGTCTCATAGACAACTTTTGGATTGCATTGCCAAAGGCAACTTTATTGAAATTGATCCCCATATTGCGCTTGAAATTATGGAAGGTATAGTGGGAACACTACCTCAACAAAAGGGGCCTCATCCTAACCAGGAAGAGACACAAGTTTTTGAAAAAATTTGTGAAGTTACTAAGATTTTACATAAGTCTCTTGAACCACTTAAGAACTTTAGTGGAAATATCCACCGCATGAATATGTTGATTACTCTTTGCAACAAGCGGTTAGATTCTTTAGATCTAAAAATTGCAGAATATGAAGGGAAACGTAAAGAACCTCCCGGATTCAAGCTTGATCCCGCTAAAAAGTTGAAAACCAAAGATGGCAATACCTATATCTATCCTTGCTTTTATGCCTAGCTAGGGGCCTTAAACGGTAGCGCTTGTTGGGAGGCAACCCAATTTTATTTTTAGGTTTTTTTGATTTTGCTTCTGTTTAGGAATAAATCTTTGATCTAGCCTCTGGTTAGATGTGTCTTTATGTTTTAATTAGTGTTTGTGCCATGTTAAACCTATAGGATCTTCTTGGATGATAGTTATTTGATCTTGCTGTAATTTCCAGAAACTTTCTGTTCACGAAAACAATTGTTAAAAATTATCAGAACGTGATAAAATATGTCAGGACCCCGATCCTAAGCCACATCGATCCAGCATGTAACACATCATATCACTTTGCGGCCTCACGCACGGTACTCCCACGGGTGCCACCTTACCTGGCTCGGAACCTTTTGCGCCTTTTGGCTCACGTATATGATAGTGTCGCTAGCATCCATATGACAAAGAACCCGGGCCGACATGGCTAGTCGTGAACCCAAAGCGGCGCTAACCCATGAGGACAGGCATACATGAATCACATCGAGCATGTCGGTCATCAACGTATTTATCCGGGCTGTAGCACTGGGCTAACAGGACTCCGGTAACCCGGGCTGTAGCAGGCTAGGCAGGACTCCGGATAACACCGCGTGACATTTCCCCGAAGGGACAGACACAGGAACGACGTGAAACACATGCCGGCCAGTCAAGTGTTCCGAGCAGTAGTGCTGGGCTAGCAGGACTCCGGTGAACCGGGCTGTAGCGGACTACTATCGCTCAGAAGCACTAGACTTACATTTCCTCATATGATAGGCTGCCAAGGAAAAACAACTAGATAGTCGGATCCCACCCATACCAAGCATTTCAATCATTCACACAATATGCCCGATATGAGTAGATACAACATGGCATCACAACATAACTCTACGACTCAAAGTATTTATTCATTAGGCTCCGAGGAGCGAGATATTACAAACATGGGTCTCATGACCCAACAATCAGAGCATACAAATCAAACACATGCGGAAGCTTAACATGTCTGAGTACAGACATCTACAAATGAAAAAGGCTGAGAAGCTGACTATCTACCAGATCCTGCCGAGGGCACAAGATCGTAGCTGAGGTAACAAGCTAAACTTCGAAGTCCAAGCGGTACTACTAGCGAGACTGACGTCTCTCTGCAAAAACATAAAATAGGCAAACGTGAGTACAAACGTACTCAGCAAGACTTACATCAGAACTAACTACATATGCATCAGTATCAATAAAGGGGGTGGTGGAGTTTGACTGCAGCAAGCCAGCTTTGACTCAGTGGCTAACCTGAACTACGACTGCAAGTAACTCTTTTGAGGTGGCGCACACGAGTCCACATATTCACCATATCAATACACCACTATGGATCCACTTCCGTCTCCCTACGAGAAGGCCATCCATAGCACTCACGCTTATCTTGCGTATTTTAGAGTATCCACTTTCACTTGTCTATGAACTGTTATAGGCAACCCAGAAGTCCATAACCGCGGACACGGCTATTCGAATAGATGATGTTAACCCTGCAGGGGTGTACTTCTTCACACACGCTCTCACCACTTACCGCCGTTTACACGACATGTACTCGGCAACCTTCAAGCGGAAGCCCAGCGAGGGTGTCGGCCACGGCCTACCTAAACACTCAAGTCTCTAGTCCAGGTTTATCGCCTATTCGGGTTCCATCCGCAGGGAGTCCGGCCGAGGTTTCCACTAACGGCCCCGAACGATGTGTACAGGGTCCGAGACACCAAACGGGCGCCCGGCTGCCCGGCCACGTGCCTACCGCAACACAGCCCACCCCTACGGTCAGCGCTGCGTGCGGCCCCCAGCATACTACAAACACCAGAAACTACTTGCAACTCCTGGACAGAGGACAAGGGTGATTAAGAAGCCGAGAGAGTCAATTAAGGATCCCAATGTGTGGTAGTAACTGTTTCATGGATCACAAACACAGAACTCAGTTCCTGAGGACGGCTTCAATGAGACAACCCACCATGTACTCCTACATGGCCTCTCACCAATACCTTTACCAAATCGTGTTCACACACTTAGCTCACACACAGTAGGGCATGTTCATCACCATTCTAATTCATTCCCGATGAATCAGACCCGACTCAACTCTAAGCAGTAGCAGGCATGACCGACAAGCATGAATGAGTAGGCACAACAGGGCTCAAACAACTCCTACTCATGCTAGTGGGTTTCATCTAATTACTGTGGAATGACAGGTCATGCAAAGGATAAAGGGGTTCAGCTACCGCAGCAAGTAACACATGAATCGTTGTTGTCCTGATGCAATAAAAGAAAGCAGGAGCGAGAGAGTAGGATTGTATCGGAATGAACAAGGGGGTTTTGCTTGCCTGGCACTTCTGAAGATAATAAAGTTCTTCATCAGTGTCATCGATCTCATCGTCGGCACATCGTCTATCGAAAGGGGACAAACACCGGCAACTGAGAAAGAACACAATCAATGCAATGCCACAATATGATGCATGATCATGACATGGCAATATGCTGTGATTTGAGCTAATGCATCTAGCTATGATTTAAATGAAGTTGGTTTGAATACATGATTCAAATTCCAACTCCATATATGATTATTTAAATGCCCTTTATGTGTTTTGTCCAAAACAGAGGACAAACATTGTTTAAACATGCATGAAAATGGTACAGATGGATTCCTTGAATTTTTCTGATAATTTTTCATATATAAATTATTTCATTCTGAGCTATAGATTATTTCCTATGATTTTTAGAAGTTTATAGGATTTTCTGGAATTTCCTGAATAAGAATTAATCCAGAATATGAGTTATTGCGTCAGCAGGGTCAACAGTGACGTCAGCAGGTCAACAGGATTGACCAGGGTCAAACCAGACACGTGGGACCCGCGTGTCAGTGTCATTAGTTTTAACTAATTATAATTAGTACTAATCATAGATTAGTTAGCCGGCTGGGCCCCACCTGTCATTGACCCAGGGGTCAAACTAGGCCTCCCCGTGGTCAAACAGGGTCAGCGGGGTCAACCCCACCGGCGGCTTGACGCCGGCGAGGCCAGGGCCGGCGGAGGGGTGCGGGTTTCCTCCTCCGGCGACCAATTGGCCGGCGGAGGGCGTCTATGTGACGCGGGCGCTCGTCCGCGTCGAGTAGTGGCAGCGGCTGGGCCTAAAATGGCCGGAGTCATCACCGGCGTCGACCTTGGCGGTCGCCGGAGCTCGGGTGAGCTCGGGGTCGACGCTACGGCGGTCGGGGCAGCTCGTGCGGGGCACCAACGTGCTCCACGCGGCGCGGATAGGAAGCTGAGCACGACGGCCGGACCGTTAGGTGGCCGGAGATACATCGGCGGCGAGCATAGGCGGTGGCGCGTGCGGGTGAGCAAGGTGCGGTGGCTACGGTGCACGAGAGCGAGAACGGTGAGGGGGAAGAGGATCAGTGGCTCACGGCGAGTGCAGGGAGCGTCGAAGCGGGCTCGGGGACGGCTGGAGTCGGCGGGGCGGCGAAGACGATCTCCGGCGACCGAAGATGAAGGCGGCGTCGATGGAGGCACTCCAGGGACTCCCGAGGTGCGTGTCTTGGCGGAGAGGACGAGGCAGACGCGGCGAAGCTCTCGGGCTTGTCGGAGAGGCAGGGGGAGCTCGGCGGGCACGGCTATGGCAAGTGGCGGCGACGGCGGCGCTCGGGAAGAGAGGGGAATGGTACGGGAGAGAGTGAGAGGGGGTCGAGGGCGACGCGTGGCGTCACCAGGGCGTCGGGGAGGAGCCAGGCAGGCTGGGAGGGAGGAGGTGGCCAGGGCGCGTGCCCACGCGCGGCGACCACACGCCCTCCTGCCCACTGGCAGGAGGTTGAAGACGGTGGGGGCGCCTGCTGGGCTGGGCCAACAGTGTTGGGCCGGCCACTTGGGCTACAGGCGCGCCAGGTAAGTTACAGGTAAGTTTCTGTTATTTTATATTTTCCGTTTTGTTTATTTATTTTGCCACTGTTTTGAATTCAAAACAATTCAAACAATGCCAAGAACTCCTCTGAATATTTTTATTTTGCTAGATGGACTTCTCCAAAAGCTCATAAAATAATTCAGGGGTATTTGAAATTATATTCTAATTGTATGAATATAATTCAAATTCAAATAGTTAATGATTTAAATTCAAAGTCCCAAAATTAAGTCCTTAAAAATGTTCAATATTTTTGGTTGGGACCAGAACCCTTTCCAAAAATATCAAACTTATAAGAAGAGCATTTTGGAAACAAGTGAATGAGATTTCAGGGTTTTTTTCCCTTCTTTTATTTAAGTTTTTGAGGCTTCCAAAATTCCTCAGTTCAACTTGAATAGAATTTAAACATGATGCAACAAAATGAAGACACCTGGCAGTACCAGAAGCTAGGGATGTGACAACTCACCCCCACTAAACAAGAATCTCGTCCCGAGATTCAAGACATGAGGTAAGGAGACACTGGGGACACATAGCTAACACGATCTTCGCGATCCAACTGTCCTTCTCGAAGATGTTGATTCATTGCGTCAATTGATCTTAACATCCTTGCTTTTGAGATCTTCATCCAACACGATGAAGACAGAAAGAAGCTCTACAAGAATCGATCTTCGTGAAGATCGAGCAACTCAAGATCAACTCGTGGAATGAGATGTTGGAACATCTCGAGTTGAGACACAAAACACATCGAGAGGGACGGAAGAACAAACAACGAGGTTTGATTTGGTAGGCACCAACTCAACGCTTAGAGAGACGGTGGATGGTGTCAAGGTGGCGAGGAAATAATTGCCATGATTCCAGAACGGGGCACCTTGAGGGAGGTGACTCGTAGAACTTTTCCCTTAAGTGACAAAAAGAATTACTTTTGATTCAAGAATCATTGCAACTTTCTATACCAGCTTAAGGCAATCACAAACGATCATGTGAACGAATTCGAAGGGATGGCATACCCATACCAGAATGGATGAAGTGGACTACCTTGTTGAAGACAACGCAATGGATGACTCTTGCTTATCACCGGAAATGGATGGGACCATGACAAGTCCACTCTTGAATATGATCCTGGACAACAACTATTGAGGTGCAAGCTGGGAACAAAATGCAAATGCTGGGAATGATTCTGATAACTGGGAGATAACTCAACAGTCGAGAGCAATTCCATTGTTGGAATGGTTATAGCGTAATCGAGGAATATTAACAGCACAAGGATCCCTAAGGAACAACTTCTAAAATAAGTCGCACGAGATCCTCATGGAGAAGATGGTCAACTAGTTCAATCAAGATACTACCATGATAGCTCTTCCGGCTAGGTGTGTCGGCCAGACATCAACCTTGTCGGGACCTACGTAATAGATCTTGGAAAAGTTCGAACCATCATATCTGCCTGAGATTCAGATCTGGCCGGTAATAGGATTTTTCAGACAACATGTCCAGAAAAGAAAAGGTTGCAACACAAGTCGACGAGATAACGTTGCGAGACTCTCGGGAGATGAACTACGATAGCGAGCTCCAAAACATGAGCTGGTTCTGCTACACCCCTATGAACACACTGTCCTAGACAAGTATGACCACATGGTAGTCTTACAATGAAACACTACCGAGTTCAGGTTGGGAACCATCAATGAGGATAACGAAGTCCTAGTATAAGTCATGATTCTTAAGAAGGAACTTCTTCACCTTGAACAAATCAATCAGTGGCTTGGTGTGCTAGGAACACATATGGAGTGGAGGCGGCCAACCTATCAAACCATAGAGCACTTCGCACGTGCATGACTGACTTGGGATGATTCCAAGGGAAACAAAATAAACCTTTCTCGAACTCACGGCGGCGACTTGCACTAATGCACATGAATTCGAGGAAGTCACTTCTTCCATCCAAGCATAGGCTTCATGAACGGAACACGAAGGCATTGCTTACAAAGTTTCCAATACTAGTATAATGTTCAACATGAATCATGGGGGAGACAAAATGCTGCTAATGGGCTCAACAACAACTCATCGAAATTTCCATATCACTGGACTTCCACCATCATGTGAACACGGTGATAGCATTGGTCAGACCAAAGATGTAATGGTGGATGCCCGAGGGATCAACCACGAGTAAGACAACATTACGAGCATCATTGGTTCTGATTTGACTCGACGATAGCCCATACTCAAGTCAAGGTTTGACAAGGCAATACATCCAACAACTGATCACGAGGACCAATTGGTGAAGATATCATCTTTCTTCAACACACACCACAAAAGATATCCCTTAACATGAACTAAGTCAGACAAGCTTTATCTTCCAACTCTCCAAGTTGTTGTCTAGATCAACCAACTAGCTCAGGGATATATAACACAGATTCTTGGAGAAAGGGTGGTGCACAAGGAACCAACTTGATCACGAGCTCAACATAACAGTCTGAGGACAACCTGGTAATACTTCCGAGAAGATATTCGGAAAATCGCGAACCACCGATATGTTGCTAAGCTCGAGAACATCCTTGCTTTTCAGGGCAAGATGATACAATCAAAAGAGTGAGGGATTGACATAATCCTAACTCATTGATCGAAGAGTGCACCAGAATTAAGGACTAGGTAGCACGATCAGGCTTAGGGTGATGACTTGATAACCAACACGCTAAGAATGAGAATATTGTCCATTTACTACCAAGCAACGAGTTGCTAGGAGTATTGATTTCACACATCATAACTCATTTGTCGATATTCCGGTTGCAACAACACGGAACCGAGGAATGAAGAACGATGGCAAGAAGTATCACTTCGTCAAGAATTCATAAGACACGGTGCAATTCTCATGACATTCTTGATAAGAAAGAAGGTGACACTCCACGGTGGAACAAAACAAAAGCTTGATTGCACTTGATCTGCGGGATACAACTACTTTGACCCAATCCTAGAAATGGATGAGGTACTGGAGTTTGTTTCTCCTAGTCATTCTGGAATAGAATGGCTTGACGGACCATAAGAATAATAGGCATCGATAACACGAATGCTCAACTACTCTTGATCGACAATTGACAGACGAAGGTCAGAAACAACTAAGGAGAACAACTCGAAGGAACATATTGTTTTCTGAGTTGTGGATGCATGGGCTAGTATGTCGAACCAAGTCCAACATATTTCTTCCAGATAATCCATGCAGAAAGGTAGAATGGAGAACTCCTCAAGAGTACTCTGTTTGTGAGCTTTTGGTTCAAAAGAACTCCTGCCAAGGATGGTTCATGGTATTTGGAAGAAGGAATTACCACGGACCTCGATGACTATCGCAAAGGTTAATAATGTCCTAAGGGAACTAGCAAATACTATCAACATGAAGTAGGGTGAATCTCGGGTTCAAAACCCAGGAATAGAATGCCTACTACTAAGTGGCATCATGGGATGCTTTCGAGAATGGTGGTCAGATTCAACACACTGGAAACACAAAACATGGACAGATTACTAGATGGTTTCATAAGACACCTAGGGTCATAGTAGTTGCTCCAACATATACGTCAAGGCAACGGAGTACCTCAACAGACCGATTAGTGTGCTTATTCTGACCCAAATGAACATTAGAAACAGAGAGAAGGGATTTGCAACTGCATCAGACTATTTAGAAACCTGGGATGACTCGGACAACATAACGGCTGTAAATGCTCAAAATGATTTAAGACATCCTGAAAAATGGGGGCATAACCACTCAACATCACAATATCAATGTTCTGAGGCCAACTATGAACACATAGAAGTAGTAGAAACTGAGCAGCGGCTTGAACTCAACAATCCTAGGCAACTACGGTTTAGTAACACGTCATCCTGAGAGATAGATGAGAAGGCCTAGTTCTTAATCCCCGTAGAAGAGAAGAGGTTGACTCAGATCAGAAGGGCATAAGGTAAAGGAGTAAAAAGAGCCTTACGTTCCCTTCCACAATCAATTCCCTTACATAACTAAAGCATTTCTAGACTCAACTTCGACCAGTTTGGCTTGGTAATCCTACAGGCAGTCAGGCTCTGATACCAACGCTGTCAGGACCCCGATCCTAAGCCACATCCATCTAGCATGTAACACATCATATCACTTTGCGGCCTCACGCACGGTACTCCCACGGGTGCCACCTTACCTGGCCCGGAACCGTTTGCGCCTTTTGGCTCACGTATATGATAGTGTCGCTAGCATCCATATGACAAAGAACCCGGGCCGACATGGCTAGTCGTGAACCCAAAGCGGCGCTAACCCATGAGGACAGGCATACATGAATCACATCGAGCATGTCGGTCATCAACGTATTTATCCGGGCTGTAGCACTGGGCTAACAGGACTCCGGTAACCCGGGCTGTAGCAGGCTAGGCAGGACTCCGGATAACACCGCGTGACATTTCCCCGAAGGGACAGACACAGGAACGACGTGAAACACATGCCGGCCAGTCAAGTGTTCCGAGCAGTAGTGCTGGGCTAGCAGGACTCCGGTGAACCGGGCTGTAGCGGACTACTATCGCTCAGAAGCACTAGACTTACATTTCCTCATATGATAGGCTGCCAAGGAAAAACAACTAGATAGTCGGATCCCACCCATACCAAGCATTTCAATCATTCACACAATATGCCCGATATGAGTAGATACAACATGGCATCACAACATAACTCTACGACTCAAAGTATTTATTCATTAGGCTCCGAGGAGCGAGATATTACAAACATGGGTCTCATGACCCAACAATCAGAGCATACAAATCAAACACATGCGGAAGCTTAACATGTCTGAGTACAGACATCTACAAATGAAAAAGGCTGAGAAGCTGACTATCTACCAGATCCTGCCGAGGGCACAAGATCGTAGCTGAGGTAACAAGCTAAACTTCGAAGTCCAAGCGGTACTACTAGCGAGACTGACGTCTCTCTGCAAAAACATAAAATAGGCAAACGTGAGTACAAACGTACTCAGCAAGACTTACATCAGAACTAACTACATATGCATCAGTATCAATAAAGGGGGTGGTGGAGTTTGACTGCAGCAAGCCAGCTTTGACTCAGTGGCTAACCTGAACTACGACTGCAAGTAACTCTTTTGAGGTGGCGCACACGAGTCCACATATTCACCATATCAATACACCACTATGGATCCACTTCCGTCTCCCTACGAGAAGGCCATCCATAGCACTCACGCTTATCTTGCGTATTTTAGAGTATCCACTTTCACTTGTCTATGAACTGTTATAGGCAACCCAGAAGTCCATAACCGCGGACACGGCTATTCGAATAGATGATGTTAACCCTGCAGGGGTGTACTTCTTCACACACGCTCTCACCACTTACCGCCGTTTACACGACATGTACTCGGCAACCTTCAAGCGGAAGCCCAGCGAGGGTGTCGGCCACGGCCTACCTAAACACTCAAGTCTCTAGTCCAGGTTTATCGCCTATTCGGGTTCCATCCGCAGGGAGTCCGGCCGAGGTTTCCACTAACGGCCCCGAACGATGTGTACAGGGTCCGAGACACCAAACGGGCGCCCGGCTGCCCGGCCACGTGCCTACCGCAACACAGCCCACCCCTACGGTCAGCGCTGCGTGCGGCCCCCAGCATACTACAAACACCAGAAACTACTTGCAACTCCTGGACAGAGGACAAGGGTGATTAAGAAGCCGAGAGAGTCAATTAAGGATCCCAATGTGTGGTAGTAACTGTTTCATGGATCACAAACACAGAACTCAGTTCCTGAGGACGGCTTCAATGAGACAACCCACCATGTACTCCTACATGGCCTCTCACCAATACCTTTACCAAATCGTGTTCACACACTTAGCTCACACACAGTAGGGCATGTTCATCACCATTCTAATTCATTCCCGATGAATCAGACCCGACTCAACTCTAAGCAGTAGCAGGCATGACCGACAAGCATGAATGAGTAGGCACAACAGGGCTCAAACAACTCCTACTCATGCTAGTGGGTTTCATCTAATTACTGTGGAATGACAGGTCATGCAAAGGATAAAGGGGTTCAGCTACCGCAGCAAGTAACACATGAATCGTTGTTGTCCTGATGCAATAAAAGAAAGCAGGAGCGAGAGAGTAGGATTGTATCGGAATGAACAAGGGGGTTTTGCTTGCCTGGCACTTCTGAAGATAATAAAGTTCTTCATCAGTGTCATCGATCTCATCGTCGGCACATCGTCTATCGAAAGGGGACAAACACCGGCAACTGAGAAAGAACACAATCAATGCAATGCCACAATATGATGCATGATCATGACATGGCAATATGCTGTGATTTGAGCTAATGCATCTAGCTATGATTTAAATGAAGTTGGTTTGAATACATGATTCAAATTCCAACTCCATATATGATTATTTAAATGCCCTTTATGTGTTTTGTCCAAAACAGAGGACAAACATTGTTTAAACATGCATGAAAATGGTACAGATGGATTCCTTGAATTTTTCTGATAATTTTTCATATATAAATTATTTCATTCTGAGCTATAGATTATTTCCTATGATTTTTAGAAGTTTATAGGATTTTCTGGAATTTCCTGAATAAGAATTAATCCAGAATATGAGTTATTGCGTCAGCAGGGTCAACAGTGACGTCAGCAGGTCAACAGGATTGACCAGGGTCAAACCAGACACGTGGGACCCGCGTGTCAGTGTCATTAGTTTTAACTAATTATAATTAGTACTAATCATAGATTAGTTAGCCGGCTGGGCCCCACCTGTCATTGACCCAGGGGTCAAACTAGGCCTCCCCGTGGTCAAACAGGGTCAGCGGGGTCAACCCCACCGGCGGCTTGACGCCGGCGAGGCCAGGGCCGGCGGAGGGGTGCGGGTTTCCTCCTCCGGCGACCAATTGGCCGGCGGAGGGCGTCTATGTGACGCGGGCGCTCGTCCGCGTCGAGTAGTGGCAGCGGCTGGGCCTAAAATGGCCGGAGTCATCACCGGCGTCGACCTTGGCGGTCGCCGGAGCTCGGGTGAGCTCGGGGTCGACGCTACGGCGGTCGGGGCAGCTCGTGCGGGGCACCAACGTGCTCCACGCGGCGCGGATAGGAAGCTGAGCACGACGGCCGGACCGTTAGGTGGCCGGAGATACATCGGCGGCGAGCATAGGCGGTGGCGCGTGCGGGTGAGCAAGGTGCGGTGGCTACGGTGCACGAGAGCGAGAACGGTGAGGGGGAAGAGGATCAGTGGCTCACGGCGAGTGCAGGGAGCGTCGAAGCGGGCTCGGGGACGGCTGGAGTCGGCGGGGCGGCGAAGACGATCTCCGGCGACCGAAGATGAAGGCGGCGTCGATGGAGGCACTCCAGGGACTCCCGAGGTGCGTGTCTTGGCGGAGAGGACGAGGCAGACGCGGCGAAGCTCTCGGGCTTGTCGGAGAGGCAGGGGGAGCTCGGCGGGCACGGCTATGGCAAGTGGCGGCGACGGCGGCGCTCGGGAAGAGAGGGGAATGGTACGGGAGAGAGTGAGAGGGGGTCGAGGGCGACGCGTGGCGTCACCAGGGCGTCGGGGAGGAGCCAGGCAGGCTGGGAGGGAGGAGGTGGCCAGGGCGCGTGCCCACGCGCGGCGACCACACGCCCTCCTGCCCACTGGCAGGAGGTTGAAGACGGTGGGGGCGCCTGCTGGGCTGGGCCAACAGTGTTGGGCCGGCCACTTGGGCTACAGGCGCGCCAGGTAAGTTACAGGTAAGTTTCTGTTATTTTATATTTTCCGTTTTGTTTATTTATTTTGCCACTGTTTTGAATTCAAAACAATTCAAACAATGCCAAGAACTCCTCTGAATATTTTTATTTTGCTAGATGGACTTCTCCAAAAGCTCATAAAATAATTCAGGGGTATTTGAAATTATATTCTAATTGTATGAATATAATTCAAATTCAAATAGTTAATGATTTAAATTCAAAGTCCCAAAATTAAGTCCTTAAAAATGTTCAATATTTTTGGTTGGGACCAGAACCCTTTCCAAAAATATCAAACTTATAAGAAGAGCATTTTGGAAACAAGTGAATGAGATTTCAGGGTTTTTTTCCCTTCTTTTATTTAAGTTTTTGAGGCTTCCAAAATTCCTCAGTTCAACTTGAATAGAATTTAAACATGATGCAACAAAATGAAGACACCTGGCAGTACCAGAAGCTAGGGATGTGACAACTCACCCCCACTAAACAAGAATCTCGTCCCGAGATTCAAGACATGAGGTAAGGAGACACTGGGGACACATAGCTAACACGATCTTCGCGATCCAACTGTCCTTCTCGAAGATGTTGATTCATTGCGTCAATTGATCTTAACATCCTTGCTTTTGAGATCTTCATCCAACACGATGAAGACAGAAAGAAGCTCTACAAGAATCGATCTTCGTGAAGATCGAGCAACTCAAGATCAACTCGTGGAATGAGATGTTGGAACATCTCGAGTTGAGACACAAAACACATCGAGAGGGACGGAAGAACAAACAACGAGGTTTGATTTGGTAGGCACCAACTCAACGCTTAGAGAGACGGTGGATGGTGTCAAGGTGGCGAGGAAATAATTGCCATGATTCCAGAACGGGGCACCTTGAGGGAGGTGACTCGTAGAACTTTTCCCTTAAGTGACAAAAAGAATTACTTTTGATTCAAGAATCATTGCAACTTTCTATACCAGCTTAAGGCAATCACAAACGATCATGTGAACGAATTCGAAGGGATGGCATACCCATACCAGAATGGATGAAGTGGACTACCTTGTTGAAGACAACGCAATGGATGACTCTTGCTTATCACCGGAAATGGATGGGACCATGACAAGTCCACTCTTGAATATGATCCTGGACAACAACTATTGAGGTGCAAGCTGGGAACAAAATGCAAATGCTGGGAATGATTCTGATAACTGGGAGATAACTCAACAGTCGAGAGCAATTCCATTGTTGGAATGGTTATAGCGTAATCGAGGAATATTAACAGCACAAGGATCCCTAAGGAACAACTTCTAAAATAAGTCGCACGAGATCCTCATGGAGAAGATGGTCAACTAGTTCAATCAAGATACTACCATGATAGCTCTTCCGGCTAGGTGTGTCGGCCAGACATCAACCTTGTCGGGACCTACGTAATAGATCTTGGAAAAGTTCCAACCATCATATCTGCCTGAGATTCAGATCTGGCCGGTAATAGGATTTTTCAGACAACATGTCCAGAAAAGAAAAGGTTGCAACACAAGTCGACGAGATAACGTTGCGAGACTCTCGGGAGATGAACTACGATAGCGAGCTCCAAAACATGAGCTGGTTCTGCTACACCCCTATGAACACACTGTCCTAGACAAGTATGACCACATGGTAGTCTTACAATGAAACACTACCGAGTTCAGGTTGGGAACCATCAATGAGGATAACGAAGTCCTAGTATAAGTCATGATTCTTAAGAAGGAACTTCTTCACCTTGAACAAATCAATCAGTGGCTTGGTGTGCTAGGAACACATATGGAGTGGAGGCGGCCAACCTATCAAACCATAGAGCACTTCGCACGTGCATGACTGACTTGGGATGATTCCAAGGGAAACAAAATAAACCTTTCTCGAACTCACGGCGGCGACTTGCACTAATGCACATGAATTCGAGGAAGTCACTTCTTCCATCCAAGCATAGGCTTCATGAACGGAACACGAAGGCATTGCTTACAAAGTTTCCAATACTAGTATAATGTTCAACATGAATCATGGGGGAGACAAAATGCTGCTAATGGGCTCAACAACAACTCATCGAAATTTCCATATCACTGGACTTCCACCATCATGTGAACACGGTGATAGCATTGGTCAGACCAAAGATGTAATGGTGGATGCCCGAGGGATCAACCACGAGTAAGACAACATTACGAGCATCATTGGTTCTGATTTGACTCGACGATAGCCCATACTCAAGTCAAGGTTTGACAAGGCAATACATCCAACAACTGATCACGAGGACCAATTGGTGAAGATATCATCTTTCTTCAACACACACCACAAAAGATATCCCTTAACATGAACTAAGTCAGACAAGCTTTATCTTCCAACTCTCCAAGTTGTTGTCTAGATCAACCAACTAGCTCAGGGATATATAACACAGATTCTTGGAGAAAGGGTGGTGCACAAGGAACCAACTTGATCACGAGCTCAACATAACAGTCTGAGGACAACCTGGTAATACTTCCGAGAAGATATTCGGAAAATCGCGAACCACCGATATGTTGCTAAGCTCGAGAACATCCTTGCTTTTCAGGGCAAGATGATACAATCAAAAGAGTGAGGGATTGACATAATCCTAACTCATTGATCGAAGAGTGCACCAGAATTAAGGACTAGGTAGCACGATCAGGCTTAGGGTGATGACTTGATAACCAACACGCTAAGAATGAGAATATTGTCCATTTACTACCAAGCAACGAGTTGCTAGGAGTATTGATTTCACACATCATAACTCATTTGTCGATATTCCGGTTGCAACAACACGGAACCGAGGAATGAAGAACGATGGCAAGAAGTATCACTTCGTCAAGAATTCATAAGACACGGTGCAATTCTCATGACATTCTTGATAAGAAAGAAGGTGACACTCCACGGTGGAACAAAACAAAAGCTTGATTGCACTTGATCTGCGGGATACAACTACTTTGACCCAATCCTAGAAATGGATGAGGTACTGGAGTTTGTTTCTCCTAGTCATTCTGGAATAGAATGGCTTGACGGACCATAAGAATAATAGGCATCGATAACACGAATGCTCAACTACTCTTGATCGACAATTGACAGACGAAGGTCAGAAACAACTAAGGAGAACAACTCGAAGGAACATATTGTTTTCTGAGTTGTGGATGCATGGGCTAGTATGTCGAACCAAGTCCAACATATTTCTTCCAGATAATCCATGCAGAAAGGTAGAATGGAGAACTCCTCAAGAGTACTCTGTTTGTGAGCTTTTGGTTCAAAAGAACTCCTGCCAAGGATGGTTCATGGTATTTGGAAGAAGGAATTACCACGGACCTCGATGACTATCGCAAAGGTTAATAATGTCCTAAGGGAACTAGCAAATACTATCAACATGAAGTAGGGTGAATCTCGGGTTCAAAACCCAGGAATAGAATGCCTACTACTAAGTGGCATCATGGGATGCTTTCGAGAATGGTGGTCAGATTCAACACACTGGAAACACAAAACATGGACAGATTACTAGATGGTTTCATAAGACACCTAGGGTCATAGTAGTTGCTCCAACATATACGTCAAGGCAACGGAGTACCTCAACAGACCGATTAGTGTGCTTATTCTGACCCAAATGAACATTAGAAACAGAGAGAAGGGATTTGCAACTGCATCAGACTATTTAGAAACCTGGGATGACTCGGACAACATAACGGCTGTAAATGCTCAAAATGATTTAAGACATCCTGAAAAATGGGGGCATAACCACTCAACATCACAATATCAATGTTCTGAGGCCAACTATGAACACATAGAAGTAGTAGAAACTGAGCAGCGGCTTGAACTCAACAATCCTAGGCAACTACGGTTTAGTAACACGTCATCCTGAGAGATAGATGAGAAGGCCTAGTTCTTAATCCCCGTAGAAGAGAAGAGGTTGACTCAGATCAGAAGGGCATAAGGTAAAGGAGTAAAAAGAGCCTTACGTTCCCTTCCACAATCAATTCCCTTACATAACTAAAGCATTTCTAGACTCAACTTCGACCAGTTTGGCTTGGTAATCCTACAGGCAGTCAGGCTCTGATACCAACGCTGTCAGGACCCCGATCCTAAGCCACATCCATCTAGCATGTAACACATCATATCACTTTGCGGCCTCACGCACGGTACTCCCACGGGTGCCACCTTACCTGGCCCGGAACCGTTTGCGCCTTTTGGCTCACGTATATGATAGTGTCGCTAGCATCCATATGACAAAGAACCCGGGCCGACATGGCTAGTCGTGAACCCAAAGCGGCGCTAACCCATGAGGACAGGCATACATGAATCACATCGAGCATGTCGGTCATCAACGTATTTATCCGGGCTGTAGCACTGGGCTAACAGGACTCCGGTAACCCGGGCTGTAGCAGGCTAGGCAGGACTCCGGATAACACCGCGTGACATTTCCCCGAAGGGACAGACACAGGAACGACGTGAAACACATGCCGGCCAGTCAAGTGTTCCGAGCAGTAGTGCTGGGCTAGCAGGACTCCGGTGAACCGGGCTGTAGCGGACTACTATCGCTCAGAAGCACTAGACTTACATTTCCTCATATGATAGGCTGCCAAGGAAAAACAACTAGATAGTCGGATCCCACCCATACCAAGCATTTCAATCATTCACACAATATGCCCGATATGAGTAGATACAACATGGCATCACAACATAACTCTACGACTCAAAGTATTTATTCATTAGGCTCCGAGGAGCGAGATATTACAAACATGGGTCTCATGACCCAACAATCAGAGCATACAAATCAAACACATGCGGAAGCTTAACATGTCTGAGTACAGACATCTACAAATGAAAAAGGCTGAGAAGCTGACTATCTACCAGATCCTGCCGAGGGCACAAGATCGTAGCTGAGGTAACAAGCTAAACTTCGAAGTCCAAGCGGTACTACTAGCGAGACTGACGTCTCTCTGCAAAAACATAAAATAGGCAAACGTGAGTACAAACGTACTCAGCAAGACTTACATCAGAACTAACTACATATGCATCAGTATCAATAAAGGGGGTGGTGGAGTTTGACTGCAGCAAGCCAGCTTTGACTCAGTGGCTAACCTGAACTACGACTGCAAGTAACTCTTTTGAGGTGGCGCACACGAGTCCACATATTCACCATATCAATACACCACTATGGATCCACTTCCGTCTCCCTACGAGAAGGCCATCCATAGCACTCACGCTTATCTTGCGTATTTTAGAGTATCCACTTTCACTTGTCTATGAACTGTTATAGGCAACCCAGAAGTCCATAACCGCGGACACGGCTATTCGAATAGATGATGTTAACCCTGCAGGGGTGTACTTCTTCACACACGCTCTCACCACTTACCGCCGTTTACACGACATGTACTCGGCAACCTTCAAGCGGAAGCCCAGCGAGGGTGTCGGCCACGGCCTACCTAAACACTCAAGTCTCTAGTCCAGGTTTATCGCCTATTCGGGTTCCATCCGCAGGGAGTCCGGCCGAGGTTTCCACTAACGGCCCCGAACGATGTGTACAGGGTCCGAGACACCAAACGGGCGCCCGGCTGCCCGGCCACGTGCCTACCGCAACACAGCCCACCCCTACGGTCAGCGCTGCGTGCGGCCCCCAGCATACTACAAACACCAGAAACTACTTGCAACTCCTGGACAGAGGACAAGGGTGATTAAGAAGCCGAGAGAGTCAATTAAGGATCCCAATGTGTGGTAGTAACTGTTTCATGGATCACAAACACAGAACTCAGTTCCTGAGGACGGCTTCAATGAGACAACCCACCATGTACTCCTACATGGCCTCTCACCAATACCTTTACCAAATCGTGTTCACACACTTAGCTCACACACAGTAGGGCATGTTCATCACCATTCTAATTCATTCCCGATGAATCAGACCCGACTCAACTCTAAGCAGTAGCAGGCATGACCGACAAGCATGAATGAGTAGGCACAACAGGGCTCAAACAACTCCTACTCATGCTAGTGGGTTTCATCTAATTACTGTGGAATGACAGGTCATGCAAAGGATAAAGGGGTTCAGCTACCGCAGCAAGTAACACATGAATCGTTGTTGTCCTGATGCAATAAAAGAAAGCAGGAGCGAGAGAGTAGGATTGTATCGGAATGAACAAGGGGGTTTTGCTTGCCTGGCACTTCTGAAGATAATAAAGTTCTTCATCAGTGTCATCGATCTCATCGTCGGCACATCGTCTATCGAAAGGGGACAAACACCGGCAACTGAGAAAGAACACAATCAATGCAATGCCACAATATGATGCATGATCATGACATGGCAATATGCTGTGATTTGAGCTAATGCATCTAGCTATGATTTAAATGAAGTTGGTTTGAATACATGATTCAAATTCCAACTCCATATATGATTATTTAAATGCCCTTTATGTGTTTTGTCCAAAACAGAGGACAAACATTGTTTAAACATGCATGAAAATGGTACAGATGGATTCCTTGAATTTTTCTGATAATTTTTCATATATAAATTATTTCATTCTGAGCTATAGATTATTTCCTATGATTTTTAGAAGTTTATAGGATTTTCTGGAATTTCCTGAATAAGAATTAATCCAGAATATGAGTTATTGCGTCAGCAGGGTCAACAGTGACGTCAGCAGGTCAACAGGATTGACCAGGGTCAAACCAGACACGTGGGACCCGCGTGTCAGTGTCATTAGTTTTAACTAATTATAATTAGTACTAATCCTAGATTAGTTAGCCGGCTGGGCCCCACCTGTCATTGACCCAGGGGTCAAACTAGGCCTCCCCGTGGTCAAACAGGGTCAGCGGGGTCAACCCCACCGGCGGCTTGACGCCAGCGAGGCCAGGGCCGGCGGAGGGGTGCGGGTTTCCTCCTCCGGCGACCAATTGGCCGGCGGAGGGCGTCTATGTGACGCGGGCGCTCGTCCGCGTCGAGTAGTGGCAGCGGCTGGGCCTAAATTGGCCGGAGTCATCACCGGCGTCGACCTTGGCGGTCGCCGGAGCTGGGGTGAGCTCGGGGTCGACGCTACGGCGGTCGGGGCAGCTCGTGCGGGGCACCAACATGCTCCACGCGGCGCGGATAGGAAGCTGAGCACGACGGCCGGACCGTTAGGTGGCCGGAGATACATCGGCGGCGAGCATAGGCGGTGGCGCGTGCGGGTGAGCAAGGTGCGGTGGCTATGGTGCACGAGAGCGAGAACGGTGAGGGGGAAGAGGATCAGTGGCTCACGACGAGTGCAGGGAGCGTCGAAGCGGGCTCGGGGACGGCTGGAGTCGGCGGGGCGGCGAAGACGATCTCCGGCGACCGGAGATGAAGGCGGCGTCGATGGAGGCACTACAGGGACTCCCGAGGTGCGTGTCTTGGCGGAGAGGACGAGGCAGACGCGGCGAAGCTCTCGGGCTTGTCGGAGAGGCAGGGGAGCTCGGCGGGCACGGCTATGGCAAGTGGCGGCGACGGTGGCGCTCGGGAAGAGAGGGGAATGGCACGGGAGAGAGTGAGAGGGGGTCGAGGGTGACGCGTGGCGTCACCAGGGCGTCGGGGAGGAGCCAGGCAGGCTGGGAGGGAGGAGGTGGCCAGGGCGTGTGCCCACGCGCGGCGACCACACGCCCTCCTGCCCACTGGCAGGAGGTTGAAGACGGTGGGGGCGCCTGCTGGGCTGGGCCAACAGTGTTGGGCCGGCCACTTGGGCTACAGGCGCGCCAGGTAAGTTACAGGTAAGTTTCTGTTATTTTATATTTTCCGTTTTGTTTATTTATTTTGCCACTGTTTTGAATTCAAAATAATTCAAACAATGCCAAGAACTCCTCTGAATATTTTTATTTTGCTAGATGGACTTCTCCAAAAGCTCATAAAATAATTCAGGGGTATTTGAAATTATATTCTAATTGTATGAATATAATTCAAATTCAAATAGTTAATGATTTAAATTCAAAGTCCCAAAATTAAGTCCTTAAAAATGTTCAATATTTTTGGTTGGGACCAGAACCCTTTCCAAAAATATCAAACTTATAAGAAGAGCATTTTGGAAACAAGTGAATGAGATTTCAGGGTTTTTTTCCCTTCTTTTATTTAAGTTTTTGAGGCTTCCAAAATTCCCCAGTTCAACTTGAATAGAATTTAAACATGATGCAACAAAATGAAGACACCTGGCAGTACCAGAAGCTAGGGATGTGACAAAATAGTGATTCCAATTGCTGCTGATCAATAAACAAATTTCCTAGATCGTCCTATTTTGGCTGAATTTGTGGAGTTCCAGAAGTTTGCGTTAGTTACAGATTACTACAGACTGTTCTGTTTTTGACAGATTCTGTTTTTCGTGTGTTGTTTGCTTATTTTGATGAATCTATGGCTAGTAAAATAGTTTATAAACCGTAGAGAAGTTGGAATACAGTAGGTTTAACACCAATATAAATAAAGAATGAGTTCATTACAGTACCTTGAAGTGGTCTTTTGTTTTCTTTCGCTAACGGAGCTCACGAGATTTCTGTTGTGTTTTGTGTTGTGAAGTTTTTCAGTTTTGGGTGAAATCTTTTGATGGATTATGGAACAAGGAGTGGAAAGAGCCTAAGCTTGGGGATACCCATGGAACCCCAAGATAATCTAAGGACACCAAAAAGTCAAAGCTTGGGGATGCCCCGGAAGGCATCCCCTCTTTCGTCTACTTCCATCGGTAACTTTACTTGGAGCTATATTTTTATTCACCACATGATATGTGTTTTGCTTGGAGCGTCTTGTATTATTTGAGTCTTTGCTTTTTAGTTTAACACAATCATCCTTGCTGTACACACCTTTTGAGAGAGCCATACATGAATTGGAATTTGCTAGAATACTCTATGTGCTTCACTTATATCTTTTGAGCTATATAGTTTTGCTCTAGTGCTTCACTTATATCTTTTAGAGCACGGTGGTGGATTTGTTTTATAGAAACTTTTGATCTCTCATTCTTCACTTAGATTATTTTGAGAGTCTTAAATAGCATGGTAATTTGCTTAATAATTTTAATATGCTTGGTATTCAAGATTTGTAAAACTTTCTTTTGAGTGCGTTGAATACTAAGAAAAGTTTGATGCTTGATGATTGTTTTGAGATATGGAGGTGATAATATCAAACTCGTTCTAGTTGAGTAGTTGTGAATTTGAGAAATGCTTGTGTTGAAGTTTGCAAGTCCCGTAGCATGCACGTATGGTAAACGTTATGTAACAAATTTGAAACATGAGGTGTTCTTTGATTGTCCTCCTTATGAGTGGCGGTCGGGGACGAGCGATGGTCTTTTCCTACCAATCTATCCCCCGAGGAGCATGCGCGTAGTGCTTTGGTTTTTGATGACTTATAGATTTTTGCAATAAGTATGTGAGTTCTTTATGACTAATGTTGAGTCCATGGATTATACGCACTCTCACCCTTCCATCATTGCTAGCCTCTTCGGTACCGTTCATTGCCCTTTCTCACATTGAGAGTTGGTGCAAACTTCGCCGGTGCATCCAAACCCCGTGATATGATACACTCTTTCACACATAAACCTCCTTATATCTTCCTAAAAACAGCCATCATACCTACCTATTATGGCATTTCCATAGCCATTCCGAGATATATTGCCATGCAACTTTCCACCATACCGTTTATCATGACACATTCATCATTGTCATATTGCTTAGCATGATCATGCAGTTGACATAGTATTTGTAGCAAAGCCACCGTTCATAATTCTTTCATACATGTCACTCTTGATTCATTGCATATCCCGGTACACCGCCGGAGGCATTCATATAGAGTCATACTATGTTCTAGTATCGAGTTGTAATTATTGAGTTGTAAATAAATAGAAGTGTGATGATCATAATTTTCTAGAGCATTGTCCCAAGTGAGGAATATAAAAAAAAGAAAGGCCATAAAAAAAGAGAATGCCGAAAAAAGAAAAAAAAGAGAGAAAGTAAAAAAAAAGAGAAAGGCCATAAAAAATGAGAGAAAAAGAGATAAGGGACAATGCTACTATCCTTTGCCACACTTGTGCTTCAAAGTAGCACCATAATCTTCATGATAGAGAGTCTCTCATTTTGTCACTTTCATACACTAGTGGGAATTTTTCATTATAGAACTTGGCTTGTATATTCCAACAATGGGCCTCCTCAAGTGCCCTAGGTCTTCGTGAGCAAGCAAGTTGGATACGCACCCACTTAGTTTCTTTTGTTGAGCTTTCATACATTTATAGCTCTAGTGCATCCGTTGCATGGCAATCCCTACTCCTTGCATTAACATCAATTGATGGGCATCTCCATAGCCCATTGATTAGCCTTGTTGATGTGAGATCTTCTCCTTTTTTGTCTTCTCCACATAACCCCCATCATCATTATTCTATTCCACCCATAGTGCCATATCCATGGCTCACGCTCATGTATTGCGTGAAGGTTTATAAAGTTTGAGATTACTAAAGTATGAAACAATTGCTTGGCTTGTCATCGGGGTTGTGCATGATGAGAGCATTCTTGTGTGACGAAAATGGAGCATGACTAAACTATATGATTTTGTAGGGATGAACTTTCTTTGGCCATGTTATTTTGAGAAGACATAATTGCTTAGTTAGTATGCTTGAAGTATTATTATTTTCATGTCAATATGAACTTTTGTCTTGAATCTTTCAGATCTGAATATTCATACCACATTAATAAGAAGTACTGTGCAATGAAAAGCGCTTGGAAAACTCAGACAACTCGCTAGGAATCATCGGTTTCCACTCACCACCTCGGGCGGGCGAAGAGCGTGCATCCTCGCATGACACCCGGCTCCATATTGAAGAAGACTAAGCAATTACGGGGCACGGAACCGTTCTGGACGGATGGCTCGACAAGCCATGCAAAATACACACGACACCGGACACCGAACCAACCCATAGCCTTAGAGCATGTTGGATACTCCGGCAAGTGGCCAAGAGCGGCGAGGACATCCTCACCAAAAGCACCTCAGAGCAACACCCCCTGGAAGGCAACGACCTCAAAATATTAACGGTCTTCGAGACTTTCTCTTCAAACAATCGGCGCAAGAGGGCACTCCGCGACCTCGCCGAAGTCTGCCAAGTTGCAGCAATAAACCCCTAGAACGACATGGCAATAACTTTTAATGCCAGTGGTGAACCAAAATTCCGGTCAGTCCGGGCACCAGCCGCCCTGGTCCTCAATCCAATTGTGGATGACTTTTGGCTCACTAAAGTGCTCATGGACGACGGCAACAGACTAAACCTCATCTACGAGGATACGCTCAGGAAAATGGAAGTAGACAGGAGCCGCATTGAGCAAAGCAATACAACTTTCCAAGGAATCATTCCTAGTCGGGAGGCGCGATGCGCGGGGAAAATTACACTTGATGTGGTATTCGGCATACCAGAGAACTATCGGTCCGAGGAGATAAACTTCCACGTGGCCCCTTTCAATAGTGGATATCACGCCCTGCTGGGCGAGAAGCATTCATGTGCTTTCAAGCTATACCTCATTACATGTATATGAAACTCAAGATGCCCGGGCCAAACGGTATTATCACTATCACCAGCAATCCGGACATAGCGCTCCGCGCCGAAAACAAAACCGCATCCTTGGCCCTCGAGGCATTATCCGAAGCCCTCGCGGCCGAAGAATTAACTGCACTACGCTCCATAGTGGATAGGGACGACGTAATCTTTGATATGCGCCCTAAATCCATTTCCTTGAAACTAGCGAACAAAATATTCAAATTCCAAGTCCATCTGACGGACCCCAAGAAGACAGCTTCCATCGGGGCACAGCTGGTCCCAACGGTCGATGCCGCACTATGAGAGTTCCTACACGAGAACTGGGACATATTCGCCTGGCACCCTTCCGATATGCCAGGAATCCCACGTAGGTTGGCCGAACACAGCCTCAATATATTAAAGGGATACAAGCTAGTCAAACAGACGTTACGACGTTTTTCCGAACCCAAACGACAAGCTATGGGGGAAGAGCTAGCCAAGTTACTCGAGGCCGGATTCATCAGAGAAATAAAACACCTAGACTGGCTAGCGAACCTGGTAATGGTACCAAAAAAGGATAAATCCTGGCGCCTGTGTGTCGATTTTAAAGACCTCAACAAGGCCTGCCCTAAGGATCCCTTCCCCCTCCCCCGCATTGATCAGATTATTGATGCTACCGCAGGACACGACTCCCTGTGTTTCCTCGACGCATACTTCGGATACCATCAAATCAAAATGAAGGAGTCTGATCAAGCCGCGACGGCATTCATTACCCCATACAGGCCTTTCTGCTTCAACACTATGCCCTTCGGGCTCCAAAACGCCGGCGCTACCTACCAACGCATGATTCAAACATGCCTAGAGAAACATATCGGCAAGACAGTTGAAGCATATGTAGATGACGTAGTCGTGAAGACTAGGCACGTCGAGTCACTAATAGATGACCTGCGTTTCGCATTCGACAACCTCCAAACATATGCTATCAAGCTCAATCCGGAAAAATGCGTTTCCGGCGTTCCCGCGGGAAAACTATTGGGCTTCATCATTTCCAATAGAGGAATTGAGGCAAATCCAGCCAAAATCCGAGCATTGTCACAATTGGCCAGACCAATAGACCTTAAACAGGTCCAGAAACTAGCCGGATGTGTGGCAGCTTTGAGCCGTTTTATCTCCAGACTGGGAGAAAAGGCACTGCCACTTTATCGTTTTCTCTGACACACCGACCACTTTGAGTGCCGGATTGGAGGAAATAAAGGCTCTTAGCAAGCAACCCAATCTTGGCCGCGCCGAACGTCGGTGAACCCAGGTTGTTATACATCTCGGCAACACACCAGGTGGTGAGTGCGGTGCTCGTCGTTGAGCGAGAGGATGAAGGACACAAACTCCCACTCCCGAAACTGGTGTACTATGTATCCACCGTCCTCACACCATGCAAATCTCGGTACCCTCATTACCAAAAGTTAGCATATGCGGTCTTCATGGCATCCCGTAAGCTACAACACTACTTTCAAGAGTGTTCGATCACGGTGGCTTCCGAAGTACCACTTAATGACATAATTAACAACCGCGACGCTACAGGCCAGATTGCTAAGTTGGCCATAGAGCTCCTACCATTTGACATAACATACAAACCACGCCGAGCCATTAAATATCAGGTATTGGCCGACTTTGTCGCCGAATGGACAGAGGCCGAACTCCCTAAAGAGTATGGTACATATTCCAACTGGGTCATGCACTTCGATGGCTCCAAAATGCTGGCCGGTTTAGGAGTGGGCGTTGTCTTGACGTCCCCCACGGGAGACATAGTCCAGTACATACTTCAAATATTGTACACAGACTCCAACAACGCAGCCGAATACGAGGCCTTATTGCACGGTCTTCGGATGGCTGCCTCCATGGGCATACAACGCCTAGAGGTGCGCGGGGATTCAAATCTCGCAATATCCCAGATAAATGGAGATTTCGATGCCAAGGATCCAAAAATGGCGGTCTATCGTAACGCCATACTCAAAATATCAGCTCGGTTCGAAGGGCTCGAGTTTCATCATGTGGCTCGGGACAGTAATCAAGCAGCGTACGTCCTTGCTCGCATGGGCGCCAAGCGCGACCCCGTCTCGCCCAACATCTTTCTGGAAAAGCTCTTCAAGCCATCCGTGGTGTGGCAGGATGAGAGCAGCAATGCCAGTCCGGATCCGATCATACCCCTAGATTCCGAACACAATACCAATATCATTGGGGGCTCAGCCACCGAAATAACATCATCGGCTCATCAAATAATGGCAGTACTTGCCCCATGGACCGAACCCTTCTTGGCCTACCTTAATAGGCGAGAGCTCCCCGAGGATCAGAATGAGTCTCGTTGCATTGTCCGGCACTCGAAACCTACAACGTCGATGATGGCGAGCTCTACAAGAAAAGCGGTACCGGAGTCCTTCAAAGATGCATCTCCGAAGAAGAGGGGCGGCAGCTCCTGGCTGAAATCCATGCTGGTCTCGGCGGCCACCACGCCGCGGCTCGGGCCCTTGTAAGCAAGGCCTTCCGTACAGGTTTCTTTTGGCCGATGGCCCGAATAGACGCACAAGACCTTGTCCAACACTGTGCCGGATGCCAGCTTTTCGCCAATCAAAGCCATATGCCGCCCACCGCTCTACAGACAATCCCCATTGCTTGGCCTTTCGCGGTCTGGGGGCTTGATATGGTCGGACCCCTTAAAGGAGGAAGCCATAAGAAAAAATATCTGCTGGTCATGGTAGATAAATTTACCAAATGGATAGAGGCCAAGCCAGTTAAAACGGCCGAGGCTGGACCAGTGATAAACTTCATATCCGGTGGCGTGCACCGCTATGGTATCCCACACAGCATCATCACCGATAACGGCTCCAATTTTACAGCCGATGAAGTGAAAACCTGGTGTGCCAACCTGGGCATAAAGCTCGATTACGCCTCCGTTTATCATCCACAAACAAACGGTCAAGTCGAACGGGCCAATGGTCTTATTATGAGCTGCATTAAGCCTAGACTTGTGCGGTCTTTGAAAGAATCAAACACACACTAGGTTGAGGAGCTCGACTCTGTACTCTGGGGGCTGTGGACCACTCCCAATCGTACTACCAGATACACACCCTTCTTCATGGTGTATGGCGTAGAGGCTGTGTTACCCTGCGACATTATTCATGACACACCTCGAGTGCGCATATACGAAGAGAGAGAGGCCGATTTTGATCGGCAGGACAACTTAGATGCCCTTGAGGAGGAGCGCGACGTCGTGAAAGTTCGTTCTGCATTTTATCAACAGCAGGCTCGTAGATATCAAAGCAGAGAAGTGCGGGCCAAGACTTATAATGTTAGCGAACTCGTTCTACGCTTGCCAGAGAAGAAAAAGGACAAACTCAAGCCCAAGTGGGAGGGTCCCTTCATCATTGACGAAGTTCTCACTGGAGGAGCGTACCGCCTGCGTGATGCATCAGACAACTGCCTGGAGCCGAACCCATGGAATGCCGCCAGACTCCGAAGATTCTACGCCTAGAGCCGGACCCTTTGTTCATCTTCTCTTCCCTTTGTTTCCATTAGTTTTTCCTCTGCTTTGTTTTTTTTCTAAGCTCTTGTGCGGCTAAACCGCACACCTATGACGCACACATCTTTAAATATGTACGTCCACAATACCTGGGGTCTTCTTGTACATGAGCTTATTATTATTATTATCATTATTTTTTTCCGAGCGTCAAGCTCAACACATATGTGTCTTTTCCTCATATGTACCTTTTCTTCGCCATTATATGCATCGATATGACTTAAGTTTTGGCCAAGTTGGGTTGCCTAGCTACTATGCTTATGCCCTACGTTCCCGTTAGTTCGGCTAGGGCATAAAGGGAGAACCTTGCGATTGTTACTACCGGGTCATTCGGATGTATACCTCAGACTGGGTGAAGCCGAAAGCTAGCGTTCTTAAGGGAATATTCGGTCGGCTGACTAAAGATGTTCTTTCACTCATTACACTACGAATCCCCAGATGTTACATATACTTCATACGTCTCCAACGTATCTATAATTTTTGATTGCTCCATGCTATATTATCTACTGTTTTGGACATTATTGGGCTTTATTTTCCACTTTTATATTACTTTTGGGACTAACCTATTAACCGGAGGCCCAGCCCAAAATTGTTGTTTTTTGCCTATTTCAGAGTTTCGAAGAAACAGAGTCCAAACGGAATGAAACCTTCGGGGACGTGATTTTCTCACCGAACATGATCCAGGAGACTTGGACCCTAGGTCAAGAAAGCTCCGAGGCGGGCACGAGGTAGGGGGGCGCGCCCTACCCACCCAGGCACACCCCCACCCTCGTGGGGCCCATGAATCTTCACCGACGTACTCCTTCCTCCTATATAAACCTACGTACCCCCAAACGATCAGGGACGGAGCCAAAAACCTAATTCCACTGCCGCAACCTTCTGTACCCATGAGATCCCATCTTGGGGCCTGTTCCGGAGCTCCGCCGAAGAGGGCGTCCACCACGGAGGGCTTCTACATCATCATAGCCCCTCCGATGAAGTGTGAGTAGTTTACCTCAGACCTTCGGGTCCATAGTTAGTAGCTAAATGGCTTCTTCTCTCTTTTTGGATCTCAATACAATGTTCTTCCCCTCTCTCGTGGAGATCTATTTGATGTAATCTTCTTTTTGCGGCGTGTTTGTTGAGATCGATGAATTGTGGTTTTATAATTAAGATTATCTATGAACAATATTTGAATCTTCTTTGAATTCTTTTATGTATGATTGGTTATCTTTGCAAGTCTCTTCGAATTATCAGTTTGGTTTGGCCTACTAGATTGGTTTTCCTTACAATGGGAGAAGTGCTTAGCTTTGGGTTCAATCGTGCGGTGTCCTTTCCCAGTGACAGTAGGGGCAGCAAGGCACGTATTGTATTGTTGCCATCGAGGATAACAAGATGGGGTTTTTATCATATTGCATGAATTTATCCCTCTACATCATGCCACCTTGCTTAAGGCGTTACTCTGTTTTCTTGAACTTAATTAGCGGTCGATGAGTGGAGTAATAGTCGTATATGCAGGCAGGAGTCGGTCTACTTGTCTCGGACGTGATGCCTATATACATGATCATACCTAGATATTCTCATAACTATGCTCAATTCTGGCAATTGCTCAACAGTAATTTTTTCACCCACCGTAGAAATACTTATGCTCTTGAGAGAAGCCATTAGTGAAATCTATGGCCCCCGGGTCTATCTTCATCATATTAATCTTCCATGACTTTATTATTGCTTTGCTTTTTTACTTTGCCTTTTATTTTACCTTGCATATTTATACCAAAAATACCAAAAATATTATCTATTATCTCTATCAGATCTCACTCTCGTAAGTGACCGTGAAGGGATTGACAACCCCTATTCGCGTTGGTTGCGAGGAGTTATTTGCTTTGTGTAGGTACGAGGGACACGCGCGTAGCCTCCTACTGGATTGTTACCTTGGTTCTCAAAAACTGAGGGAAATACTTACGCTACTTTGCTGCATCATCCTTTCCTCTTCGGGGAAATCCAACGCAGTGCTCAAGAGGTAGCAAGAAGAATTTCTGGCGCCGTTGCCGGGGAGTCTACGCAAAAGTCAACATACCAAGTACCCATCACAATCCCTTATCTCTCGCATTACATTATTTGCCATTTGCCTCTCGTTTTCCTCTCCCCACTTCACCCTTGCCGTTTTATTCGCCCTCTCTCTACTGTTTGCCTTTTCTCGCTTGATTGTCGTTATGGCTAGTCCCTTATCCACTCCATTGTCGCCTGAGTTTGAAGTCTTTCACTTCAAACAAAGACAAGGAGAAAACTTAAAAGATGCCTGGTTGAGAATAATGGAGTCTTATCATAATTGTACCTTTGAAGTAAATCTGAGAATTTTGCTTCCAATTTTTATGTTGGATTAAGTATGTCTCATAGACAACTTTTGGATTGTGTTGCCAAAGGCAACTTTATTGAAATTGATCCCCATATTGCGCTTGAAATTATAGAAGGTATAGTGGGAACACTACCTCAACAAAAGGGGCCTCATCCTAACCAGGAAGAGACACAAGTTTTTGAAAAAAATTGTGAAGTTACTAAGATTTTACAAAAGTCTCTTGAACCACTTAAGAACGTTAGTGGAAATATCCACCGCATGAATATGTTGATTACTCTTTGCAATAAGCGGTTAGATTCTTTAGATCTAAAAATTTCAGAATATGAAGGGAAATCTAAAGAACCTCCCGGATTCAAGCTTGATCCCGCTAAAAAGTTGAAAATCAAAGATGGCAATACCTAGGTCTATCCTTGCTTTTATGCCTGGCTAGGGGCGTTAAACGGTAGCGCTTGTTGGGAGGCAACCCAATTTTATTTTTAGTTTTTTTTGCTTTTGCTTCTGGTTAGGAATAAATATTTGATCTAGCCTCTAGTTAGATGTGTTTTTATGTTTTAATTAGTGTTTGTGCCAAGTTAAACCTATAGGATCTTCTTGGATGATAGTTATTTGATCTTGCTGTAATTTCCAGAAACTTTCTATTCACGAAAACAATTGTTAAAAATTATCAGAACGTGATAAAATAGTGATTCCTGCTGATCAATAAACAAATTTCCTAGGTCGTCCTATTTTGGCTGAATTTGTGGAGTTCCAGAAGTTTGCGTTAGTTACAGATTAATACAAACTGTTCTGTGTTTGACAGATTCTGTTTTTTGTGTGTTGTTTTCTTATTTTGATGAATCTATGGCTAGTAAAATAGTTTATAAACCGTATAGAAGTTGGAATACAGTAGGTTTAACACCAATATAAATAAAGAATGAGTTCATTACAGTACCTTGAAGTGGTCTTTTGTTTTCTTTCGCTAACGGAGCTCACGAGATTTCTATTGTGTTTTGTGTTGTGAAGTTTTTAGTTTTGGGTGAAATCTTTAGATGGATTATGGAACAAGGAGTGGCAAGAGCCTAAGCTCGGGGATGCCCATGGCACCCCCAAGATAATCTAAGGACACCAAAAAGTC
This sequence comes from Aegilops umbellulata, assembly GCA_032464435.1. Lineage (NCBI taxonomy): Eukaryota > Viridiplantae > Streptophyta > Magnoliopsida > Poales > Poaceae > Aegilops > Aegilops umbellulata. The sequence goes on along the minus strand of CP136059.1, from coordinate 432,403,654 downwards.
AAAGCTTGGGGATGCCCCGGAAGGCATCCCCTCTTTCGTCTACTTCCATCGGTAACTTTACTTGGAGCTATATTTTTATTCACCACATGATATGTGTTTTGCTTGGAGCATCTTGTATTATTTGAGTCTTTGCTTTTTAGTTTAACACAATCATCCTTGCTGTACACACCTTTTGAGAGAGCCATACATGAATTGGAATTTGTTAGAATACTCTATGTGCTTCACTTATATCTTTTGAGCTATATAGTTTTGCTCTAGTGCTTCACTTATATCTTTTAGATCACGGTGGTGGATTTGTTTTATAGAAACTTTTGATCTCTCATTCTTCACTTAGATTATTTTGAGAGTCTTAAATAGCATGGTAATTTGCTTAATAATTTTAATATGCTTGGTATTCAAGATTTGTAAAACTTTCTTTTTTAGTGCGTTCAATACTAAGAAAAGTTTGATGCTTGATGATTGTTTTGAGATATGGAGGTGATAATATCAAAGTCGTGCTAGTTGATTAGTTGTGAATTTGAGAAATGCTTGTGTTTAAGTTTGCAAGTCCCGTAGCATGCACGTATGGTAAACGTTATGTAACAAATTTGAAACATGAGGTGTTCTTTGATTGTCCTCCTTATGAGTGGCGGTCGGGGACGAGCGATGGTCTTTTGCTACCAATCTATCCCCCTAGGAGCATGCGCGTAGTGCTTTGGTTTTTGATGGCTTATAGATTTTTGCAATAAGTATGTGAGTTCTTTATGACTAATGTTGAGTCCATGGATTATACACACTCTCACCCTTCCATCATTGCTAGCCTCTTCGGTATCGTGCATTGCCCTTTCTCACATTGAGAGTTGGTGCAAACTTCGCCGGTGCATCCAAACCCCGTGATATGATACACTCTTTCACACATAAACCTCCTTATATCTTCCTCAAAACAGCCACCATACCTACCTATTATGGCATTTCCATAGCCATTCCGAGATATATTGCCATGCAACATTCCACCATACCGTTTATCATGACACATTCATCATTGTCATATTGCTTTGCATGATCATGTAGTTGACATAGTATTTGTGGCAAAGCCACCGTTCATAATTCTTTCATACATGTCACTCTTGATTCATTGCATATCCCGGTACACCGCCGGAGGCATTCATATAGAGTCATACTATGTTCTAGTATCGAGTTGTAATTATTGAGTTGTAAATAAATAGAAGTGTGATGATCATCATTTTCTAGAGCATTGTCCCAAGTGAGGAATAAAAAAAAAAGAAAGGCCATAAAAAAAAGAAGGCCCAAAAAAAGAAAAAAAAAGAGGAAGTAAAAAAAAGAGAAAGGCCATAAAAAATGAGAGAAAAAGAGAGAAGGGATAATGCTACTATCCTTTGCCACACTTGTGCTTCAAAGTAGCACCATAATCTTCATGATAGAGAGTCTCTCATTTTGTCACTTTCATATACTAGTGGGAATTTTTCATTATAGAACTTGGCTTGTATATTCCAACAATGGGCCTCCTCAAGTGCCCTAGGTCTTCGTGAGCAAGCAAGTTGGATGCGCACCCACTTAGTTTCTTTTGTTGAGCTTTCATACATTTATAGCTCTGGTGGATCCGTTGCATGGCAATCCCTACTCCTTGCATTAACATCAATTGATGGGCATCTCCATAGCCCATTGATTAGCCTTGTTGATCTTCTCCTTTTTTGTCTTCTCCACATAACCCCAATCATCATTATTCTATTCCACCCATAGTGCTATATCCATGGCTCACGCTCATGTATTGCGTGAAGGTTTATAAAGTTTGAGATTAATAAAGTATGAAACAATTGCTTGGCTTGTCATCGGGGTTGTGCATGATGAGAGCATTCTTGTGTGACGAAAATGGAGCATGACTAAACTATATGATTATGTAGGGATGAACTTTCTTTGGCCATGTTATTTTGAGAAGACATAATTGCTTAGTTAGTATGCTTGAAGTATTATTATTTTCATGTCAATATGAACTTTTGTCTTGAATCTTTCGGATCTGAATATTCATACCACATTAATAAGAATTACATTGAAATTATGCCAAGTAGCACTCCGCATCAAAAATTCTTTTTTATCATTTACCTACTCGAGGACGAGCAGGAATTAAGCTTGGGGATGCCTGATACGTCTCCAACGTATCTATAATTTTTGATTGCTCCATGCTATATTATCTACTGTTTTGGACATTATTGGGCTTTATTTTCCACTTTTATATTACTTTTGGGACTAACCTATTAACCGGAGGCCCAGGCCAGAATTGCTGTTTTTGCCTATTTCAGAGTTTCGAAGAAACGGAATATCAACCGGAGTCCAAACGGAATGAAACCTTTGGGAACGTGATTTTCTCACTGAACATGATCCAGGAGACTTGGACCCTACGAAAAGAAAGCTCCGAGGTGGGCACGAGGTAGGGGGCCGCGTCCTACCCCCCAGACGCGCCCCACCCTCGTGGGGCCCATGAAGCTCCACCGGCGTACTCCTTCCTCCTATATATACCTACGTACCCCCAAACGATCAGGGACAGAGCCAAAAACCTAATTCCACCGCCGCAACCTTCTGTACCCACGAGATCCCATCTTGGGTCCTGTTCTGGAGCTCCGCCGGAGAGGGCGTCCACCACGGATGGCTTCTACATCATCATAGCCCCTCCGATGAAGTGTGAGTAGTTTACCTCAGACCTTCGGGTCCATAGTTAGTAGCTAGATGGCTTCTTCTCTCTTTTTGGATCTCAATACAATGTTCTCCCCCTCTCTCGTGGAGATCTATTTGATGTAATCTTCTTTTTGCAGTGTGTTTGTTGTGACAGATGAATTGTGGGTTTATGATCAAGATTATCTATGAACAATATTTGAGTCTTCTCTAAATTCTTTTATGTATGATTGGTTATCTTTGCAAGTCTCTTCGAATTATTAGTTTGGTTTGGCCTACTAGATTGGTTTTTCTTGCATTAGGAGAAGTGCTTAGCTTTGGGTTCAATCGTGCGGTGTCCTTTCCCAGTGACAGTAGGGGCAGCAAGGCACGCATTGTATTGTTGCCATCGAGGACAACAAGATGGGTTTTTTAATCATATTGCATGAATTTATCCCTCTATATCATGTCATCTTGCTTAAGGCGTTACTCTATTTTCTTGAACTTAATACTCTAGATGCATGCTGGATAGCGGTCGATGAGTGGAGTAATAGTAGTAGATGCAGGGAGGAGTCGGTCTACTTGTCTCGGACGTGATGCCTATATATATGATCATACCTAGATATTCTCATAACTATGCTCAATTCTGTCAATTGCTCAACAGTAATTTGTTCACCCACCGTAGAAATATTTATGCTCTTGAGAGAAGCCACTAGTGAAATCTATGGCCCCCGGGTCTATCTTCATCATATTAATCTTCCATCACTTTATTATTGCTTTGCTTTTTTACTTTGCCTTTTATTTTACCTTGCATCTTTATACCGAAAATACCAAAAATATTATCTATCATCTCTATCAGATCTCAGTCTCGTAAGTGACCGTGAAGGGATTGACAACCCCTATTCGCGTTGGTTGCGAGGAGTTATTTGCTTTGTGTAGGTACGAGGGACTCGCGCGTAGCCTCCTACTGGATTGATACCTTGGTTCTCAAAAACTGAGGGAAATACTTACGCTACTTTGCTGCATCATCCTTTCCTCTTCGGGGAAATCTAACGCAGTGCTCAAGAGGTAGCAATGCTGCGATTTTTTAATCACAGTTCGACATGCACATTAACGCATGCTCACCCAGGGAAAGGAACCCTTAACAGAACTATACTCTCTCGAAGATGTTTCTTACAATCAAAATGTAATATAACATAGCTAGCTGGATACAACTTGCCTGCTCAAGCAACTATGACCCCTACGCCTGGTTTCCACGTATACCCCGGTTTAAATTGCCGCTCCGGTATTCGGAAACACTCCACGCCTTCGGTCTAGAGGCTGAAGCGAAAAGGTCTGCCATGGCAATCGTTTTACAATCCGGCTAGGGACAAATTTGTCAAATGGAAGTACATGGTCACTTGGACTAAAAAATTCTTCCTCTATGCCATCCAACAGACGGTCTAATCTACAATTCTTTTGGGAATATTTTGCGGCTATCTTTACTTGTTCATATACTAAACTAACTGGAATTTCTTGTTAATCTGACCCTCGAGGTCCGACCCGGGCCATATGATTCGGATCAAGCTGGGTGTACCATATTTTTACGATGGCCCAAGCCTCTCGCCCACCTTCTCGGTAGGCCAATATCTTCCATAATCGAAAGCGGCGCCGAGCTCCCTTGAATAGCTCCACAAGCCCGTGCATACTTCCTGGAAGGGAGGCAGATGGCCATAAAGCCTTAGTAATACTCCGCATTGCTTGCCAAGCTCTCTCGTGCACTTGGGACAGCTCTTGTAGCAGATCGCCTTGAGATCCGGACATTTCCTCTTCAGGACGGCCAGTCAACATACTTGTAGACATAAAACTGTCAGCACATTTCTTTGCGGAAATGTACGGCGGTCAGTTTAAAAAGCTTACTGAATATGCCGCCTCGTAGCCTCTTATTTTCCTTTACGACGTCAGCAAGATGGGCACGCACATCTTTTAGCTCTTCGCCCAACACGGTGTTGGAATCCTGCAGCTTGATTTTATCATCCCTGACCCGTGTCAGCACGCGTTTGCCCGCGTCCAGTTGCCTTTTGGCCTCCTGCTGGTCAGTTCCTCCTTCAGTTTATCTGACGATCCTATCACAGGAAATACAACAATATTAATATTGTTGGTATATGATCATATTTTTATCGATAGAGGGTTACATTACCAAGCAGTTGCCGCATCTAACTAGGTTCGGCACTTTTCCAGCTCTTGAGACAGCAGGTTGTTCCTTTTCGTGAGTACCTGGTTATACAATGATCCTTAAATCAGTTGTATCAATTGTTTTAAGTCTCGGGGGCTACTGGTCTATGATCACCAGATCTATACAATGCGCACTTACCCGCATATCTTTCAAGTACTGCTCTATGGCTCTGGTAAGCCCATCCCGAGCAGTTCGGATGTATGCATCAGCCGAGCTGAAGGCATTGAATGCCTCCTTTGAGAAACTGGAGTTGCGGAGAGTGGCTCTCCGGCGCTGGCGATTCATGGTGCTCTCCGCTTCCGAGTCCATGATGGATGCATCATACGAATCCTTGATGGAAGGACAACCCGGTGTCGCTCCCGCGTCAGCCTTTGTCCTTAAGACAGGATCTGGAACCTGGCTGGTGGAGGCGTGATCGGCAGGATTGTAACGCTGCAAATTTTTTGATTTGGTTTTTATCAAATTCTTTAATTATTTGGAAGGAGGTTATTTAAAAAAAAATTTCTAAAAGACTCTCCTTCTCAAAAAATTTCTTTTATGACAAGTATTTTTATGGGTTCTTCCCAACCTTGATTGATTGGTCTTAAAGATTTTTCATCTTGTGTTGGCTCAACACAAATAATTCTGGAAGGTTTTTACAATTCTTTTTAATTAAAAAGAATTCCTATAAATTATGGATTTATTCTTCCCCATTCAAAAATTTCTCTCTTGCCATTGCCTATGTAGAAAATTTTCTTCCAAAACCCACCTCCCTACTTTGGGTCAAGCCAAGCATCCAATTCCAGCAAGTTTCAACCTCTTTTAGATTTTTTTCTATTTAATTTATCCTCAAACCTTTTTCTGTAATTTAATTTGGACCTTAGTGATTTATAAAGGAACTACTAGATTTCCTTTGAGTTTTGGTTCGAAATAAATTCCTCTGGCTATTCCTTAGTACCCTCAACCTAGATCCATCAAGATCTGCTAGTCCACAGTTCAAAATTTTCAAAATTTGCTTGCTGTAAGTTTGGACCAGATTTGCCATTTTTTGTGAAATTCATTCTTTTCCTTTTCCAAAAATTCTGAGAAAATTCAGGCAGTCTCTGGATGCATCAAGAGGCCATCCCACCAAGTCTCAGCTCAAGAAAATTTTTCCACGTGCGCCAAACATTTCGTCGAATAGCTGGCGTGCACTGTTCCTGTTCAAATTCAGAGTCTCAGTGTTAAGTTTCAGTGGTAGTGTCGTTTTCTTCAGAACCTCGGCGTCGATCTCGCCAGTGCACGCGTTGGCGCCTTGCTTACTGCTCCCCCTTCTTATCCAGTGCGCTGCCCGGTTGCTTGGCCGGTTGCAAGCGTCGGTGGCGACGTGTCACGCCAACTCCGGCGCCTCCCGCGGTAGCAGAACCGCCCGTGGCGGCCAGCAGGGGCCAGCCCTACAGTACGGCGCCGTCCAGCACCGCCCACACCACCAGGAGCCTCCACGTGGCCGTCCTCTTCTCTGCACGCACTGCAGAACCGTCGCCATGGCCTGAGAGGTGCAGAGCATGCTCTCTGCCGCCGATGAGCCCGTGAGGCCATTCCGTCGAAGGCTTGGAGTATCGCCCAAGTTGTACCAAGATTAGCCATTGAATGGAACCAATGAACCAATCCGCAGTTGCCCAGTCACCTAAGCCATCAGCTCGACCACCACCTCGCCGTAATTACTCGTCGAAGAAATCCCGTTCTCGGCAACCACCTCGGGCCGGCTATAAATGGAGGCCCCGAGCTCGCCTTCGACCCAGCACCACTCCTCCACCTCACCAGAACCATGCGCAGCCGCTAGAAAGACCTCGAGGAGGCCTTGTTCCCCAACTCCGGCCGCCCCGATCCGCTTCGGGCGCCAGTAGCCTCCTAGTGCACCCACTTCCCTAACCCGCGCTTCAATTTGGCGTTTGCAGCTCTCTTCGGAGGGATCCATCCTCGACCGAACCGCCGTCCGCCGGAGTGGAAGCCGCCGTCGACGTGGTGCTTGCCGATGACCAAGTTCACCACCCACTGACGCAGAATTGTCCCGTGTGTGCAACCATACCCTTGCCCTCCTCTGGATCGCCGTCGATCGTCGCCGGCCATCATCGTTTGCTTCGGTCGACGGTGAGATTTTAAACGTGACATGCGGGACCCCCTTGTCAGCCTCTCCCTTCTTATTCGAAACGTTTTCTAAAAGCGCCTTCGGGCAAAGTACGTTTTCCCTTTGGGTTGGCGTATTTCTAACTGAAGCGTTTTCTTTTTTTCTAAACTAGCCCCTGAAAAGTTTCTGTTTCATCACAGATTAGTCCCTGGACTAAAACTTTTATAACTTTTGAACAAAAGATGATTTTGAGCTGATTCTTTTTTTGCAATCTGTATTTTTCTATCTAGTTTTTTATCATATTTATTTGAAAAAAAAATAGTTGGAACAATTTTTATGCACGCACGGTATTTACGTTAGTATCCGATTTCTTTTATAACATAGATACCGAAGGAGGTGACGGAGCCGCAAACTTCGCCAAGCTAGACTCCGACTACTCCGAACCAAGCAAGCATGTTTGAACCTTTGATATGATGAGTGTTCTGCATGTTTGCTTGAGTGGTTTTCTCATGGCATGTTTATATAAGCATTTGTGAATGTTATATTGCATGCAAGGCAAGCTACAAGTGAGCTTCGAAATTTGATGTGTTCATATGATGGTGAGATAACCTGATCATGTGGTGGCATGATAGGTTGTAAGGTGGTATTGTTGAAGCATGCCAGTCTTATGTCAACCGTTTAACTCTGGTATTAACGTGGATCAAGTCATGTTCCCGTTCGTCCCCTTTTCGTGCTGCCACATGTCTTCTACAAAGAATGCGGTTTAGTCAGTTGCAAACCTCTTTCCTTGTACACACCAAATAGAGGGGCCGTGATGAGGGTTCCATGGCCCTGGATTAAAGACCGTCATCTGGTCAGGGGGCATGGACGTTTCCGGTTGGGACCGAGAGGGGGGCACCCCTTAGAGCGCGCGATATAAATTTGATCCCATGCTATTCGAGGTTGTAGCCTCTCTGTCTTAGAGTTTTTCTTGAACGTTCCCTAGGGTGATTCCTGGTAGCGGAATGTGGAATGGGTGTGTACTGGTTAGATGTGTTTCTTCTAAAATACTGTAAACGGAACTAGTCCTTTGAGACTACTGAAATCCGTTGGCTGTGGGTGAAGAGCACAAACTCTGCAGAGTCAAAACCATTCGAGTAACCATGTCCATGGTCAAGGACTTTGATCAACATATCAGTGTCAGTCTCAGTATCAGCCTCAGTGTCAGTCTCAGTGTCAGTCTCCGGAGAATAAGCATGAAACTGAGAGTGGTAAACCCGACTGAAGGTTATTCCCATGGATGGACTAACCAGTTTATTATCATGAACCGAGTATTCCATGGAATGATGTTACCTTCTTGAGCTACTTGAATTCGAATGATGAGATATAAGCCCTTTATCTCATGTCGCTCAGACGTCCGACTGTGGCATTCTTGTTATGTACCTTTGATATAAGCCCTTTATGTGACGTCGCTCAGATGTCCGACTGTGGCATTCTTGTTATTTACCTTTGATATAAGCCCTTTATGTGATGTCGCTCAGACGTCTGACTGTGGCATCCTTGTTATTTACTTTTGATATAAGCCCTTTATGTGATGTCGCTCAGACGTCCGACTATGGCATCCTTGTTATTTACTTTTGATATAAGCCCTTTATGTGATTTCGCTCAGACGTCCGACTGTGGCATCCTTGTTATTTACTTTCGTTATAAGCCCTTTTCGAGATGTCGCTTAGACGTCCGACTGTGGCATGTACTGTCATTTACGTTTCAATATAAGCCCTTTATGTGGTGTCGCCCTGATGCCCGACTGCGGCATGTTAATTTATTCTACCTTTCGAGGCGTCGCTTCAGACACCCGATCGGTCTTCAGCTATTTTATTGGGATTTCGGGAGGACTACCGCCTGACTTCCTTTTTATTTAACATGCAGTGCAAATTCATTATCTGAGTGCGCATTACTAGTCTGCTCATGTGCTTCATGTTTGCATTTTTTATATCTTATGTCCAAACTGTCTTGCGAGTACATTAAAAGTACTCACCTGGCTTGTTGATTTGGCCAGATGTTGACGAAGGCGATCTTATGTATGAAGAGTACGATAGCGAGTCCGACGCCTAGAGGAGTCCCAGTCAGTCCCATGCGATCCTGGAGTTGGTCACTTGTATTATATACGCTACCGCCACCCTAATAAAATCATCAAGCCACACTCCGGCGCTTGATGAGTTGTAAGATTTTGGAGTCATGTCACCCACTTCACTGTGAAATATCCAGCACTACTTTTATTACGAGTCAATAGTTATGCCACCATACCCTTTGTGTCATATCCGCCTTTATGTATAATATCGGCGTGCTTGTAATAAATTGTTGAGCAGCCTCAACTCAACCTTGTATAATATTTAATATTTCTGGATTTCTGTATCAAGGATTTGTCTACCAGTAAGGAGGATTCTCCTATACCGGTCTGATATAATGGTCGGTTTTTCAATAAATGTTTTATTGGAAAACTGGTCCTGACAACCTTGGTATCAGAGCCAGGCTGACTGTAGGAAGCCACTAGGTGCGATCGCTGATCGGTTATTAGCGTAATAAGTGCTATTTTAACATTTTGCAAATGTAGCAATTTTCTGTTAGTCATCATAAATTTATGATTTGACTATTTGGAATTTCTGTCTACATTTGTAGATGGCTGGCAGCGACTGTGAGTCACAAGTGTTCGCCAATGTACCTGAGGGGTTTATCAAGCTTCTCGTCTCCATCACCAAGGTCGTGATCGGTCCATCGGCTCGTCCGGAGTTCACACTCTACCAGCAGAAGATCAGCGACAGCGTGTCTATGCACCAGGCCTTGGTGCAATTCAAGGGAGGACGTTCTGAATCACGCCGCTTCCGATTTGTTGGGAGGGCCATGCCTACGGAGAGGCATGCCATGCAGATGGCTGCCCGTGAGGCAATAGCTCGTCTCCGGGATGCTCTTCCTTCGATGAAGGCTCGTCGCTACCGCTACCTCCCTTGCCACGTGCCATACACATGTCACTATGCGTTCGCTTGCGCTAGGGGGGAGAGAGATGAGGCTATTGAAATGTTGGTTGAGTATCTCAAAGCTCTTGAGGCCGCTTTTGATAACCTCGTGGACGACCTCATGGCTGCTCGTATGGACTTAGTTCAGGGCTGTTCCGCCAACAGGAGGGAGCTCCTCCATATAGCACCACCACAGACTTACGTCTCGTCCTCAGCATCCTATGCACCTGCCATCTTAGCCACCGCTCGTCGCGTGCCTACCACTGAGGAGTTTGACCAAGTCATTGCCCCTACTCCAGTCAGTGCTGCACCACCTGCCGCTCCCGCACTAGCTCCTCAACCCAGTACTTTGCGCGTGGAGCCTATTAGTGAGGAGGAGGTTGAGTCTCCAGCGTTACTGGGTCTTACCCTCGGCAGGCCGAGGGAAGTTTTTACCATCTCCGACTGAGTGCGCCTAGCAGCCGTGTGATGTACAAGCTTGTATGATATGTTTATATGTATATAGGTTTGGTGAGAAGTAGTTTGTGTGCACATCATGTAGGAACTCGGAGAAGTGCACTAGCCTAAATAACATGTCAGGAATGTGTACGCACATCCTGAGTGATGTATTGTATAATTACGGCTTGCGTGTAAGATATGTACTGAGCGGTCCTTCTCCATGCGCAATCAAGTATTTTCTTGAAAATTTTGGAGTTCTTAAAATTCTGCCTTTGCAAAAATTATTTATTTTTGCCACTCAATTTTTCTCATGAGTTCTGCAAAAATACCCCAGAGTGGAAAATGCCTCGTCCCTGGACTCGCTCCACGCCAAGTCCACCGGAAGAAAATTATGGTACTCAAACAAGTAACAATTTCACACAGGGGCAGTCAAGTCAGCAAGGCAGTGAAGCAGCATTTTTGTTGGGGATCGTAGCAGAAATTAAAATTTTCCTATGCATCACCAAGATCTATCCATGGAGTATTCTAGCAACGAGGGGATAGGAGAGCATCTACATACCACTTGTAGATCGCAACGGAAGCGTTCAAGGAGAACGTGGATGATGGAGTCGTACTCGCCGTGATCCGAATCACCGATGACCAGCGCCGAAAGGACGGCACCTCCGCGTTCAACACACGTACGGGACGATCGACGTATCCTCCTTCTTGATCCAGCAAGGGGAAAGGAGAGGTTGATGAAGATCCAGCAGCACGACGGCGTGTTGGTGGATGCTGCAGAGTTCCAGCAGGGCTTCGCCGAGCTTCTGTGGAGAGAGGGAGAGGTGTAACGGGGAGAGGGAGGTGCCAATGCAGCAGGGGTGCGGCTGCCCTCCCTCTCCCCCCTTTATATAGGCCCCCTAGGGGGGGGCCGCCCTGGAGATGCATCTCCAGGAGGGGCGGCGGCCAAGGGGGTTGCCTTGCCCCCCAAGGCAAGTGGGGCGCCCCCTGCCCTAGGGTTTCCAACCCTAGGCACAGGGGGGAGGCCCATGGGGGGGCGCACCAGCCCACTATGGGCTGGTTCCCTCCCCACTTCAGCCCACGGGGCCCTCCGGGATGGGTGGCCCCACCCGATGGACCCCCGGGACCCATCTGGTGGTTCCGGTACAATACCGGTGACCCCTGGATCCTTCCCGATGGTCGAAACGACACTTCCTATATATAATTCTTCACCTCCGGACCAATCCGGAACCTCGTGACGTCCGGGATCTCATCCGGGACTCCGAACAACCTTCGGTTTGCTGCATACTAATATCTTTAACAACCCTAGCGTCACCGAACCTTAAGTGTGTAGACCCTACGGGTTCGGGAGACATGCAGACATGACCGAGACGATCTCCAGTCAATAACCAACAGCGGGATCTGGATACCCATGTTGGCTCCCACATGCTCCTCGATGATCTCATCGGATGAACCACGATGTCGAGGACTTAATCAATCCCGTACTCAATTCCCTTTGTCCATCGGTACGATACTTGCCCGAGATTCGATCGTCGGTATACCGATACCTTGTTCAATCTCGTTACCGGCAAGTCTCTTTACTCGTTCCCATAATACATCATCCCGTGAACAACACCTTGATCACATTGAGCTCATTATGATGATGTCTTACTGAGTGGGCCCAGAGATACCTCTCCGTCACACGGAGTGACAAATCCCAGTCTCGATTCATGCCAACCCAACAGATACTTTCGGAGATACCTGTAGTGCACCTTTATAGTCACCCAGTTACGTTGTGACGTTTGATACACCCAAAGCACTCCTACGGTATCCGGGAATTGCATAATCTCATGGTCTAAGGAATGATACTTGACATTCAGAAAAGCTCTAGCAAACGAACTATACGATCTTTTGTGCTATGCTTAGGTTTGGGTCTTGTCCATCACATCATTCTCCTAATGATGTGATCCCGTTATCAATGACATCCCTATGTCCATAGTCAGGAAACCATGACTATCTATTGATCAACGAGCTAGTCAACTAGAGGCTTACTAGGGACACATTGAGGTCTATGTATTCACACATGTATTATGATTTCCGAACAATACAATTATAGCATGAACAATAGACAATTATCATGAACAAGGAAATATAATAATCCATTTATTATTGCCTCTAGGGCATATTTCCAACAGTCTCCCACTTGCACTAGAGACAATAGTCTAGTTACCTTGTGATGAATCGCACACCCATGGAATTTTGGTGTTGATCATGTTTTGCTCTAGGGAGAGGTTTAGTCAACGGATCTGCCACATTCAGGTCCGTATGTACTTTACAAATCTCTATGTCTCCATTTTGAACACTTTCACGAATGGAGTTGAAGCGACGCTTGATATGCCTTGTCTTCCTGTGAAACCTGGGCTCCTTCGCAAGGGCAATTGCTCCAGTGTTGTCACAGAAGAGAGTCATCGGGTCCGACGCATTGGGTATGACTCCTAGGTCGGTAATGAACTCCTTCACCCAGACTGCTTCTTGTGCTGCCTCCGAGGCTGCCATATATTCTGCTTCACATGTAGATCCCGCCACCATGCTTTGCTTGCAACTGTACCAGCTTACTGCCCCTCCATTCAAAATATACACGTATCCGGTTTGTGACTTGGAGTCATCCAGATCTATGTCGAAGCTAGCGTCGACGTAACCCTTTACGACGAGCTCTTCGGCACCTCCATAAACGAGAAACATATCCTTAGTCCTTTTCAGGTACTTCAGGATGTTTTTGACCGATGTCCAGTGTTCCTTGCCGGGATTACTTTGGTACCTACCTACCAAACTTACGGCAAGGTTTACATCGGGTCTGGTACACAGCATGGCATACATAATAGACCCTATAGCTGAGGCATAGGGGATGACACTCATCTCTTCTATATCTTTTGCCGTGGTCGGGCATTGAGCCGTGCTCAATCGCACACCTTGCAATACAGGCAAGAACCCCTTCTTGGACTGATCCATTTTGAACTTCTTCAAAATCTTGTCAAGGTACGTACTTTGTGAAAGACCGATGAGGCGTCTCGATCTATCCCTATAGATCTTGATGCCTAATATATAAGCAGCTTCTCCAAGGTCCTTCATTGAAAAACATTTGTTCAAATAGGCCTTTATGCTTTCCAAGAATTCTATATCATTTCCCATCAATAGTATGTCATCCACATATAATATGAGAAATGCTACGGAGCTCCCACTCACTTTCTTGTAAACGCAGGCTTCTCCATAAGTCTGCATAAACCCAAACGCTTTGATCATCTCATCAAAGCGAATGTTCCAACTCCGAGATGCTTGCACCAGCCCATAGATGGAGCGCTGGAGCTTGCATACTTTGTTAGCATTCTTAGGATCGACAAAACCTTCCGGCTGTATCATATACAATTCTTCCTTAAGGAAGCCGTTAAGGAATGCCGTTTTGATGTCCATTTGCCATATCTCATAATCATAGTATGCGGCAATTGCTAACATGATTCGGACAGACTTCAGCTTCGCTACGGGAGAGAAAGTCTCATCGTAGTCAACCCCTTGAACTTGCCGATAACCCTTAGCGACAAGTCGAGCTTTATAGATGGTCACATTACCATCCGCGTCTGTCTTCTTCTTGAAGATCCATTTATTTTCTATGGCTCGCCGATCATCGGGCAAGTCACTCAAAGTCCATACTTTGTTTTCATACATGGATTCTTTCGCGGATTTCATGGCTTCTAGCCATTTGTCGGAATCTGGGCCCGCCATCGCTTCTTCATAGTTCGAAGGTTCACCGTTGTCCAACAACATGATTTCCAGGACAGGGTTGCCGTACCACTCTAGTGCGGAACGCGTCCTTGTGGACCTACGAAGTTCAGTAGGAGCTTGATCAGAAGTATCTTGATCATCATCATTAACCTCCTCTCTAATCGGTGCAGACACCAAAGGAACATTTTCCTGAGCTGCGCTACTTTGATTTTCAAGAGGTAGTACTTCATCAAGCTCTACTTTCCTCCCACTTACTTCTTTCGCGAGAAACTCTTTCTCTAGAAAGGACCCGTTTTTGGCAACAAAGATCTTGCCTTCGGATCTGAGGTAGAAGGTATACCCAACTGTTTCCTTGGGGTATCCTATGAAGACGCATTTTTCCGATTTGGGTTCGAGTTTTTTAGGTTGAAGTTTCTTGACATAAACATCGCAACCCCAAACTTTCAGAAATGATAGCTTAGGTTTCTTCCCAAACCATAATTCATACGGTGTCGTCTCAACGGATTTTGACGGAGCCCTATTTAAAGTGAATGCGGCTGTCTCTAGAGCATATCCCCAAAATGATAGCGGTAGATCTGTAAGAGACATCATAGACCGCACCATATCCAATAGAGTGCGATTACGACGTTCGGACACACCGTTACGCTGAGGTGTTCCAGGCGGCGTGAGTTGTGAAACGATTCTAGATTTTCTTAAGTGTGTGCCAAATTCGTGACTTAAATATTCTCCCCCATGATCTGATCGTAAGAACTTTATTTTTCTGTCACGTTGATTCTCAACCTCACTCTGAAACTCCTTGAACTTTTCAAAGGTCTCAGACTTGTGTTTCATTAAGTAGACATACCCATATCTACTCAAATCATCAGTGAGAGTGAGAACATAACGATAGCCTCCGCGAGCCTCAACGCTCATTGGACCACACACATCTGTATGTGTGATTTCCAACAAGTTGGTTGCTCGCTCCATTGTCCCTGAGAATGGAGTCTTGGTCATTTTGCCCATGAGGCACGGTTCGCACGTGTCAAATGATTCATAATCGAGAGACTCTAAAAGTCCATCAGCATGGAGCTTCTTCATGCGCTTGACACCAATGTGACCAAGGCGGCAGTGCCACAAGTATGTGGGACTATCGTTACTAACTTTACATCTTTTGGTATTCACACTATGAATATGTGTAACATCACGTACGAGATTCATTAAGAATAAACCATTAACCATCGGAGCATGACCATAAAACATACCACTCATATAAATAGAACAACCATTATTCTCGGATTTAAATGAGTAGCCATCTCGTATTAAACGAGATCCAGATACAATGTTCATGCTCAAACTTGGTACTAAATAACAATTATTGAGGTTTAAAACTAATCCCGTAGGTAAATGTAGAGGTAGCGTGCCGATGGCGATCACATCGACCCTGGAACCATTCCCGACGCGCATCGTCACCTCGTCCTTCGCTAGTCTCCGTTTATTCCGCAGCTCCTGTTTTGAGTTACAAATATGAGCAACGGCACCGGTATCAAATACCCAGGAGCTACTACGAGCACTGGTAAGGTACACATCAATTACATGTATATCACATATACCTTTAGTGTTGTCGGCCTTCTTATCTGCTAAGTACTTGGGGCAATTCCGCTTCCAGTGACCAGTTCCCTTACAATAAAAGCACTCAGTTTCAGGTTTGGGTCCATTCTTTGACTTCTTCCTAGCAACTGATTTACCAGGCGCGGCAACCTCCTTGCCGTCCTTCTTGAAGTTCTTCTTACCCTTGCCTTTCTTGAACTTAGTGGTTTTATTCACCATCAACACTTGATGTTCCTTTTTGATCTCCACCTCTGCAGATTTCAGCATTGAATACAACTCGGGAATGGTCTTTTCCATCCCCTGCATATTGTAGTTCATCACGAAGCTCTTGTAGCTAGGTGGGAGCGACTGAAGGATTCTGTCAATGACCGCCTCATCCGGGAGATTAACTTCCAGTTGAGTCAAGCGGTTGTGCAACCCAGACATCTTGAGTATGTGTTCACTGACAGAGCTATTTTCCTCCATCTTACAGCTAAAGAACTTGTCGGAGACATCATATCTCTCGACCCGGGCATGAGCTTGGAAAATCAATTTCAGCTCCTCGAACATCTCATATGCTCCGTGTTGCTCAAAACGCTTTTGGAGCCCCGGTTCTAAGCTGTAAAGCATGCCGCACTGAACGAGGGAGTAATCATCAGCACGAGACTGATGGGCGTTCATAACGTCCTGGTTCGCTGGGAATGGTGCATCACCTAGCGGTGCTTCTAGGACATAATCTTTCTTGGCAGCTATGAGGATGATCCTCAGGTTCCGGACCCAGTCCGCATAGTTGCTGCCATCATCTTTCAGCTTGGTTTTCTCTAGGAACGCGTTGAAGTTGAGGGTGACATTAGTGTGGGCCATTTGATCTACAAGACATATTGTAAAGATTTAGACTAAGTTCATGATAATTAAGTTCATCTAATCAAATTAATGAATGAACTCCCACTCAGATTTGACATCCCTCTAGTCATCTAAGTGTTACATGATCCGAGTCAACTAGGCCGTGTCCGATCATCACGTGAGACGGACTAGTCATCATCGGTGAACATCTCCATGTTGATCGTATCTTCTATACGACTCATGTTCGACCTTTCGGTCCTCCGTGTTCCGAGGCCATGTCTGTACATGCTAGGCTCGTCAATCCAACCTAAGTGTATTGCGTGTGTAAATCTGGCTTACACCCGTTGTATGCGAACGTAAGGACCTATCACACCCGATCATCACGTGGTGCTTCGGAACGACGAACCTTAGCAACGGTGCACAGTTAGGGAGAACACATTTTTGATATTTTAATGAGGGATCATCTTATTTATGCTACCGTCGTTCTAAGCAAATAAGATGTAAAACATGATAAACATCACATGCAATCAAATAGTGACATGATATGGCCAACATCATTTCGCTCCTTTGATCTCCATCTTCGGGGCGCCATGTTCATCGTCGTCACCGGCATGACACCATGATCTCCATCATCGTGTCTTCGTGAAGTTGTCACGTCAACTATTACTTCTACTACTATGGCTAACGCTTTAGCAATAAAGTAAAGTAATTACATGACGATTTAAGTTGACACGCAGGTCATAAATAAATAAAGACAACTCCTATGGCTCCTGCCGGTTGTCATACTCATCGACATGCAAGTCGTGATTCCTATTACAATAACAAGATCATCTCATACATCACATGATTCATCACAACTTCTGGCCATATCACATCACAAAGCACTTGCTGCAAAAACAAGTTAGACGTCCTCTAATTGTTGTTGCAAGTTTTTACGTGGCTGTTTATAGGTTGCTAGCAAGAACGTTTCTTACCTACGTTAAAACCACAACGTGAATTGTCAATCTCTATTTACCCTTCATAAGGACCCTGTTCATCGAATCCGATCCAACTAAAGTGGGAGAGACAGACACCCGCCAGCCACCTTATGCAACTAGTGCATGTCAGTCGGTGGAACCGGTCTCACGTAAGCGTACGTGTAAGGTTGGTCCGGGCCGCTTCATCCCACAATACCGCTGAACCAAGATAGGACTAGTAACGGCAAGAAGAATTGACAATTCGACGCCCACAACTACTTTGTGTTCTACTCGTGCATAGAAACTACGCATAGACCTAGCTCTGATACCACTGTTGGGGATCGTAGCAGAAATTAAAATTTTCCTACGCATCACCAAGATCTATCCATGGAGTATTCTAGCAACGAGGGGATAGGAGAGCGTCTACATACCACTTGTAGATCGCAACAGAAGCGTTCAAGGAGAACGTGGATGATGGAGTCGTACTCGCCGTGATCCGAATCACTGATGACCAGCGCCGAAAGGAAGGCACCTCCGCGTTCAACACACGTACGGGATGATCGACGTCTCCTCCTTCTTGATCCAGCAAGGGGAAAGGAGAGGTTGATGAAGATCCAGCAGCACGACGGCGTGGTGGTGGATGCAGCAGAGTTCCAGCAGGGCTTCGCCGAGCTTCTGTGGAGAGAGGGAGAGGTGTAACGGGGAGAGGGAGGCGCCAATGCAGCAGGGGTGCGGGTGCCCTCCCTCTCCCCCCTTTATATAGGCCCCCTAGGGGGGGCGCCGCCCTGGAGATGCATCTCCAGGAGGGGCGGCGGCCAAGGGGGGTGCCTTGCCCCCCAAGGCAAGTGGGGCGCCCCCTGCCCTAGGGTTTCCAACCCTAGGCGCAGGGGGGAGGCCCATGGGGGGGCGTACCAGCCCACTATGGGCTGGTTCCCACCCCACTTCAGCCAACGGGGCCCTCCGGGATGGGTGGCCGCACCCGGTGGACCCTCGGGACCCATCTGGTGGTCCCGGTACAATATCGGTGACCCCCGAATCCTTCCCGATGGCCGAAACGACACTTCCTATATATAATTCTTCACCTCCGGACTAATCCGGAACCTCTCGTGACGTCCGGGATCTCATCCGGGACTCCGAACAACCTTCGGTTTGCTGCATACTAATATCTTTAACAACCCTAGCGTCACCAAACCTTAAGTGTGTAGACCCTACGGGTTCGGGAGACATGCAGACATGACCGAGACGATCTCCAGTCAATAACCAACAGCGGGATCTGGATACCCATGTTGGCTCCCACATGCTCCTCGATGATCTCATCGGATGAACCACGATGTCGAGGACTTAATCAATCCTGTACTCAATTCCCTTTGTCCATCGGTACGATACTTGCCCGAGATTCGATCGTCGGTATACCGATACCTTGTTCAATCTCGTTACCGGCAAGTCTCTTTACTCGTTCCCGTAATACATCATCCCGTGAACAACACCTTGATCACATTGAGCTCATTATGATGATGTCTTACCGAGTGGGCCCAGAGATACCTCTCCGTCACACGGAGTGACAAATCCCAGTCTCGATTCATGCCAACCCAACAGATACTTTCGGAGATACCTGTAGTGCACCTTTATAGTCACCCAGTTACGTTGTGACGTTTGATACACCCAAAGCACTCCTACGGTATCCGGGAGTTGCATAATCTCATGGTCTAAGGAATGATACTTGACATTCAGAAAAGCTCTAGCAAACGAACTATACGATCTTGTGCTATGCTTAGGTTTGGGTCTTGTCCATCACATCATTCTCCTAATGATGTGATCCCGTTATCAACGACATCCCTATGTCCATAGTCAGGAAACCATGACTATCTATTGATCAACGAGCTAGTCAACTAGAGGCTTACTAGGGACACATTGAGGTCTATGTATTCACACATGTATTATGATTTCCGAACAATACAATTATAGCATGAACAATAGACAATTATCATGAACAAGGAAATATAATAATCCATTTATTATTGCCTCTAGGGCATATTTCCAACAATTTTCTCAAGTATGCTGCCTTTACGAGCAAAGCCAGCAGCAACATCAAGAAATGATGAACCATGCTATCAATATGGGAAATCACCGTGAACCATATCAGCAGCATTCCAAATTGTCTGAACTACAAAAGACACGTCCCCCAACGTTCTCTCGCACTGATAGACCTCTTGAGGCCGATGATTGGCTTCGAGACATTGAAAGGAAGTTAATTATTGCACAATGTTCGGACCGTGAGAAGGTACTTTATGCACCTCACTACCTCACTGGAGCAGCTGCATCATGGTGGGAAATTTCCTACACATGCACCCCAATGAAAATAACATCACCTGGGAAGAATTTAAAGAATGTTTTCGTGGGGTGCACATTCCCAGAAGCATTATGAGGATCAAGAAAAGGGAGTTTGATGACCTCAAGCAGAGAAGCATGACAGTGACTGAGTATAATAGTCAGTTTACTCAATTATCTCGTTATGCCAACGAAGAGCATATGACTGAAAATAAAAGGATGGAAAAATTTCTGGACGGTCTGGCAACAGCACTTAAATGCCAGCTGGTCGTAGACACCTTTCCGGATTTCAAAACACTTGTGGACAAAGCTATTACATTGGAAAATGAGCGCCGCAGCTTGGAGGATTTTTGCAAGTGCAAAAGGGACAAGACTACTCATGCTCGCAACAACCGGAACAAGGCTGATTTTCAGAAGTTTGGAGCGAACAAATCCACAACCATTGTTCCACGCCCAAACAAAAATTTTCATGCAAGGGACAAGGATTTTACATATCACCCAGGTGTTACTTGCTACACTTGTGGAGAGGAAGGACACTATGCCAAACAGTGCCCAAAGCCAAGAAACTCGGGCCCCAAGCCGAACAACAGTGGAAATAATTCAACACCCAAGTGTAACAACTTCAACCCCAATAGCAATCACAAGAAGGGTCACTTGAACCATGTGACCAAGGAGGAAGCACAGAATGCCCCAGATATCGTACTCGGTATGTTCCCTGTCAACACAATACCTGCCACGGTTTTGTTTGATTCTGGAGCTTCTCACTCGTTCATTTCAAAGGAATTTGCTTTGCAACATGATTTTTCGATGCTTCCCTTGGAAAAATCCATGACCATCAGGTCCCCCGGGATTAAGAAAATCACTCAGAGTTACTGCCAAGGTGTGGTTATTGAGATTGAGGGACTAAAGTTTCAGGCAAACCTCATTGTATTGGAAAATAAGGGACTGGATGTTATCCTAGGAATGGACTGGTTAACCACCAACAAGGGATTTATCAACTGCTTCAATTGGACTGTAATTCTTACTCATCATCACGGGAAGACGATAAAAATTGCAGCTCAAGGAAGACCAATATCACGGCAACCAAGGTTGAACAAGGTGGACATTTCAGAGTTAAGAAAAGTTCCAGTGGTGTGTGAGTTCCCTGACGTATTTCCCGAAGAACTACCAGGCATGCCACCAGACCGGGAAATAGAGTTCATCATTGAACTAGCACCTGGAACCACCCCCATTTACAAGAAACCCTATAGAATGGCACCCTCCGAGTTGGTAGAATTAAAGAAGCAAATAAAAGAATTACTGGACAAGGGATTTATACGGGCCAGCTCCTCACCTTGGGGTTCACCAGTATTATTTGCCAAGAAAAAGGATGGGACACTGAGATTATGTATAGACTATCGAGCACTCAACATGGTCACCATCAAAAACAAATATCCGATGCCACGGATAAATGATTTATTTGACCAGCTCGCACAAGCCAAGGTTTTCTCAAAAATTGATTTAAGGTCAGGGTATCATCAATTAAAAGTACGGACATAAGATATCCCTAAGACAACATTCACCTCCAGATACGGATTATATGAATTTACAGTAATGCCATTCGGACTGACAAACGCCCCCGCATATTTTGTCCGCCTCATGAACAAAGTATTTATGAAATTTATGGAAAAATTTGTTGTGGTGTTCATTGATGATATTCTGGTATACTCTAGGACACCAGAAGAGCATGCTGAACATCTCAGAATTGTACTGGGAGAATTAAGGAAACATCAATTATACGCCAAATTCAGCAAATGTGAATTTTGGTTAAGACAGTTTGGTTTTCTAGGCCACATATTAACCCAAGAAGGTGTTGCCGTGGAACCAGAAAAAGTCAAGGCCATACTTGGCTAGAAACCGCCAGCCAACGTAACAGATGTACGAACTCTCCTGGGAATGGCTGGATATTACCGAAGGTTTATTGAGGGGTTCTCCACCATAGCAAAATCAATGACAGAGTTACTCAAGAAGGATAAGAAATTTTTATGGACTGAAGCTTGCGAGAAAAGTTTCCAAGAACTCAAAAGGAAATTAACAACAACACCAGTATTGGTTGTACCAGACATACACAAAAGTTTTGAAGTATATTGTGACGCATCCCGGAAGGGCCTCGGATGCGTACTAATGCAAGAAGGCAAAGTAGTCGCATACGCTTCCAGGCAACTACGAAAGCATGAAGAAAATTATCCTACTCATGACTTGGAATTGGCAGCAGTCATTCATGCACTCAAAGAGTGGAGGCACTTTTTGCTTGGAAATCGTTGTGAAATATAAACGGACCATAAAAGTCTCAAATATATTTTCACACAACCAGAACTCAATTTACGACAACGGCGCTGGTTGGAATTAGTGAAAGATTATGATGTGGGCATTCACTACCATCCAGGAAAGGCGAATGTAGTGGCAGATGCTCTTAGTCGAAACCCCAGCCCGGGCAACGACAGTCTACAGAACTTGAGACCGGAATTTCAGCAAGAATTTGCCAAACTCAATTTGGTGATGGTCACGGAAGGCAATGTGTCAAATTTGGAAATACAGCCCACCCTAAGGGAACAGATTAAGAAGGCTCAGCATGGACACCCCAGCATCGAAGGCATAAAAAGAAAAGTGAGTCTGGGCAAGGCTTCAGAATTCGTCGTAGACGATAAGGGAATATTATGGTACAGGGACAGACTTTGAGTACCAAACATAGACGACCTCAAACAGCAAATTCTAGCCGAAGGCCACACCGCTCCATATTCAATCCACCCTGGAGGAACCAAAATGTACAAGGACATTCAGGAAAAATTTTGGTGGCACGGTATGAAGAGGGATATAGCCACATTCATTGTATGTTGTGATTCATGTCAGCGCATTAAAGCCGAGCTCAAAAAACCAGCAGGACTATTACAACCAAACAGAATACCTGAGTGGAAATGGGACGAAATTGGAATGGATTTTATTGTTGGACTACCTCGGTCAAGACACGGAAATGATGCCATATGGGTCATCACATATAGATTAACTAAGGTGGCACATTTCATCCCAGTAAAGACAACCCACACCACTCAGAAGCTTGCCAAACTTTATCTCTCTCGTATACTTTGTCTGCATGGAATTCCAAAGACTATAATATCCGACAGAGGCACTCAATTCGTCTCTAGATTTTGGGATCATTTACAACAAGCTCTGGGAACTCAACTAGTATTCAGTACAGCATACCACCCCCAGACTGGAGGACAAACTGAACATGTGAACCAAATTCTGGAGGACATGCTAAGAGCATGTGTTCTCACCTATGGAACCAGTTGGAAAGAAAGCTTGCCGTATGCCGAGTTCGCATACAACAACAGTTACCAAGCGAGTCTACAAATGGCACCTTTTGAAGCCTTGTACGGGCGAAGATGCCGTACCCCATTAAATTGGTCAGAAACAGGAGACGTTCGTATCTTCGGCCCAGACATGCTCAAGGAAGCTGAGGAGAAAGTTAGACTAATCAGGGATCGACTCAAGACAGCCCAGAGCCGACAAAAGAGTTATTACGATAAAAAACATCGTGAAGTCAGCTTTGAACCCGGTGAATATGTGTATCTACGAGTATCTCCTATGAGAGGTCTGCAACGATTCAAAGTTAAAGGAAAGCTAGCACCACGGTTTATTGGACCCTTCTGTGTGATTGCACGAAGAGGCACAGTGGCCTACCAGCTAGACCTACCCGAAGAACTGTCAGACGTCCACGACGTGTTCCACGTCTCACAATTGAGGAAATGTGTAAGCAACCCAGAAAAGCATGTATCGCACGAGAACATTGACATGCAACCAGACCTCACCTAGACGGAACGTCCAATAAAAATATTAGAGGAGTCCGAAAGGAGGACCCGTCAGAAAACAATTAAGTTTTTCAAGGTTCAGTGGAGCAATCACACTGAGGATGAAGCAACATGGGAAAGAGAGGATTTTCTTCGGACAGAGTACCCACACCTATTTGAGGATCAGCTGAAATCTCGGGGACGAGATTTTTCCTAAGGGGGTAGGTGTTGTAACAATCCAAAAATTTTGATTTGGTTTTTATCAAATTCTTTAATTATTTGGAAGGAGGTTATTTTAATTTTTTTTCTAAAAGACTCTCCTTCTCAAAAAATTTCTTTTATGACAAGTATTTTTATGGGTTTTTCCCAACCTTGATTGATTGGTCTTGAAGATTTTTCATCTTGTGTTGGCTCAACACAAATAATTTTGGAAGGTTTTTACAATTCTTTTTATTGAAAAGAATTCCTATAAATTATGGATTTATTCTTCCCCATTCAAAAATTTCTCTCTTGCCATGGCCTATGTAGAAAATTTTCTTCCAAAACCCACCTCCCTACTTTGGGTCAAGCCAAGCATCCAATTCCAGCAAGTTTCAACCTCTTTTAGATTTTTTTCTATTTATTTTATCCTCAAACCTTTTTCTGTAATTTAATTTGGACCTTAGTGATTTATAAAGGAACTACTAGATTTCCTTTGAGTTTTGGTTCCAAATAAACTAGCGGAGTCACCCGCGCAATTGCGCGGCTAGATAGGCATTTTGTGTGGAATTATCTCGCTTCTACAATACTTGGAGGTACCAAAATATGCGGTGGGAATATTTTCTCTACATAATTACGCATGGGTAACACCAATTAATATTTTTATCTAATGTCAAAAGGGGGCTTTGTCCCTTTATTGCTTCCATTCTTTTTCTTGAACGAAAATTTATTGTTATACACCTACGAAATGACACTTGTGGGTTGTAGTTGCATTGCACTGACCCATGGGTACGTCCCGTGGTAACAAATCAGTGATTGTTGTTTGTATGGAGACAAACGTATAAGGCCAGAGCACTTATATGTACATATAACTCCTTTTTGAACATTGTAGAATTGTATAAAGTATTCGATTGTTTATTCCTACGATGAATGAGATTTTCTTCGACTACAACCGCATTTCCTAGCATTTTGGTCAATAACCATCAAACATTGAAATAGGTAAACACCCGTTAGTCCAATGCCACATGCCTACAGTTCATCAACTACTTTTCTTGACGAAGAAAAAAATACATTTTATAAATAATAAACATCAGCTAACCTTGTGCCAACACCCATGGTAACATAGAAGATGCAAAAAATGGCATCTCAAATTTATCTTTGAACTCAATTAGTACTGTCATTTGTATGTTTTCTTGAACCTATTCTACATAGTTTATGGACAATTCATTTCAAATGTTTTTTAGGGTTTCTTGAGCCATAACTTCGTTTCTTCACATTTCGACAAATCTGATGAAAACTTCTTATTAGCACCCTTAATGGTATAACCGGTGGACATAAAGTTGTGTACATTTCATTATATTGTGCATGTCCGTCTGAAATTGTGATAGGCAATGTATATTAGCTTTATTCGTACAGACATGAATGGAGTATTTAATTCTCAATTGTTTAGATAGTGAGTATTTACAGTTAAATTTCAACAGTTATAAGTAGGTCACACTATCATATGGAGAAGTGTATATTTTGTTCTATGTTGACTCACACATTTGCACGGTTAGAACTACTGCATTTTACATGTCATTTAGGTCTTAGCATGCTTGTCCATACATACAATCGCCTAATAGTTTTGATATGGATTTTGTTGTATAAATTTGCAAATGACAGGATTATGAAAATATTTTGATGAGAAATAGACTATGTTTTTGCTTGTTGTATCCAAAATTATATAAAAACTTTATTATGCATTTACTATTTATTGACAATGTATAGATGCATCTGAAAACCCTTTTATGATTTGCTTTATTGTAAATTCATGCACGAATAGAAGTGATCTTTATCCACCTAATAATGTTTTTAATATAAACATTTTATCTGAATTTACCTATTAAGGAATTCACTTGGAGTTTGAACAAATCCTAATTAGCTAATTTTATTTTGTTATTATTTTATTTTTAACAAAAAATACTTTTCCTATCTTTAAAATAAAAATATCTCATTAAGTATTTCATATTGAGTTTTGTAGTAACCGAATAAATCACTATCTTTTTCCCATTTAGTAACATTTTCTAATATTAGAAATAAATACAAATTTAGCTATATGATTTTCATTGCTTTCTCCCACTATTTTATTCGTCCTTTGGATTATCCTTCCCATTCAGTAACATTTTATAATATTAGAAATAAATTCAAATTTAGCTATATGATTTTCATTGCTTTCTCCCACTATTTTATTCGTCCTTTGGATTATCCTTTTTTAGGGGATTATCTTATCTGCTCGAGTATGAAGTGGGCCGGTATGCGGCATGTTGGTTTATGTCTAGCGTGGCTGGCGTTTCTGTTCTTATATCCTATTAGAATTCACTTTCACGTAGAACACATTTGTTTTGTTTGTCTAAAAAACGTAGAACACATTTGTAGTTGTAGGTCTCCTCTTGTACGTCTCCTTATCATATACTCGTACGTGATTGTGCTTTGCACCTTTCCATTCTAACACATGTACGTGACAAATTCTTCATATTAGAATCTGAACTGGAATCGGTTACACGCTTTTTCTAGAAGTGTAGAATTAGTATCCCTCCGGTTTTAGACGTGTAGAATTAGGATTCCTCTACCGGCCGGTTTACACAGTACGGATTGTATGTAATGGCGTGTAGTACTTGCCTAATATCAGTTTCTTTTACGTGTAGTACTTTTCTAATCTCCACCGTTGATACATCTTAGTTTTCAGGGTGTCAAATCAGCAGCGTTCGTTTTCTATCGTTTTAAGTGTATAACTAGCAGGTCCACCCGCGCATTTGCGCGGCTAGATAATTATTATTTTATTTAATTATTTTAGACGACCATATGTGGCATTTCAATATTTGTTTCTCTTTGTGATGAAACCTACGTAGTATATCAATAAATGTTTATTTCTTAGGTGCCACTAAAAACTAAAAGTTGTTCGACAATGATATTTAAATAATCACTTTCTTAGGAAGTGATTTAATTGTTGTCGTGATGTATGTATTGAGGGTTACCCCTCTTTAAAGTTGTATCATTTTAATATGTCTACATTAATTTACACTTTGTTGCTCTATTTACCCATGCCTATGTTTAGCCATGAATCTATGAAATTATCATAGAGTCGCATGCTTCATCATTAATTGTCACTATGAAACAACTGTAGTTGTAGTCTCATGTCACTTGCTTTTCTCTAATTTTCTAATTTTTGCCTTCAATAAATGCAGGAGGCTTGATTTTACGGTCTTTTTTTGTTTGATTCTATAGACCCAACTATTACATTATTGTATTAGGTGTGACTATGTTTCTCCAGATCCCAACTATTGAATGATGCACATAAAGGAAAATTACTATCCTTCAAGGCACCCCTAGCGAGATGGAGCTCGCCGGTACTCTAGTCTCATTTAAGATTGATAGATATAATAGGAGTATTATGTATTCCCCTATTACATCATTGGTTTTATCAAACCTATAGTTTCATGCACAAACTATTGTTCTATTATGTGCAAGCCGCCTATAGTTATTACATGTGATTATGGATGGAAGTGTAGCATAAAAAGAGCTGTAATTCTGATGCTTTTCCACCATAATGAGTACTCGCCGGCCTACTTGCTTTTTCCCATATGGTTTTGTTTTACTATATCAGTTCAACCGTTTTCTCACGGCATCTTCGAGCTTATATTTGTATGATGTTATGTATTGGTGATAGGAAAACTGCCTTCAAGGATGTATGTTTGGTGGTCTACATTGATGTTGGATGGACCCTTTGACTCAATCAAGTGCCCCCTAATATATATTCATGTGTCATACCATACTTCTGCTAGAAACTGTTCCCTCCATAACCCTATGTCTTTGGTTCTATTTCTTGTGCAGTTGCTCTCCTACTATCATGTCTTATTCATCTATCATGTCATGAACATATAGCTTTAGCCAATTAAGATTCTCCATGTAGAAGCTATTTAGGGAAGGATAATGTTCTTTGCGAAATTCATAAAAGGGTTGATAGTACAAAATGAACTGCTTGCAAGTGTACACACGTTCATGCTTCAAGCACATGTAAATTTACATAAAGAAATAAAATTATTTATGCCTGAAAGAATGTGTAAATTTACATAAAAATAAAATAAAATTAATCTGTGCCTAAACAAATGAATAATTAATGCTGTAGAAAACAATCTTGTAGTAATAATCATGGAAAATAATTTTTGAAACATCAGGCAAATCTCATCAAATTAATTTAATGTAAAATTACACGCACATCAAAGACAGATGTTAATGCATAAGAAATTAGAAAACATCAGAATTTTGAAATTTAAAGATGTTATTTTAACACGGAGCTTATCCACTTGTTCGACATTTTTTTCACTATGAACACTGAGAAGAAAGGTTAATCCCGTCCAACGCACCACGTGGTGCAGCAATAGTACGCAATCACTATTTCTTCTCATGAAGCCTTGGGACATCTCCACTTTCAGTAATCACTCATGCCGTCCCATCGGAGCCGGTGGCTTACGTCGACGCTTTTCATGTGGCAGCGCTTTCCACCTTCCATCTCCGCGCTAGCACTCCTAGTTGCCACCCTGCTGCTCCTCCAGCTCCACGATGTACGCGCTCGTACTCCTCCTAGCACACCCTGCTGGTTCTCCAGCTCCACAACGTGCATGCCGGCGCATCCATTGCCACACCAACTGCTGTTTATGGCAGGCTACTGACCGCGGATCGCCACCATCCCGCTCTACAGCAGCTGCACGCCGGATGCCCCTCCTTGCTTACCTGCCACCTCCTGCACAGCGCTTGTTCAATTTGTGGCCATCCTTTTAACCCGCTGCTCTCGCCTTGTGATACTGGTACCTGATGTTGTGTTTGTCCAAGCTATTGTTGTCCGAGCCAGTGGTACTGTGGTGGGTCCGAAGGAGCTTCTCAGCTTCCTGCTCGATGAAGATGATGAAAAAGAGTTTGTCTTAGTCTGGCCGATGCCGAGCTGCACGGAAGACTGGTTTGTGCTGGTGCTGAGGCGGAAGGAGCGCACGGGAAGGCGGTCCACTTTGAGTTGGGAAGTTATGGTGGCCATGATAGCCTTCTACTGGTGTTGTCGCCGGCGTCGGCGTCGGTATTGCCGGCCACGCCGTCCCTCTCGCAGGAAGTCTTGCACTTTAGGTCAAGATAATGGCCTTCTTCCATAGCGTTTACTCGGGAGTTTCGTTGCCTTTTCTTGCTCCGACCGGCTCGCAGTGGCGTCGAAGCCGGCAGCGCTACAGCTTGGGATCTCAGGCGTGTGCGTTGCCAAGTTGGAGCCAGGCCAAGGCACTTATGGGTACTCCTTTATTTTATTTTTTTGCTTACATCAGCGATGAAGATTGTAATGTGATTGGGATTCAGAGGTACTTTCCTTTCTTGTAGCACTGTACGGTTACAATTGTAAGTGTACACACTTTCGGACACTTCCTTTCTTCTGCGTTGGCGTCTTCCTTTAATTTTTTTTTCTGGAATAGACTTTTCCTTAGTTAGCTCTAGTGTGTTCCAATACCAACCGTACCCCTATGAGTTATGTCTAACTGTGTCAGGCTGTTTTTTAAGGCATATAAATTGGACAACTTACGTATGTAACACTATATCTTTTAAATCTCAACCATTAATTTTTATTATGAACGATTGAGATAATTTAATCTGTGTGCATGAACGTGATGGCTTGTTTGCCTCTTGTCTTAATTATATAATAGATATAGATTCCTCTGGCTAGTCCTTAGTGCCCTCAACCTAGATCCATCAAGATCTGCTAGTCCACAGTTCAAAATTTTCAAAATTTGCTTGCAGTAAGTTTGGATCAGATTTGCCATTTTTTGTGAAATTCATTCTTTTCCTTTTCCAAAAATTCTGAGAAAATTCAGGCAGTCCTTCGATGCATCAAGAGGCCATCCCACCAAGTCTCAGCTCAAGAAAAATTTTCCACATACGCCAAACATTTCATCGAACAGCTGGTGTGCACTGTTCATGTTCAAATTCAGAGTTTCAGTGTTAAGTTTCAGTGGCAGTGTCGTTTTCTTCAGAACCTCGGCGTCGATCTCGCCAGTGCATGCGTTGGCGCCTTGCTCACTGCTCCCCCTTCTTATCCAGTGCGCCGCCCGGTTGCTTGGCCGGTTGCGAGCGTCGGTGGCGACGTGTCATGCCAACTCCGGCGCCTCCCGCGGTGGCAGAACCGCCCGTTGCGGCCAGCAGGGGCCAGCCCTGCAGTACGGCGCCGTCCAGCACCGCCCACACCACCAGGAGCCTCCATGTGGCTGTCCTCTTCTCTGCGCGCACTGCAGAACCGTTGCCATGGCCTAAGAGGCGCAGAGCGCGCTCTCTGCCGCCGCCGAGCCCGTGAGGCCGTTCCGTCGAAGGCTTGGAGTATCGCCCAAGTTGTTCCAAGATTAGCCGTTAAATGGAACCAATGAACCAATCCGCAACTGCCCAGTCACCTAAGTCGTCAGCTCGACCACCACCTCGCCGTAATTACTCGTGGAGAAATCCTGTTCTCGGCAACCGCTTCGGGCTGGCTATAAATGGAGGCCCCGAGCTCGCCTTCGACCCAGCACCACTCCTCCACCTCACCAGAACCACGCCCGGCCGCTAGAAGGACCTCGAGGAGGCCTTCTTCCCCAACTCCGGCCGCCCCGATCCGCTTCGGGCTTCGGCAAGATTCTCTCTGGTGAGAGCACCCCCGCCTCCCAAACTGTGCCAGTAGCCTCCTAGTGCACCCACTTCCCTAACCCGCGCTTCAATTTGGCGTTTGCAGCTCTCTTCGGTGGGATCCATGCCTCGACCGAGAACCGCCGTCCGCCGGAGTGGAAGCCGCCGTGGACGTGGTGCTCGCCGACGACCAAGTCCACCACCCACCGACGCGGAATTGTCCCGTGAGTGCAACCATCCCTTGCCCTCCTCTGGATCGCCGTCGATCGTCGCCGGCGATCATCGTTTGCTTCGGTCGAGCGGTGAGATCTTAAACCTGACATGCGAGACCCCCTCGTCAGCCTCTCCCTTCTGAAAGCGCCTCCGGGCAAAGTACATTTTCCCTTTGGGTTGGCGTATTTCTAACTGAAGCGTTTTCTGTTTTTCTAAACTAGCCCCTCAAAAGTTTCTGTTTCATCACAGATTAGTCCCTGGACTAAAACCTTTATAACTTTTGAACAAAAGATGATTTTGAGCTGATTCTTTTTCTGCCATCTTTATTTTTCTATCTAGTTTTTTATCATATTTATTTGAAAAATATTTGGAACAATTGTTATGCATGCACGGTATTTACGTTAGTATCCGATTTCTTTTATAACGTAGATACCGAAGGAGGTGACGGAGCCGCAAACTTCGCCAAGCTAGACTCCGACTACTCCGAACCAGGAAAGCATGTTTGAACCTTTGATATGATGAGTGTTTTGCATGTTTGCTTGAGTGGTTTTCTCATGGCATGTTTATATTAGGCATCTACAATGCCAGTGAGGAGGCTACGAGGTTGGCCTTCCTCAACCGGCTGGAAGCCTTGGATGCCTTTGCTGAGAAGCACCTCGACCTCGCCACAAAAGCCGCCGCTCCTTAGCCGCCGCCGGTCGGTGGCCCGGCGCACTAAGTTGAGAAGGAGGAGGTCGTACGTTCATGGATGCCATCTTTCTTCTTGCCTTCTGTAGCCACCACTGCGATCGCATCATCGTGGCCTTAATTCTTATTGTGTTGTTGCATTCTCGTTCCAGTCAATACCGACATGTGTGATCCCTTTGCTTAATTATATGCATCACTGTAACTAGTACTCCATCCGTCAATTTATAAGTTGTGCTTACCTTTTCCATCAACTTCGTGCAACACGCGGGCATCTTGCTAGAAACACTAGAATATGTCTATATAATCCGTATGTGATAGTCCATTTGAAATCTCCAAAAGACAAATATTTAGGTACGGAGGGAGTAATATATTAGGACTACATCAAAACAATAGTGATTTCTTTCAAGTTTGTGAACAAATACTACTATTCTACTACTTTGGATCCGTCGCAACGCACGGGAACATTGCTGGTAAAAGGGAAAGGCCTGCCGCGTTCACGTCGCACCCCCACACGCCCGGGAATCGGGAGTACAGCACAGCCCGTCCGGCACGACACATACTTAGGAAGGCGTGTTGCCTAGCATTTTCACTTTCATGTGGGACCGCCGTTGAGCAAACCGACACCCGCCCCGCCCGCCGCCGGGTTGGAAAACAGAAACGAGGGAAGATCTAGCTGTAGCACGGAAGCCAAGAAATTTGGTGTCAGACGGGGCTCGTTGATAGAGTAGGAGCATTCTGTACTAGTACTACTCCTACTAGTACCAAGTTTGTACTCCTAATACTATATTACTAGTACTACCACTATACTACTAGTAGGTGCGTGCACGACACACCATCATAGGAACAAAAAACGGGAAGATCTTGTTTTGGGTGATTTATCTTTTTTTCAATCAACGTAGTATGAATAATATGATGTGGGGGGCACCCATGAAGCTTATGTGGCTTGGTTGCATGGCTTCCGAAGGTTAGAGAAAAATAAATAGATAATGTGTTTAGAGTGCACTCCACTAAATAGATACTAGTAAGGTACATGTGCATTGCATGCATGAGATTTGGCAACCAATTTGTGAATAAATACAACATTATAGCATGTAAGCTTTGAGTCATATATGCATGATGTAGATGTTCGTTTAATACTTATAGTTCATCTCATTCAAAATCATTTAGTTTTCATAAAAAAGCTAATCTATTTTAAGATTCAAGGAATTGTGCGTTGTAAAGCATAAAGTAAATTTGGGCAATTATGATACGAAAGATTCTAGAACAAAGGAGAAGTGCTTGTGTTTTGAGGTTTGTGCATTATGCTTAAGTTCAACCGTGGAGTCTTCTAGATTGTACATGTGGCAAAATCTGGTGGAATGTAGATGATATCCAACGGCCAGTAGTGCTCGGATTTGCCCTCTCTGCGCCGTCGAATTGGCTTCATCCAACGACCATCTTTGAAAGTTATTCGCACACTATATAGGGGTATGGATATACTTTGGATCCATTGCAACGGACCGGCACATCTATATCTATACCCCCTATATAGTGTGTGAAAAACTTTGAAAGTTGGTCGTTGGATGAAGCCAATCCGACGGTACAAAGATGACAAATCCGGGAACTACTGGCCGTTGGATATCATCCACCAGATTCTGCCACATGTATAATATAGAAGACTCCATGGTTGAACTTAATTCATGACTAACTTTGCCACAACTAAGCTTAGGCAAAGTTATTAGTTCTTTAAAATGAGAGCCACAAGTTGGCAAGCCTAAGGGAATCTTGCCACATTTTGTGTGTGTATGTCATGTGGGGCCTTAGTGTGGCTTGCCTAAGGTGTGGCTTGAACCAAACACTCACCTAAGTTAATCAAACTTGCCTAACCTTATATTCCACCAGATTTTGCCACATGTTAGAATCCAGAAAGCTCCACATGTAGAAGCATAATGCACAAACCACCAGAATCTCATGCGTGCAATGCACGTGTACCTTACTAGTACTAGTTCGTAGTAGTAGTAAGAAACAAAATTCCAGTTTTGGCACGAGCTCGTACTGCGGGAGCACCACAAGGCCTGCCGCAGAAGTTACATTTCCCTCTCGGCGCCCACGGGACCGAACTTCAGTGGCTTAGTGCCCGGCCTATGAGTCAATGACATGCGGACCTTAAATGCGGCTGGCCCACATGTCATTCTCATCGGTGGTGGCGTGGTTCATGACTCACTCGTTGAGATGAACCAGCTGGTGGTGGCATGGCCGTGGCGAAGGTGCCACAGCTGGGCGTCGGGGCGTTACGAGGCGTAGATGGCCACACCGGCGGGTACTACCTGTAGTACATAAGTACTCCAGCCGAGGATTGATGCTCGGGACGAAATGTGTCAGAGCCGCTGGATGAAAATTCGATGGTGCGGGAGTATGGATCGGAGCACAACAGTGGATCAGGCAAACCGCGTCCAATCGGGTGTGTCTGTGGTAGAAAGTTGATGGTCGCCGCAGGTCAGCTGGCCCGCATGTCATGCACACAAAGGCAGAGGAGTGGTGGGGCCGAGAGGGATGAGGGGCACGTCGGGGGGGAGTTCGTGCTGCAGGAGCACCACAACCCCTGGCGCATGAGTTACATTTCCATCTCAGGGCCATCGGGACTGAGCTTCAGCGCCTTACTACACCTACCTTTGAGTCAATAACATGTGGACCCGATACGTGACTGGTCCACATGTAATGCTCCCGTAGGCAGAGGGGCAGTGGGGCCAAGAGGGGTGAGCCGCAGGTCGGGGGACGTGTGGTTTCATGGGTTCGAGCAACGTCGTGGGAATCGCGGGTGGCTGTGGTAGAAACTAGATGCTTGCCGCATTTTAGGTGGCCCACAAGTCATGCACACAAAGACAGAGGGCCGGTGCGGCCGAGAGGGGTGAGGCGCACGTCGGGGTGTGGTGCCGTGGGTTGGAGAGGCGTCGTGGGAATCGCGAGATGAAACGTGATGGTCGCCGTAGTTGAACTTCCATGGACAAGCTGTCATGTCTACGGACAGATGCACTGCATACCGATCACTGGAAGGAGTAGCAGAGAAAGCTATATATGCGGATAAATAGTTCCTTATAGTCACGCGGACCCATGC